>CM077600.1:20345380-21545737 GCA_039654915.1 Aquilaria yunnanensis
TTGCATCATCGGGGTTTTAAGGATGGAACCTTTGCCTCGAAAACAATCAATTTTCATCATCGGGGTTTTAAGGATGGAACCTTTGCCTCGAAAACAATCAATTTTCATCATCGGGGTTTTAAGGATGGAACCTTTGCCTCGAAAACAATCAATTTTCATCATCGGGGTTTTAAGGATGGAACCTTTGCCTCGAAAACAATCAATTTTCATCATTGGGGTTTTAAGGATGGAACCTTTGCCTCGAAAACAATCAATTTTCATCATCGGGGTTTTAAGGATCGAACCTTTGCCTCGAAAACAATCAATTTTCATCATCGGGGTTTTAAGGATCGAACCTTTGCCTCGAAAACAATCAATTTTCATCATCGGGGTTTTAAGGATCCAACCTTTGCCTCGAAAACAATCAATTTTCATCATCGGGGTTTTAAGGATCGAACCTTTACCTCGAAAACAATCAATTTTCATCATCGGGATTTTAAGGATCGAACTTTTGCCTCGAAAATAATCAATTTTCATCATCGGGGTTTTAAGGATCGAACCTTTGCCTCGAAAATAATCAATTTTCATCATCGGGGTTTTAAGGATGAAACATTTGCCTCGAAAACAATCAATTTTCATCATCGGGGTTTTAAGGATGGAACCTTTGCCTCAAAAATAATCAATTTTCATCATCGGGGTTTTAAGGATGGAACCTTTACCTCGAAAACAATCAATTTTCATCATCGGGGTTTTAAGGATGGAACCTTTGCCTCGAAAGCAATCAATTTTCATCACCGAGGTTCTAAGGAAAGCTCCTTAGCCTCGAAATCAATCAACCAGTCCATCTTACAATGATAGGAGCTTTCCTATCGTAGAGGTTCTAAGGACCTTTCCTTAAACCTCAAACAATCAATCAATCACCTCAAACTTTCAATGATAGGAGAGTTCCTATCGTCGAGGTTCTAAGGAGAGTTCCTTAAACCTCAAACAATCAATCATCAATTTTTCTTAAACGACAAGAGAGTTCTTATAGCAGAGGTTCTAAGGTAGGGCCTTTAACCTCAAACTTTCAACGATAGGAGAGTTCCTATCGTCGAGGTTCTAAGGAGAGTTCCTTAAACCTCAAACAATCAATCATCAATTTTTCTTAAACGATAAGAGAGTTCTTATCGCAGAGGTTCTAAGGTAAGGCCCTTAACCTCAAACTTTCAATGATAGGAGAGTTCCTATCGTCGAGGTTCTAAGGAGAGTTCCTTAAACCTCAAACAATCAATCATCAATTTTTCTTTAAACGATAAGAGAGTTCTTATCGCAGAGGTTCTAAGGTAGGGCCCTTAACCTCAAACTTTCAACGATAGAAAAGTTCTTATCGTCGAGGTTCTAAAGAGAGTTCCTTAAACCTCAAACAATCAATCATCAATTTTTCTTTAAACGATAAGAGAGTTCTTATCGCAGAGGTTCTAAGGTAGGGCCCTTAACCTCAAACTTTCAACGATAGAAGAGTTCCTATCGTCGAGGTTCTAAGGAGAGTTCCTTAAACCTCAAACAATCAATCATCAATTTTTCTTAAACGATAAGAGAGTTCTTATCGCAGAGGTTCTAAGGTAGGGCCCTTAACCTCAAACTTTCAACGATAGGAGAGTTCCTATCGTCGAGGTTCTAAGGAGAGTTCCTTAAACTTCAAACAATCAATCATCAGTTTTTCTTCAACGATAAGAGAGTTTTTATCGTAGAGGTTCCAAGGAAGATTCCTTAACCTCATGATTTAGGCAGCGAGAAGGTTCTCAATGCTTAGCAAAGTCGGACGAAATTTGGTAACGACTTTGCTTGCATCATGTCCCATGAAACATGCAAAGGGGGGCAGCTGTTGACACCCAATTTCGTCCGACCATTAAAAAAATTAAACTAAAAAAAAATTAATTAAAAAAAAATATATTTTATTATTATTATTATTACTGAAAAATTTTAATTAAGTTAATTAGTTTAAAATAAATTTTTCTTTTGTCAGAATTTAATTTAAAATGATATATGTGTGTATATGTTTGAAAGAAAAAAGAAAACTCCATAAAAATGACAAAATTAAAAAAGTTTGAGGTAAAAATGACAAAATTGAGAAGTTTCGGGAAAAATTGACAAAATTTGAAAGTTCCAGGAGCATTTGGTAGTTTGTCACATCAATTTGGGGCCAGCATAACCGTTCTGGCCCAAATTAACAGAAAATGATAAAATTGTCAAAATCAGAAGCTTCAGGAACTTATCCAGAGTCTGAGAGACGTAAAGGACTGAAACTGTCATTTTACCAAATTAAAAGATAAGTTTGAATTTAATTAATTTTTAATTATGAACAGTTCAGCACCCCTTCCCCTATAAATAGGGGTCCAAATCTGTGTGTTAACACAGAAAAAAAGATAGAAAAAAAATAAATCAAGTTTAGAGCTCCGTTTTAAAAAAAGAAAAAATTAAAGCTTAGCCCCTCAGCCTCTTCTTTTTCTTTCCAGAAAAACCAAAAGTTTTTTTTTCTGCTTGTTTTCACCCCCCTTTCGATTCCGTTTTTTTGTTTATCGCCGCCGTTTCTCGCCGTTATCCCGCCGTCCCTTCGTCTCCGTTGCTCCCCCCCCCCCCCCCCCGGTCGCCGTCGCCGTCGCTCTCACGTCCGCTCCGCGTTTCCTGCCTTTGCCGCCGCCGTTGATCTCACCGCCCCTGCCGTCTCACGCCGCCGTCGCCCCTCCGCGCCCTCGCCGCCGCTCGCCTGGCCGTCAGCTGCCTCCTCCCTCGCGCGCGTCCGTCGCGTCCGCGTTTCCTGGAGAATTAGAAATTTTAGTTCCTAGGTAAAATTCAGCATTTCGCCCTTCATCTTTTCAATTTATTTCTATTGAGTCACTAACCTTTTATTTTATTCTTGCAGAGAATTAATTACTAACTTTCCTTTTATATTTTACTTGTTTATTATTATTATCATTATTAACTTTTATTACTGTTGTTATTAACTTACTAACTTACTAACCTTACTAACCTTTTATTATTGTTATAATTGTTATTAACTCACTAATTTACTAACCTTACTAACCTTTTTTTATTGTTATTATTGTTATTAACTTACTAACTTTACTAACCTTTTATTATTATTATTGTTACTAACTTACTAACTTTACTAACCTTTTATTATTGTTATTATCATTATTAACTTACTAACTTACTAACTTTACTAACTTTTATTATTATTGTTGTTATTATTGTTAACAATTAACTCAACTAACATTACTAACTTTTATTATTATTGTCATTAATATTAACATCTAACTTTACTAACTCTTGCTAACTTTTATAATTCATGGAAGGTTATACCTCATATTTATTTATTTTTTAAGTGGATGGTCAAAAAGCCTCACTTTATTTATTTATTTATTATCTTTTAATATTCCTTTATATGTTTACATGTGTTATTTTATGCATTTTTTTATGTCTAAACTAAAAAAAAACCTCCCCTTTACTTTCCTTTATTTAATTTTCCTTTATGCCAAAATTTTACTTCATGATAAAATTTATTTCACTTATTTAATAATAAATAAAATAAATAAGTAAATAATAACTAATTATAAATGAAAAAAAAAAGAATTTTTTATGTGAATAATTAACTTTCTTCATTTTTAAGGCTATCAAAAAAATCTTTTTCAAACAAAAATCCCCATCCTTCATTATTTCAAATCTTCATTATTTTGAAACATCAATTTTTATTTCTTTAAAAAAATTAACCTTTTATTAAAATTTTTAAAAAATCATAATTGAATAATTCTAAAGATACAACAAAAAATCAATTCTGTTTTTTTTAATATATTTTTAAAGTAATAATAATTAAAAATTCAAGAAAAATAATAAAATAATAATAAAATCCAATAAAAATTATGACTAAAATTCATTAAATAAACAATTAATTAAAATTTTAATTTCCATATCCGGATGATCCGGCAGGATCCATGGTTTGGAAAATATCAATTTTTTAAATTGAATAAAAATAAATATAAAGATAAAAATCCATATGTTACGATATGGATTAAATTATTTAAAATTTCATCAAATTCCGTGTCCGGGTGACTCGGCAGAGTCCGTGGTTCGGAATTAAAACTTCCGTGTTCGGGTGACTCGGCAGAGTCCATGGTTCGGAAATATCAAATTTTTATACAAATTAATTACTAAAGATTTTTAAACCTGTATTAATTTAAAAATCTACATCCGATTAATTTAGTTAAAATTTCTAGTTTGAAAATTAACTGAATATTTTTTTAAAGCAAAGCAAAACAAAATTGAAATCAACTAAGGTACCAATTTTTGGGCGTTTTAACAAAGTTGTTTTAACGTAACCGTACTCCCGAATCCCCGAACTCTCGCAGACCAATTTTAAGGTGACCAATCGACCTAGGTGAAACAGATTGGTGGCGACTCCAGAAAACCCGACGTTGCCACAAAGTCCTTAAACCGCTTCGTAGCTCTTTATTTGAGGTGATTCAGGTGTTCAACCTCCAATTAGAGACGATGGTTAAAGCCACAGACCGTGAGGCAAGTCAAGCCCTAAGAATAATGCAAGTAAAAAATTTAGTAGGTAGATAAAACGCGAGTTTTCACGTGATATTGATTATGCACAAAAAAAATCTAAAAAATTAAGGATCATGAATTCTTAATGTTTTTCAATGTGAAAAGAAGATGCATTTAGAATATGACTCTCCATATATGATGAAAATATGAGAAATTTAGAAAAACCCCTTGTGGTTTTCCATAACCTACAGTTGCCCCCCGTGTGTTTAAAACCATGCAGTTACCCCCATCTTTCATTCACTCCGTTAACTCAACAATTAGGAGAAAAGGGAAAACCTACCTTTTCATTATGAGCCTAAACACTCATAACTTTTGGATCTAACAAACTAAACATCTTATCCAGTTCATCCAAAACCACTATAATTTAGCAATTAAAAATAATCCACCAAGAACATTCTTCAAGTTCACATCTGGACGTGCGCTATTTTGCACTGGCTTGTACATATCACCACTTGAATCACATCCTCCATTGTTAACAAAATTGTCAAATTAACCGACAGGCGATCTTGTTTTAGTGACTTCTTGCCTGGCTCAACCTTCTCCGTTTTAGGCATATCCCAAATGGTGTCACCTAATTATCATTAAAATACAATTCCTCTCTCCTTTTCTATCTCTCAACGTGAATAATACAAGCTTTCACCATCAGAATTCCCCACTGGATCACTCGAATAAGCTAATTCTTGATCAGGCCAAAGAAGTAGCATAACTCAAAACAAAAAGACCGATCACTGACTTGCTGAATCCATTAACAACATAAGCACCAACATATTATTGAACAGAAATTGTTCTTAGATAACAATAGATCGATTAATTTGTCAGTCTCAATTTTTATAGTCGCCTTGCCTGTGAACTGGAAGTCGTCACCGTGAAAGGTTTTGCATCTGCCTTTGACAGCAGACTCAAGGTCCTTTGCCTCATACGGGGTGAAAAGGGTGAGAAGAGATGAAGGTGAAACTGAAGAGATCGCCCCAATGGCTTCATTGCGCTCTTTGTCCCGACCAGAAAATTTCATCGATGGCCACAGTGACGGTGAGTGAAGCGCACAAGCGAGAGTGAACGAAGAACAGGTACTTGTGGAGGTGAGGGACGACATTATTTGGAGGGGAAAAGATAAACTTGCAGGCAGGAAGAACCTTGATATCCTTGAAATCTTGTTCATGTGGTGGAGTTCGTGCTCGGCATAAATGGTGCTGCAGCTGTTGCCCATGACTTTGTTAGATTTTTGGGTGCTTGGGCTCAAAATAAAAAGTAGAGGGTAGTTTAGGTGTTTTTCCTTTTCTCATGAACACACGGAGTTAGTAAAAGATGAGGTCTATGTAGGTTTTTTAATATACAGGGGGTAACTATAGGTTATAGCAAACCACAGGGGGTTTCTGTATGTTTCCCATAAAAATATATTTGAATTCACGTACTAGAACTAAGAAAAGATAGTTACCTACCTAGACATCTAATAATTATAAGCCATATTGACAATTAGTTGACATCTATGATATTCGATAATAAGAAAAAATGAACTGAACCGAACTCAAACACCCTAAATTTGGAACTCGGCTTGGAAAAGCTTTGTATCAGTTTGGTGAGTTGATAAGCTCAAAGCTCACTTAGATGGTAAAGCTCGATTGAAGCTCAATTTATTCATTATGTTCTATAAGAGAGCTTGATTAGGATTTTAAGAATTAAGATATTATTTATTTCATTAAATTAATTATATTATACTAATATTATATTAGAATTATTAGACTTGATAAGAATTAGAGCCAAATAGTATCATATTTGAGCTCAATTCGTTGCCACCCTATATTCGACCACAACATCAACTAAGCTTGTACCAATTAAAAAGAAAAATATGAAATGAAGCTCTCTTTATCGTTTAAGTTGAACGATATGTTTTATTAGACATCTATTTTCGAATATGTCATAGTCTTCAAATTAGTACCTTATTCAATTTTCATTCGTAATAATACACCCACACTTTTGAAGGTGTATTACTATTATACCCCGCGCATTTAAGATATTGAAATCTTATCTCTGGATCTAGCCCTTTGTTAGGTTGCCTGCTTAGCTGTCTAATTGTGAGAAAAATCATACTGAAACTGACCTCTACAATAATAGGCTACAAAATCATTGACCAAAATTTACCAAATAAAACTTATGATTGTTACTATAAAATAAGATTTTAATTCACCATCCTCTATTTACCCCCCACTCATGCAGGCATAAATTTTACTTCAACAACACATTGTCCCAAAATTAAAGAACAAAAAGGAGAGAGAGAGAGAGAGAGAGAGAGAGAGAGAGATTGGTGTTTTTGACAATTCATGAGGTGTAGTTGTCATCATTAAAGAGATGGAAGTGGAGGTTTCTCTTTCTCCCCATGTCTTGATGATAAATCAGCCACTTCCATTTTCACTCCACGCAAGAAGCAAGCAGCCCAACCAGAAGAGCTCCAGCTCCAGCCTAGTGGTAGCACCACACCAAAGTGCTTAAGCGGGGACAGTACCAAGCAATTAATAGTACTCAGGCACCACAAGCATTTCCACCTCCAACTTCTCCTTCAAAATGTTGTCTTGAAAATTTCTTTCTCCACCACAATTTTTAGTACGTATAAAATTATGTGAGATTTTACTTGACTGCATTACTCCAATTAATTATTGAACAGGGATTTGGCTGACAGTGTTTCATTTTAGTACCACTTGGAATTGCATCTGTCTCTTTCTAGGCAATAAATCCCACACCCACCTTAGCAACCAATTCTTTGCTAATTAAAATCTCTTCATCATCAAGCCATTTAATGTTGCCTGCTAAATATCCTCTCGAGTCAAAGATATAAAACAAGACCACAGGCATCGACCAATCCATGTTGTTAAAATACAACAGAGTATTACCAACAAGCCAAATACAACACAAAAAGATCTGTAGCAACCGCATCTTGTCAGAATCATTAAAGGTAACAACATGCCATGATAATTTCCCATGATATTTTCATGCCAAATTTCTATCCTATCCCCTTTATATGTAGCAGAACATGTCATTGCATCCCAAACATCAATTAAGTTGGTCTCAGCATCCTTTGTTGTTTCCATGGCTTCTCATCATGTTCTGTCTTCCCACAAAACCAAACACTACCCTTTTGCTCTGCTTCAAGCTCTCTCACCAAAAAACAGCTTTAGATTTCAGGCCGAAACAATTCAGCTCTTCCCCTCAAACAGACCCTTTCCACGGATTTCTTCAGCCACAAGCATCCGCTCCTCATCCATCTCAGGCTTCACAGAGCTGAACGAACCCCTCGAAGAAAATGAGAGGCCTCTAAACCAAGTCTGGAGAGAAATTCAAGGCAGCAACGACTGGGAAGGGCTGCTAGACCCCATGGATTCCAACCTGCGCAAAGAAATCATCCGCTATGGCGAATTTGCGCAGGCCTGCTACGATTCTTTCGACTTTGATCCTCACTCCAAGTACTGTGGAACCTGCAAGTACCAAAAATCCGATTTCTTCGAAAAGCTTGATATGGGAAGCTACGGGTACCAGGTGAGCAGATATCTGTATGCAACTTCTGATATAAACCTTCCCAACTTCTTCCAGAAGTCCAGCATCAGTAGTGTGTGGAGCCAGCACGCCAACTGGATGGGGTACATAGCTGTCTGCACCGATGAGGAGGAGATCAAACGGCTAGGAAGACGCGACATAATCATCGCGTGGAGGGGCACGGTGACCTATCTCGAATGGATTTGTGATCTCAAAGATATTCTCCACCCAGCCAATTTTGGAGATGACCCCGCCATCAAGGTTGAGTCAGGGTTCTATGACTTGTATACCAAGAAAGAGGATGCTTGCAAGTATTGCCTGTTCTCTGCCCGCGAGCAAGTACTAGCCGAGATGAAACGACTGCTCGAGGCCTACGAAGGGGAGGAGATCAGTATCACCATCACAGGGCACAGTCTTGGTGCAGCCCTTGCCATTATTAGTGCTTATGATATTGCAGAATTGGAGCTCAATAGGGCTGGGGGTCCAATTCCGGTCACCGTGTACTCTTTTTCAGGCCCCCGAGTAGGAAACTTGAAGTTCAAAGAACGATGCGAAGAGCTAGGGATTAAGGTGTTGAGGGTGATCAATGTGCATGACAAAGTTCCAACAGTGCCAGGGATTTTAGCAAATGAGAAGCTAAAGTTCCAGAAATACTTGGAAGAGAAAATGTCCTTCCCTTGGAGTTATGCCCATGTTGGGGTTGAATTGGCATTGGACCATTCCCACAGCCCATTTCTAAAGCCCACTAACGACGTCTCCTGTGCACATAATCTTGAGGCCCACTTGCACTTGGTCGACGGCTACCACGGAAAAGGGCGGCAGTTCTGCCTCGTGACGAAGCGGGACATCGCCCTCATCAACAAGAGCTGCGACTTCTTGAGGGGCAATTATGGCGTCCCACCGTTTTGGTGGCAAGACCAACACAAGGGGATGGTGAGAGCCATTGATGGCCGTTGGATTTTACCAGAAAGGCCCCGAGACGAGGCCCATCCAGCAGATA
Source organism: Aquilaria yunnanensis (assembly GCA_039654915.1). Taxonomy (NCBI): domain Eukaryota; kingdom Viridiplantae; phylum Streptophyta; class Magnoliopsida; order Malvales; family Thymelaeaceae; genus Aquilaria; species Aquilaria yunnanensis. Next base: position 20,354,475 of record CM077600.1, read on the forward strand.
CGGCCCATCACCTCGAGAAAGTGCTCAAGGTAGTTAATGGGAGATTGGCTCCAATCACTTCTCATGTCCACTTAAGGGGTCACACTTAAAAGGTAACGAATATTAGTAGGTGTATTTTATTTTAAGAAATCTATTGTATCATCTTATTTCTGTAGGGAAAAGGATTTTAAAAAAATGAATTTTGAAATAAATTATAATATGTAGAATACATTTGTGGAAATGAAGAACTGTTATGGCAACTTATTGATTGATTTTTTTTTTCAGAACAGATCCCCCAATCGACACCCAATTTAATTATTGGTTATGGCTAGGAGCTAACAGGCGTCTGATACTCTTCAGAGATGAATGTATTACTCTAGCCACAAGTGCTTCATATATCAATTGTTTGATTGAATTTGTTTGTGTTGTCGAAGTAGAACCAAGAAAGATGAATTGATTACTTTTCGAAAACAAAAAAGAAAAAAATTGAACTTTTGAAACTTTCAAGTAATAGAATCAATTTTTAAAAGGACAAATATTCTATCCATAGGCAGTGGAAAAAAAGATTTTTACCACCATTTTTATTTGGAAACTTTTATTATCTTCTTAACTCTTTAACTTAACAATGTTAAGCTTTAACCATCATCACAGCCAACAATTTTACCTTAGTTCGCTCGCATTGCTTGTATAAAAGAGAAAGAAAAAACAAATAATTTGCTGTTTTTACTGCGGGAAAAACGAAAAGGAGGAAAAAAGACTGGTTTTGCAGAAATGGACAAAAAAGAAATGGGAGATCAAAGGATATGAAAAATGGAATTCCAAAGCAAATTTTGACACAAAGGCAGTTTATGACAACAAGTTGAAAAGAAAAGAAAATTCCAAAATATTGAACTCTTTATATGACATTAGTTGTTCAATATAATGATTGTGAATGCTGTAATCTCGTCCCTTCCCGTCCTATGTTAAGTTTCTTTCAAATAGATGTAGTCAGCAAATGGAAAACATGGGCAATATTCATTGCTCATTTTTGGTTCATGGTACAAGGGCAATGTAGCCGCCAATGGCCATTTTAGCTGCATTGCTGGAGGTGGAAATGAAGAAGGCATCAACATGGATTTTTATTTGTACCAGAAATATCAAATTTGCCATTAAATGTTTTGGATAGGAAGCAAATATGCCACTATAGTTTTTTTTTCCAATTTCTCACTAATGTTTTAAAATTGACCAAATATGTCATTGTCGATTAGAAAATAACAAAAACTAGTAAAAATAGTAGATTTTAAAATTTTGAGGTTATTATTTATTTTCAAAAAATATCAGGATCTTTAAGATTTTTGTCGAAAGTGGGTCTGATCTCCTTTATCAGTACTTCAACCTTGTCATTGTCTTTGTCACCAATGTCCTAGCCCCATTGCGGACCTCACTCTGTTTCTACTGTTTAATCTTTTTGTTGACATTTGAGAAAAAGAGAGAGTCTAATTACAAAAAAGTATTTGAAGTTTATTAAAACTTGTATTATCACTCTAAATTTTTAAAATTTATTTTTTTAACATTTTATGTTAGGTTTTTAATATTTTCTCTTAGCTTTTTAACAGTCAGTGATATATCCACATTTAATTTGAAACTTCCATAGCATATTCGGACAATTTTAAAAAATTAGTTGGAGAGTGGGCAAAAAAAAAAACAAAAAATAATAATGACATATCCGCTCCCAACCTAAAATATTAGTGGTAAATTTCATATTTCTATCTTTTTTCTAGTCTATTTTTAGAATTTTTGTTTGTGTTTGACGACTTGTATCGTCAAAGTGAGGTCAAGGAATTAAAAGTTATTAACAATTGTGGAAGTGCTGTTAAGTTAAAGAAGTCAAGTAAATAACGACAAGTTAATTTCTAAGAAAATGATGGTGGGGATTTTTTTTTTTTTTACCGCCTCAGAAATGTCAAGCAAATATCATCTAAGAAGATAGATTAGGAGGAACATGTACAGTTGAATCCAGTTCGCTAGGAGACATGACTGGTGATGCTATTGGATTCCAGAAGACAGAGATGGAGATTGAAGTCCTCAAAACTGAATCACATTCAGAAACCCAACTGTCACATATTCAGAAGGATTGATGACTTAATTAGTTCTTATATCTTCGTCATGAATCTCTCCCCAGAGATAGAGAAATAGAAATTTTTTTTAGGTGGAGGGACAAATAGAGATTTTGGGGTTGGTCCTAGTCCTACACAATTGTGGCTCAATTAGAGGAGCCGACTCTTTCTGTCACCCTGAGCAATACAGGCGAGTACTTGTTGTTGCAAAGAAGCAACCAATAATTTGTTGACACGTGGTAAATAAGACAAGTCAACGTTAATTTTGGTTTCGTTATTAGACAGTGATGGATGATGGAGGAAATAGCAAGTGAAGGTACTGCTCTTGCTATGTTCGTCAAAATTTTTTTTTTTTTTATTTAGAAGCATGCTTACACATATGTAAGTGAAGATATATTAGTAATCTAAGTAAAAAAATGGAAATGCCAGCTTTTTTAGAACCTAAAAGACAATTGAACTAGTTTTATGTAATATTTTTTTATAAGAAGATGAGGATGCCAGGTTCGACTCTTTGATCCTTTCATAACGTTTTCTAATGCTTTAGCTAGTGTTCAAGCCGTGGGAATATGTTAGTCAATTTTGGGTAGACAAAGTTGCTGACTTTTTTTGAGGTCAAATCCAACCCTCTCAAGATAATAAGCCAAATACTTTTGTGCAGGGATAACAATTGGGTAGGTGAAATCTGTGATCCACGAATATTAGTCCATGACGGACAGATAAACAAATAAAAATACCCATGATGGGGTGGACATGGGTAGTAAATCATACCCGTCTAGCGGATATAAGCAGGTGGAGTGTAGGGGGTATCCATCACAGGTAAATACACCCCGCTTGCCCGCAAAACCCACGAGTGTAAGTGTAAATTTCCTATGTATTAATTATAATATGATGCAACATTTATATGTAACTAATATTTTATACTAATTCTTATCAAATATTTTCTTTTATGTATGTTATAATTTTGTGTATTTTATGATTTTATTGTATTATATGTGGACAATGATTTTGTATGTATTTTCATATTTTAATTTTATAAAATTAAAAAAAATACAGTTTAAACCGCAAGTTATCCGCAAGTACGAATTACTCGTAGGTCGTGAGCGCAGGTAAGCTTTTTCACCCTTTTGTGAATACAAATAAAGTCCCTAGTATTAAAAAACCGCTGGCATGGATGGCGGATAAAAGATATCCATGGCCAATCTACTCCATTGTCATTCCTACTTTTGTGATTCCTCCCAAATGTTTTGTTTTGCAACATTTTCCTTTTATATCCTAAAATAGATGTTATTTTTGTAGAAATGGGAATATGTTTCCAATTTGACTCTCACTTTTTTTTAATTTCAAATTCAATCCTATAACTTTGCTTACTTTTCTACTGGAGTTCTCTAACTTATTAATTTTTTATTTTAATCCTAAAACTTTAGTCTTTGACTCGATGGCCCTAATTGTAAGCCTGAGTTGGCACTTAGCTTCTGCTTTTTCCTGTACAAGTAGCTTATATGCGCTTTATCATGAGTAATATGTCAACTCATTTAACTGAGAACAAAGAAAAAGAAAACATTTTGACTTGAGCAGAGAAACAAAAAGGGAGGCAAAATATTGTGATAGACATAAGGAAGGCAGAGTTGTGGAAAAGTGTAGCTACTAACTTGAAAATCGCATCATCTTTTTTTAGTTCAATCAAATCCAATGATGAACTCGATGAATTTTGCAAAAGTCAATTGAGGACGTTGTTGCTAAAAGCGTGGATAAAGTGGAATGCTCTAAGATTTCCTCATCTTCCAAGGCATCATGAGTCTTCTTTTAGAGTTACCAATTATGATTAGAGTTATAGATGAGCTGGCCACAGGTTTGTCGGGCCCGAGCACATTCGGCTCTAGCTCAGGTTAATAAGTTTATGATACATATGTACTAGCACGAGCTTGATAAAAAATGGTATCATAGTTTGGACTTGAGCTCGGCTCGAGGGAAGCTAGTGCTCAGCTCTAAAGCTAGATAAGCTCAACGACGTCAAGGGCTTAATGTAACTTTTCAAACATTAGAAAGTTATATGTATGTATGAGTTAACTTTTGGAGGTAAATTGTAATTATCCTCATATATGGTGGTCATTATTGAACAATGAGGTAACTGGAAGTCTTGGTTGATGCGAGTTGTGTACTCATGGTATAACTTTAAGATGCATTAGTGTAATTAAACCTATTTTTCATAGGTTTCATTAGGCTTGATGAGCTTGCGGATCAAGTACCACTAGACTCAAGCTCGGCTCATTAAGGCTATCAGCTCATATTTTGGTTTAAACTCAAGCTTGAGAAGAGACTCAATAAAGGCCTAACTCCCTTATATACCCTATTATGATGCAACAATAAATCAAAAGCATTAGAACTGATATGCCTGTAAAGAAAACTCTTCTCACTTAAGCATCAGAACCTTGAAACCTTCAATCTTGACAACATACAACTTCCACAAACTTTATATTCCACAGTTTCTACCGTCACAAAAATCCAAAATTGTAAATAACATAAAGCTATATCAGCTGTGGAGGCAATACATGAACTGAGAATTTAAAACGCAATGTTAAATCTGCAAGTATTCTATGTTAAGTTTATATAGTCTGAGCTTCTACTTTTCATCCAAAATTGGGTAGGTTTTCTTTCTGGTGTAAGAAAAACAAATGCCAGTGTTTTATCATTATTATTCATTTTGAGCCCAAGAATCAAGTCCAGTTCTTATATCGTGAATTGAATAACCAAGCCCAACCCAGTTAACCCTATATCAAGCCCATGATCTGTTTCTTCAAAACCCAGCATTTCTTCTTCGCAGAACAAATCGCAAACCCAAATCCTTACCAGACCTGAGACCTCCGCTTCTCCTGGTTTCGATGGATTCTCTTCAAGCAGCATATGGCGATGAAGAAGAGGAAGAGAACCAAAAGCCAACAGAACCCATGGCCGCGGATCCGCAGCCGGCGTTGCCCACCTCCTCCGCCGACGCCCAGAACGAGAGCGAGCCCCAAAACGAGGCCGAACCCAGAAGCGCCGCCGATCCCGCCTCTGATTCTCTCTCCGAAGACGACCGGACGACTACCACTGCCTCCGACGAGAAAATACCTATAAACGGCGACGAATTCGACGACGACGACGACGACCCACCTCCCAAGAAGCAGAAACAACTCTCCTCCCTCAATTCCTCCCACGACCCAGCTTCAATTTCCTCCGCCATTGAAGACAATCTCCCCAATATTACATCAGAAGAGAAGGCCGCCACGCCAACGACTGCGGTGGCCGCCGCTAAGAAGTCGAAGAAGAAGAATAACAACGTTTGGGTGACGAAAACGTCGAGAAAAGGGAAAAAGAAGAGCAAAGCGAATAACCAGAATGGAGGAGCCACAGAAGAGACTGTCCTGATAACACCAGTTCCGAGATTCCCAGACAAGGGGGACGACACCCCGGACATGAAAATTTGCCTTTCGAAGGTCTACAAGGCCGAGAAAGTGGAGCTAGGCGAAGATAGAATGAGCGCTGGAAGCACCAAAGGCTACAGAATGGTGAGGGCCACAAGAGGGGTTGTGGAGGGAGCTTGGTACTTTGAGATAAAGTTGGTGGCTTTGGGAGAGACAGGGCACACGCGGCTTGGGTGGTCAACAGAGAAGGGAGACTTGCAGGCACCGGTAGGGTACGATTCAAATAGTTTCGGGTACAGGGACATTGATGGGAGTAAGGTGCATAAGGCTTTAAGAGAGAAGTATGGTGAAGAAGGGTATAAGGAGGGTGATGTTATTGGATTTTATATAAATTTGCCTGAAGGAGCACAATACGCTCCCAAGGCTCCACATTTGGTTTGGTATAAGGGGCAGAGGTATGTTTGTGCCCCTGACGCGAAGGAGGATCCACCTAAATTGGTGCCTGGTGAGTGTTCCTGGTTTTAATTTAAATGTGTCTTGCGATTTCATAATGTAGGTTGCTTTTGTTTGAGTTGGCTCATTACCTTTGCTTTGTGTTTTTAGTTGTTATTTACTCTCATGATAGGGCAATCATTTCGACCAATTCTAGATGCAATTTGGCCTTTCAAGGACCTGTGGTCTGTAGGGACTTGTCTAGGTTCTCTGATTTTTGTTTCTGGTGTGGTCAATAATTCTCATGCATAAAGAAACTATTTTTCTTTTTCGAACTAATAGGATGTTGGTGGCTGTTTGATTGTGGATTGAATGAGTTCCAATGATGGCAGTGAGCTGTTCTTGTAAGCAGCTATGATGCTCATAGGTTAGCTGGATTGCTTTGGAATTTCCCTCTGTGTTCACTTTTTGCTTCTTCTACTGTATTATCTTGTAATAACTGGAGAACAGATCCTTTCAGCTTGTGAGATCTCACCAGATATCAACCATTCCCAATGAAAAAGAAATAGGAACCATTTTAAGTGAAATCCGTTACCTTTCTGATCATGTCTCAAACTCTGCTTCTAGAAAAAGAGAAAGAGACTTTTTCAAAGCTATAACTTTTCTTCCTCTATTGTTTCTTCTGCTAAGCATTCAAGCATAAACCTATTTTAGCAGTAGCTCTCTAGAGTCAATAGTTATAAACGGGGAACTGCTGAGCTCTTGTCACCTGCTGCTGTTACCCTTCGGTTTTCTGATATTCACCCATTTGTTTTTTGTTCCCAAGCTGTACATCCTCTATTCTTCTACTTAATGTGCTGACTAGTTGGAAAATATAGGATCACAAGTACTCCTACATAATCATAGATTACGTTCTAGTATCTTCACAATCATCTTGCTAACTGTAAAATGAGATGCTTCTGAAACGAAGGGGAATAAAATCCTGTAAAGAGGCCAAAAGGAGAATTGATGTAATGTGAAAGAGAGCTGAACAAGAAATGGGCAAGGTGAAAATGATATGGGCAGGGGAAAAAATACTACAGAATTTGGGAGGGAGACAATTAGAGAAGGGAGCAACACAGCTATGGCGTGATCTTCATGTACTCATTCTGTTGCTGATGTAGCTTTCACCTAACCCTGATGTCAGTGTTTATTTGGAACCCTGGCTAAGGCAGTAAGGCAATGCATATTGTATTTAAAACCTAGGGTTTTGAAGCATTCTGGCATATGTACTAGGAAAACGGGAACCTGAAGGAAAAAAAGATCCAAAATATTTTGTCTGCTAAGGCACTAAGAGAGTGTTTGGTATAAGGCTTTAGACTTTCCATGTTACTCAATATTGATGTGAACATCATAGTTAGGAAGCATTATCCAGTAGTCACCATGTTTGGTTTTGTTTTCTTTGGGAATCAATGAACAAAGTTACCAGTGTTGAAGTGTAAAAGATGGATTGTATTTTGATAAGATGGGAAGAGCTTTCCACAAAAATTGGATAATGAATCATTCATCCTGGTTAAATTATATATTTGGGAGTGCAATAGAAATTTCACACAAAATTTGGAACTTATTTTCCCCTGTTTTTCACTTCTAGGAAAGTAAAACTTCCCATGTACCAAACTTTCCCCAGGGGAGTTGAATACTTGCAGTAATTAAAGATTTTGTTGTCAGGGGCGTGTATAGCTGATGTTTCAAATTAATTTACTGGAAAAAGAATTTTTGTTTCCTGATTTAGTTCGTTATGTTGAATCTTATGGAACATGATCGTCATTTTCTTCTTTCATGTTTCTGTTTTCATTTATAGCATGGAATCCTGACCCCTCCTCTCTAGCTATCAAGCTGCTTGAAATTCTCAGCAGTATATCTGTCCCTGTACAATTATATATTAATTTCTTTCTGGAATATAGGAAGTGAAATATCTTTCTTCAAGAATGGTACATGCCAAGGTGTTGCATTCAAGGACTTGTTCGGTGGCCGCTACTACCCAGCTGCTTCCATGTACACTCTTCCATTTCAACCAAACTGTGTGGTTAAGTTCAACTTTGGTCCCGAGTTCGAATGCTTCCCGGAGGACTTTGGCGAACGTCCCTTGCCGAAGCCCATGGTCGATGTTCCATATCACGGGTATGACAACCGAGTTGAAAATGGTGTATCCAGCGAGAAGAAACAGTAGGTAACCAGCTTGTAGCACTGATTGATCGAGTTCCAAGCATTCCCAGATTCAGATGGAATGACCACATAATCATATTGTATCTGTAACTTTGGGGCAATAACAGATATTTTATTTGTAGTTGGTAGTTTTCTAAATCTGATTTGTTTTAGGCCTAGAAAAGAAAGGAAAAAAGAAAAAATCATTATTGTTTGTGATTAAGAGCTCTAGACAGATACAAGCCCGGACTATATCTTGAGACAGAATCACTAAAGTTCCAGCATTTACTGTCGTTTGTGCTTTGCTGTGGCTTATGCTTTTCTAATGATTGATTCAATTTTTCGGTTGGAGCCATGAGATTTTTTTTTATATAGAAAATACCCGATTATATAACTTCTATTGAGATAGTCAGTCGGAATACATGTTTTATATAGAATGAATTTGATTATAGTTTTACTAACTAATTTCATAGCAAGCAGCAATTTAATGGCAGGGGGAAAACACCCGATACATTTTTTTAAAGGAAGAAGTAGCCATCTAGAACTAAAGGAAACAAGGTAGCGTTATTGAACATGCAAGGAAAAGATTATAATTATTTTCTTAAAAAAACAAAAAAAACCACCGCACGCAAACATGGCCCTAGGAGCCGAAATTAATTTGATACTTGGGCTGCTCGTTCGGAGTAAATAGGCCGAAATGGCGTTCAGATTCAGCAGGTCCTTTCTGATCCTCATCGAACATAGCAAACAAATATGTCTCGATGGCTTGTCCGGGCCTCCTAGGAGTGGAACCACCAACATGGTTCACCAAGTTTGTATAGTAAGTATTAGCATTATCGACTGTAGCAGCAGGCCCACCATCGGACGGCCACCCGCTCTCCGATACCACCACAGTCACATTAGGGGCGCCCACCTTCTCGAGTGCCGCATAGTAGGCATCCAAGGTTGCATCAAACAAGTTTTGGTAGCCCAATGACCCATCTTGCACCACAATTCCAGGTGAGGTGAATAAGGCATAGGCAAGGCTAATGCTTTGGGGCTCACCAATGTAGCTAAAATAAGGGTAAATATTGGCCAGTAAGGGGGACTCGGTTGACACTAAAAATTGGACAATTGGGTTGATATAACTAATTGCCTCATCACTAAATTGTCCTGCTGATGGAGGGTAGGATTGTCCTAGAACAACCCCATTAATAGATGTGGACACCTTGATGTGCCCTAAATTAGCTGAAATTAGGACACTATTGATGTTTTGTATTGCTCGGAGCACAAATTGGGCAGCTGAATCAACAGGTGAGAGTTCGTTTCCAACGGCGATATATCGGAAACTAACATCTGGCGAATAAGCTATAACATTGTTTTGGACCCAATTTTGAGCCACGGTTTGGTCGGTTCCAAGACTTTGAATATCTTCATTTCGGACTCCAAGGAGTAACTCTATACCTGACCCTCTTAGGGCTTGCAGGGTCTCTTGGTGTGGATCATAAATTCGCATTCTTGTAATGCCATTTGATTTGTAGAAAGCCACAACCTCTTGGACAGAAGGTAAATTGTCAGCCACTCTTCCAAAACATACTCCTATTTGATGTGCACCTGTAATTGGGGGTGTACCGAGCCAAAAGAATTGGTCAGTTAGGACAAAAAAAATATTATTCCTTGACCCAAAAAAGAAAAAGATGAGTATTAGATGGGTCTTGAACCTGTGACATGTAGGTTGCTCGCAAAAAAACCAAGCAACAAAAGCATCCAAAACATAATAGGACTCATGTTCCTGGCAACAAGGGAAGATTAAGAAACCAATATGTAGAAGCCTAGCTACTTGATTAGTGGATAAGAATTAGTTGAACTATGTGAATTGATTGGATGATTCAACAGCTTATGTATACAGAGAAGAGGAGGAGGAGGAGGAGGAGAGGAGATGTATAATTCCGCAATTATGGAAATATATAATAACGTATCCATTATTGGAGCATTTGTTATTTCACTTTTTTGGCAAGGTTTTCTTCCTAAAAAGATAATAAAATACACAAATTGAATATCACTTGGCTCAAGCTCGTCCCATCAGGATATTGAATACATTATGTTGCCACACCTCTCACATTTTATTATAAATTTTAGTTTTTTTTCAAACAATTATAACTCAAGAATATAGTAAACTATATTACATAAAATACATATGTAATAAAAAGTAAACGAGCAGTGTGTTAAAATCTCAACCATAAATGTGCAACGGAGGATCGTGGTCGTAGATTTGCATAAATCCATATGACCATAGAATGCTTGCCAAGAACGTAATTTGATGCGCATGCTTGATCAACACAATAAATTGATTTGCCTTCGTGAATCGTAATTCATAAGCACTTAATTAAGATGCCCAAAATTATAGTAAATGTTAAAATTTTGAAATTACAGAATATCCCCCACATAAAATTCGTAGACAACTACATTTACACCCCACGTCTCTCTTGCCTTGAGATGAAAGAGTAAAAGCCTATTTGTTTTAACTTAAATCAACTAATTTATTTTTATTTTTATATCTTTTTTGACTAAAATCAATTTTATTTGAAAATTAATATTAGGTAGATACAATAGTCTATTTGAAAATAAATTTTCATGATATTGTTAAATTTTTATGAAATTTTCTTTTTTAATTCCTTAAATTAAAAAAATTTATAAAATATTACTGAGATTACAAAAATTTTATTTTTGATAGATTATTGCAGCTACATAATATTAATTTTAAATTAAAATTAATTTCAAATAAATAAAATATAAAAATAAAAATAATTTATTTTATAGTCAATTAACTTAAGTTAAAACGAGCTGAATGTAAGTTTTCAAGAAAATATTACAATTATGAGAATGTTGAGAGTGGTCCTGAATCAACCAAGTCCTCGCTCTTGGATCAAATGCTTCCAACTTTTTTTGAGTTTCTAAACCCATTCTGTGAGTTCCTCGAGGCCTGACTAGCCCAACTGTAATGGCCCAATATGGTCAACCTCGATGCATTACTTCTTAGGAGTATTCTTTTACAGGAACAATAGGAGTAATGTTGTTTGTAGGATTAACTACATCGAGGTATACTCAGAAAAAAAAAAAATGGGCTGTATTTGAGGGGGATTAACTATTTGATGCACCATTCGAAATTTTATTATTTTTTAACTTAATTTATATATAAAATTAAAACTCTACAATTTAAGAAGTCCAAAAGTAATTTTAAACATATTGTTTTGAAAAAATAAGCATTTTTAATTACATTATATTTTTTTCAATTGGTTATAAAAAATAATAAATTTCAAAATTGCAATTCCAAAAATATATGCTTCTTTAATTTTAAAGTCGTTACTTATGTGCATTTTATATTACCACTGCAGCAACTTCCCGTAGCACTTTTAGCCAGTGAAATAACAAAACGGCATCATGTCAAGCTTACCGAGAATAGGTTGGTCTCCATCCACAGCCTTCATTGGTTCTCATTAGCCTCAAAGCTTCTCTTGGTTGAGCCCCCACACCACTGCCCTCCCTTCTAGGCAATGACGACCCGACCTTATTCTCCCCGTTCGTAAATTTTGCTTGTCGCTCTTCATCATCTTGATGATCATTGGTGGTTGTTGGTTCAAATTAGTCAATAATTTTTTTTTAAATTAGTCGCTTTGTTAGATAAAACTTTTTTTTTTTCATGTTATAGATCAATGGGACTAATGGTGAAAGTGGAAGTGTAGACCATAAAACCTAAGGGGATAAATGGACTTTTGAACAAAGTCCATGTATGGATGAAGCATATAAAAATCAGACACGCGCTAGCTGTTGTGTTTGGTAGTAACTACCTTTTCTGTACTTTAACAATTGGAACCCCACATGGTTGCCTCGTCCATCAACTTTAGTAGCACAAATAATTTTTTTTTAAGAATTTAGTAGCATAAATATAATTTAGGATTACTAAAATCGTTGATAAATCTTTTGCAGGTTCTGAATGTTGTGATGTTTTAGCTTCTTTTTTTATCAACGTTGGGTTTTATATTTTTAACAGAAAATGGAAACCAAAGGAAATTAAAAGAAAACAAGTGAGTACTGGGTAGTGTCTTTATCCAAAAATATACATTGATAAACTTTTTTATTTTTCTAGAAACCAAAATAGCATATAACATACACCCCTTCCGTCTCATATTCTTTGCATCATTTGAATTTTTTATTTAATTTGATTTAAATTTATTTATATTAGTATTTATTTAAAAAAATAATATTTAAAAATTATATGTCTTATTTTTTATCATTCTTATGTAAAATTTTTTTATTTATATATTAAAATATTAAAAATAAAAAATTATAAATTAATTATTAAAATATAAATAGTGTAAAGAATATAAGACAGAAAGAATATATAACAACAAAATGAGAGCCTCATATTTAAGTTGTCTATTAAATTAATAAAACATATCTGATGTTGTAATAATTTTTTTCCCTGCAAGAATTTTGTTAGTATGAAATAAATCATGAAGTAGTTAAGGATGTCACACTATATTTTTTGTCTGTAGATTAATTAATCGTTATGTACTGGGTAGTGGGTAATGGGTATAGACAACTTTACTTACATTATTATATATAAACCACAGACCACAAGTGAGCAACCAAGAAGAAGTGAGAAAGGATAGAAAAACCAGTTCCTCCAATGGCCGCTTCACTTGGCAAAACCCAAGTTCCCAACTCTTATCAGGAGGTTGAAGACCCTCTGTTGTACGCCTCGGAGCTCACGGTCTCTTCTATCCTTCCCATGGTTCTCCAGTCCATCCTCGACTTAGGAGTTCTGGAGATCATGGACAAAGCCGGCGCTGGAGCCAAGCTCTCAGCGGAGGAGATCGTGGCGCAGCTGCCCACCAACAACCCGGAGGCCCCCGCGATGGTCGACCGCATGCTCCGCCTCCTCGCCGGGCACAAGATCGTGGGGTGCTCGCAGGCTGCCGACGATCGAGGCGACCGCCAGAGGGTCTACAATCTAACGGCGGTCTCGAGATACTTTGTTCCGAATGAAGAAGGAGTTTCTTTGGCACCATTGATGGCTCTGGAGCATGACAGAGTCTTCCTAGAAAGCTGGTACCCGACATTTCTCAGTAGTTTTTCTAAACCGATAAGGCTGATTATTATCATTTTTCTATTCGAATTAGTTAACTAGTGTCTCATCTCGTCTCATCTCATGCTTGGGTGATATATATATTAGGTTCCATCTGAAAGATGCGGTTTTGGAAGGAGGGATTCCATTTGAGAGGGCACATGGGATGCACACTTTCGAATACGCTGCCCAGGACCCCAGATTCAATAAAGTCTTCAATAGAGCCATGTTCAGCTACTCAACTGTTGTTCTTAACTCGATTCTTGATCAATACCAGGGATTCTCTCAAATCGACCAGTTGGTGGATGTCGGGGGTGGCCTCGGAGTCACCCTAAAAATTATCACATCACGATACCCTTCAATCCGAGCAATTAATTTTGATTTGCCTCATGTTATTCAACATGCTCCTCCTTATCCTAGTACGTACCACTACTATTTGTGATGATCCTTCCGGGCTAGTTAATCTAATTCTCACAAACACACACACACACACACACATGTATATACACTTTGGTAGCTAGAGTGTATATACTTTTGCATTTAAAGATTGTTATGTTAACTTATTATTAATTTCGTGAGATGGAAATTGATGGGATGGCAGATGTTGAGCACGTTGGAGGGGATATGTTTGTGAGCGTTCCAAAAGGAGATGCCATATGTTTGAAGGTGAAGTCACAATTTCTATTTTTTATTCTTCTTTTCGTCAACTCTAGCGGAAAAATATTGTTAGTGTTTCACTAGGTTGTGCATTTAGAAGAAAAAAGAAAAAGAAAATGGGGCCAACGTTTGCTTTATTATATGTTTTTCACAGTTAGTGCTTCATAATTGGAGCAACGAGGAGTGCGTGAAATTATTGAAGAACTGTTACGCAGCAACTCCAGAAAAGGGAAAGGTGATAGTGATCGAATCCATCCTCCCGTTCCTGCCGGAGAACGAGGGGTTCGTGGACGTGGACTCGAGGCTGGACATGATAATGCTGGCTCAGATCCCCGGCGGGAGGGTTCGGACGGAGGAAGATTTCACTTCCTTGGCCACCAAGGCCGGTTTCAGAGGTATCAGAAAGAAGTGTAGCGTTGGCAGCCTCTCGGTCATGGAGTTTTTCAAATGATTCCCTCCCGACTACTCTTTCTATTATGTTTCCTTGTTAGTTGCTCTTTTATTTTGAACATCAAGTTATGTGAAAAATGTGAGTCCTACAATTTTTAATACTTGATTCGGGTAAGTTTTAAATACTTGATTGGGGTAAGTTTTAGTTTTTAACTTCTTGTTAATTTCTATCATTGAATAAATTATTCAAATCTTTGAAGTTTATTAAACAATTTGCTCCCAAGAGGGTCATTGTTGTGAGCAAATCATTGTATGAGGTGGGTCTCTCCCATTTTTAACAAGTTAAATAAGTTAAATATTTAGGATTGAAATATATACAGGTAAATTGCGTCGCTGGTCTTTAACTTTTAATTATTGTATTATTTTATACTTTAATCTCAATTTTATACATATAAAATTTCTAACCTCCTTTAAGCGTTTTATTTTTTCACCTTTGGATGCAAAATGTTCGGGTGGATAAAAAATACCATGTGGCATCTTAATTTGGATGTTCTGCGATACTGGCACAATAAATCATTTTGTAAAACCTTAAATTTTTTTAAAAAAATGTAAATGTGCACCTTTTTGGTCCCTTATTCCAAAAAACATTAAACTTCCCTAGTTGTTGCAGCCCCCATTAGGGCTTTGTCACTGTTGGCTGATGCTTCCGGCCTCCAACCATTAACAGTCCTATACATGGCAGCCAGAATGTGAGGGATCAAATACGAACGGGCCCTTTTTCTCTACACCCCCCCCCCCCCCCCCCCCCCAGCAATCCCTGTAGCCTTCGAGTTTGGCCTCATACACAGCTCCTCCCCTCCTCTCCTTATTCGCTCCGTCAATCCCCCTTGATTTTGGTTGATCTCAGCCCTCAAACTCTACCTATGTCTCTTTCTCTAGCTGCGACATCAATCTCATCCTCTTTAACCGGCTCCAGCGGACCAATTTGTCTTCTCCGGCATCTGCCTGAAACTCGTCCGATCGTTGGCCGATCGCATCTTCAGTATCCACGAATCAAGTGGGCTCAACACTGATGCGAATCAAGTGGAGGATAAGGGAGCACTAGGAGGCGGAGCGTGAAGGATGAGGGAATGACGAATTTATTCATCAACGGCGGACGGAGTGCAAGGGATGAAAGAACGAGGGGAGGAGGGGAGGTGGAGGGCAAATGAGGCCGAGCTCAAAGGAAAGGCTAGAGGCGGCGGGTAAGGCCGAGCTCGAAGGAAGGGCTAAAGGCGGCTGCTGAGGTCGAGCTCGGAGGCAGTGGGGGTGGGCTGGAGGCGGCAGGGAGGGAGGAGGAAGGGTTGCTGGATTCAAAGGCATATGTTTGATTTTAGGCTAACACTATATAGGCTCTAAATTTCTTATTTTTTGGTAACATAGATCTTAAATTTCTAAAGTGATTAATTGTAGGCTAGTTTTGACGTGGTGAATGTGCCACCATGGCAATTCGCTCATATTGGCATGCCATGTCATGTTTTCCATTCATATTAACATATTTCATATATAAAAGGTTCAAAATAAAATACTTTAATGAGATTTAGATAATTATAATTTTATATGCTATTTGTCCATTGTCTTTTTAATACAGTCTAATAACAACTTTTAATTCATCTTTAACTAATTTTAATCTATATGATATTTTTTTATAGTTAATTGATATTTGAAAAAATATAGTTTTCTATTTAAAGAAAGAACAAAAAGAAAAAAAATGATAATTTAAATTGTTCATTAACTGTAAAAAATTATCAGACAATTTGAAATTACCGAAAAATTACTTTCATAATATTTAAATTAATAATTCAAAATTGGCTGGCAGATTGTATCAAAAAATCAGGGGTGAAGTTTATATTTTACCAAAAATCTCGGAGGCAAATTGTAATTAACTCATATATATATCAATTCTTATATTTATAGAAGTTTAAATTTTTTTCAAAAGGGTTACACATATTTTTATTGGTTTCCCTTTTTCTTGGTTGAATATGAAAAATTCATAAAAAATAATTATTTTATATAAACATTTTATTCAAATAGTTATTAATTAAAGAGAATATTATTATCTCTATCCCGTAAAAAATAATGCATTTTTCTGAATGCGGTGATTAAAGTTTGTTATTTTTTATATCTTTTCTAACTTTACCCTTGAAACTAAAACTAAAAAAAATTATTTTTGAATTTTATATGGAGAATTTAAATGATAATTAAAAATATTTTTTTTTTAATTTTTTAAAATGTGAGTTTAAATGAAGATTTGAATTTTTTTAATATTTTTTTGTAATAAATGTTTAAAAATTTTCAAATAAAAAAATTAATATTGTTTTAGATAACCCACAAAAACTATTCAATAGAAAAAATTATTTCATACTTTTTGGTATAGAGGAAGTAAATTTTTAAAACGAATCATGTCTAAATAAAAGATGTTTAGAAAAACAAAAATAACCAATGACATTTTCAACTAAAAAGTAGGGTAGCCTAACTTCCATTAGGGCACCATGTTATAATTTTGGCCCCTTGATTAACGGCACATTTTGATATTTTATGTAATATTTTAATGAGTAGTTCTAAGTTCAACCGTTTTCTCTAAAAACATTTTATTCTAGTCAATATATGTTCATACGATTTTCTCTGAAAAATATACATATATATATGTTCATACGAATTTCACGAGTTACCAGATATTACACTGTTGGAAATAGTAATTGGATCCCGCTGGGCCTGCGGGTTGCGGGCCCCGCTGGCCCTAAAACAAAAGTCTCAATGCACCATAGGTCCTTGAAAATTTGGTGACGCAAAGTGAATTCATCCTCTAATTTTGATTCAGTATGATTTCATCCTTTTAACTTTTAAAAAGGGTGCAAGTTAGTTCCTAAGTCGATGGTGGCTAAACTATAAAAAGCCCATAACATTGACTAAAATGAATAGATACCACTCCGTGGGCAAAACAAATAAACTTTGCAAAATAGAGGATTTCCTTCTCCAACTTGAATACAACAACCAATCACCTGCAACCATTATCAACCAAAGTTGCGGCCAAAATCTTGTTAACCCATAATAGATACCTATTAGAGTCGAGCTCATGAGATTTAGTTAACGCATAATACATACCTATTAGAGTTGAGCTCATGAGATTGCTACACATACTCATTGGAGTTGAGCTCATGAGATTATTAAAGATAAGCTCACTATAATGCGCGCATAAAAATTCTTGCATCATCTAGGGCACTGATCTCATTAAGAGGAACTCGTAAAAAATTGAAGTTACTCTAGTATTACCTTCCTAAATCTCTTAAAAAGACTTGGTCTCAATCTTAGACTAATTCAAGCAATGGATGATTTTTTCTAGACATTAACTCCAAAGGCCTCCCATAGGGGTATTCATGGGTCGAGTATAACTGGGTTTCAGCTCAACTCGACCTAGTCCCGTATCATTCATTTGGTTTCCTAATTAACTACCCAACCTTACTCACACACCCTTATACTCGATGACAACCCAAATCGCATAAAAACCAGTGACCAGGTTCTTATAAGTAAAAAACATAAAATTACACTTCAAGTTTTAATTTATATAAAAAATATCTCAATTCAAATAAAATTTCATTTGCCCAAAACTTAAAAAAAAAATTAATTGTATAAAATAATAAAAAATAAAAAAAAACCTACAAAAAATAGAAAGTATGGTTTAAACTTAGTTTGGTTTCAAATAATGATTGCAAAACTCAAATAACCTTGATATCAATAAGCGATCAAGAAAATTCAGCTATAAAAGCTCATACTCACTACCATAAATCCATATATTATAAACAAAAACTAGCTTGTAGTAACCTGTATAAGTAGCTGAATAATTTAGCTCTTCTATCTTATTTTCTACCTTTTTGCTCCTTAACCTATATGTATGTCATATTGGCCAATTTTAATACTCAACAATAGAAACTATATGTGTACAAAATAGCCAAAGTCTCATGTGAATTTTTACAAAAAAAAAATGTCTCAATTCAAAACTGTTATAATAAGTAAAAGCAAACCATGCAGTAAAAGAGAAAGAAGTGAGTTCTGAGCACTGTTATCATGTTATGAGGGATTAGAATTAAAGAATTAAGGGAAGAAGTGGATCGGGTAGGGTTTATGTGGGTTTTACAATTGGAACCAACCCTACCCTACATGAATAATCGGGTTTACCTTTTCACCACCCACCCGACCTTAACCTGCATATAACCGTATTGCTATCAGTATGGTTCAGTTTGAGGCAACCGGTTTTGTGGGTTAATTGAGTTAAATGAACTCCTTAACCTCCAAACTTAATTGATTGCAGGTTTCCTCACTACTCACTATCTTACAAGCTTACCAACCTCTGTTACACATCAACTTGGCACCATCCATAGGATGATGGTGATTGAGACATGAAGATTATGTTTGCACAAAACTACTTGTGATAGTGTTTGAGACGATATTGTAACAAAGGTGGATCGTGATCCCTAGTGATGTTAATCCCTTTGCCATTTCATGGTGTGTAATGGCTTTCTTTTGTTAATGAATTGCCATTTTATTTTTAGAAAATGTCTTTTATCTAACAGTAGCTAAAATGCCATTTTTGAAATTTTAGGGATATATTTATACATTTTACAAGAATTTAAGGACAAATTTGTAATTTTGAAATGATAGTTTTTCAAAAATTCTTAAGAAATTCATGAACCAAATATGTACTTTTAGATATAATTTTAACTATGTTTCAAAAGTTCATAGATAAATATGTTTAGAGATAATTTTATAAGCTTTTGCAAAATTTAGAGACTAAGAATGTAATTTTTGAAAATTTTCATTATGAGAATCTTGTTCTATATATCAATAGACTTAGATTACATACATGTTATATCTCTACATATTAGTGGTTTTGAAATATTAAGGAAACATCTGACATGTAAAATCAGTTCAATCGGTATCTAATAAGCTCTCATGATATGTACATAGTTTTTTATTCCAGTTGCCTTAAGTTACTAATTACCAGGAGCTTCACATGACATACCCATTATTTCTGACATTCCAGTAATAGCAGATGAGGCGTATTTGCCATTAAAGTTCATAGGAGAGTAATTTTGTTATTGAACTTCTTTTGTCGGGTAAATTTGCCATTGATCTTTTTGAAATGTGCAAATTTGTCATTAGCATTTTGTGTTGAGAGAAAATCTACCACCGTCCATTAAAATTGCTTACTTGGTAAATGTGAATAATTGAGAAAAATACAAGTTTCAATTCAAAATTTTCTTTACTTAACATCTCAACCCCTAAGTTTCTAAATTTATTATTTTCACCATTATCTTTGTTCTAACAACCCCCTATACCCTTCATCAGCCTTCACTCCTTTTGCCACCAGCACTACCTCGACTATTTCACACATATTTGTAACGTTCCTTAGCACAAACCCTAATCAAACAAGACTTTGACTGATGCATATGGTATTAAATTCAAGAGACATTGCATTTTTAGAATAAAGGATCAATGACAGCAATGGTGTAGGGTTGCTAGGTGAAAATAAGAAAAGTGAAAATAAGAAGAATCAGTAATGAGGGCATATGGTCAAACATAAGGTTTTGACTTCTTTAAGTATTGTGAAAGGTTTTGGTAGATAGAGGGTAAGGAGAAAATTTTCAAGCATTAGTTTAAAAGTTGTATTGTGGAATATTTCTATCATTTAATGGTCAGTAGTGAAATTGCCCACAAAAAAAACGTTAGTGTTAAATTTACCCGTAAAAAAGTTCAGTAACAAAATTACTTTCTCTAATAAACTTTGGTGGTAAATTTGTTCCTTTTGCCTTTGATAATTTTAAAATGTCAAGAAAACCTCTGATATATAAAACTATTCCAATCAGTATCCAAATAAAGTCAGGTAGTATGTCATATGTTAGTTGTGATTCCATGGTGCAGGATTGCTTGTTTTTCTTCCACAATGAATCCTCATTTTATCTTCAAAAAATGTCTTTTATCTAATAGTGACTAAAATGTCATTTTTAAACTTAAGTGATATATTTATACATTTTATAAAAACTTAAAGATTATCTGTATAATTTTGAAAAGATCATTGTGTAAATTTTTAAAAAGTTCATTGAACAAACATATAATTGTTTTGAAATGTCAATTAGTTGTAAAAAAATACTCTCTTCATCTCATATTTTTTGAAACATTTGACCTGTTTAAAATGGTTTGACTTGAATTTATTTATATTACTATTTGTTAAAAAAAATTAAAAATATATATTTAGAAACTATAGTTTTTTATTTATCATTTATATATAATTTTTTTTATTTATATACCAAAATGTTGAAAATAAAAAAAGCACAAATTAATTATTGAATAATGAATATTGCGAAGAATAGGGAGTATTAAGCAACTTGAAATTACTTGAAAAACATTAGGAGAAAATTTAAATTATAAATTCAAAGATTGCTGTTAGATAGTATGAAAAAAATGTAAATTTATATTTTGACAGAAGGAGCAAATCTCCCACTTAGCTTTTGGACATAGGCGGATCACCCACTATAATTTTTTTTTAACAGTTAAATTGTCAATTAACGTTATATTATCAGCGGATATTAGTCATTGTCGTTACTTTTGTCTAATTGTATGATGATTTGGAATATATTGATAATGTGACAACATACATGGCATGTATGCATGACAATCTTGTGTGTAAAAAAAAAATAAACCTCCTAACTTAGCCCCAAACTTTTGACCAACACTACAGATCTCCCTAAACTCTGTTTCTTCTCACTTCAACCATCCTCTTCCTCCTTTCCATATCTCTCCCCTCAGGTGCCGCAACCTTCTTCTCTGGATTTCTCTCCGATCCTAAACCCGACAACAACATCATAAGAATCAAAGGGGATGATGCTATTAGCGATAGAGGTGGGAACCGGGTCGGATCGGCCCGGGGCCGGCCGGTCCTGGGTCTGGGTCCTGAGGCCCGGGCACGGACCGGCTGTGGGCGGGGCGGTCCCGGGGCGGGTTTTATTTTTTTTGTTAATATATATATATATATATATATATAATAGAACAATTATTAATTATATAAGTCATAAATATTTTTAAGAAAAAACACCACCTCCGGTGTAAGTTTTATTAAGTTAAAAAGCCAAACGGCACTTACAAATAATCGGAACGTACCTTACATTTTGAAATGGCAAAAACATTCCGGAAATGATAAATAATAGAAACCTATGATCTATACTGAACAGCATAATCAGATCAAATACAAATTACATGTATGATTGAAAAAAAAAATTCAACTCTCGGTATCGGATATTACCTCATCATCCGAACTCTTTTGGTCTTAATGCTGGAGTGCTGCGAGGCCCCAATCTCGGTTGCACACGCATACTTCTACCGCGTCGGGTGTCACTCTTGAGCGTTTTTCTGTTATCACCCGTTTTCCGGCACTAAACGCTGCCTCAGATGAGACGGTCGATACTGGAACGGAAAGAATTTCTTGTGCGATTATCGACAAGATTGGAAATCTTGATCTCTTTTGTTTCCACCACTCCAAGATGTCAAGGTCGCTTGTCTCGAATGATGTGTTGAGATAGTCATCGACCTCAGCTAATCCCGATGTCATCAGTCGAGGTCGTTTGAGCATTTGGAGCGCCGGGTTGAATTTTGAGGAGATTGATCTCCTTGGAGGCTCAGTTTGAGGAGCTTCGGATATTACCTTATCTGAATGCCACTCACAATATAACTTGTATAAAGAATGCAAGTACTCGAAAGCAGAAGCAGACATAGCTAAAACATTTATATGAGACATTTCTAAATAAGTATGAAAAATTCCCTCAAGCAGTGTTGTTGTGCCCGTTAATTTTACATACGGGTCAAGTAAAGAAGCGACTAAAAAGATAGATGGAATGTTTTTGAAATATTGAAGCCACTTAGCCCGCATGGCTTCGACAGTCGATTTTAACAACTCATCATTTTTAAACTGATGTAAAGCATATGTGATGTTCACTAAATGAAACAAAACTTGATGACTTGTTGGGTGGTAAACACCAGAGAAAAATTCAGTTGCATCGTAAAAAAACTTAAGCAATTCACCGGTTTTGGAACATTTCTCCCAAATTTCAATCGTAAGAAATTCAGAACCCATTTTTAAATTCATGAAATGTGACAACAAATTTGCATATCGTAATGCATCTTGCAACATAAAAAATGTGGAGTTCTAGCGGGTTGGGCAATCCAATTTAAACCGTTTCCAAGAAAATGGTTTTTGATTTTCAATACAAAAGCTTTTAAATTCACGAAAAATAGCAGGTCTAGACATCAAATATTTTAATGAGTTTCGAATAGGCAAAATCTCATTTTGGAGAACTTCTAAACCCTTTTGCACACAAATGTTTAAAATATGGCACATGCATCTAGCGTGAAAAAATGCACCGTTGAGCGGTGGTTTTAAGTTTTGACTCAAAAGGCGAGCGGCAACATCATTATTTGAAGCATTATCAAATGAAATGCACAGAACTTTATCAGTACAAAAATAATCACGTAAAGTTTCTAAGATACAATTAAATATTTGAAAACCAGTATGATCTGTTTTAATAACCTTAAATGACAAAATTTGTTTTTACATTATCCAATCAGAATCAATCCAATGAGAAGTAACACAATAGAATGATTGACATATAGGTGATGTCCACATATCAGAAGTAAATGCCACACAATGATCAAGAGCAGAAAAATATGCTTGCAAATATGATTTTCCGATTTCAAATTATCTAAAGCTTTCTTTTCTAGCAGTTTTCCTAGATACTTTTCTAAATACAGGATTTAATTGTGATTTTATCCAAGATTCTAGGTAGACATCTTCAGCTTGTGAAAAAGGTTTTTCGGTAAGCATCATCTAATTTACCATACCTTCTCTACAAGATTGTTGGTTAAAACGAAATATACCTGGTCCGCCGGTGCCGGTTGTAGACCCAAGTTGTGTTTGTCCTCCAGAACTAGTCCCGGTACTAGGGAGGACGTTAGCATGTTGATTTTCAAGATGCCGCTTCAGCGTTCCAGTGCCGGAATTCTTTCTATGCACAAAATTTTTCCCGCAATGTTTGCATTTTCCATACCTCGACTCCCCTTCGTTTATGAGCTCATAATGCTCCCAAACCCAAGCAGTTAGTCTCGTGGATTTACCTTGTGCTTGAGTTCCCTCCACGCCGGGTTCATGACTTGTAGGCGTCAGTTCTATTGACGGATTCCCGAACGCCATCGCATCCAACTCTTCCACTTCATCATCGAATAATTGATCGGCGAGACCCAAATCGTAATTCGTCATATCGATTCCGGCATCATCGTCGTGAAACTATTGAATTGAAATGCCTTTATCGGCGGCCCGAGATCGACGACGGAACAAGGCTCGGAGGCCGGTGTTGCGGGAAGATGAACTATCTGTTGACTTGCCCTTTTCTTTTGAAGCCATGACTCACGTACTAATAGTAGTGATTAATGCAAAATCAAGAGAGGATTATGAAGATATTAGGGAGAGATTGGTAAGAAATTTGGAAGAGATTAAGAAAATAAGGAGAATGGTTGAGAGAATATAGTAGATGAAGAAGAGAGGTTGAGTGATTGTGTGAGGCTTGAGTGAAAATGGCATTGGTATTTATAGGGGGAGGGAAAAAATTAGTTTGACCAAAAAGTCCTTGAAATTTAGTTGTTGGGAGGGGCAAAAATGAAATTTTGGGGGCTGAAATGGAGCAGAAAACCGTTGGAGGGCCTGTTGTGTAATTAGCCCTTTTTTTAAAAAAAATTTCGCAGGTTTACGTTATACAGGGAGCCGTTGCACGCGGGTCGGCGGGGCGGGGCTGGGCGGTGGTTCGGTTCGCTCCGGTGCGGTCTGGGCTGGAGGGTTCGTCTGGTCCGGGCCGGTCTTTTTTGCGTCCCCCTCCTCCTATTGGGCCCATATTCGGCCCATAATATTGCGGGCTTCTTGCGGGGCAGTCCGGGGCAGATTTGGCCGACGGGGCGGTCCCGGTTCTGTCCGGGCCAACCCAGCCCACCTCCCACCTCTAGTCAGCGATGTCTTGCCTTAGACCAGTAATTGAAGCGTCTCGTCTACCACGTCTAGAGCCTGTTCATAAAATCCATAGATCTGGCCCCTCCCTCGTCGTCCTCTTCCTCGGCAACGCCGTATCCCTTGTCCGCCAAGCCACTCAACTCTGGGACCTTCACTCCTAAGTCACCGCCTCCACCGGTTTCTCCGCGAACTACATCATTGGCGGCTTCGTTCCCTTCAATCTCAGCTACACCTCTCTTCACCTACATCGATCTCTTTAGCAGATCATCATTCTCTAACATTTGATGCCCTAGGAGAAACTCGCGAACGAATTTGGGTCAGGTTATTTAGTTAAAAATGGGAAGAAGATGGTTGTTGTACTTAGTTTTTTAGTTTAGGAATTAGTGTGCATAAAAGTATGTAAATCGGGGATGAATTGTGTAATTTTTTTTTCAACCATCCATATCATTATTATAACATTCGACAGAATATTCTATAATTTCACAATGAATTCCGGCTATTAATAACAACAATGACTAGTTTGTCTTGCATAGTAATTATTAGTGACAAATGTCCTCATCAATAAAAATATCAAAGACTTTTTAACTGTAAAAAAATGATAATAGATAATATCCGCTATTGTGAAAAATTTGATAAGAGATTTTTAAAAGCTTAGAACAAACATGTAATTTTTTTTAAAATGTTAAGTAATTGTAAAAAAAATGAAACTACTTGAAATTACTTGAAATAAAATTTGGAGACAGTTTAAGTTATAATTTCAAATATTGCTGTTAGATAGTATAAAAAATAGAAAAATGTAAATTTATATTTTTTATAGGTGTAATTGTAATATTTACATAATTTAACTGTACTATTTACGCAAAATAGTATTTATAAAGATAAAACGTGGTTCTTAACCTTTACGCACGTTCGATTAGTTAATACCAACACTTCTCGTCCGGACAATGATGACATCATAGACCGAAAGAAGTTTCCCTCTTTCCACGCGGTAAGTTTTCATAGGTTTTCTTTCGGTTTTTTTTAAGTCGCTTTCGCCAAACGGGTTTGGACAATAGGAAAACAACAAATGACATCAACACATCAGCATAGAAAAATAACATCTAATTGGTTTTAATTTAATTTAAAATAATTTATTTTTATTTTTATATTTTTTATCAAATATCAATGTCATTTGAAAATTAATACTCTCTTCGTCCCAATTTGTTTGTTCCATTTGTGTATGGCACGGAGATTAAGAAATGATAAAATGATGTACATTTTCCCATTTTTACCCCAGATTGTCCTTTTTTCTCTTCCCACGTGCAACACCACCAAAGCCGATTCCATCTTCAATTCCATCCACGCCATTGATTCCGGCTTCGTTTCGGCCATCGATTCCGTCAGTGATTTTGCCCTCGCCGGTCCTTCCCTCCATGCTAGCCAGAGTACTAGTCGGGTCTGGTCGTCCTCCGCGCCGCCTAGTGTGAACGATGTCGATCATCGAAGCTGGGTTTGTCATCCTCAATTTGCGGCCGTCGTCCACGATCTGCAGCTGTCGTCCACAATCGCACCATCACTCCTCTTGATCAACTGTCGTTCTCGATCTGTTGTCTTCCTCGATTGACCGTCGTCCTCGATCCACCATCGTTTTCATTTTGCTACTGTCATCGATCGTCGCCGTTCTTGATGCTACATCGTCGCTACCTGATCTCCTCCGATTCTGCCTCCCCCGATCTCTTCCCCTTATCGATTCGACCTTCTCTGCTTCTGTCCTTGTCTCTTACCTCTGCTTCGCACGTCGCCCGCCGTCCTAGTCTCCCTGCTCTGTTGCCTTGACCTCTTCACTCCGTCGCCCTGACCTTCTCACCGCGTCGCTCGCCCCGATCTAGTCGCCCCGTCACTCGCCGCCCTGATTGGCCAGCGAGCCCATGCCGATAGTGGCCAACAAGGGGATCGGACAAAACAAATGACAGTAGAGTGGAAGGGGTATAAATGTAAAATTATCTAGTAAAACTTGCTAAAAAAGGAAACGGTGCAAAGAATTTGGGACGACCCAAAAAGGAAAGTGGTGCAAAGAATATGGGACGGAGGGAGTATTATTTAGGTGTAAAACTCATTAATCATAAGCTTTTTATAATATTATTAAATTTTTACAATTTTATATTGAGTAGATTATTATACCTACATAATATTTGATTTTAAAAAAATTGATTTTGGGTAAATAAGATGAAAAAATAAAAATAAGTTAATCTATATTAACTTAAGTTAAAATTAATTGCAAGCTTAAAAAAAATACTCCCCCTGACCCACTTTCTTTACATCATTTGACTTTTTCAACTAATTTGACTTGAATTTATTTATATTATTTTTTATTAAAAAAATAAAGAAAACATATTTAGAAACTATAGGTCTTGGTCTATCATTCATATATAACTATTTTTCATTTATATATATTAAAATGTTGAAAATAAAAAATTATAAATTAATTGCTAAAAAATACTTCCTCTGTCCCACTTTCTTTACAGAATTTGACTATTTTGACTTAAATTTATTCATATTTTTGTTTGTTAGAAAAAATTAAAAAAAATGTTTATTTAGAAACTATAGGTCTTAGTTTATCATTTGTATATAAATATTTTTTATTTATATATTAAAATGTTGAAAATAAAAAAAATTATAAATTAATTGCTAAAAAGTCAATGGTGCAAAAAAATTAGGACAAATGGAGTACTAAACATATAAAATTTAGTATATAAAAGTTTCACTGAATTCTAAGTGTTAGTGTATGTCCCAGATCTTAATATTTCTTTATTTAATAACTAATAAGACATAATTTTTTCCCTTTTTTTCTTGATATACACTTGGGAGTATTTGTTGGAAATCAACAATTATGTAATAACCAAATTGCTTGCTAGCATCAAAACAAGGAGAAAATGCTACGTAGACCAAACCGAATAGACGAACATGAGGTTGGAAAAGCCTGCGCATTGCAGCGGTGCATTTTGCTCGATAGGAAACGATAAATACTGCATTGGCCTATGATGGATAGATAACATATGCATTGCATTGGCTGTAGAAACAGTTTAGGATGTACAGGCAGTCAAGGACCGTAGTTTTTGTTTTTCATGTTGTCAAAAGCAAATGTTTTGCCAAATGTTCTTTGTTTGAAACTCAACCATAAGTCATAATAAGTAAGAATGAGCATTCTACTGGAAGCTGCAACTTGTTGGTCTGTCATCAACCATTGAGCCATAGTGTTGCTGTAGTTTATTAAATTGGGATTACTGTGCTGTCAAAAGGTGATATGCTGGATAGACAAAAATTTTTTATGTTAGATGTCATTGTTTTGGGTGTAATGGGATGTGAAGATGCTGGAACTTATGTTATTCACATCAAGCCTTTTTTTTTGCTGAGGGAGCTCGTAGGTCCTCAGCTGATGTTTCTGGGCTAATCTCTGATGTTGGATCGCCTATTGATGAGGCATAAGCTTAGCATAATTTGGTTGAACCATGTCATTTGTTTAAGTGAACGTGAAATCTGAGGGCAGAACTTTACCATGCTTAGTGAAAGTCTTTTTTGTGCAGATCTGTGGTGTTTGGGAATAGATATTTGGGCTGAAGAAGGTGTGAGCTAAAAAGTGGAAGGAGGCACTCCTACAGGTGTTGCTGGAGGGTTAATATGCTGATCTGCCTGACTTGGTGAATGAATCTCAGTAATGTCATCCATGACATTGCAAATGATAATATCAAGTGTTGATTGCCTACTATTCTATCCTAAATAGTACTAGACAATTTTCTGTTGTCCAATCAATTGTATCAGTAGAAGAGTTATTACGGTTGGATCAGTGAATCCAAGATTTCACACCATCATATCATATGGCATATGGAGGATGTTCTTTGCTGCATCATTAAAGAAAGTGACTTTTAGGTTGGATGTGTGATAAGCAATTGTGGCTTTGAAATTGTATCTGATTTGTTGGTAACAAATAAGGGAATTCTGTGTCAAATGAAGTGAGTAGAAGTTGAGAGCAAGAGATAAAATAGTCTAACAATATAGCTTGATGTAATTGGTCTGAAAAATAGACATAGTGTAATGATACATACAGATTTCTTGGTTTTGAAGTAGGATCTCCATGATTTTTGTATGTTAGCTTGTTGCCTTTTGGTCTTAGCTTTAATGGGTAGTCTGTGCATGCCTTGTAATACCTCTCGTGCTGTTCATTTATCTTTATGATGGTTGCTTTGGAGGTGAACCTTATGTACTATAAAAATGTAATCAGAAAGTGTAAAGATTTGAATAAGTCGATGGCGTATAATAGTGTAAAGAAACAATATGAATGAAATATTAATGTTGTTTACCTTATATCTCTGTGGATTCAGCTACAGGAGATCAGCTATTGTAATTTGATTTCTCAGCATTTCTCTGTTTCTATCTTGAAATGGCTTACTTTTTATTACTAATGGTGTGGTATCAGTGTACACAAATTGGAAACTACATGAAGTATTTAATGATGATTTTATATCAGTTTAGATGTAAGTATAAGGGAGATAAGATATGTGTACAGGCAGAAACAGAATGATATGTAAATGTTATAACAAATGGAAAAATGAGGTGTGAGAAAGATTACTGTGGTAAAATGTCAGTTGTCTGTTGGATTTGAAGATTAATGTAAATATGAGTCGCTGGTGTACTAGTAAGCTGTATGCGCCCTATTGTAAAGATATATAGGCTATAAATATTTGATTGTATGGAGCAAGAATTACTAAAGTTATAGTTGCATTGATAAATAGAAAATTCTGGGAGCAGTATAGATGGTGTGTGGAAATCAAATGAGATTTTACATACCTTTCCATTCAATGACTTTGAGCAAAGTGATAGCGGCTAGGATAGGCTTTGGAGGTGCATCAAACATAGTACTTTTGTTAAATGAAGTTGCTATCTCATCCTAGACAATGCATTTTATGCTTTTCCCATTGGTCTGTTGAAAATGATAAGTAGAAGTTAGAAAGCGGAAATAATGTGAATGATCATAATGTTATAAATACCTTAAATTTTCTGTCTTAAATTCTCTACGAATGCATTCATTTCCTCTTTGTACCTATTGATCGCATGAGATCAGAAATTACTGTCACACTACCAAAGTAATATGTTCTAATCATGTGAATGTTAGAATGTGGTAGCAGCATGGATAATGGTATAAAGTGCAATCTAAAAATTTATTTACCTGATAATTGAGTATGGTTGTTAAGCCGTGGTAGCAGTTGATTGTATTGGATAAAGTAGAATATGTAAGCAGGGAAGTCATCATCTAGAATATGCTGGAATTGAATGGCTCTCCCAAATTGAAGCATTGTATCATGTGGTATAATCTTGTAGATCTTTTTGCTTGGAATTGACAAATAGCCTGAGATTTTGTAGCAGCTATTGAGCTCTATTTCTAAATCAAATGTTGTCTGTCGCTGTAATTCATTGTGGCATGTATTGTTTTAGCTTGGAAAGATGAAATTAAACTGTCATTAGTTTTTTTTATTTTGTGGACATGAAACAAATGTAAGAAGTAAAAAGGAAAAATAGATGCATAGAGCTAACAAAATTCTAATAGAGATAACAGAGATAAAGGAGGAAAAAACAGACTGTTCATACATACAGTCAGTTGAGTTGTGGTAACCATATTATTAGTCAAAGCAATAGGTGTAGATATGAAAGGCAAAGGAAAAGGCAGAAACATGGATAATGAAGTTAAGAATAGAAAATAAATGTCATAAAAGGAGATGGAATGACATAAGAGTGAAAAAGGTTTACGCAGAATATTATAGCAGAAACTTTCAAACAATTAAACTCCAGAGCAACAGTATATGGGGTTAAAAGGCTCTGATTTGTATATTCTAAATATGTTTAACATGAATTTTTTTATTAATGTAGATAAACACAATGAAAGAAGAATGAGAGGGATTTTTTTGTAGGATAGAGCTATTTAGTTAAAGAGAAGGGTGTTAGCAGACCTATTTATCAATAAGGATGCAATTGTAATTAACAAGATTTGGATCTCCAGCATTATAGTGTAACCATTTTCTAGATATTCGAACCTCAGTCTTTCCATCATCATCCCTTGGTTTAAGATTTGTCAAGTTCCTGGGGTTCATCCTGAAATCAATAGAATAGCATTATTACAGGTGCAGCATGTGTAATTTGTGGCAAATTTATGCATAGCAAAGAAATGAAAAGAAAATGTAGTAAAATAAAGATGTATGATAGCTTGAGCTATTCTATAAACCTGTAACAATCTTTTTTTCTTAATAAAATCTGTGTAAACAATGTTTTTTTTGTATGATTCGATGGTTGATTGTTCACTTTCTTTATGAGAATTTTCAAGCCATGTGGTGATGTTGCTCTTGATAATGTAATGTACAATTGCCCATGACTGAAAATAGGCTATGGTAGATATATTCCAATTTTGTTCAAGGATTGACCTTGACTTTTGTTGATGGCCATTGCATAACAAAGTTTAACTGGAAATGGTCTCCTTTTAAAGATAAACGGAAGCTTGGGATCTTTATGTAAGAGTGATATCCATGGGATATAAACTTTTTCGCCTATTCTCATTCCTGTTATGATCTGAGCTTCTATAACTCTTGTCAACGTTTGTGTGATGACCAATCTTGTGCCATTACATAAGCCTTTCTATTGGTTAATATTTCTTAGTAACATGATTAGGGCTCCAGCTTTGAGTTCGATTTGATGCTGTGGAAATCCACTAAAGGTAAAAGTGTTAAGAAATTCAACTGGGTAAAGAGTTTTTGCTTCCTCTTGATTGCCTGACAATGGAAGAACTGAGTCAGAACTGAAATATACTCTTGTTTCACCATGTATTAGTGATAAGATGACTTCTTTAAGCCAGTCAGCTGTTTCATTTTTTGGGCAAATAATTGTTCTGTCACAAAAGTGATAAGAGCTTAAATTTGTCATGCTGCTGAAGTCATAGATGAATCTGATCAATTTGTGGATACCATTCTCATCATCTTTGACTAAGAATTTTTGTGGTATTTTTACCCATCTAGAATCTGAATCTTGATCACTGATGCTATTACCAATTGTCCCATTTCCAACTGAAAGCAACCATGCTGAGAAAATTGATATTTTTTTTCTCATCCCCATTCAATTCTAGCTATTATAATCTCATGTTATGGTTTAAGAAATAAACCTGAAAATGTTTCCAGAGAACTGATGATGCGATTGAAGAGGATAATATATCTGTTTTTGTGCCCCTTGGTTTAATAGGAAGTGTTTGTCGAAAGTCACCTCCAAGTATCAAAGATTTGCCTCCAAATAGATTATTTGATTTACCAAGTATATCCCGCAGTATTTTATCAAGTGTCTTAAAACATTGTCGATTGTTCATGGGTGATTCATCTCAGACAATTAAGTTAGTTTGAAGCAGTAGCTTTGCAAGATGTGTTCCCTTCTTTATGTTACATACTGATTGCTTTGTGAGGTCTAGAGAGAGCTTGAAACGTGAACGTGAAATTCTGCCAGAAGGAAGCAATAAGGATGCGATACTAGACGAAGCTACAGCAAGAACAATGTTGCCTTTGGCTCTTAAACCAGTTATTATTGTTTTCCATAGAAACATTTTCCCTTTGCCACCATGTCCACAAATAAACATCAGCTGCTGTTTATTTGATGCATATGATTCCATGACAGTATTATATATATGTCTTTGCTCTGAGTTAAGTAATGATGCTAGTTTCTCATGTTCTTCTGATAGAGCTGCAACAATGTAGCTTTTCTCTTCCATCAAAATTCAATTGCTCAAATCTAACAATAAATCTGCATGTGGAATTGGCAATCCAAAATTTGTTAGTGAACTTGAACATGAGTTCAACAGAACCTTAATTTCATATAATGCAGAGTCATGTAAATATTGATCATTGAGATGGAAGTTTTTATCTGAAAATCTTGCTGTATATCTAAAGGAGATATCATCGGCCATTTTTTTCCAATTATTTGTCCAAAAGACAACTGGCTATAAAAGATCGCAGCACAATAGCATATGCACAAACAGACATTTCAATTCTGATGATTAAGCCCAAAGCGCAGCTTCCTGAAATGTTGTTTCCCACTCATCATCATTCCTTAATAATCCTATAGCTTCACATGAGAGACGATATGTAGGAAATATTCTATTGTCAACAGTTCAAACATCTTCAAAAGATTGACAGCCTTTCTAATGACAGAGTAACATTCTAAGGTAAAATAATTCACCGCGACTTGGGTGCACAAAAATAAGTCTTCCAATTGAGCTTTTATTCTTGTGTGATCTATGAGTCCAAGATTTTCCATCACTATGCCACACGTATTCACTTAGGAACTTAAGGTATGTTAGGTGGTTTGCTATAGGGTCAGTTTTATTCATCACAAACCACTTGGTTAATGTTGTTTTCTTATTCAAAGGGTTATTGGTGATAGACTCCAGAAGCTGGTTTGCACGAAATGCATTTTGTTGCATGAATGGCAGGTGTACTGTTAGTATTTGCACAGCTGGTTCCTTCATATGAATATTAAACTCAAATATTCTCCAGAATGCTTCATAAGGACAGATGTAACGACAGTCAAGATAATTTTAGATTTCATCTATCTTAGATTCTTGATGACTAAGCATGCTGCCATTTTCATCTATTGACTGTACAATCCTGGCTCTAACACGATCAGTTCCCTTGGAAATATACTTGAACAAATATTTAATCAGCATGCTCTAACCACAAAACTCAACATTGATATGGGCATTAAACACCAAACATAATTCTCTATTGTAAGGAACCACATAGGCATTGTCTAATTTCACTTCATATTTCATGACAAATATGCCTGTGTTTCTTCATCGATATTGAACATAACCATTTTTGTCAAATGATGTTACTGATTGTTACCTTTTTGGAAAAGACTTAGAGCATGCACCAACTTTCATACATGGTGCATTTGGCTTTACTAAACCACATGACTTGTGCATCATAAATTCTTTCATCACTCTATAGCCATCTGGGTCTATTCCTTTGTCTGAAAGTTCAGCTGAAATGATTCTGTCAATTTCTTCAGGTGTTTTAATAGTGGCTGCCGCTTAAAGCCACAAAAGAGTATGACAATGAGGAAGCCCTTTCTTTCAAAATTCTATAGTACATAGCACTGGGAAAAGAAAAAAAGGAAGTGTTATATGTTGTATACTATATGTTTGAGAAAAATAAATCTATGTGTAATAAGAAATTGATTACAACTGATACCTGCTATAACATGACCAAAAGGCTTCCTAGTATTTAGATATCTAATGAACTCCAGAACTTTTAATTCAAAAATTCTATCAATAATGTCTGGCCTATCCTTTGGTTTAAGCTCATGAAACTTCTGGAGATAGCTTCTTATCTCAGGCTATTTGACATTACAGGTAAATGTGATGAAAAACTGTGGATTTCCATGGACTCTACAGATTGCCAAAGCATCTTGATAGTGTTCATACATATACCTAGGTCCATCGGTGAATGATGATGGTAATATGATTCTTTTGTCAATGTCTGATCCATCCTGATCACCTATTAACAATGCATCATGAATCCCCTGAAAATATTCATTCCTTAAATTTGCCTGTCTTGCTTGTATATAATCTAGTCTATCTTGTTCAATATAGACGTAGACATTAACTACATATTGTTGAAACAATCGCCTAGCATTAGTTATCAACGAATATACATTTGGTCTATCATGAAGCTGAAAGCAGTAGAACATCCTCATTGTGACTCGTTTCCTCTTGTTTGTTGTTTCAGCTTCAACTCCAGTAAGGCGAATGTCAGGTCTGAAGCCATGCTGACGAAATATAAATATGAAGGGAAATTGTAATAACATGTATGATGGATGCAACTTATTAATTCTTTGAAGAGTGCCATTTCTGAATTCAATCACAACATCATGGTCATTCTTATCCCTTAGACCAGATTCAAACACTATAGCACCAATATCATTTGAAGTAGGCAGACCATGTTGTACTTCATCTGTTTTATGATACAATCGTAACTGAAATTATGGAATATCCTGAACTTGACATGTATCTCTAGTTGTCCAAAACAGTTTCACTAATTTATTATGTTCATCAATAACTCTAATAAGACTTACAACTATGTCAGGCTGTAATACCAAATATCCTTCAGAGCTGAAATGATGCATCCTATTATATACTTTATTCTATGTGTCATATATATATAATTACAGGAACTTAGGATCTTCACTTGGAAATGGACATAGAGAACCCATCCTATGAAATATTTTTCCATTTATCTTAAAAACATATGGCCCAGAACCATCGTCAATGAGTTCATCTATTTTTCCCTCAAATGAAGTCATTGCAAACATAGAATTATAAACGCGAATATTATCTTTGAAATGTTTATTCTGGTACAACTGCTTAATATACTCAGGGGGTTGTTGTGAATTAGGAAGCTGAACTTTACCACCATTGCAACAACGATTATATCTGGTTCAACTATTGTTGGATAGATATTTAAGTCGTTCTTCAAACCAAAACAATGCATGACAATACTCACATTCTCGATCACAATCCCCTTGGTTAATGTACTGAGATGAAACATCTAACAATAGGAGAGAAAAAAAAGTAAGGCAAAATACCTAATCCATAAAAAAGAGCCAAAACATCAAGTCTTTATGAAGTAAATGTATACCTTCTACTGAAGTAATGTGATTGAGATTATCATTTAAAAAATAAGAAAAATTTTGGTCAGAAACCGATTTAGATTATGGCTGCTGACAAAAGTTTGCAGGTATATCTGTTTCTCTGAGAATATCAGATGCACCACAGATCTTATTCTGTGAATGTGTAAACTATTGATCTTCCACCACATTAGTGTTGATTCTATCATTATTCTGATCATAGCTTGAAGCATTCTCATCAAATCTAATACCACACTGAGAAGCAGATGAAGCAAAGGCTGGATAATTCTCATTTAACAGAACGACACTCCTTCTTCTACCCTCCATTAAAGAACGAAGATTACCATTCAGGCACTGAGCAGACAACATGTGTTCAGAATCTAAAATTTTAGTCACTGCCATTCTTTGAGATAAAGAATCTCCCACTTGGAACAAATTTCTTGTGAACTAATGCTCAGAATATTCAGGATGAACAACAGGCACTTTATCATTTTGTCTCCTTAAATGTAACCAATCATCTAAATTTCTTTGATGCCTATTTTTCGATTTTGTGTGACAGTTGTATCAAAATCATTTTGGCTTTTATTCTTGGTCAATGGCTTATTGGGGTGCATATTGACAATTCTAATCAATCAAGCTTTTATTTAATCTAATTTTGATATTGATTCTACCTACCGGATGCTAACTATAAGGTCATGATAAATGCAGCATATAATATTTAATAAACATCAAAGGTGATGGTGAACACGGATATGAAATCACTGCAACATACACAAAATATTAGATAGAAATTAATCAATGAGATTCAAAACTATAATACATCAGAAGAAAGAGTAAACTCATTGGCCAAGATGTATGAAATACCTTATGTAAATCAAACACCAAAAGAAGAAAAGGGAAGACAATGACACAGAAGGAAAACAAACACAGCACCCTGAACCACTGACAAATAGAGAAACCGAAACAAAAGGCACTAACCCTTTTCACCAAATAATGTAGTTGCTTAATCTCTGATGGAAAACAAACTACTTTAAGAACAATCGTTTAAAACCGAAACTAATCCTAATCTTAAAACCCACAGCCTTCGAAGTGGATATTGCCTCTGAAATGTCATTTCTTGGGAAAGACAACAAATATGAAACAAATAGTAAAACAATAAAACAGGAGTAGACTAAAATGTATAAAATAGCATAGCATTCAATGTTTGATATGACAAAATAAGATACAAAATACAAAAAACCTTAGACAAACAAAATGACACTAACCCCAAAAAACTGATAACAGGAGGCAATGCCACAGAGGAAAAAACCAATGGACAATCTCCAAATCACTAACCCTATTAGACAAACAACGCAACTACTCAATCTGTAATGGCCAAAACACTCAACAAAAATCGCTTAAAATCCAAAATAATGCCAATCTCACAATCCATAGCCCTTCAACCATGTATTCTCTCTCAAAATCTGATTCCTTTGGAAAGATAATAGACATGAAATACATATCAAAAGAAAAAAGCACAACTTTGCTAAATTATATAAAATAAAGAAGCTTTTAATGACTGATGTCACAAAATAACACACAGAATAAGAAGGAGCAATAATAAAGAGCAAAAGCACATATACCATCAATACCAATGGAAAAGAGTTACAGGGAAAATTAACCCAACAAAAAAAATGTATTTTATATCCATAAAAACAACGCAACATATGCCTAAATCAACAATTCGATCAATAATCAAACCAAGAATCGCACAAATCAACTAAAGCTAATAATTCAGCACACTCACAGACATATACAATCAAACACTACTCAAAATACATACACAACAAGTACTACTAAAAATACATAAATGAATAGCACTAACAAGAATCAGTGGACAAACAGAAACACCATAACATCAGACAATTCACCAACGGCAACAACATGACCACCAGAAACCAAGACGGACCAATGCGAACGCAAAACGAACCCTCCAGCAAGAGAGAAACATGATGAGCCAAGAAAGAGACAAAACAAACCCACGAAACTTCCAGCCAAGCGGAGAATCATCAACGGCAAGAACAACAGCTCAGAGCATGACCACACAAATCTTTCCAGCTCAAAAGACATGAACAATCCGTTCATTTCCCCAATAGAAACAACCAGAACAAAAAGAGAACACCCATTCCTCACCCGAAAAACCAAGAATATTCAGCGGCGAACAGAATCCTGCCAACACCCTGTTCCCACCAACATCACCGGACAACTCACACCAACGGTCAAACAATTAAACTTAGACAAATACACCTGGACCAATTTCCAAAACAACCAGGAAAAATCATAAACATAAAGCAACCCAGAATACGTGGTCCAAAATAACAGCAAACCAAGCCCATCAGGCAAACCAGACAAACCGCCCAAGCCCATCAGGCAAACAAACACGCACGCAAACCACTCAAAGCAACGGCAAAAGCTTGGACCAAACCAACCAAGGGCAAAAGCTAAGGGCACTGTAGTCTATTGTTCAAATGAACAAGAACGGAAAACAGCTTTTAGTATATACTTCATCCATCCTATATTGTTTGAAACAGTTAACTTTTGATCATAGTTTGACTTGAATTTATTTATATTATTGGTTATTAGAAAAAAAATTAAAAAAAATTTACTCCCTCCATCTCATAAAACCTGTCCTATTTGATAATACACGTAAATTAAGACTTCTCTACTTTTTACTTCTTTCTTTTAATATAAAACTATTAGTTTATTTATTTTTATATAAAATACATATACTTATTTACTTTTTAGTAGGCCCTACGTACTTTCATTCTTTAACTTTTTCAACTTTCTCTCCTTTCAATAAATGATATATATATAAAATAATAAAAAAGTTACCTTATTTGGAAAGATAGAAAGAGGACAATTATTTTGAAACTGCCAAAAAAGGAATAGAGGCCAACTATTGTGAAACGGAGGGAGTATTTGGAAACTATAGGTTTTTATTTATTATTTATATATTTTTTTATTTATATACTAAAAATTTAAAATAAAAAATTATAGATTAATTGCTAAAAAGTGAGTGTTTCAAATAATATGAGACAAATGGAGTAGTATAATATGAGAATTGCAATTGAAACACATCCACGCCGACCACAAAAGTAGGGTGATTGATCAGTTTTTCCATGTTTAACCGAATTGAATAATTATAATTTTTCAATTTTCGATCTTAAGTATAGATAACCAAATCGACTGATTTGAATAGAAAAAAAAATAGTAAAAATTACAAAAACCTTTTATGGTTTGGTTTAATTTACACCGTATCTTCTTTATTTAAAAAAAAAACATATACTTTACCTCCTGTCTTTTTTAAACTGTTCAATAATAACTTCTGAAATCCTAATTTAAATCATCTAGTGACAAGATTCCAGTAATTTCATAATTATTGATATTTTTTTCACAACCTACTTTTTAAAAATACAATTATGTATTTATAAGGAAAAAAATGTATTTATGGAGAGGAAAATTGATAATTTAAATGTATATTAACTATAAAATAAATATTGAAGAAATTAAAATGATTGAAAGATAACTATTGTATAGTTTAAATTAGAGTTTTAAAAGTTATTCTCAAATAATATAAAAGAATTTGGGGCAAAATATAAGTTAGGGCACCACTACCTATGTCAAAAAATTTTAGTTTTTTCATCAAATTTTTATCGAAGAAAACCGATAGTCAAACCAATTTTATATATAGGTTTTCAGTTACAACTAAAACCACATATAACTTACAAATGGCCACTGGAAACTAATTTTTTTTTTTTCAATTATTCGAATACAACTTAATTTCTGCTCACCATTACTGCCGAGGAAGCACAGCTGCAGAAGGCGAGCCCGATCCCAGAGTCATCCATGCACTATTCGCCATTGCCTTTCCCTTCATTTGTCTAGTGAAGATGTTATAATTTCTCGTATTTGAAGTGTTAATTATATGTTTAACTATTATTGATTATTCCAAATTAGATCATATTAAGTTCAAAGTTAGCCGTCATAATTGACTGATTTAGTTCGTTTAAACAATATAACATCTATTAGAATTTAGAAAATTTGCGTAGGTAAATAGCTTAGATCAATCTATCATGATGATGGACTATGAACTTAGAGTTTTTTCTTTTAAACTGGGGTGAATTCGTGAACTTCAATTTCAATCAAATCCATTAAAAAAAATCTCTTTTTATCGAGACAAAAGTATCAAAATTGTGACTAATATTCAGTTTATGGCTCGAATATGTTACTACGGTTTCTTTTTTTTTTTGCCTAATCTCCCATTAATATTTCAAAATGGGCTCAAATATGCCACAGCTATTAAAAAATAATAGAAAACATAAATAGTAAAAAGTTTTGAAACTTTAGGATAATAAAGTAACTTTTGAAAAACTTCAAGAGTCATACGTAATTAGACCCACCTCCAATGTCAGAGATTTCTTCAGCCTTACCTCCGGCAATATCATGTCCGGTCTGGCCTCACTTCTGACAACATCCCATCAGACCAAGGAAGGAGTACCAGTGGAGGGTTACAAGCAAAACAGTCAACCAGCCATTTCATTGGATTGATTTTTGGATCAGAACCGAGGGTTCAAATATGCCACTGTCATTGAAAAATAACAGAAAACATAAATAATAAAAAGTTTTGAAATTTCAAGTTGACAATGTAACTTTAAAAAAATTTCAAGAGTCATAAGTAATTAGACCCACCTCCGATATTAAGATTTCTCTAGCCACACCTCCGACAACATCGTGTTTGGTCTAGCCTCACTTCCGGCAACATCCCATCAGATCAAGGAAGGAGCATTAGTGGAGGGCTACAGGCAAAGCAGCTGGCTAACCATTCCATTGGATTGATTTCGGGATTAGAACCAACGAAATCTCGAGCACTTCTCATATTTTAGTCTTTAATGTAATAATTGAAGTTTCCAAGAGTATTAGCTTTGTATTTTGTGCTGGAGATTTTGGAATGTTGCTGTCCACCTCTGGTAGAGCGGCAAAAAGGAAAGGGAGGAGAAAAAACATCGGAGACAGTGGAGGGAGTGCTTTTGTGCAGAGGAAAGATATCTCTTCCTCTTAAATCTCACCGTTGGCTATGCGAGGAGAAAAAGCTAGAAATTTTTTTATCATCGGCCGCCACGGACGGTGGCTAAAGTAGCTTTAAAAGGCGGTGGCAGTAAACGGCATTTGAGAGAGAGAAAAAGAGAAACTAATTACATAAGATATTTGAAGTTTGTTAAAACTTGCACTATCACCCTAAAATTTCAAAACTTGTTATTTTTAACATTTTCTTTTAGTTTTTTAACAGCAATGGTATATTCACTTCAAATCTGAAACTTTGATGACATATTTGAACAAATTTTGAAATATTAATAGGAGATTGGACAAACAATAATTATAGTGACAGATTTGAGTTATAACATAAACATTAATGATAAATTTGATACTTTTGCCTTTTATCTATTTTACAAGCTTTATGCTTGTCTTGGTGTTGTTGTTGGCACAGAACCCCTTGAGTGGCTGATGCACAAGGGGTGCATGATGGGAATGTAGCACTTGTCTTTCTCCTTAGGGGATTATGTCAGTTTTAGTCCTTCAGTTTTGAGGGATGTGTTGGAGTGGTCCCTCTGCTGTGGCGCTAGATGATGCCACGTGGTGCTACTACATTGTTGGCATATAGCCATGGAGATCCTTCCATATCTTCTACACCAGCATGTTGCCCGCTGACCTTTTCCACAGTGCAACTGCATCACTTTAACAATTTTTTGATTACGGGAATCATTTCTCCAGTTTTTCTCGATATGGGATTTGTTCAGTATTAATATTAAGCTTAGAAACTTATTTTTGCGGTTGTTGTTAATTTCTGTTTCGTTTATGTGTGTTTTCTTGTGGATGTATTTGTTCTGAGGAAAACGTGGGGGAGTAATGAAATGTTTGGGATCTGTATATTTGGTTAATTGCACATCAAGGATTGATCAGTTAAGTCTATTGCAGTTGAGCCAATCAATGTTTAAACTGTACAATTTTCTTCGATGGAGAAGGCCACCTGTCTGCCATTGTGACAGATAACAAGGTGATTTTTCTATGTGATTTTTTTAACAAGAGACATATTTGTTTCCTCCTGCATTTCGTATACATTTATCCTATTGTTGTTTGTTTATATTCACATATAATTGGGCATAGTAAGTATTTTTGCTAAAGTCTTTACTATCTTATTTTTCTTCTCCCAATTTTACTCCGGGATATACTTAATATTATATAATTTTATTGCAGTAAATTTTTTATTTCACAATATCCAAGAAACAACCATTATTTCTTCTCCCGATTTTACTCCGAGATATACTTACTATTATATAATTTTATTGTAGTACTTTTTTGATTTCGCAATATCCAAGAAACAACCATTAGTTCCAAAGCCAAATAGTAAGATACCATTTCCTAAAGTTTTTTACATTAAGAAAACATTTGTCATCTAATATACACGCACTCACTTGATGCCAAGAAAATGTCAGAAACTTTAGACACTTTCTCTATAAATCAACAAGAAATTGAGGTGGAGCCCAAACCTACAGGACGAAAATTGTAAGTCTTATTTAACTTTAAACTCTTCTTATTCACAAACATCTTCCAATTTTTACTCTCATATGTACTCCACCTTTGCTCCTTTCCTCAGGAACTTTGCTGAACCACCAAGTGAATAGAAGGAAAAGGCAACTAAGTCATAATAAAACAACCAAATACCAAATAACCGGAGGAACAAATGAGGTAGCTATCTTTTACTTATATACAAACTCCATGTAATAAATAAGAAAAACATGTAATATTTGGAAATAATTAGAGAGACTATAAAAAAATATTTAATATTTGAAAATATTGAGATGAAATGTAAAACGTTTTAACCTATAACATATATCCACTCTAATTACTAAATAACTTTCTTCACCATCAAGTTACAGAGGGTGGAATAATTCCAATTTTTGGCCTCAAAGATTTTAAGTTTTGGCAGACGGAGTCCTTGATGTTTTATATGTGGCAGCTGCATCTGATCTAACATGATGCCATGTCCTAATTCAGCTGACATCCTGATATATGTTGTTCTGTTGCATCACGACCATTGATCTTTTATAGGTTGCAATTTTATCCTTGACTGAAATCATAGTATTGGGGCCTTTTTTACCACTGGTTTTTCCGTTGATGAGTTACGGGTGTTAGAATGGTAAATTAGGAGCTTATATCTGTATTATCTGAGGTAGGTTGTTCATTATCATGTGTTTTTTTTTTTTTTTTGGGATTTGACATGGATCTATATGTTGTGGGGAAAATGTTAGGGGGTGATGTGTCTAAAAAGTTGTGTTTATTGGGTTAAATCCAGTTGTAGTCCTTGGTATGTCGGCTTGATTGTAATATATGCCTCAAAGATTGCCCCAGCTTGACAATTTGGGCTCTTTAGTGCAGTTCTAAGATGCCTTTCTTTCGGTGTCCACTCCACATGGTTTGTAACTTTCACAGTGGCAATATCTCCTAAGAATCAAAAGGCTAACTAAAAAGAACTCACAGAAGTCAAAAGCACGAAGATTAGATAAATCGTCTAAAAATTCGATTTTTCTAAGAACGAGGGAAATAAATATAGTAGAAGAGTGTGTGATAGAATTTTCTACAATTATGTAAAAAAATATGAAATATTCTAGCTCAATTGATTTCATTGCTTTAATTTTTTTAACTACTTTGAATAGGTCATCAAAATTTAAATGGATGAAATGTGTGTATGTGGTTCCTCACTTACATTTCATAAAGATAAATTTATTTATATATGTGTAAGAATTAGGAACTATTATATATTCTTATAATTTTATAAAGAATTAATTTTATAGTATACCGGTGATTTTTAAACTAATAGAAATAAAATTTTGGGGTTATTTATTTTTTTACTCTTTCTTTGGAAAATATGGTTACTTTATCAAACAAAGAGAAAATAATTTTTTTACTA
The DNA here is from genome assembly GCA_039654915.1 of Aquilaria yunnanensis. NCBI lineage: Eukaryota > Viridiplantae > Streptophyta > Magnoliopsida > Malvales > Thymelaeaceae > Aquilaria > Aquilaria yunnanensis. Next base: position 20,397,499 of record CM077600.1, read on the forward strand.
TCTTAAAAAATTTAATCACCTTCAAGATTATTAGATAAATCACAAACAGAAACTTTATTGATCCACCAACAGATTGAAGGAAAATACAAGGACACCAAGTGCAGCATGTTTTCCATCCACCTTTATCCTTCCATATGTAATAAATACATACAATATACAAACTTGGAAACGCGGGCATGTATGTACTATAGGACTTTGCTAATCAAACTAGCTATGTTACCCACACTACTAAAAAAAAAAAACCTTTTTTTCCAATGGCCCATTTTCCAACGGTCAATCCATTGGAAATTTCCAATGTGCAAAGCTGTTGGAAATTGTGAAAAAAATTTTAAGATGTAAAAAAAATTTTCTAACGGCTTGGCTATTGGAAGCGTGCAAAATTTCCAACGTGCAATTTACCAATAGTTAAAGCCATTGAAAATTATTTATTGTTTCCAATGACTGGGGCCGTTTGAAACATTTGGTGAATTTTTCCAACGGCCTAGGCCTTGGCCATTGGAAAGATTTGGTGAATTTCTCCAACAGCCTAGGCCGTTAGAAACTTTTTTGTGAATTTTTCCAACAATCTAGGCCATTGGAAATATTTTATAAAGTTTTCCAACGGCCTAGGCCATTGGAAACATTATGTGAATTTCTCCAACAACCTAGGCCATTGGAAACAAAAAATTTAAATATTTTGATATATATATGTCACATACATACACACACACTTATATATATGCATATTTATATTACATTGATATTTATATTTATATATATTTATATAATATATCATAATATATATTTATCATAATACATATATATTAATACATACATACATATATATATATATATATATATATTATTGATATTGATATTGATATTTATCATATGTATTTATGTTGTATGTATATATGTCATACACACACATATTAATGTTTTGTTAATAATAATAATAATTATTATTATTATTATTATAAAAATATAATAACAACTATACCACTATGGCTCTGTTTTTTTTCGCAAAATTAGATTCGAAAAATCGTGTTAATTCAAAAATGTTGGCGGGCATAAGGAAGCGAGCCGGGTCGGGTAAATGTGGCGGGTATGAATTGTGTCGGCCTTTCTCTCCCTTTGGTTCCAAACCAGAAATCTGTGTCGGCCGCCCTTCGTCTGAGGCACCTCCGGAGGTCCTCCACCTCCGCCACATCTCGTCGTGGAGCTGTCGCCTGAGGTCCGATTGCTCATCCCTGTTGCCTAAGGTCAGTAATTTTTTTCCCCTAATCGTATCTGTTACTCTTCTCTCCGTCTCTGATTTCCATTTTATCTTCCGGCAATCGGTATCAGCGTACCAGTCCTCGTTCCCACCTAGTCGCGTTCGGTGACGCGTTGGTCGGTTCCATCCTGTCTCCCTCTGGCTGGTGTCTGTCTCCCTCCATTTTCTTCTCTCTGCCCCTCTTATCTCTCTACTCAGTGTCGCCGGCGTCGGAGATTGATTCGTGGGGCTGCGGGCTGCTTGTTCTGGTAAAATTGAAAATACTAAACAATTCATACCCGCCACATTTACCTGACCCGGCTCGCTTTCTTATGCCCGCCGACATTTTTGAATTAACACGATTTTTCAAATCTAATTTTGCGAAAAAAACAGAGCCTATATAATCCAACTTATTAGGCCCAAATTGGCCCAAAACTAACCTAGCTATATATACATACATTATCCTTCTCCCTTACCCTCACCCTCTCGCCTCCTCTGCTCTCTTCTTCGTCTCAGACCTCTCCCTCGCCTCTCTTCTTTCCCTGCTCTCTCCCTCTCCTTCTGCTCTCTTCCCTCTCGTCTCTCTCCGTTCTCTGTTCTCTTTGTTTGCGTTTTCGATCTGCTTGCCTGTCTCTCTCTCTCATTGCTGCGCTTAGTCTGCTCTCCGTCTGCTTTCCTATCTCCCCCTCGTTGCTGCACTCCACTCACTGGTCATCGCCCAGATCTGCACCAGATCCGTCGTTCTCCTTTCTACTCGTCGCTCTTCGCCCAGATCCGTTCCGTTCTAGATTTGTTCATCGTCGTCGTTCTCTTTTATGTTCTTTGTCGCTCGCTGTTCACCATTCTCCATGTCTCTCTCCTGCTCGCCGTCCACCTTGGCTCCTCGCTCCGCCACCATCCTCGACTGCCGCATTTGCAGATCTGCCGTTTCAATTTTTGTTCTTTGTTTTTTCAATTTTAGGGATCTCGTTATATTTTATGCTTTTGTTGTACTTGTTGTGTTTTATTTTATATTAGTGCTTATTTGTTTTCAGTATAATTTTTCTTATTTTTTCTGTTTATGTAATTTTTCTGATTTTGTTATTTCTGTATTTTTATGTATTTTTTATAATTTTATGGTTTTTTTCCTTCTCGTTTTGAATTTTTTTGTGTAATATAAGATATAATTTTTTAATTTTTTTGTCATCTTATAAAATATAAAATATAATTTAGGAGTATATAAAATATATGTTTTATATATATAAATATTTTTTTTTATTTTCATATAAAAAGTTTCCAACAGCCTTAGCCGTTGGAAAAACCTATTACATGGGATACATAAGTATGTGAACTTTGGCCATTAGAAATTTGCAACGGCCCAATTTGCAACGGTTGACCATTGGAATTTCCAACTGCTATCTGCTAGGTTATTGGAAAAAAAATTTCTAATGCATTTTTCCAATGGCCTTGTTTCCAATAGCTTCGCGTTGGAAATGGCCGTTGGAAAACCTTCATTTTTTAGTAGTGCCACTTTAAGAACTTTGTAAGATAAATTAAGTATACTACATTATCTTTAACAAAATGAAAGTGGTTGCCAACGTTGACTTCAATGACAAATATGATCTATGATGTTGGAGGTGACGAACATGGTGGCTGGTGTGAAAATCAGTTGTGTTGAGAATGTGGAAAACGACAATTTAATGGCCGGAACTAAAATTGGTCAGTCAAGAGGAAGATGGGAATGTGAATGTAACTTTATGATTGGCAGACCCTTTTGCATAAAAATTTTGGAAGTTAGATCAAGGACCATCATTCTACCACTTGCAGTTAAATTATGTATTAGGTCCTTAAGATTGTATGTCTAGGTCTTATTGGCTACAAGTGTTAACTCCGTACAGTAAATTGCATCAGTTGACATATTTTGCTTTTAAGATTTTCTTGATTGCTCAAAATTGGCCCCAATGGAGTGGGGTTCTTTCTGCTACTGCTAATGTACCAATTGATAGGGTTAATCCTACAAATGCACATTCTTAGTTGTAGCAGGTTTTAATCCTTAAGATAAACTAAGGTATCCACAATGAACAGATATTTAATTATTTATGAAAAATAAAATAAATAAGTTCAGATTTTGAAGGAGTAAAATTGACTAAAATTATACTAAAGCAATGACGAGAATAATGAACAGGGGAGAAAATAATTATGGAGTAGCTAAGGCTTGGGTTTCACCTAGTTGAGGGTTTTTCAATTAATAAGTTAGGTAGGTTTTTAGTTGTCAGCAATCACTCTTAGTATTACAACTATTTCTCAAGCAATTGCAACGTGTTCGATTAACTTACGATTATCTCTCAATCTCTCACATAATTAATCAAACTCATTAAGTTCAAGTTGCCAATTTAACAAATCACAATAAATAAGTATATCTCTGTCATAATTATTATACGTAATTCTATTTTTCTAGTTCATGGATTAAATTTCATCTCTCAGTCATTCATTCAAATCCCTAAGATAAATTATCTATGGTGATTAAGTATGGACAATACTCATTGTTGTAAAGGAAATAGACTAAAATACAACCCAAATAAATTAATTAAAATAATTCAATTAGACTGCATCTCTAACCTTAACATAGAAATTTAGCCTTTCATGTTATATTTAAAAAATAAAATTCAATAATCTAAAAAGAAAAGAACAAGGCATGGAGAACGAATATTTAAGTCCAACTTGAAAGTAAAGAAAATAAAGAAGAAAGAGAAGAAAAACCAAATTTTGTTTTCCAGTCCTTGTGCGCGACTCAGAATTTCCCTTCTTTTCAAAGTGTTAAATATCATTACCGCAAGGTATACCGCACCTTAAATTTTTAAGATATACTGCATGGTATATCGCACCATATACTGTTACTGTTTTCACAAAAAATAAATGTTAGAATATTATTTTAAGATAACATAATTTATTTAATAATTTATTTTTACACATTTTATATGTATTCTAATTTTTCTCATCATAATTTGTCAAATATAAATAAAATATATATGATAGAAGATATTTTTTTAATACAAAAAAAAATAAAAAAATGTTATATATGGAGCAAAATAAATAATACTAAAAAAAAATAATCTATTGATATACTATAAATCTAAATAATACCATCCATATGCTTTGCATGTACTATAAATATAAATAATACCATCCATTAATTTTTTATATTAATTAAGAAAAGTAAAAAAAAAATTAAAAGTAAATTTTTATTTTATGATATGTGTATTATTTTTATTTTATTTTATTTATATATTTATGATATTTTGATGTAAAATAAAAAAATAGGTGTAAAAAATTAAATACTGCATACATACCACATGTTATTTGGGTTATACAGCAATTTTTTGATAAAATACATATAAAAAATATATAATATATAATATACCGTGATATTCACGATATACCACAATATATTATGTAGTAAAATAATAAAATGTGAAAATATTTATACCTCATATCATAAATATACGGTAAATAAAATACCATAATATTTAATTAAGTGGTTCATTTTGCTTCTGCTCGCGTCCCAGACTTTCTCTTCACTTTTGTTCCAATTCGCAATTCCGCTTCCTTTTTCTGTTCCGCAATTCTACTCCCCTGCCCACAATTTCGTCTTTTCTCTTGTCCCGTCTCAACTCGCTCCTCCATTTGGCTGCCTCTCTCTTTCTATATTTGCAGGTTTCTAATCCTTAGCCTTTACGATTTCAATTAACTAAAATATCTGTGACTTAAAATATGATATAACGTTATAAAATGGGTATTTTAGTTAATTATGAGAGAATTTCATCCAATTCCAGTTATACCTTCTACTTCATAATTTCTTACAATTTAGTCCATTTACTTAAAAAAAATCTGCTCAATTCCTTTGAAAAGTTTCTTAATCTAAATAAAATAAAAAATAAATAAGTGAGGATAATAAATCATTTAAATGCAACAAAACTAATCTAAAATAGATACCAAAATTAACACATAAATTAAGCTGATCAAATTTCCTTACACTTAACTCTTTATTTGTCCCCAAGCAAACTAAAACTAAAAAATTTGTAAAAGATAGATCATATTTTTTTAGCAATGATACTGTAAAATAAGATTGAAACTCCAAAGCCTTCAAGATTATTAGATAAGCCACAAACAGAAACTTTATTGATCCACCAACAGATTGAAGGAACATACAAGGACACCAAGTGCAGCATGTTTTCCATCTACCTTTATCCTTCCATATGTAATAAAAACATACAACATACAAACTTGGAAACGCCGGCATGTATGTATTATAGGACTTTGCTAATCAAACTAGCTATGTTACCCACTTTAAGAACTTTGTAAGATAAATTAAGTATACTACATTATCTTTAACAAAGTGAAAGTGGTTGCCAACGTTGACTTCAATGGCAAATATGATCTATGATGTTGGAGGTGATGAACATGGCGGCTGGTGTGAAAATCAGTTGTGTTGAGAATGTGGAAAACGACAACGTAATGGCCGGAACTAAAATTGGTCAGTCAAGAGGAAGATGGGAATGTGAATGTAACTTTATGATTGGCAGACCCTTTTGCATAAAAATTGTGGAAGTTAGATCAAGGACCATCATTCTACCACTTGCAGTTAAATTATGTATTAGGTCCTTAAGATTGTATGTCTAGGTCTTATTGGCTACAAGTGTTAACTCCGTACAGTAAATTGCATCAATTGACATATTTTGCTTTTAAGATTTTCTTGATTGCTCAAAATTGGCCCCAATGGAGTGGGGGTCTTTCTGCCACTGCTAGTGTACCAATTGAGAGGGCTAATCCTATAAATGCTCAGGGTTAATTGTAGTAAGTTTTAATCTATAAGATAAATCAAAGTATCGATTCCACAAGAAATAAATATTTAATTATTTATGAAAAACAAAATAAATAGGTTCATATTTTAAGGGAGTAAAATTGACTAAAATTAAACTAAGATTAAACTAAACCAATGATGAGAATAACGAACAGGAGAGAAAATAATTATGGGGTAGCTAAGGGTTGTGTTCATCTAGTTGAGGGTTTTTCAATTAATTAGTTAGGTAAGTTTTTAGTTGTCAGCAATTACTCTTAGTATTACAACTCTCTCTCGAGCAATCGTAACGTGTTCGATTAATTTATGATTATCTTTCGATCTCTCACATAATTAATCAAACTCATTAAGTTCAAGTTGTTAATTTAACAAATCACAATAAATAAGTATATCTCTATCATAATTATTGTAATTCTATTTTCATAGTATACAGATTAAATTTCATCTTTCAGTCATTTATTCAAATCTCTAAGATAAATTATCTATGATGATTAAGTATATACAATACTCATTGTAGCAAAGGAAATAGAGTAAAATACAACCTAAATAAATTAATTAAAATAACTCAATTAGACTGTCTCTCTAATCTTAATATAGAAATTTAGCCTCTCATGTTATATTTAAAAATAAAATTTAATAATTTAAAAAGAAAAGAACAAGGCATGGAGAACGAATATTTAAGTACAAGAAGTCTGGGACGCGAGAAGAGGGGGAAAAAAAAGAAGCAGAGGGAAATTCTGAGTCGCGCACAAGGAGGGGAAAACAAAAATTGGTTTTTCTTCTCTTTCTTCTTTATTTTCTTTACTTTCAGTTCAGACGGGACAGGAGAAAAGACGAAATTGGGAGCAGGGGAATTGCGAATTGTGAGCAGGTGAGTAGAATTGCGGTGCCTCTCCCTTTTTATATTTGTAGGTTTCTATTCCTTAGCGGATTTCAATTAACTAAAATATTCCTAACTTAAAATATAATATAACATTATAAGAGAAGGTATTTTAGTTAACTATGAGAGAATTTTATCCGATTCCAACTGTACCTTATACTTCATAATTTTTTATAATTTAGTCTTTTTATTTAAAAAAATCTGCTCAATTTCTTTGGCAAGCTCCCTAACCTAAATAAAATAAAAACTAAATAAGTGAAGGTAATAAATCATTTAAATGCAACAAAACTAACCTAAAATAGATATCAAAATTAACACATAAATTAAGCTGATCAAATTCCCCCCCACACTTAACTCTTTGTTTGTCCCCAAACAAACTAAAATTGAAAAATTTACAAAAGATAGATCATATTTTTTAGCAATGATCATATTTTTTAGCAATGACACCGTAAAAGAAGATTAAAACTTTAAAGCCTTCAGAAACTCAACAAGAGATATTAAGCGTGTAACCTATTCGATCCAATGCAACTTAAGACAAAACAAGTTTGTGAAAACAATTTTTTTTACAAACTAGTAACCATAGTCCTTTCAAACTCAATAAGAACATCAATATTTTGTACAAAGTATAAAGGAGAAATCACATTAGATTAGAGCTCATATGCAACCAACCAACATACCACAAAACCATGGATATTGAGTGATTTAATTGTTTTTTTTTTATTTTTTTTTTCCTTTTCAAATCCTCTTTTTGTGTTTCACCTTTTAACAAGTGTACCAATAAGGGCTCTATCTATACCCAAGCTACTAACCTAATACAATTTTAGCAAGTGTACTAATAGGGGCTCTATCTATACCCAAGCTACTAACATAACATAATCCAAGGTGATTTTCGATCATACTCATGCTTCAAGCATTTTTTCAAGTAATGATCGACTCTTGCGTTATGGGAAAATCATTATCTACTTCAATATTGCGAAATAAAGGAGTAGATATTTATTTTATAAACAGCAAAAATTTTCATTTTTCAATTTTTTTTCTCAATTAATCACCTATATATTCATCAACCAAACAAACCTAAAAAACAAAGCATATAAACTCATAATCTAGTATGTTTTCAAACAGTGTACTAAGCACAAAAGTTTAATACAAAAATAGCTTCTAAGACCATTATCCGCTAGCTTCATCCAAAATTGCAAAAACATTTGAAAATTAATTTTACATATGCAAAAAATCTAAAAACTAAAAAGTAACAATTATCATCAAGAATTTCAATCCATGCTCAAAAGTTCGAAAAAAAAATTGGCTAAAAAAATAAAAATAAAAATAAAATAAAATAAAATAATAAAAAAATTTAAAATTAGGGCCTAAGCTGTCACTTCCCCACACTTATTTTACACATTGTCCCCAATGTGTAGAATAAATAAAAAAGAGATAAAATAAAACTAAAAATGAAATAAATATTGCCATTGAGCTGAAGAGCCAAGATCTTAATGAAAGCCAACGAGCTGCAAAAGCTGTCAAATATGTTCGTAGCCCAAAATTGCAAGAAATTCTAGCATGAAACAATAGTGCATTGTCCCTGCTCAAAATAAAAGCACACCAATAAAATAAAAAAAATTAATAATAAATAAAAAATTAAAGCAATGTAATAAAAGATTGGATTGCCTCCCAATAAGCGTTTGTTTATTGTCATTAGCTTGACATATCCATGACAACTTTAATTTACGCTCTTTTAGCATAATTATGGTGTTGAGTCTGTCAGCATCCCTACCATAGTAATATTTCAATCTTTGGCCATTAACCTTGAACGTTCCTTGCATTGGATGAATGACTTCAACTGCACCATAAGGAATGACTTTAGTAATAGTGAAAGGCTTAGATCACTTAGATTTCAACTTACTTGGGAAAAGATGCAGACGTGAATTATACAACAAAACTTGTTATCTAACCTCAAACTCGCAATTAAGAATCTACTTATCATGCCATCTCTTGGTACACTCCTTGTAGATCCTAATATTCTCATAAGCTTCATGCCTAAATTTATCCAATTCAGACAATTATAACAACCTTCTTTCTCCTACAGCTTTTAGATCAAGATTCAAAGCTTTACCAGCCCAAAATACTTTATGCTCAAGCTCCACAAGCAAGTGACATGCTTTGCCAAAAACTAGATGATAATGGGACATATCTCTAGGAGTTTTAAATGTAGTTCTGTATGCCTGTTGTGAGTTTTACAACCTTGATCCGCAAGCGCACGAGACGTGTGTAGATAGGGTGAATAAGATATCGTTCACACGAGGATTGATTTGTATTGTTTGCTAATTGCCACTACCTTAAGACTCACTTTAGCTAAACAAGCAATAATTGACGATTTATTCACTATGAAAATAACTAAGTTTGCAACTCCACTTAAGTTACTACTAAACAAGAACAACAAACACAATGCAAATTAGGGGTTTTCTAATGAATTAACAAAACACACTTCCCATGGTTTTCACTATTTGACTTGGTTAGCTAGTGAATTAAGGCTAATAGCTTGGTTTTTCTACTTGTTGGTGAAGTTAACTAATTGGACCCTTACTCTCCCAAGTGAAAGGGTCACTCTCCCAAGCTTATACTAGAATAGACTCCCATCCAAATTGCTAGTTCAAGAGGGGCATTACAAGTTCAATTTACCTTCACCTAGTGTCCTAGACTAGTCTCCCAACAAGCCCATGGCCACTACACTCTTCTCCTAATTCTAATTCCTTTTAATCTTTTCTAAGAATTTAAAAGAAATTTAAGGTGCAATTGACTAGGGCCCTTAATCAATTAACACAACAATAAGCTCAAGGAGAAGAGTAAACAAACAATGGAGGAAAACCAAAGTTAAATAGCCATTAATCCAACCAACATAACTAATTCAAGTAGCTACAACCATAAAAAGTGTAGAGAAAACTACTCCATAATCAAACTAAACATAAACATGAAAATACATAAAAGAGCATCCATGTCTAAATACAAGATAAAAGAAGGAACCCAATAGACTTTAGATGCTTGATTCCTCAAGGCTCCTACAAGTCTTCAAGTCCTCCAAGCCTTCTCCAATGAAGAATCCATACATGCTCCCAAGGAAGATGAGGAAATGCAAGAAATGGTAATGAAAAACCTAAGTCTAAGATGAGAAGATGAAAATGAAGAGAGTCCCTTCTTCTTGCTAGGTTCCAGGTTCTTCTACTCTTGGAGGTGTCCCTTTCGCTCACCAAACCATTTGGATAGAAATCCTTGGCCAATAGCAAGCTTGAGTTCAAATTTAAGGTAGGGGACCACTTTCCCGGGTGACTGGCGCCTAGGCCTTAGGAAGAGGTGCCTGGGCGCCTAGGCTTCCAGGCTCGATGGTGCTCTGGCGCCTAGGCCTCCAGGCTCGCAGGTGCCTGGGGGCTAGGCCTCAGGTGGCGCCTAGGCCTCTAGGGTGTGTTTTTTAAGCAGAGAACTTTTGTATTGTGGCGCTTAGGCCTCGCTCCTGGGGCTTAGGCCTTACAGTTATAATTTCCGTTGACTTTTACGTTCCCGTTTTTTGTTCCGCTCGTCCCGGTGCCATTCCAATGCTATAGTCCGCTTCTTCAACCTACAAAATGAAAGATCGAGCAAGAATTGGCCAAAAATATTGAGCGGTAAGGTAGAAAATTGTGGTCAAAGTTGACAAAAAGTCAACATGTTTGACCACAAAATTAACATTTATCAAACTCCCCCAAAGTTAGAAAAATGCTAGTCCCTAGCATTTATTAACCCAAAAACATAAAGCAATCAAAATATAGAAGCTAACAACATATACTCAATATCATATCATAAAGTCATTCAAAGTACAAGTTCAACTCAAGAGAAATTAAGGTAAGTAATGAAAGAAGAACTTTGTCATTAACGGTAGGTAATTGCTCGCTAAGTGTTTCACTCCCCAATCTATGGTTGCCTAGTGTATCTAAGGCTTATAATGCCACTTCATCCACAAATTTGCAAAAGGACCCAAACTACCTATGAATTGTCCCTAAGGAGTATGCATGCAAATTTAAGTCCAATGACATATATATAAGGTTGTACCGTGGCCAGGTTTGGTATGGACGGGAATCGGATGGAGGCCTTTTGAGGTGGGGCTAGAGAAGTAAGTTAAGCATAAACACCATGAGCAATCCTAATAATCAAATCTAAAGTCCCACCCAAGGTATTTTGATTTAAAAATGCTTTTCTTGAGTTCCAAGTAACAAATCAAGTAACCCCCATATGCACAATTTTGACAAAACACATGAGTGAACTCCTTTCAAATTAATGAAGTACTTCTACTTTTCCTTTTTTTTATTTATTCTTTCTGGTTTTTTTTTGTTTTGTTTTGTTTTTTTTTTAACGAGGGCTTTTTCATGTTGACTCGTTTTGCCTTTTTATTAAGGGAAAGATAGTTTTTTTTTTTAGAAACTAGAAATTCACCTAATCTTTAAAGTTCAAACAAATGTGCATGATTTATCCAAAGTATATTCAAACCATAGCTATATAAACTCAACAATAAGTCCATAACCCAACATTTTTCCCCCAAACTTATTTATTGCTCACTCACACAACTCACAAATTTTTACCCTTCTCAAGCACATATATGCAATGCTCAACTTACTTCAAGAACAAGAGAGGATAAATAATAATGGATATGGCTCAATTATGTGGGTTAAACAACACACATGGCTTAAAGGCTCAAAGGGGTCAACTAAAGATTATAATGAAGGGTTAGCCATTTAGGTATGTAGTTAGCCCTAAGTTGTCATTTTCATCCTTTATTTGCATGCATCAATTTGGATATGAAGGGGTCCAAAAGCAAATCAAGGAATCCATAAGCAAAACAAGCAAAACAAACACCACTCTAATGAATGAACTAATTTATAATGCAAGTGTGCCACACAAGGTCCAAAGACTCACCGGGTATGGTTCTACCATTAATGACAAGTGAAAATCTTTCTATACTTAACAAAATTTACAATCAAGTTGAACTTGTAAATGAATTCCTCTAATCATAATAAAGAGCAAGCATTGGGTCCCTAAATGCACATAACCTAAGTGCAACTACATGTTTCTACATTTATCCACTATATGTCATAATAGGGAAAAGAAATATGATATGCATGTAATGTCATAAGAAAAGAAAAAAAAATCACCAAAAACTAGTCTAAAAGAAAGAACAACAATTAGATGTCAAGTCTTAGGAAAACTTTCAAACAAGTATCATCCACAAACACATTTATCCCCCAAACTTAAAACTAACATTGTCCACAATGTTGACAAAAAAAGCTAGAAAGGAGATTGTGATTCAAGAATCATACCCGGGAGGCGGATGTTCCTGCCTCCAATTATTACCACTCAAACTCTTAGTGATGGTGACACTTCATCTTTTCACGTTTACTTTTGATTTTTCCATCATGCACCTACAATAAACACAAAGAGTAATTAAGAGACACTTTCCCTAAAACTCAACTTATTGAAAAGACAATTAAAAACATAAAGGAGAGAAGAAATGTTGGGGTGTCTCCCAACAAGCGCTTGATTTATTGTCTCTAGCTAGACACCAACTCCTTTGTTTTAGGCATTAGGGTGGGTGATGTGGCTCCACACCCTCTCCTTTGTAAGAATGCTTCCGATGGTTGGAAAGTCCAATATGCATCCAACAAGATGTGCTCCTCTCCATGCTTGAGTTCTCATTTCTTTCCTCTTTAATCATTGTGGGATTCTTTACATTTCCATTCCTTGTTGCTACCCACTTCTTCTTCATTGTTTTCTTCTTCTTTTCTTCCATCAAAGAATGTGTTGCCTCATCTTTTACTTTTTCCTTGAGATTTGGGGGCTTAAATTCATTGACTTCCTTTTGGTCGCCACCCATAAGAAAAGTAGGAGAATTTCCTTGGTTGGATTCTATGACCACATCAACCATGTATACTTCCATCTTAGGAGGCAGAGTGCTAGAATCAAACATGTTGAACTCCACTTTTTCATCCTCAACATTGAATATGAGCTTGCCTTCCTTCACATCTATAGTTGCTTCGGTGGTGGCCAAGAATGGTCTTCCAAAGATAAGGGGGACTTGGTTATCTTATTCCATGTCAAGAATCACAAAATCCATGGGGAAGACAAATTTGTCAACTTTCACCAAAACATCTTCTATTACTCCCCATGGATACTTGATAGACCTATCCGCCATTTGTAATTGTATTGTGGAGGGCTTTACTTCTAGCCCCAATTTATTGGCAATAGACAAGGGCATCAAGTTGACATTTACACCAAGGTCACATAATACCTTTTTGAACTCAACTTCTCCAATTGTGCATGGAATAGTGAAGCTTTCGGGATCCTTCAATTTTGGTTGAAGCTTTTGTTGAACAATTGCACTACATTCTAACGTGAGGCATATGGTCTCAAACTCTTCAAATTTTCTTTTCTTTGCAATGACTTCCTTCAAGAATTTACCCCAATTTGACATTTGAGTTGATGTTGATGTGAAGCTTCTTAAAAATGTCCAAGAACTTGCCATATTGATCATCAAACTTCTTTTTTTGGAACCTTTGTAGGAAAGGTAAGGGTGGGTTTGGTGTGAGTTTTTGCACTCTTTGGGGTTGTTTTTTTAGAAACTCCACCACTTCCTCTTCTTCTTGAACTTGCACTTCATCTTCCAAGATTGGTTTTCCTTGAGTAGGTGTCCTTATGTAAGGATCTTCAAGCTTCTTTCCTCCCCTAAGTGTAATTGCATGACATTGCTCCCTTGGGTTTAACTCGGTGTCACTAGGGAATTTGCCTTTTTGAGATGTCTTCACTGCCAAAGCCAATTGTCCAGTTTGATTTTCCATGTTCTTGATGCTTGCACTCACATTTGCCTCCATACTAGCAAAGTTAGCACTCAAGCTAGCCATCTTGGCTTCATTCTTCTCCATTTTATCTCGTCTCCTTCATAAATTGCAACATAATTTCTTCCATAGAGGGCTTCTTCTCCATTGAGACTTGGTTGAAACCGGGAGGTGGTTGTTGCACATTCCCTTTGTTACCATAAGAGAAATTTTCATGGTTTCTCGAATTTGGGTTATATTGATTTCCCGTTTGGTTGCCTCTAAACCCAAAATTCTGGTTGCCCATGAAATTTGCTTCTTCAAGATCCATATCCATATATCCACCATATATGTTGGAGGCATAGGCGGCGGCTTGCTCAATAGTTGGCTCCTTTTTGTTGGTCAACTTGGACACTTGATTCATGAGAGAAGCCATTTGTGCCGACAAGGCGGTCAATTGATCAACCTCAAGTACCCCTCTTCTTGGTTGAGCTTTCTCTCCCGGCCATTGCTCTCCATTTAGTGCCAATTGCTCTAGAATTTGAAAAGCATCACAGGCCATCTTTGACATCAAGGATCCACTGGCTGAAGCATCAATCATAAATCTTGAAGTGGGTACTAAGCTTTCATAGAAAAGTTGGATTTGTTGCCAATCCAAGAATCCATGTTGTGGGAACTTCCTAAGCAACTCCTTGAATCTCTCCCAGGCCTCCAAAATAGACTCCATCTCATGTTGCTTCAATGTCACAATTGAAGCTCTCAAGTTGGCGGCCTTGGATGGAGGAAAAAACTTGCTCAAGAATTTTTCGGCCATTTCATTCCATGTAGCAATGCTCCCCGGTTGAAGTGATTGATACCACCCTTTAACCTTGTCCCGGAGTGAGAAAGGAAACAATCGGAGTCTAATAGCATCGGTGGAGACTCCATTAGCCTTGAATGTGTCACAAACTTCCAAGAAATCCGCTATGTGAGTGTTGGGATCCTCCAAAGCCAAGCCTCCAAATTGGTTTTGTTGGATGAGAGAAATCAAGGATGGCTTCAACTTAAAGTTGTTGCCTTGAACCGGTGGCTTCACAATACCCGAATAATTCTCCGTCACCGAGGGTCGGATGTACTCCCTAATAGGCATTTGTGGATTCCTGGGATAAACTCCATCTTGGTGATCCATCTCTCCATTTCCTCCATTGCCACCATTATATCCATTACCATTAAGATTATCACCTCCACCCTCTATGGATGTAGAGGAGGAACTTAATTCTCCCAAGTGTGATGTTGCTCTAAGCTTTCTAAAATGTCTTTCAATCTCCGGAATGAATGGCAACAAAGTAGAGTGTTGGGAACGGGTCATACACCAATGGTACCTATCAAATAAATATCCAAGCACAAAGGCAACAAATAAGTAAAGAAATAAAGGTTTAGTCTAGAGTCAATCTTTTAGCAATGATATTGAACAATTCAATGCAATCAATCCCCGGCAACGGCGCCAAAAACTTGTTGTGAGTTTTACAACCATAATCCGCAAGCGCACGGGACGTGTGTAGATAGGGTGAATAAGATATCGTTCCCACAAGGATTGATTTGTATTGTTTGCTAATTACCACTACCTTAAGACTCACTTTAGCTAAACAAGAAATAATTGACAATTTACTCATTATGAAAATAACTAAGTTTGCAACTCCACTTAAATTACTACTAAACAAGAACAACAAACACAATGCAAATTAGGGGTTTTCTAATGAATTAACAAAACACACTTCCCATGGTTTTCACTATTTGACTTGGTTAGCTAGTGAATTAAGGCTAATAGCTTGGTTTTTCTACTTGTTGGTGAAGTTAACTAATTGGACCCTTACTCTTCCAAGTGAAAGGGTCACTCTCCCAAGCTTATACTAGAATAGACTCCCATCCAAATTGCTAGTTCAAGAGGGGCATTACAAGTTCAATTTACCTTCACCTAGTGTCCTAGACTAGTCTCCCAACAAGCCCATGGCCACTACACTCTTCTCCTAATTCTAATTCCTTTTAATCTTTTCCAAGAATTTAAAAGAAATTTAAGGTGCAATTGACTAGGGCCCTTAATCAATTAACACAACAATAAGCTCAAGGAGAAGAGTAAACAAACAATGGAGGAAAACCAAAGTTAAATAGCAATTAATCCAACCAACATAACTAATTCAAGTAGCTACAACCATAAAAAGTGTAGAGAAAACTACTCCATAATCAAACTAAACATAAACATGAAAATACATAAAAGAGCATCCATGTCTAAATACAAGATAAAAGAAGGAACCCAATAGACTTTAGATGCTTGATTCCTCAAGGCTCCTACAAGTCTTCAAGTCCTTCAAGCCTTCTCCAAGGAAGAATCCATACATGCTCCCAAGGAAGATGAGGAAATGCAAGAAATGGTAATGAAAAACCTAAGTCTAAGATGAGAAGATGAAAATGAAGAGAGTCCTTTCTTCTTGCTAGGTTCTAGGTTTTTCTACTCTTGGAGGTGTCCCTTTCACTCACCAAACCATTTGGATAGAAATCTTTGGCCAATAGCAAGCTTGAGTTCAAATTTAAGGTAGGGGACCACTTTCCCGGGTGATTGGCGCCTAGGCCTCAGGAAGAGGTGCCTAGGCGCCTAGGCTTCCAGGCTCGATGGTGCTCTGGCGCCTAGGCCCCAGGAGGGGGTGCCTGGGCGCCTAGGCCTTAGGTGGCACCTAGGCCTCCAGGGTGCATTTTTTAGGTAGAGAACTTTTGTACTGTGGCGCCTAGGCCTCGCTCCTGGGGCCTAGGCCTCACAGTTATAATTTCCGTTGACTTTTGCGTTCCCGTTTTTTGTTCTACTCGTCCCGGTGCCATTCCAATGCTGTGGTCCGCTTCTTCAACCTACAAAATGAAGGATCGAAGCAAAAATTGGCAAAAAATATTGAGCAGTAAGGTAGAAATTTGTGGTCAAAGTTGACAAAAAGTCAACATGTTTGACCACAAAATTAACATTTATCAATGCCCATAATGCATCATCTAATTTCTTTGACCAATCTTTCCTAGATGTACTTACCATTTTCAAAAAAATCCATTTTAACTCTCTATTTGAAATTTCAACCTGTCCATTAGTTTGAGGGTGATAAGCTAAAGCTATTTCATGTGTGACCCCGTATTTTCTCAAAAGAGTTTCAAATTGGTTATTGCAAAAATGCTTATCCTCATCACTGATTATAGCTCTCGAAGTTCTAAAATGAGTAAAAATGAATTTCTTGAGAAAATAAAGAACTATCTTGGTATCATTGGTAGAGAAAGTTATTGCCTCTACCCATTTTGACATATAATCAACAGTCACAAAAATGTATTTGTTAGAAAAAAAAGAAGGAAACGATCCTATAAAATCTATACCCCAAACATCAAATAATTCGACAACAAAAATATTGTTCAGAGGTATTTCATTACGTTTTGAAATATTTCCACTTCTTTGACAATGATTACATGCAGCAACAAAAGCATAACAATCCTTAAAGATACTAGGCCAATAAAAACTAGATTCCAATACCTTCATAGCTATCTTTGTGACACCAAAATGACCACCTACCTTTCAAGTATGACAATGATGCAAAATGCTGTTGATTTCACTCTCAGGAATACATTTTCTGATCATTTGGTCAGTATAAATTTTGGACAAAAGTGAATCATCCCATAAATAATATTTAATGTTAAAAGAGATTTCTTTCTTTGTTGATATGACAAGTCAGGGGGAATGATGTTACTAACTAAATAGTTTGCAAAATCTATATACTAAAGAGTGTTAGAATTATTCAGCACAAACAAATATTCATCAGAAAAAGGTTTCTTTGATGGTGGAATCATCATAAGGTAATTCTAACCTAGACAAATGATCTGCAACCACATTCTCAGAACCTTTCTAATCCTTGATCTTAATATCAAATTCTTGCAATAAAAGAATCCATTTAATCAACCTAGGTTTTACATTATGCTTTCCAAACAAATATTTCAAAGCAGAATGGTCAGTATATACTATCACATGAGAACCTATTAAATATGATAGAAATTTATCAAAAGTAAAAATAACTGCCAAAAGTTCTTTTTCAGTTGTTGCATAGTTTTTCTGTGCTTCATTCAAGGTTATACTAGCATAGTTTATTAATTGAACAATTCTATCCTCTCTTTGTCCTAAAACAACACCAATAGCTACATCACTTGCATCACACATTTCCTCAAAAGGTAGCTCCCAATTTTATGGAACATCAATTGGCGCTAAAGTCAACTTCTCCTTTAGCACCTTGAAAGCCGGTAGACATTCATCGAAGAATCAAATTGTGCATTTTTAACAAGAAGATCATTAAGAGGTTCGTTAATTAAAGAAAAATCTTTTATGAATATTCTATAAAATCCAATGTGTCCCAAGAAACTTTTTACTTCCCTGACATTGGCAGGTGGTGGTGGTAATTTTTAAATCACCTCTACCTTGGCCTTGTCTAACTTAAGTCCTTTAGTAGAAATCTTGTGACCAAGAATTATACCTTCCTGTACCATAAAGTAACATTTTTCCCAATTAAGAACTAGGTTAGTCTCTTTACATCTTTTCAAAATCAAAGACAAATTTTGTAAGTAATCATTCAAACTGCATCCAAATATAGAAAAATTATGCATGAAAATTTCAATGCATCTATCCACTATATCAAAAAATTTTGGCATCATGCATCTTTAAAAAGTAGCAGTGCATTACATAAACCAAAAGGTAGTATTATTTTAAACACAAAAGTACCGTATGGATATGTAAAATTAGTCTTTTCTTGGTTTTTCGAAGTAACGACAATTTGGTTATATCCATAATATCCATCCAAAAAGCAATAAAATGCATGACTTGCTAGCTTTTCTAACATCTGAACAATAAATGACAGTCGGAAATGATCTTTTCTGGTGGATGTATTTAATTTTCTATAATTCATACAAGCCTTCCATCCTGTAATGGTCATAGTAGGGATAAGTTCATTATTCTCATTTTTTACCACAGTCATACCTCATTTTTTAGGTACCATTTATATTGGACTAACCCATTAGTTATCAAATATAGGATAAAGAATATCTGCATCCAAGAGTTTTAACACCTCGGCTTTTACCACTTCTTTCATTTTGGGATTTAGACGCCTTTGTGGTTGCACTGTAGGCTTATAAGTCCGCTCCATCAAAATTTTGTGCATGCAAATAAAGAGACTTATACCCCTTTATATCTGGAATAGTCCACTCTAGAGCCATCCTATGTTCCCTTAGCACTCTTAAAAGCTAATCTTTTTGCAAATCTGTCAAGAATGAAGAAATAATTACAGATAAGTTCTCATTACCTTTTAAAAATGAATATTTCAAATGAGAATGTATGAGTTCCAAATCAAGAGTAGGGGCTTTCTCAATAAAAAGATATCAGCTGAGATGAGCTTTTTTCAAGTTCCTCTACACTTTGCCTTATGACCAAAATGTAATATAGATTAGCATCCAAATAGGTAGCAAAAAGGCTCACTTCTTAAGTAGTTGTTTCCTTGGTTCCTATATCGTGAAGACATAGTTGTAAAGAATCATCTGATAGATCAATCTCAAAATTTTCATCCACTAGTTGGTCAACAACATCAATCTAAAAACAAGAATCACTTTCAGATTAAAAGTGACTTTTTCATTCTGTACCCTAATTATTACTTGACCCTGTTGAACATCAATTAAAGTTCTAGCTGTAGCTAAAAATGACCTATCCAAAATATTAGGAATTTTCTTGTCCTTTTCCATGTCCAACACAACAAAATCAGCAGGAAATAGAAATTTATCCACCTTAACTAAAATGTCCTCAATAATACCTTAAGGATAAATTATTAACTTTTTAGCCAACTACAATGAAATTGTTGTAACTTTAACTTCACCAAGACCTAATTTCTTGAAAATTGATAGAGACATTAAATTGATACTAGCTCCTAAATCACATAATACTCTATCAAATTTCAAAGTTCCAATAATACAAGAAATAGTAAAACTCCTTAGGTCTTTCAATTTCTGTTGTAACTTTTGTTGAATAACAACCAAACATTCTTCAATAAGCTTCACAGTCTCATATTCTTCAAGCTTCCTTTTGTTGGAGAGAATGTCTTTAATGAACTTGGCATAACTAGGCATCTCCTTTAAAGTGTCTGCAAAAGGAATGTTAATGTGTAACTTCTTATAGGCTTTAAGAAATTTAGAGAATTGCTTATCTAAATTTTTCTTTTTCAATCTTTGGGGAAAAGAAATGGGAGGAACAGAAGGCTTAATATAAGAAGGACTGGAGTTAAAAACTTCCTGTTTTGGCTCTACTTTTGCTTCTTCTTGCTGCTGATTTCCTTCCTCATTTTCTCCATTCAAATGATGTCTATCAATTTGTTTAATCTTTTCTTGAAGAACTTTCCCACTACTCAAAGTAATTGCTTGAACTTGCTCATTGGGATTCTTCTCAATGTAACTTAGAAGCAAACCTGGAGCTCTCTCAACTACTGTTTTGGCTAATTGACCGACCTGCATCTCCAAATTATGAATTGAAGCTTGGTTAGAAATTAAACTATGAACATACCCCTCTATACCATAATACTAACCTCTTACAACTCCAACACCGAGACGGATAGGAAAAAACAACCCTAAAAGTGGTAAGTTTTAATAGGAGTAATATTGCAACAATTAAAGGATAAATGGCTTAATTGGAAAATCCGCAAAAATGGAAGGTTTCCTGGCAAATTAATCTAGCTTCATAAGAACAGATTTCCTCATTGTACTATAGGTCTAAATGTTAACCACCAGACATTAGGTACTACTCCACCATAGTTACAAAAGATGGAGGACCAACATCATCATTAACCCATCAGTAAAGAGACACATGTCACACCCTCCTTCTCCTTTTCCACTTTAATGTTTATAATTTTACGAGAGAGAGTATTCGGGACATAACATTGCTGAAGAACAACGATGTCCAGAGGCCACAAGGGGAATGGACTCGGAATTTGCTTAGAAACGAAACAGAGAAAAAGGTCAACTTGATGGTACTCCCACAGTGGCTTGCTATAACCCTACAGCAGAGCTGCGGTAGATCATTTAGCACAAATGATAATGGAATTCTGACAAATTTGCATTGTTGACAAGCAATCAATGAAAGTAAGTTTGCTGCACAACACATTGAAAATGTACATGCAGCAGCTCGAAAGGTTGTAGACAAAACGATTCATTTGACCGTGTTCTTAGCGTCAAATTCACTGATCACTAACTAGGAATGACGAGATTCACATGCAGCTCCCAGATTGAGCTTGTCAGCAGAAGACGAACATATTCTTCTCTGATTTGACCATTCTTTGTGCTGCTGTGGATCCAACAACCCTCTCAAGCTGCCAGCCCAACAAAGGTAGATCATTAGAATAAAGAATAAAAACAAAGAGGTATATGTAGATGCTTTGCTTCAGCATGATGGTTAATTTAGAGCAACATTTTTTCTGCAAGCACCTACATAATAGCGTCTCTGCAGTAAGACTGCTAAAACTCGTTTTTCCTTATAAGATGTTAGTATAACATAAAATTGAATAACGAAATTGTATATGGCATGGTAAAAGTCATGTTTGGCGCTCGAGATTCTGACAATAAATCAAATGCCAATGAACCCCACCAACAGTGGAAGCATGTCAAGCGTCAACAGCACTCCTATTAACAACAAAGCTTCAAGAAATTATCATTATCTGGTCTGACATATTTCAGACACCTTTACTTTCATCTGACACCGACCATGTTTACGTTTTATGCTGAAAACAAAGCAAGCCACTAAAAACATTAAGGGAAAAGGGTATTACCCGAAGTAGATCGAACTGAGAAAAAAGCACAGTGCAAGCCAAATCATCGGATCCTTCAAGCATATTAACCACCTGAAACAAAGACAACAAATTTCCATTCAAGACAAGGATAAGCAACTTCAGGCAAAGTGGCTAACAGCGTTAGCACCTCAGGATAGAACTCCTTTCTCTCAGGAAGTGAATATATGAATATATGACCGACCTGCATCTCTCAGCATAACCTGATCAATTTTTGCATTCGTCTTTTTCATGGTGGCCTCTTGATTGGCAAGATATTGCATAATTAATTCTTCCATAAATGACTTTTTCTCTTCTACAACCGGCTGTTGATGTTGAAATTATAATTGGAATGATGGCCGTTGCTGTTGAAAACCAAGTGGTCCATTTGGCTTTGGGGGTTTGATCATTCCAAGAAAAATTAGGATGATTTCTCCAACTAAGGTTGTAAGTGTTTGAAAATGGGTCATTTCTAGCTTACCTGTTTGGAAAACCTCCTCCAACATAATTCATTTGATCAGGTGTCCGTATCTCCTCAGTATAATAACTAGAATTTTCATAAGCTCCCCTATTGTCCATCATCAGCTTCATTTGCTTAGTTAACTTAGCTACTTGTATTACTAAGTCATGATAAGAAGATACTTCATGAACTGCAACTGTCATTCCTCTTATAGCTTTTTGTTGAGAGTTGATGGCTAGTATCTCATAAATATCCTAAATTTCTTTAGCAGTCTTATCTCTCATATAGCCACTTGTAGCAGTATCAACAAGTGTTTGACAAGTAGCATTTGGTATATCAAGGAAGAATTGAACTTGAAGCAGCAAAAAGAACTGATGATGTGGACACTGGTTCAAAAGCATGTTGAACCTATCCCATGCCTTATGGAATGGCTCTCCTTCCATCTATGCAAAGCTACAAATCTTGCTTTAGAGATCAATTGTATTCTGTGGGGAGTAATACTTGATCATGAATTTTGTGTACACCTCCTTCTATATGTGTAGCCATTTCTTCTTGTAAATTGATTAACCAGCTCTTGGCTCTGTCCTTAAAACAATAAAGAAAACACATCATTCTCAGATCATCCTCTTCTAGGCCTTGTAGTAGGAAGGTTTGAACACAATTGTAGAACTCCCGAATAAAGGACAACAGGTCCTCTGAGCTCATCTTGTGAAATGAAGGCAGCATGTTGAAGTGAATGGTTTTTAGCTAATAGTTTCGGGCCGCAGCACTCAGTCTAATACAGGTTGGAAAAGCTCCAATGATTGGCCTTTGAATGGACTTAAGATTTATTCTAGGTGGTGGGTGAGCTGCCTTAAGTTGATTGAAGTTACGACCATTGTTCTCTTCCTGTGCCATTTATTCTCTTTTCTGTGCTCTGTTTGCCTGACAAATTCTTTTAATTTTAGGGTCCAAAGGAATCAATTTAGTGTTCGTGCAACTTTTTGACCTGCGATGGTTCATAAACTATCTGCACACTCAATAAAAAGAAAAAAACTACCAAGGTAAGTTGAGATAAAAGAAATAAATCTAATAAAATTAAATAAAATGGAAATAAATAAACTAAAAATGAAAAAAAAATAATAACAACAAACAATCAAATATAGCCACTCTCCGGCAACAATGCCAAAAACTTGATAGAGCTAATCCTACAAGTGCACAGGGTCAATTGTAGCAAGTTTTAATCATTAGGACAAACCAAAGTATCGATCCCACGAGGAACATATATTTAATTATTGGGTAAATTACAATTCGCCCCCTGAGGTTTGGGTGAAATTACACTTTGCCCTCCTGTTTCAGAAATACACACTTTGCCCCCTTCCTTTTTAATACAGTCCGACACTAACTTTTGAAATATTAATTTAGACTATATAGTAGTCATTTTCAAATAATTTTAATTTGTATGGTATTTTTTTTATAATTAATTGACATTTAAAAAATACTTTTTTAAAAACTGAAAGAAATACAAAAAGAAAAAATTGATAATTTAAAACATCAATTTATTATAAAAAAAACACCATACAGATTAAAATTATTAGAAGATGACTATCGTAATGATTAAATTAAGATTTTAGAAGTTGCTGTCGGACTGTATTAAACAGGTAGGGGGTAAAGTGTATATTTCTAAAACAAGAGGGGGTAAAGAGTAATTTCACTTAAACCTCAGGGGGCAAACTGTAATTTTTCCTTAATTATTTATGAAAAATAAAATAAATAAGTTCAGATTTTAAGGAAGTAAAATTGACTAAAATTAAACTAAATCAATGACGAGAATAACGAATAGGTGAAAACACAATTATGAGATAGCTAAGGCTTGAGTTTCACTTACTTGAGGGTTTTCCAATTTGTTATTTAAGTAGGTTTTAGTTGTCAACAATCACTCCTCGTATTACAACTCTCTATCAAGCAATTACAACATGTTCAATTAATCTACGATTATTTCTTGATTTCTCACATAATTAATCAAACTCATTAACTTCAAGTTACCAATTTAACAAATCACAATAAATAGATATATCTTTATCCTAATTATTATACTTTTATTTTCCTAGTGCACGGATTAAATTTTATCTCTCAGTCATTCATTTAAATTCCTAAAATAAAATATCTATAGTGATTAAGTATAAACAATACTCATTATTACAAATGAAATAGACTAAAACACAACCCAAATAAATTAATTAAAATAATTTAATTAGACTGCATCTCTAACCTTAACATAGAAATTTAGCCTCTCATGTTATATTTAAAAATAAAATTCAATAATCTAAAAAGAAAAGAATAAGGCATGGAGAACGAATATTTAAGTCCAACTTGAAAGTAAAGAAAATAAAGAAGAAAAACCAAATTTTGTTTTCCCCTCCTTGTGCGCGACTCAGAAATTCCCTTCCTTTTGCTTCTGTTTTTTTCCCCTCTGCTCGCGTCCCAGACTTTCTCTTCACTTTTGTTCCAATTCGCAATTTCCCTCCCTTTTTCTGTTCCGCAATCCTACTCCCCTGCTCACAATTCGTAATTCCCTTGCTCACAATTTCGTCTTTTCTCTTGTCCCGTCTCTACTCGCTCTCCCATTTGGCTGCCTCTCTCTTTCTATATTTGTAGGGTTTCTAATCCATAACCTTTAGAATTTTAATTAACTAAAATATCCATAACTTAAAATATAACATAACATTATAAAATAGGTATTTTAATTAACTATAAGAGAATTTCCTCCAATTCTAGCTGCACCATCTGTTTTATAATTTCTTATAATTGAGTTCTTTTATTTTGAAAAAATTTGCTTAACTTCTTTGACAGGCTCCATAACCTAAATAAAATTAAAACTAAACAAGTGAGGGTAATAAATCATTCAAAATACAACAAAACTAACTTGAAATAGATACCAAAATTAACACACAAATTAAGTTGATCACCAATAAAACCTGATTTCTTCACTCTTCTTATTACAATTTCTTCTTTTTCTTGTTCATTTAAGGTACTACCGATCATAAAAAAAAATCACCATTTTTTTATTGTTTCTGTTCTAACTTCAACTTATTCTTTATTTGTAGCATGTTTGGGGTGAGCATTATCTGAAAAAATTTAAAAAAGATTAAAAAAATTGATTGCATTCAGATAAGAATGGTTTGGTTCCCTTTCTAATTCGGTCAGTTTAGACCAAATTGAAATTTATGTTTGGTTATGGGATCATTTATTAGATTATACACTTGAAATTGAATAACCCAAATAGATTAAACAGTAATGAATATTTTACCATTATCCATATTTACCCTATATTTATAAAGCTATTTTTTACTAATTTTGGACTATATGTTATTTATCATTCTTTAATTTTGGGTATGAGAGGTAAAATTTTAATAAATATATTATTTTTTCATTTACTATGTACCTAAGTCCTATAAAGAGAAATTGAGCAGATTAAACCGAATAAATCAAAATCTTATTTGGACAGTTCAAATTGGTTCTAATATGTAATTCAAATAATTTAGATGCACTTTGAAAAAACTGAAAATTGATTGGATCATTGTATTTGGGTTGGTTCCAAACAGAATCAATCAAGTGATCCCTAGCATGTTTCTAACATCAACAAAAAGTTTTGTTTTCTCTCATTTTTTAGGTGAAGTTTGCTATGTTGGATAGAAAATATCATGTTAGCATAGATTGTAGGGGAAACTCCAATTTTAGCCCCTGAAAACATTTCCCTTTGCCAAACATACATTAAAATTTTTTCCATCTAAGAAAAACCACCTAAAAAATGCTTGGACCCTTCGGCCTCCCATTCTGGGCCTCCCTCTTCACTCCCCCTTCTCCCCCTCTCCTGCCACCAACCCTTACTCATTCTTTTCTTCTTTCTCTAAATTAATGAAACAAAAAGAAGGTACTTGTCAAGAAACAAACTGAACCAGGGCTTATATGCTGAAAGGGAGAGGTTTTTGGTGATGATATTTATAAAAACCTCTTAACATTTTTTTATAAAATAATTTTTGGTGATGAAATAATTTTTTAATTGATTGGATATTTATAAAAACCTCTTGACATTTGGCTTAGCCAACATTTGCCCCCACTATTTTAGAAAACATACACTTTGTCCCTAGAATTGTCACTTCAGTTAAATTGACTGTCATGCAAATGAGCCAAATGCTATAATTGCCCAATAAGATTTGTAAATTCTGCAAATCAATCACAATACATCCAATTCATTTTCTCTAAATATATAATATATTTCCAATAAACTTTTTGTTTCTGAACAATTTCTATCTTTTTAAATTTACTAATAATTTTAAGATCTAAAATATATTTCTATATTTATAAACCAATAGTTTATGCCTGTGACTAATGTTAATGTTTACTTGTTTAACATTTTATTCAATTTTCAATTAATTCAAATAGAAAAGTTTCATCTTTTTGGACAAGCATATATATTAGCTATTCTCATTGTATTTTGAAAACTAATTTTCACCATATGAAATAAATCTACATATTCTATAATTTTTTAACAATGTAGAATATAAATAATATATTAATTAAGCACATCATTAATTATGTATCATTATATCATTAATTAAGTACATTTTTATCCAAATGGTAATTATTTTTTTTATTTTTAGTCCACCTAACAAAAATTAATAAATTATACTTATTTTTTACAAAAAAAATTTAAAAGGTAGAAATTTTTAAAATATTTACTTCAATAAATGTGAAATTTAGTTGTGCATTCAATAAATCTATAACTCATTTGTTATTTTTTAATTATTATTTAGTTGTGTATTCAATAAGTGTGAGATTTTTATTCCCCGTGAAAGACCTCAAGCAAGTCTCCAGTTTGTTAAGTGCATAATTCAACAGTCAAAGTTGTTGAATTTTCGATAACTTTGACTGCTAATTACTTGCATCTCTTCCCATTTATCTTAGTTTTTCTTGTTTTCATTATCTTTCTACAGGTGGGATGGTGTTGTGGACATGGCGGATTGGAGCAGGATTAAGTGAGACGGAGTTTGGGCAAGTGAAGCAGTGGAAGCTGGAAATCAAGGCTCCAGCATTTTGACCTAGTTTTGCTGAATCTCAAAATTTAGATGGTCCCCCACACTTCCTACCTGGTGACCTGGCCTTGGAGAGGGATTCTTATCCCTTTAGGGTTTTGGGAAGAGGAATCAAAAAGGGAAATGACCTGAGGTATAAATAGAAGAAGGAAGGAAGAGCCCAAGAGACACCTACCTTTGCATCATCTTCTTCATAACATTTTCTGGGGATCTCCACCATTTTGGCAGGAGTTTTGAAGCCTGGAGAAGGAAACTAGAGTCAAGGAGACTTAGACTCTTAGGGTCCATCTTGGGTTTCCTCTTTTCCTTTTCTCTTTTTGTTGGATTCTTATGGTTAGTTTGTTTATTGCTTCATTGTTGAACATCATGTTGGATTGTGAGTAGTTGCTCATATCTCTCTAGGATGACACTCATTGACCTTGCTATTCAATGGATTTCTATTTATGTTTGATGAATGTGTATTACTTGTGTTGCCTCTTTTTGAGGTAATTGTTATGTGTTGAAAGGCCTTCATACACAGTTTACTAATTCACTTAGTCCTTGAGAGAGGATTATTAGGTGATGGAAAGAGAAGGAAGGTGGCATAATGGATCTCTTGGATTAGAGGTAATCTAGGAATCCATTAGGTGTTTAAGGAGGGATTAAGGCTTAATCCACCTTAGGTTAAAGCTTGAGCTTGAGTATTGCCTTATTTAATCTTTGGTGAGCAAAATCTTATCTTGGGAAAGGAGGTTTTGAACTTTGTACCTTATCACCACACAAGGGGAGTCCACCTTAGGGCCTCATTTATCTTGGGTAACAAGGAATGATGGAATTCTAGAGAGATAGTTTTCCTCTTTTTAGCCCATTCTACAAGTTCCTTTTAGTACCTAGTGCATCATTCTAGCCTAACTTCGTTTATTGCATTACTAGTTAGCAAATTCATTATCTTTACTTTAATTCTTTTCCGTGATTGATTAGGTAGCACGAGTAATTAAATTTCAATTCGTGGAAAAAAAACATCATTATCCCTTGGGACGATACCCAAATTTGCCTCTTAATACATAACGACTTCGTTCACTTGCAGGTAAATGAGGGTTATAAGTTAAAAGCTCTTGGTTTTACAACACAGTCCTAGCTATAAACTGGATCATCAGGGAAGCCAATATCATCAACCTTTTGTGTATAGAATTGAAATATTCAGTGGAAATTTATGGTGGATATTTATTTTTCATTTTCCCCCTTTTTGTTGGAAATTTCTAATCTTTTTATTGGAAATGTGTCCATCTTGGTTTTGGCTCTCTTTTCCTTTTGTTCCACCAAATGTATCCTATAAATATTGGTAATCATGTTTCAACTATTCGAGGCTATGCTTTACCTATATGTTAATTTGGTGGCCAAATTTCATTTACTAGAAACCTCAAAAAAAATGTGCATGTACATAATGTTTCCTGAGAGGATAAGAAAGTTTTCCAAAATTAAATTTATATTTTTACTTTATTAACTTTTTATGTTTTATTGATATGTTACTTTCTACTTTGTATACAAGTCAAATGTTGAAAATTAGTGCATAATACATTTATTGAATACACAACTAATTTTTACATTCATTGATGTTTTTACATTTATTGATGTAATGCATTTTAAGACTTTTCAACTTTTAAAATATTGTAAAAAGTAGGTAAAATTTATTAATTTTTCATTGGGTAGGCTAAAAAATTATAAAATATTAATTACCATTTGGCCTAAAATATACCTAATTCAAGTTATAGTGATACGAAATTAATGATGTGCTTACTTAATTTATTATTTATATTGTGTGTTGCTAAAAAAATAGAATATGTGGATTTCTTTCCTGTTATGAGAATTAGTTTACAAAGTAAAATGAAATTAGCTAAAATGTATTTTGTCCAAAAGGATGATATTTTTTTATTTGAACTAATTGAAAAATGAATAAAATGTTAAAAAGGTAAATATTAATATTAATCACAAGCATAGACTTTTTTTTAAATATGAAAATATATTATAGGTTAGAAATTATTAATAAAT
Organism: Aquilaria yunnanensis; assembly: GCA_039654915.1. Taxonomy (NCBI): domain Eukaryota; kingdom Viridiplantae; phylum Streptophyta; class Magnoliopsida; order Malvales; family Thymelaeaceae; genus Aquilaria; species Aquilaria yunnanensis. The sequence continues at coordinate 20,426,687 of CM077600.1, forward strand.
TTATAAACATAAAATTATTCAAAAATGAAAAATTTATTAGAAATATATTATATATTTAGGAAAAAATAAATTGGAGGTTGCATAAAATGAATATTATTGTTGATTTGCACGATTTATAAACCTTATTGGACGATCATTGTATTTGGCTCACTTGTATAATAGTTAATTTGAGGTGACTATTCTAGTGTAAGTTAGGCCAAACGTCGGTTTGTAAATTTCCTAATTTTAATTGATTGTTGGAGGCATGTTTGAAGTGGTATGAAAAGAAATTGTCGATTAAATTCCAAAATTAACAAAGTCGAAAATTCCAATCAAACCTATCAAACGAGCTGAGCTGGTCCCAGAATTAGTAGTACCAAATAAAGGGCATTGTCAAAGCATGAGCATCAAACTGCTTCGCCTGAAGGCTAATCAATTGCGTAAGAGGAAATTCGTTGAATAACAACGGTAGCTCTCCTAAACTAGCCATCACGTTTCTGTGGTTTTAGTAAGCAGTTGCTATGTTCATCGAAGTATACTAATACTTCTGATGAAACTAGCGAATGTTTTTGGCTTTAACTCGACAATTTTTAATTTAGGCAGCGTGTATTAAAGTTGTTTTTAGAAAATCTTTACAGAATTTCTCGTCACAATTTAATCAGGTTTAAAAAAAATAAATGAAGCAAGTTAAGGTGGTGTGGACATTTTTTTTTCTATTTTTATTTTTTAATTTCCTTGATACAAGTTTTTTAAAAACATCTAAAAGCATATTTTTTTAATTTTAATACATGGCTTTCTCAAAGTTTGGAAAACAATGTTTTTTACATACTTAATTAAAACAAGTTTTATAAACTTATTATGCAAAAAAAAAAAAAAAATTAAAAAGAGTACCGAAATACACAACTAAACGCTACGTAAGAAGTCCTTTACTAAATCAAAGTGACACCTATTTTGGGGAAGCTTCAGCTGTGAATGGAATTTAATGCAGTTAAATTCAGATTAGTCATCAGTATGAGAGACCTTTCAAAAGAAATAATAACAATAATACTACATAAGACCTAGCAACTTTCTAAAATCTTTAATAGTTTTGCACTTTGCTGTTGATGTGATCACATGCAAGGAGGAGACTTTTGCTGTACAGTGTTTAATTAAGAAGAGTACATTGCAGATCAGGATGAAGAGAAGTCATCATAATCACTGTAGGCCGTAGACAAAACAGAGATAATAGGTCAGTACGATAAGGTTATAAAGTTGGGTTTCACTTAGAGATGTGTTAACTTTTTTAGGGCCATAAAATCAAAAAAATATTTCAAACTTATAATATTATATCGAAAAGCTCTTAGAATATAATGAAAGAAATATATTATAATATCATAAAGTAATTATAAAATGTAAGAAAAACAAGTTTTAAAATTCACAGTTCATAGAGAACATCTTAATCATCTAATAGATCACATGTAATATCATGACTAATGACAATGTCTATATTATTATCTCCAAAATTTATATTTTCATTTTCTTCTCTTGTCATTTCATTATTTGATATTGTCATTTCATTATTTGAGATATCAATCTTATTTATTCAAACACTTATACCAAAATTGACATTTTCTTCATCTATATTTATTTCTACGTAATTTTGATCGTCAAGGTTACCAAATTCATAATGAAAGAAAACTGTCCAGTGAGATATAAGGCTCGAGAAAAAAAAACAAAGAGAGAAAGGAGATGATTTATGTTTCTTTCTCGGTTATCTTTATTTTTTTTTTTAACTCTAGATGAGTTGAGTTTAATTATATAAAGATTGAATTAGATAACAAATTCATATGCTATTTGTTTCATTTTATTGGATGCTCTCTTTCTATCCCAACCATTTCCCTACTCTCGCACAAGAGGGATTTTTTCTCTAAAGCTTACTTCCTCTAATGGGTGAATATTATTTAGATAAAATTGAAAAGACCGATTACATTCAAATAAAATGGTTCGGTTGTTTTTTTTGTTAGCCAGTTCTCACTAAACCTAGCTAGGTTTTCTCTTTAAAGATTTTTGTTGCTAGGGGTGAAAGTTGGGTTGATATTATGATGACTCAAGTCCAAAACCAGTCCATGGAACATTTGCCCACATCATATGAGTTGTCATTTGTGAAAATGATAAGTACTAGGTGATAAGGTTTTGGAACCTAGTGTCATATATACACATTGGAAATCATATAGACATCCTATGTGAAATATAGGGTGTCACGATCTTCCCCATGTGTATGCCTAACATCCTCGTTGGGCCACAAATAGATCTAGAATTGTAAACCTAGTAGGTGATAGATATGAACAGTATACAGAACAAACAGAACAAAATTGGGCCTCGACCCATATAAAATAAAATGTAATGCCCATACCATCACAGAATTGGGTTAGCTTTGTTACTATTTGTGATGAACCAATTCTAGAATCAATCCACGGAGCACCTACTCACACAACATGAGCTATCATTTATGAAAAGGATAAGTACTAAGTGATTAAGTTCTAGAACTTTGAGTCATATATACATATCATAAATATCACAAAACTTTCCATGTAAGATATGGGATGTCACAATCTCCCCACTTATGTCCTCGTTGGGCAGAAAAATAGATCCAAAATTATAAGCCAAGTAGTTGATAGCTATGAATCGTACATGGAACAAATAGAATAGAATCGGGCCTCAGCCCACATAGGATCAGAAGTACGACCTACACCATCACAAAACCGGGTTAGCTTTGATACCATTTGTGATGATCCAAGTCCAGTACCAATCTAGGGAACACTTGCTCACACCACATATGCTATCCTCTGTGAAAATGATAAGTGCTAGGTGATCAGACTTTGGAACTTGAAGTCATATATACATATAAAAAATCACACAGACTTCCTATGCGGGATATGAAATGTCACAATCTTGCCCTCTTATATGCCTAATGTCCTCATTGGGCCACAAACAGATATATAATCATGAGCCCAATAAGTGATGAATATGAATAGTACATGGAATAAAAAGAATGGAATTGAGACTCAATCCGCACAAAATTTGAAGTGCGGTCCACACTATTATGGAACAGGTTAACTCTAATATCATTTATGATGACCCAAGTCCAGAATCCGTCCACGGAATACCTGTTTACACTACATGAGTTATCCTTTGTGAGAAAGATAAGTGCTAGCTACTTACAAATAAACTCTCAGTATAAAAAGTTCCCCCATCCCATACCAGTGGACAAAACCACTTATTTGAACCATTTTCATGCTTTGATACCTTTTGTGATGCCCCAAGTCCAAACTTGGTCCACAAAACACCTGCCCAAACCGTATGAGTTATCCTTTATGAAAAGAATAAACACTGGGTGGTCAAGTTCTTAAACTTGGAGTTATACATACACATAAAAAATCACAAAGATGTCCTATGTGAGATATGAGGTGTCACAATATTATGATTTCTGATGCATATATATGATTCAATATTCTAGAACCTAATCATTTAGTGCTTACCCTTTACACAATGGATAGCTTATATGGTATGGGCAAGTGTTCTGCGAACTTAGTTCTGGAGTTGGGTTATCACAAATAGTATCAGAGCTAACTTGATTCCGTGATAGTGTGGATCGTGCTTCTGATTCTATACGGATCGAGGCTTGAATTTGTTCTATCTGCTCTATATATGGTTCATATCCATCACCTACTATGCTCATGATTTGACCTTAAGTTAAAGAACCTAATTATTTTTCATAATGGATAACCTATATGGTGTGGGAAAGTGTTCAAACAACATAAGTTGTACATACTGTATTTTGGACAGACTTGCATGCTTTTACGAAGTTTAGGAGGCAATATTTAATGAGTAGGGAGTTATGGACTAACTCACTTGAGTTGTGCAAGTTAAGGAGCCAATTGTATAGTTTGGCGTTTATAATATGTATGTATGACTTAGGATATGCATAGTTTGCCCACTCAAAGTTTATATGGGCAAAAGACAAAACAGAACTTAACATCCTATAAGTATGGATTTTAGTTTTCAAAACCTAAACTTGAATCAAATGGTAAAGGAATGTTACATGAACTTGAACCAAACTAAATGTTATTAGGTCAGGAACTCATATATACCCTTGATTAACTAAATAAGTAAAGAAAAAAGTGTACTCTAAGAGGCTCAACAAACTTAAATATTTAAAACACAAAACTAATGTTTTTAAGACCATTATCGTTATGTATATACATCATGTAAATTATAAAGGATATTGCATATGGTATATTGCAATCTACATTGTCACTAAATTCGCATGTGTGCGTGTTTGTGCGTGAAAAACTTATTTTAAGGTGAAAAACATTAAATAAATATTTTTTTTCACATTTTATATGTAATTTAATTATTTTCATTATAATTTTTCTAATATAAATAAACTATATACGAAAGACAATATTTTTATACAAAAAAATAAAAAATGAAATATGTAGAACAAAATAAATATTATTTTTCATCATAATTCTTGAATCTCAGTCATGTAAACATCATTTACCAATTAAATTTTTTTTAAATAAAAAATAAAATAACATCAATATTTATGTCAACATATCTGTGTCAATTGCGTTTTGTTATTTTTATGTATGTATGTATGTATGTAATGTACATTGATGTAAAATCTAAAAAATTCCCTAACCTGTGTATGGTGGTAAATAAAAATCACACATAAAAAAGTATTGCTATACAAAATACCATGATAATTACAAAAAAAGTTGATAAATAATGAAAAATCATGTGTCATGTACCACATACATGCAATTACATGAGAGACCATGTAGAATAATGCACATCTTAGGCCTAAATCCTTAATTTGGGATAACTCAGCCTCCAAACTTTGTTCAGTCAGACACTTAACCACCTTTAATTATGAGTTGGGATAACTCAGCCTCCAAACTTTGTGAACCGAGATACATAACCCCTTTAGCAGCATGTATACGGTCATGTGTTTTCGCCCCATCACATTTCCTTAACCTTGATAAAAAGTTTCATTTTTGCCCAATTTTTTGGACAAGATTTGCTATATTAGAAGGAAAACACCACTTTAGTGTATGATTGTAGGGAAAATCCTAGTTTTAGTCACTGAAAACATTTCCTTCTGCTAAACCTCAAACTTTTCCACCTAACAAAACCCTCTTAAAAAATGCTTGGACCCTCCACCCTTCCACTCTCAGCCTCCCTTTCACCTTTCCCGCCACCAGCCCTCACTCGTTCTTTCTTATTAGGCCTAAATCTTTACTTGACCCATTCAATATGATGACTCAAACATTTACTACCCTGGACTTTTTGGGGGGTCGTAATCAAGCTCTGAACTTTGATGACTGAGACACTTTGCACCATTGACTTAACTTTCATCCATTTAAAAAAGGAAAATACCACATAATTGCCAATTAAGTTTCCTAATTTTTATCTTTTGCATCTTAGTGTTTTGTCTCCTTCACTTAAGCCACTATCTTCAATCCAAACCTCCACCTCCTTCAAGATTGTTGCCTTTCCTTTTCGGCGCTCTCCTACCACCTTTCCACCCTCTGCTGCCACCAATACAGCCTCATTTATCAATTCATTCACCTCCATTTCATTTTTTTAAAAAAACATTAAATAAATCATAATTAATTTTAAAAGCCAAATTTTTACACTATTACACTATTTATCGTATTACTTTTAGAAGCATTATACTAATATTGTATAGGAGTTTACCAATAAAAATATATTCTTATCTTGTTTCCTATGATTTGATATTCTTAGCACAATTTAAACCAGTTTTTTGTGCAAACCCTAGCATCTAGTGCCTAAGTTTCATTTATTATGGGTTGGTCAAATAAAGGTAAAACCAAGACAATTATGGGTTAGATCGCGAGCTGGGTTAAGTTTGGGTCACAAGACATGGATCTCATCCTCTTTCCCTTGAATCGTAATAGAGGCGATCAATTTTGCCCCGTGGCAGCCTGGGTTGCCTTCACCAATGGTCAGTGGCCTTTGCAATGGTGGCACAAGCTTGGGTGACATGAGCTTATGCTGAATTGATGTTTGAATGCCAAAGCTCTTGCAAGGCTTTAACTCTTCAATTTGGCATTGTCAATGGCATACGATGCTAGGGAGCGGTGACATAGGTTGAGGAAGGACAGTAATGGCAGGTTAGGATGGCTAGTAATGGTGTAACGGCGGCTGGATGGGGCAGTCGGGGACTTAGGTAGTAAAAGATAAAGTTTTTGGTGCAAATGATAGAATTATGAAAGTTTCATGACTATGTTTAATTGCAATTTAAGTTCCCAAGACATTGGTTTGTATAGCTAGAGGCCTGAAATTTTAAATTATGTAATTAGATGCAATTCTGTTACATAATTGATGGAAAACGTCTGAGTTACTAGGTTAATAGGGCAAATTGTCCCGATCATCAAAGTTTAGGGATCGATTATGACCCCCAAAAAATCCAGGGAAGCAAATGACAGAGTCACCATAGTATAGGGGTCAAGCAGGGATTTAGGCTTTCTTCTTTCTTTGAATTAATGGAACTAAACAAATGTACTAGTCAGGAAACTAACTGAGGTAGGGCTTATAAAGGAGAGGGGGGTTTTTGGTGAGGATAAAAATGATATTTATTTGATTCTAGGAGAAATTTTTGACGAGCTATGACAGGAAATTATTGATCGAAAACATAATATTTTGATGGGAAATTTTAAAAACCTCTGAAATTTAATGAGAACTTCACTTACCATAATCTGTTTGGAAATCCTTTACTCTGCCCTTTAAGATTTAATGAATCATTCACTTAGCCCATTTCATAGCAGTTAGAATTGAAAATGCTTTTTTCCTTATCCCCTTTGATAGTCAGAATTGACCATAATATCCTTAAGAGGCAATAAAACTTTCATAAATTAACTAAAAACATATGTTTTTAAATTATACTCCATTTGTCCCATTTTCTTTGCTTTATTTGGTTTTTTTAAATAATTTGAATTGAATTTATTCATATTATTATTTGTTAGAAAAAAATTTTAAAAATATATTTAGAAATTATATGTCTTGATTTATTATTCATATATAAATATTTTTCATTTATATGCTAAAATGCTGAAAATATTAATTATTGAAAAGTGAAATGTGCAAAGAATTTGGGACAGAGGAAGTATTTGACAAAATCATTTTTATATGAAGTAAAATATTTTTGGTCAAACTTAGTATATATGACACTATTCTTTGAGAATTGCATCTCAATTGCATCATTTGAAATATAGTAGCTAAACATTGAATATACTTGAATGTAAAACATGTTTAACAAATCAGCAACTAAATATATTTTTTAATAACTTTAATCAAAGAAAACTTGGAAAAGATAAATGAGAAAATTTTCTACAATTAAACGCCACCTAAACATTTTATTGAGATTAGAGACATGCTATGAACAAAATAAAGGTTGGGATATGAATAGAAACAATAACCACATGTGTAATTAACCCTATATATGCGTTGCATTGAGTACACATGAAACGTCAAGAAATCAAAAAAGGAAAAAGAAAACAATTCTTCTTCCAATGGCTGCTTCATTTGGCGAATCCCATGTATCGAAATCTCAAGAGGTGGAAGACCCTCTATTGTATGCCTCTGAGCTCACCCTCTCTTCCGTCCTTCCAATGGTTCTCCAGTCTACGATCGACCTTGGAGTTCTGGACATCATGCGTAAAGCTGGCCCAGAAGCCAAGCTCTCTCCGGTGGAGATCGCGGCGCAGCTGCCCACCACCAACCCGGAGGCCCCCGTGATGGTTGATCGCATGCTCCGCCTCCTCGCGGGGCACAAGATCATTGGCTGCTCCCAAGCTTGCGACGACCAAGGGAATCGCCGCAGGCTCTACTACCTAACAGCAGTTTCTAAATACTTCGTGAATGATGAGAGTAGCATTTCTTTAGCACCCTTGATGTCTTTGCAGCATGATAGTGTCTACTTAAAAAGCTGGTATACTTCAAATCAAAGTGACTATTTGCAATTAATATCAGAATTTTCTTTGTTTTTTTGTTTGATATATATAGTAATTAATTTAATTGATGATCTTGTGGATGCATGATTTAGGTCACATTTGAAAGATGCAGTTTTGGACGGAGGGGTCCCATTTGAGAGGGCACATGGAATGCCCATATATGAATACACATCTCAGAATCCTAAATTCAATAAGCTCTTCAACTTGGCAATGTTCAACTTCACAACTGTTGTGTTGAACTCGATTCTAGATCAATACAAAGGATTGAGTCACGTGGGCCGATTGGTGGATGTTGGGGGTGGCCTTGGTGTGACTCTTAAAATTATAATAGATCGATATCCTTCTATTAATGGCATCAATTTTGACTTGCCTCATGTTATTCAACGTGCCTCTCCATATCCAGGTATATTTATTAACTATTTTGTGTGCCAAAGCATATTGCGAATCTCAATTTTGTGTAAACATAAAAAGATTAATTTGTGCTAAAATTGCTTATTAGTAGACAAAGACCTACCATTAAGGATGAATGAGGTGTCATGATATATATTTGTTAATCAGAAGCAGGTTTTCTCTTCATATATAATGCCAAAGGTAAAGCTATTTATCATGTTATATTATATATGTATACAGGCATAGAGCACATTGGAGGAGATATGTTTAAAAGTGTCCCAAAAGGAGATGCTATTATTTTGAAGGTAAAGTCACCAATTATATATATTTCTAACTTTTTCTTGTCTTATTTGTTCTGTTAATAAAAATTTTGAATAAGTAGTTCACAAGCGCCAAAAAGATGAACTGTATGAAATATTTGTTATACACAAAAATAAGTTTTTGCCGATAATTATTATTTTCATTTTTATAGTTGATACTTCATAACTGGAGTGATGACTACTGCGTGAAGTTATTGAAGAACTGTTACACGGCAATTCCAGAACATGGTAAGGTGATTGTGATGGAATGCATCCTTCCTTATGTGCCAGAGAACGAGGGTGTCGTGGAGATGGACTCGAAGTTGGATCTGATAATGCTGGCTCAAAACACCGGCGGGAAAGTCCGAGCAGAGGAAGACTTCATTTCCTTGGCCACCAAGGCTGGATTCAGAGGCATCAGAAAGGAGTGTTGCGTGAATAGTCTTTGGGTCATAGAGTTTTTCAAATAAAAGTAGCAGTACTAAATTAGCCATAAGATTTCTATGGTTTTAGTAAGCATGCCGTAAAAAAAAACAAAGGTTAAAAGCAAGGGTTTTTTTTTATTTCCAGCTAAGTAGTTGCTAGGCAAAAGGGACAAATAAATAATTGATCTTTTCACTTCAGATATATCACCCACCGTTCTTTTTTTACAGTTAAATGGCTCACTAACGTTCGTGATTGAGCTGATATTAGTCACTGTAGTAACGTTTGTCCAGCTATATGATGATGTGGTGACATATGTTGCTATATACATGGGAAGTTTGTGTATAAAAAAAAAAAAAAGGAAAAACTCCTAACTTTATTTCCAAACTTTCCCAATTTTAAGTTTTTCCCTCTCTAGTGCTACATTTTCAATTTCCTCACCTGCTCCCTCGCTGGCGATGACCCCACCACCACTAATCCCAAGAATGCTGATTTTGACAATGATCTTCTCCAGTGACAAAGTTTCACGACATGACATCAAAAAATTTGGGCTCAAGAAAGATGAAATTCTATGGTGTGGCACGGCTTCTCCATCTTCCTCTAGTGCTAATCAATATCATCACTAGTGACAAATCGGGCCTCCGGGCCTACCTAAGGGAAATGGAGCGGTTAAAGTGACCACTTAAGAGAAGATGATTTTTTAGGTATAATTTATAGTTTAGAGGCCTATGTGCATGAATTAAATAGTTTAGAAATAGATGTTGTAATTTACCCAAAAGAATAATAATTATACGGCATTAACAAAACAGAATATTCTAGAGAAAATGAAATATTCTCTCCATAAATTGTGCAAGTAACTAATTTAACCAATTTTCAAAATAATAATTATTAAATTTCACTTAATTATAAATATTAATAGATAATTTAACTATAAAAAAATAATAAATAATATACACTGAAATAAAAAAATTAGTGATTTATTTACCTATTCTATTGTAGTGGCTAAGCTCATTTCCAAAGTGTACAAAGTAATATTTTAATTGATTCTAGGAGACATCTTTGACGGAGTATGACATGAAATTGTCGATAAAGGGCACGAGCTGAGCTGGCCCCAGAATTAATGGAACCAAATAAAGGGAGTTTTCAAAGCATCAAGAGCTCTGCCGCCTGATCAATTGAGTACAAGAAAAATCATTGAATAACAACGATACCCAATTGCTCGTGCCTGAGCACTCCCAATCCTATGACCAACGTCGACTGAATCGGCTTTGAGGCTGGACCACCTCCAATCGCACAACGTGATTATCGGTCACCGCCGCCGGTGAATCTATTTCTATGTTACCCATCATCTTATTCCTCAGGTAGAAGATATGATCTGATTTGCTGCTTCCATCCTTTAAAAATTAGCAAGTCGCCTCCAACACTTTAACAGTTATAATATAAGTGTAGGTTGTCACAAATAATAAAATTTTAAGAGTCTGAGTGTCAAATTACAGGAAAGTGAATTAAGAAATATAAATTATAGATTTTTAATAAAGAAAGTTTGATGCAAAGTGTAAACAGGTGTAAATTAAAATTAAAATTCAATTAAAATAGCTAATGTTAGGTGAACACTTTTAATATATTGGTTATGATTAATTTTAGCCCATCTTACAGTTATGATTAATTTTAGCTCATCTTACCATTCAATTGGTATCCACACATAAAAGAGGACCCAATCGGGAAATTTAGTTAGTATTAACTTTTATCTTAAAACATCAACGCTTTCTAATGGGTTCAAGTATTTATTATGCCAACCTTTGTCGATAATAACTCAAAATTTCAATATAGTCGGCAGAGTCATGTTCTATAGAGGGAATCAAGTAGCTTTTGTGCTAATGATTGACTATGATGAATCAAAATTCTCACTTAACAAGGAGAGAAGTTAAATAGATTAAGGAAAAAAAATACCATTAACGTTGTGATTCATTCAAATCAATCATAACCTTTATACTAAAAGCTTTACACTTTCACCTTAGCAAAAGGAAGATTAGTTAGTTATGATAAAAGTAAACAACATGTAGAAAGATGAAATGAACATGAATTGAAAGATCAAAGGAAGAACAAAAAGAATAATGAGAAAACACTTAAACAGAGCTTCGGTATTGATAGCAAGAACAAGAACAAGAACAAAGGAGAAAATCTAATTTTGATACAAGAATATGGAAATGACCTAAGAAATGACATCAATTCATCTTCCTCCAAATGTGCCTATTTATAAAATTTTTGGGGTGGGTGGAATGGTAAAATAGTAAAATGTAGGTAAATACAAATCAACAAAGGCGGGCTGCAACTTATTTTAATTTTTTGACCATCGTATATATTGAATCAGCTCTTTCTCAAAGCATAGAACTTGTAGATCTCTTCTTTAGCTTCGAATCGATAGTTTGCTTATTCAAATCGGACATCTATAGCTCAAGTTATGATTTTTCTACCGAAACTGCTCTTCAGCACACAAAAGAACGAATGGTCTCATCTATAATCAGATTTCGGCAATAAAAATGATCAAACTAGCTCGCGGAATGAAGCAGAGTTAAAGATCTACGTGTTGGCTTTCAGATAAATTTGGAATCACTCAGTTCCGATGTCTACAACTCCAGATATGATTTTTTCTCATGAAAGTCGCCAAGTGATGATTTTACCTATATAAAAAAAATAATTATTTAATATATATTTTTTAATTTTTAAGGTGACGATCAGTATGACACATATTATTTTTTCCTTTCGTGCCGCAGAACGAGGGTGTGGTGGAGATGGAATTGAAGGTGGATCTGATGATGCTGGCTCAATTCTCCGGCGGAATTTTTTTTAACTGATGAGCTGATAAAATTAGAAAAAGAGGGGTTAAGTGCAGGTTAAGTTAAATCACAATGAATTTTTTTTATAAATTTTGCTAAAAAAATTACTTAATAATTTTACAAAAGTTAAAATTTTTACTGGGGCGGTGGACTTTGCTACATAGATCGTCCCTATATACACTTAAATTTTTATGAAAAAGATTTGAAAAAGAGAAATAAAATCCACAACGAAACGCTAACGTGGCAGCTTCCGATGTGAATGGAATTTTATGTAGTCATATTTAAATTAGTCAGCATCAGAGACCTTTCAAAAGAAATAATAAGAGTAAATTTCACGTATGGTTCCTAACCTTTTGGATAAGTCCTAAATAGGTCCCTAACCTTCATTTTGTACTATTAAAATCCCTAACCTCTCTATTTTGTCCTAATCATGGTTCTTCCGTTAATTTCACAATTAAATGTGATGGAATTTCAGAGAAAAATAACAACATCCATCATACATTTTCTTCTTCCCCACTCAAATCACCATAAATATAATAAATCTAACTCTTTAATCACCGTCTCTACCTCTCTCCCACCCAACAGCCACCATCTGCCTCCACTGTCGCGCATCGCCCCAGTTTCTTTCGACCCCTAGCCGGTAAATTCCACTCCATCTTGTTCCTGTGAGAAGAACTGATTCCCTCGACCCATAGCCGATAAATTCCTTTGTCAATAACCAACTTTTGGCAATGGACTTGAGATCGTCCATCGTGACGGATGAAACCTCTTCAATCTCAGGACTAGAATCACTGGCGACAGGTTCCAGCAAGTCCCTAACATCAAGATCCATCGACGAGCTGGACCGGATAGAGAGTCTAGTTGAGCCCGATTTGGTGGACACGGACATTGATTCAGGGTCCAGTTGAGCCCGATTCGTGGACAAAGCCTTTGGGCTTCATTTTCTGATGATCAGTGTCGCAGCTTTGATCGTCTAGTCAATGGTTGATGATTTTGGGGATGTTGCAGAGGAGATAAATAAGGAGGAATTGTAGTAGAAGGAAAGGAAAATGCTTCTCATACATTTTCTTGGCATTGGTAACGATCAAAGTGGGCTAGCAATAGCAGTAGATGTTGCAGATGTGGCCAGAGAGGGTAGAGAAGGTGCTGGTCGTAGATGGTAGTGGCTGGGCATGGCAAGGGAGGGAGGGAAAGGGAGATAGCGGTTGAAGAGTTAGATTTACTAGGTTTTTAGTAATTTAATTGGGAAGAAGAAAATGTAGGATGAATGTTGTTATTTTTCCTGAAATTTCATCACATTTAACTGTGAAATTAATGGAAGGACCACGATTAGGAAAAAAATAGGGAGGTTAGAGACTTTAACAGTACAAAATGAAGGTTAGGGACCCGTTTAAGACATGTCTAAAAAGTTAGGGACCATAAATGAAATTTACCCAAAATAATAATAATAACACTAAATAATAATGTAAGACCTAGCATCTTTTCTAAAATCTTTTGTAGATACATTTGACTTGACCAACTTAAAAAAAGTGGTTATTTTCATTTTTAATTTTTTTTGTAGGTTTATGCAACTTAAATATTCTATTTTTCCTACTATTACTTGAGAAATTATCTTTGAAAAATAATCAATAATTTTTAATGAGTTTCTCACATTTTTTAAAGTGAAAAAAAAGAAAAAAATTCTTTCGCCAAAAAAGTGTTTTTTGGATTCTCAATTTGTAGTTGTATTTCAATAAGTGTACATCTTTAAAAATCTAAAACAAACTTAACCTAAATCGTATTTAGCACTTAAAGTGGACTTTAATCAATTAATATAACAAGGGGCCAGTTCGGCTTGAATTAATGTAATTAATGAGGTTGGATTATTCACGGGTTAAAATTGGGTTAGAAGGATCCATTGGTTGGTCTAAAAAATAGGGCATAATATTGATTTTATTTACGTCTACTGTCCCTACGACCTGCAATGGCGCTTCTTTAAGGAGAAGCTATAGGTGCTTCCCCTCGCAGATCCAAGCGACCACAGTGATGTCGATTCTGGATGTCCTGTTGAACCACTTGCCAGACGAGGAGTATTTGAGGGAGAAGATGGAGGCTGCGTGGGAGCAGGATCGGTGATAAAGGCGGCGGTTGAGAAGTTCAATGGATGGTTGAAGGAGATGGAAAGGACAATCGACGAGAGGAAGCCACCGGATCCACTCATTTGCTTCGTCCTTGATGGCGATCGCCGATTCCCAACCGTAGAAGGTTACGATCGCGTCCCCAATTAGGGTTGTTCTGTGCATTATCCGATTCCTAGCCGTGGACAGCGTTCTGCAACTGGTGAGCATTGTTGCGTTCGTTGTTCGATTCCTAACTATGGACGGCGTTCTCTGATCGGTGGATCTTCGATAACAATTTTTCATTTGTAGTGAGGCGTCATCCAGGTGCTAGCAAGGAGATACCTCTGAGGAACTGTAGCAACGTGATTTTTAGGAGTCACCACCAATCAGTTTTCCTAGGTCGATTGGATACCTAAAAAATGGTCTGCGAGAGATTCTAAGATCGTGAGTCGGTTACGCTAAAATAACCTTATTAAAGCGCCCGGGAATTGGTACCATAGGGCTTAGTTTTATCTTTTCCTAATTATTTATTTCTTGACCTAATCTTTGATTGAAAGTGATTTTTTTAATTCCAAACTGGGGATCTTATCAGACCAACCGAATATGGAATAAACAATCTGTCTTGGGATTTTATCAAAGTACCGAAAACAGATCCTGAAAATAAATGTCAAGTACTAAAAAAAATAAAAAGAGTTACCTTCATTTGATTTCTTGTTAATGTCTGTGTAATGAGAAAAATAAGAAAAATCTAAGTTTAATGGGTGCCCAAAACAAACAAACAAAACGAAACAAAGAAAAGCTTGCTGTTAGTGATTGATCTGCAAAACAGAAGAACGTTAGTGACTTGTAGGAACGAAACAGAAAGTCAAGAGGGCAAAACAGGGGTTTTACTGAAAAGTTGGCTGGGTCAGAACCGGATGAAAAACGGGTCGGGTCGCGGGTCTTTGGTAGATCTATCTCTGATTCTCCGTTTTCATCGACGACGGAGGAGCGGCGGAGCTTGGGGGATGAGTCCGTGGCCGAAGATGGCGGAAGCAGGGGAGCGCCTGGGCACAGACGATGGCGGAGGAGGAAAGCAACAGGGAGGACGAACGACGGCTGGGAGGCGACACGCAGAGAGAGAGAGCTGGGGCGGCTGACGGGCGACCGAAATGAAGGCGAAGCTGGAGCGGCGACGGCGAGGGCTGAGAGAACAACGGCAGAGGGAGAAGAGAGAAAGGCCGTGCAGGAGGAAGAGAGAACGGCGAGAGCAGACTGTAGGCGTCGAGCGGCGAAGATGGGAAAAACCAGGGGCGGCGGCGGCTCTAGAAAGAAGCTAGGGTTTCTGGGAGAGAAGTAGCGAAGAATCAGGGGCTGCAGAGTGCAGTTTTCTCTTTTTTCGAACCAAGCTTAGGGTTTCGTTTTTCTCTCTTTCTCTCGAAATCTGAGCCATATTTATACTAGTGTGGACTTAAAACGTGATTAACACTGCTTTTTAGAGTTTAAAATCCATCTAAATCAAATTTCAAGAAGTTTAGTCCAATTAGGATATAATCTGGTGAAGTTACTAGTTTCAATCCAATAAAACTCCCAATCTGCCGATTCTGCCCTATATTCTGTGAGAATGTCAATTTGACTCAAAATTTTCAGGAATTGTCAGATTAGCCCAAAACTTTGCAAAAATCTCCAGATTTTCCTAGAATTCCATAACATTGCCAGATTTGGCTCAAACTCTCTAAAATTGACATATTTGCCACAAACTTTCGAATTTTGCTTAAAACTTTCTAAAAATCCTCAATTTCTCCCAAACTTTTTCTTTTTGCCCAAATTGACCCCACAAGACTTTTAAGACTCTAAATTAGTACATAAACTAAATTAACTCCTATTTGTACCCTAGATGACTACTTAAAAAAATGTCAATATATCCTAAATGTGACTAGATTAACTAATTGTGCAAAAAACCCTAAAAATGATAAAAATGACCCAAATTCCTAACAAATGACCAAATAGTCCCTAAAAATGAAAATTCTCCCTCAACTAATTTTCCTAACCTAAAACTTAACAAAAAGTTAGTACCCGGACAAAATTGGGTGTCAACAGCTGCCCTCATTTGCATGTCTCATAGAATATGACGCATGCAAAGCCATTACCAAATTTTGTCCGACCTTACCTAGACGATGAGAGCCTTCTCACCATCGAAATCTTGAGGAGAAAAAGCTTCTTCCCCTCCTCTTTGAGGCTAAGGAACCTTCCCCATTACCTCTATGATAGAAACTTTCCTATCATTTAGGAATCTAAGGAGCAAAACTTTTTCCTCCTTGATTTCCAGGCCCAGGAACTTTCCTAGCCTTTTACAATAAGAACCCTCCTATTGCTTCCCAACTTAAGAAGAAAAACTTTTTTCTTCTTTGTGAGGTTAATGAACCTTCCTTAGTACCTCTACGATAAGAACCTTCCTATCGTCTAAAGATTTAAGGAGAAAAATTTTTTCCTCCCCGTTTACCAAGTCTAGGAACTTTCCTAGTCTTTTCGCAATAAGAACCTTCTTACCGCTTCCAAACCTAAGAGGAAAACTCTTTCCTCTTTCCTTGATGGGTTAAACCTTTCTATAAAAGAGAGAAACTTTTCTCTCAATCTTAACTTTGGTAGAGAACTCTCTCATACCATGATCTAAGAGGTAGAGAACCTTCTCTTCACCACTTCTTGTCGCCTTCGAGATAGAGAACACCGTCTATTTACAACCTTTGAATTTCTTTGAGGTAGAGCACCCTGACTCTTTACCACCTCCAAATTCCTTTAAGGTAGAGCACCCTGATTCTTTACCACCTTTGATGACTCTTGAGGTAGAGAACCCTGTCTATTTACCACATCTAAAAATGCTTGTGGTAGAGCACCCTGACTCTTTACCACCTCTAAAAATGCTTGAGGTAGAGCACCCTGACTCTTTATCACCTCTAAAAATGCTTGAGGTAGAGTACCCTGACTCTTTACCACCTCCAGTTCATCCCATACTATGAGAAAAAGAATGACTTTGCTTTTGAAAACTTGGATTATCTTTGTTTTAGATGTGATGAGGTAGAGAAACCTTTCTCATTTAAAAACCTCTGTTTGACTTGAATCACGAGGAAAAGAATTACTTTCTCTTTGAAGCCTCGATTTAGGTTTGGTATTGAGATATAGGAACCCTCTTTATTATCTCAAGTAAAAAATTTCAAAGAAATCATCTGAACTTAGAATAATTCCCTCAAAAGTGTGAATTTCCAAAATGGGTGAATGCCAAAAAAAACTTGAAATGAGTGAATCTTTGAAGTGAGAAACACTTTAAGAGTTGAAACTGTCTTAAAAAATGAGCTTTGAGAACGACCGTCCAAATAAGATAAAATTGCTTTGAAAAATGGTATGACAACTTATGGATGTCCACCTCTCAAATATGCCCCCCATCATGAAAATAGACCATGATTTTTTTTTTATGGTGAAAACTTACCTAGATTTTGATCTTTGAAAACTTAGTTTAGACTTGCAATGGTTGGGATGATGTAAAGAAACCTTTTTCATTTAAAACCATGTTTGACTCAAATTACGAGGAAGAGAATTACCTTCTCTTCGGAACCTCGACTTTTTCTTTCCCTTGAATGTGACGAGGTAGAGAAACCCTTCTCGTTGGAACCTCGGTTTAGCTTTCCCTTGAATGTGACGAGGTAGCGAAACCCTTCTCATTGGAACCTCGATTTAGCTTTCCCTTGAATGTGACGAGGTAAAGAAACCCTTCTCGTTGGAACCTCAATTTAGCTTTCCCTTGAATGTGATGAGGTAGAGAAACCCTTCTCGTTAGAACCTCGATTTAGCTTTCCCTTGAATGTGACGAGGTGGAGAAACCCTTCTCGTTGGAACCTCGGTTTAGCTTTCCCTTGAATGTGACGAGGTAGATAAGCCCTTCTCGTTGGAACCTCGGTTTAGCTTTCCTTTGGATGTGACGAGGTAGAGAAACCCTTCTCATTTAGAACCTCGGTTTGGCCTAAGTTATGAGGAAGAGAGTTACCATCTCTTTGGAACCTCGATTTAGCTTTCCTTTAAATGTGACGAGGTAGAGAAACCCTTCTCATTTAGAACCTCGGTTTAACCCAAGTTACGAGGAAGAGAATTATCTTTTATTTGAAACCTCGGTTTAGCTCAAATTACGTTTGATCTCAATTTGTGTGAATGTACCAGGACTGTAAAACTTCCTTCACTCGGATAATATCGAGAAATTGTAGCCTCTAACTCTTGGCAGGTGTGAAGTGATTGAAACACTCATTCTCTTTCCCTTGTCCAAAATGTCTTCCCCTTGATGTGCTTGGACTGAATTCCTGTTTTGATGTCTACATTGAGCTTTATTGAAACCTGCTTGTGATAAAAGCATGATGGAAATGATGTGATGATGTTCATGATGCATGCTTCTTAATCTTTGCATTTTTAGAATGACTTCGATGAAAGCCATGATGCATGAGCGAATTCTATGCTTCCTTCAACATTACCTCTTGTGATTTTTTTCCTTGAGTTATTTTGAACTCCTCCTTACCTCGTCATGGATTTTATACCATCTAAAGGCTCAACTTTAAATGTCTCTTTGCCCCTTTCCTTTTCTTGTGGCCGTGCTGGCGCTTGCTCATCCCCATGTTATCGCATGAATGATTAATCTTCCTTGGACTCAATTTCTGATCCATAAAACTTGCCCCTTGTCTATTGAACTTCTTCGCTGGTAGTGTTCTCCTTGCACTCCGTAGAAACTATTTTGCCCCCTGAATATGGTGTCTATGTGGATGAAGGTATCATCTCCCTTTGATTTCATACATTTCTAGCCCTTTTGTGATGACACTTGATCGTGAATTTCTCTTGCAAGAACCACATCTTCTTAAAGAAAGTCTCAAGCTATCTCCTCACTTTTAAGTCCACACACATTGATGAATAATGGTTTGGCTTTAAAGAAAAAATTTCATCAATTTGCAAAGCTTGACAAAATAACTTACGGTCTTTGTTTTTTATTAAAATGTCCTGTTATTCTTCCCCTTTCCAACTCAAAGACATAAAATGCACAAGGCAAAAAGTAAAAACAGGTTTCACAATGATAGCCTTTTAACTGAATGAGAATGATGTCGAGAGGCAAATGTTAGGTTGAGAAAAGTTAAGTTTGAACGGTGTGAAAGAAAGGCTTTTTAATGCCATTAGTGAGTAGATTTGATTGCCTTGAAAAACTTAATTGCGATGACCTCAAACTTACTACCTTTTCCAGAAAGTTAGACCTCAGTTATTGCCCTCCAACTCTCGTAATTTGCATGTATTCTTGCTTTGAATGTTGCTTCTATCTTCTAAACCGCCTTTGCAGGTTTTCAGTCGAGAATCCAGAGCTCACTTTTCTTTTTTTTTTCTTTTCTTTCTTTGTTTAACTTGAGCCCTTTTTCCTTGGCTTTTTTTTTTTCTTTTGTGAGCTATGGTTGTGATGTGCTTGATAGCCTTCATAGAGTGAGATGACTCAAGTGGCCTTACTTGCTCGCGCTTGCTCTCAGTCTTTTCTTTCTTTTGAATTTCCCTTGTTGTCTTTTGATAGAAGGGATAAACTTCTTTCCTTTTTGGAATTTGTGTTGTGGAGAACTGAGAACCTTTTCTTATGTTAAACATTCATAGAATTTGGAGGCCACCCAAGCCATTTAATATGAGAGCTACCTTATTTGAAAACTAACCCAAGACTTTTTGCAAGGAAGTTGATGACCACTGTGGACTTCATTTTGAGAGTTGAGGTGCAACATTTGAGATCCTTCTTACTAAATTTGGCAGTACTTTCAAGATCACTACCATCAAATCTTCCTTAACTTTCATTTCCCCCTATGAGTAGTATTGTTTATGAAAGAGGAACATGATTGCAATGTGGTAAAATGAATGGTGTAATGGCAAAGAGTGTGAGATAGATGTAAAAAGTGGTGAAATGCACACATTACATCTTATTATTGGGCAAGAAAAGAATAACAAGTGTCCATTTAACAAAGACTACACCCTAGATTCTAGACTAAATGTAGGAGATTTTTACTATTAAATTACTTTGACAAGCTCTCAAAGATACAAGTTTACTCAAAGGATTCCCTGTCATTCAAAAGTGTGTGCGGACTGCCAGGTTGGACCTAACTTGGAGCCCTTCCAAAATCAGCGTGATCCCAGCTCAAAATCTTCACTTTCAATTACCAATCACATCAGGAGCCAGCAATTTGGAATCAATCAACTATTGAACCTTGAGTTTCAGTGCCGCACAATTTTCAGTTGAATGCCCAATTGAGCCTATATGGTAATCACATTTGGCATTCGAGTCATACCAACTTGGAAGAGGAGGCCGTTTGATCTTTGCTGCTGTTGGTATGAGTGATAGCAGGTTTGACTCAATCAGCTTAGGGAGGAGCTCAGTGTAGCTTATGGAAATTAAATCAACTTGAGTAGCTTTCCTCCCATGAGTGGTATGTGGTACTAATGAGGAAGCCTTGAAGGTTACCACCTCAATAGGATATCCTTTCGCTTGTAATGTGAGTGGTGTTGGACCATAGGACTTGGAGATGATGTTTTGGACAGCTTCGCTTCTTTCATTGTAAGATCCCCCAGTTGAAGAATCGACCAGCATTCCTATTTTGACTCCAAATTCGATCCTTTCTCCAGATAATACCATATCGTAAAAGCTACTTCGAGTGTTCCCAGCTAGCTTTTCGTAAAATGGTCCATTCAGTGTTTGGATAAACAAGGTGATCAGTTCTCTTTCTGTCATAGGTGGTTAAACTTGTGTGGCTAAGTCTCTCCACCTTTGTGCGTACTCCTTAAAGGTTTCTTGTTTCTTTTTCTCCATATTCTGAAGGGTTTGATGATCAGGAGCCAAATTTATGACATGCTTATAATTGCTGATGAAAGCTTGAGCAAGGTCATTCCATGTCCTAATGTTCTTTGGGCCTTGGCTAAGGTACCATTGCAATGCAGACTTTGTCAAACTATCTTGAAAAGGAGCCACCCATACCTTTTCCTCCTTTGCAAGTGGTTGGATCTTCCTTAGAAAGAGTGTTATGTGAGCAACGGGGCAACTTGTTCCATCATATTTCATGAAGTCTGGCACCTTGAAATCTGAAGGAATTACCACATCAGGCACTAAGCAAAGGTCATCCACGAAGAGGGATCCGAATAAAGTGCCACCTTCAATGGCTCGAAGTCTTTTCTCTATGGTCTTGAGTTTCTGAGCATCCTCTTCTTCTTTAAGTAGCAACTTCTTTCCTTCAAAAGTTGGATTATGCCTTGAATGAATGTCTTCAGATGGGCTTGAGTCTTGAAAGAGCTTATCTTGAACTGAGACCCATTATCGAGTGAATCCAAGAGGGTAGATCGGATCCTGTGGGTCTCTAATGGGGATTTGCACCGCCTTCCCCTTAATCAGCTCCATTAGATGCTTCATTTGTTCAGCCATGTCCTTTATCTTTGACTCGATATCAATGAGACGTGCTTCCATCTGCTCTGCCATTGGTCTTGTTTGGAGCCGAGTTGGATATCGGTGTTGAGTACCAATCTTTTACCCAAAAGAAAAATGAAATTCTTTTTATATGCAAGTGATTGACGCGACGCATGCATGCAATGAGTGAGCTTGATCGTCTACAACCATAAAACTTCAAAAATTATCATTGACAAGAAAGTTAAAAGTGAGTACGGCTTGATATGTGATTTTGATGCATGAAGGGAAAAATATGCTTGAAAAACAATCAAATCAACAAAAGAAAAGTGAGATTAGTAACAAGTTAGAATAGAATTGATATGGAGAAATAATATATGAATCACCAGAGTTATAAAGAGAGAAAACATACGATTAAAGCAACAAAAATGGTCAAATGACGAAAGAGTTAGCAACACTAGTGTAGAAACACAAGCTAGTTACAAAAACAATGAGGCGAATCAACTAAACGGTACGTGTCTTCTTATGGGAGTCCTAATGGATAGATATAGGGCCGCTATATGCATAGGTAATTTTTGAAAGAAAGGTTATAGGTTGGTTCTCGAATCCCTCTTGCTAAGTCCTATCGGACTAGAAAATGCCCAATTCCTCACCCACAAGGGTTACGTGAGGAATGATTAATTCGAGTCGTAGTTTTCATGGTCCCATGAGGTGACTACTGTCACACTCGGGCAACACTACTTACTACTACGGATTAGAGAAAGCGCGGAGACTATTGTCTCACACGACTGACCTAACTCGGGTGTTTTGCAAAACTTGGTTAGAGTGAGCTTGGGTATTGAGCTCATTATGCATGCTGGAGTGTGTGCGTGTCAGGACCTGAGAGAACACAACACATCAAATCAATATGTCAAGAAACAAACAAGAAAGAAAAAGAAGACCACAAAACCCCTTTTATGGCTAGACTCAATCCCTAGTGGAGTCGCCAAGCTGTAGCAACGTGATTTTTAGGAGTTGCCACCAATCAGTTTTCCTAGGTCGATTGGATATTTGAAAAATAGTCTGCGAGAGATTCTAAGATCGTGAGTTGGTTATGCTAAAATAACCTTATTAAAGCGCCCGGGAATTGGTACCATAGGGCTTAGTTTTATCTTTTCCTAATTATTTATTTATTGACCTAATCTTTGATTGAAAGTGATTTTTTTAATTCCAAACCGGGGATCTTATCAGACCAACCGAATATGGAATAAACAATTTGTCTCGGGATTTTATCAAACCACCAAAAACAGACATCCTGAAAATAAATGTCAAGTACTAAAAAAAATAAAAAGAGTTACCTTCATTTGATTTCTTGTTAATGTTTGTGTAATGAGAAAAATAAGAAAAATCTAAGTTTAATGGGTGCCCAAAACAAACAAACAAAAAGAAACAAAGAAAAGCGTGCTGTCAGTGATTGATATGCAAAACAGAAGAACGATAGTGACTTGTAGGAACGAAACAGAAAGTCAAGAGGGCAAAACAGGGGTTTTACCGAAAAGTTGGCCGGGTCAGAACCGGATGAAAAACGGGTCGGGTCGCGGGTCTTTGGCCGGATCTCTCTCTGATTCTCCGTTTTCGTCGACGACGGAGGAGCGGCAGGGCTTGGGGGATGAGTCCGTGGCTGAAGACGGCGGAAGCAGGGGAGCGCCTGGGCACGGACGACAGCGGAGGAGGAAAGCAACAGGGAGGACGAGGTACGGCTGGGAGGCGACGCGCCGATAGAGAGAGCTGGGGAGCCTGACGGGCGACCGGAATGAAGGCGAAGCTGGAGCGGCGATGGCGAGGGCTGAGAGAACAACGGCGGAGGGAGAAGAGAGAAAGGCGGTGCAGGAGGAAGAGAGAACGGCGAGAGCAGACTGTAGGCGTCGGGCGGCGAAGATGGGAAAAACCAGGGGCGGCGGCGGCTCCGGGAAGAAGCTAGGGTTTCTGGGAGAGAAGTAGGGAAAAATCAGGGGCTGCAGAGTGCAGTTTTCTTTTTTTTTCGAACCAAGCTTAGGTGGCGTTGGGTTGTAGAAAACAATTTTCATTTTCATTTTCTGTTTCTAGTTTTCATTTTCTATATACAGTTTTCTAAAATGCTTTTCAGAAAACATGTTTAGTTGTTTATACAAGAAAACAGTTTTCTGAAAATGAAAAATTAGAAAATATGTTTAGTTAAGAAAATTTTCTTCACAACAAAATTCTATATTTTTACATTGTTAAAACATTCAAATGTAATACTCATATAAAAGAAAAAAACATGTTCACATGATAAATAGAGTTTTCTTAGTCATAGTATTTTCCAACATATAATACAATTCCAAAGAGAGCATGTATCAAATATAATTAGATACAATAAAGTCAATGTCTATGTAAGCGAACTCTGCGCCGCTGGTAATCGTTCCACATACGGGTAGCTATCTCGTCTCTCACTTTAGCCATTTGGGTTGTTTGAGACACATCAACCTCAACCATTTGTTGTTCAACTCCCAAACCTTCCTCACCTTCAATTATCATCCCTTCCTTTCCGAATTGAGTAAATATTTCATCTGCTTTATCTTGTTGTCGGATAAAATTGTGCAATACACAACAAGCAACAGGAATTAATCGTTGCATGCGAAGTGGATAGTTGGGTTTCGTTTTTCTCTCTTTCTCTCGAAATCTGAGCCATATTTATACTAGTGTGGGCTTAAAACGTGATTAACACTGCTTTTTAGAGTTTAAAATCCATCCAAATCAAATTTCAAGAAGTTTAGTCCAATTAGGATATAATCTGGTGAAGTTACTAGTTTCAGTCCAATAAAACTCCCAATCTGCCGATTCTGCTCTATATTCTGTGAGAATGTCAATTTGACTCAAAACTTTCAGGAATTGTCAGATTAGCCCAAAACTTTGCAAAAATCCCCAGATTTTCCTAGAATTCCATAACATTGCCAGATTTGGCTCAAACTCTCTAAAATTGACATATTTGCCACAAACTTTTGAATTTTGCTCAAAACTTTCTAAAAATCCCTAGTTTCTCCCAAACTTTTTCTTTTTGCCCAAATTGACCCCACAAGACTTTTAAGACTCTAAATTAGTACATAAACTAAATTAACTCCTATTTGTACCCTAGATGACTACTTAAAAAAATGTCAATATATCCTAAATGTGACTAGATTAACTAATTGTGCAAAAAACCCTAAAATGATAAAAATGACCCAAATTCCTAACAAATGACCAAATAGTCCCTAAAAATGAAAATTCTCTCCCTCAACTAATTTTCCTGACCTAAAACTTAACAAAAAGTTAGTACCCGGACAAAATTGGGTGTCAACAGGAACAAGTGGCACATTTTGTAAATACTCCAAAACCTATAGCTAATTTCAAACAATCACCCAAATCCGCGTAAAAATCTGACCCAACCCGCTATTAATTGGACCCCTTTAATGCAATTAAAGGGAAACGAGCTGCCCCAAAGGCTCATTAAACTTGTAATCTTGATACATAAGCTTTCAACAGAAAGTAACAGTATATAATCATTGATCAATATCCATATTTGTTATGATCTTTGTAGAGCTGCTGGGGTGCTGGTAAAATTTTTTTGACTATAGCATTTTTTTTTTTTTGACAAAAAGATAGGATTGCATTAATTCAAACTAAGAGCAGAACACAAAAAAAATTCTGGTAAAGGTCTAGCGAACTCCTTAACTAGCAAGGACACCTGCATTTCGCTGAACATGACTAAAAAAAACTGTCTGACACTTTAGACTCATCAACCAAAGATCCAAAATAAAACAAAGAACAAGCTTCACCGGAATTGAGCTTAGAGATAAAAATAGATGAATCAGAATTGACAACAACCCTCGACAAGTCATGACGCTGAGCTTCCTGTAACCCCTAAAGAATAGCGATTGCTCCACATACTGAGCCTCTCCATCATTATGCTCAAAGCTATATTGAATTGGAAACTTGACGTCCCTTCCTCTATTTCGGCATAGCAAACCATACTAGCTCTATTATTCATCTTATCAAGTGTTGCATCAACTTTCACCTTCCAAGAGCCCCCTGTTGGCGAGGACCATTGTGTCATGCTGGTAGAAGTAATGCTAATAGGGGGTACTTGTTGCTTACATTGCTGACACGCCAAAAGGCACCTTTCACTAAAACATTTTGGCCTGCCAATATTCCCTTATATATGATCAAGTAATTCTTAGCGGGGTTTGCACAAGTGAATGATGACCAAGGAAAATATTTCCCTTTCAATACCTTTGATACAAGCCCTTTTAGACTATAAGCTAAATGCCATGCTTGCTTTACCAAGAGGGAATGATTGAGTGCAGCAATATTTGAAATCCAAGGCCCCCCGAATGTTTAGATGCACATAAATGGTCCTGGCTACACCAAGCCATTTTCTTTCCCGGCCATAGAGCAAGAGCATCTGTTACCTTAGTCATGAGTAACATGCAACTGATTGGCCAAAATTAACCGCAGAAGAAGTGTTTTCAATCTATTGACAAGGACCTTTGACACCAGTTTGTAGAACACATTACATAGACTAATAGGTTTTGTTGGCCCAAGTGCAACCAAGAGGGGGTGAATTGGTTGTTTTAAAAACTTTAGCAAAATCAAAATTTACAACTAAATTCACTTAACCAAAGATCAAGAACAAACCAAGTAATGTTAAGCATAAATAAAGCAAGTAAATGAAGGAGGATAAAGAAAAGAGTGCACCGGGATTTATAGAGGTTCAACTCCATCAACCGAAATCTACGTCCTCTCCTCAAGCTTGCCCACTTGAGATTTTCTCCACTATGTCTTGATCAAGATTACAATGGTGTTTTTTTTCAAGGTTTACATCCAACTAATCTCTAGTTTTCTCCAAAGCTCACTAGAAACCACTCCCTAGTTTTCTTCAAGACTCACTAGAAACCACTCCATACTCAGGAGATTCTAAGACTTGAAATGTTTACAAACTCACAAGCTCACACAATAGCACTTTTGCTAGATATACAAGTGAAAGCACAACCTCAACAATAAATTTCTCAAGATAAGCTATTTCTCTTGGATTTAATGATGAATCTTCACTTCTAATGGCCAAAAGTTATCTCCAAAGTGTTTCTCCAGGTATTTATGCTCCTTTGGTGGCCAAAGAGACGTTGAAGAACCGTTGGGAAGATAAAAAAAAAATCTCTAAGAAAGCAGGTGACCGTTGTTACCAAATTTGATAGATTTTTTGCTTTTGTCCCCCAGTTTCACCCGGGTGAAAAACTTTCACTTGGTTGAAAATTTAGTCTGATAACGAAATTCAAGGTTTGATCTCTAACGGCTATATTACTCATTAATGACATATCAACACCTGGTTCACGTGGCAATCTGATGTGGCATGATATTAAAAAGATTTTTTAAAGAATTTTCAAACCGAAAAATCATGCACAGATCTGGAATCAATGTTTCACCTGGTTGAAAAATTTTCACTCAAGTATTTTTCTGTTCCAGAACCAAAATACTATCGGGTTCAAAAAAATACTCTAGTTTCAACACGTTGAAATATTTTCACCTTGTTGAAACTGTAGTTCTAGATTTTTCTCACTTCCAAACTTCCAAACCTCAATGAATTTTTCACCAAAAATATTTCTTACTTCACAAGCAATGCTTGAATCACCATAAATACTTCAAATATACTTAAGAAATAATTTTCCTTCCAAATATGAAAACTTCATCAACAAGAGACCAATGTGTAAATCTTTAGGTAGAGCTTTAAAACACATAAAACAAATATATTTTGTTATAATCAAAATCAAATAAATATGAGTAATGAATGGAACAAATCCAACAGGTTTGAAAGCTGCTGCACATTTTGGGATAAGAATAACATGGGTGTCTTTTAACTCCATCGGGATAGCACCACAATTCAGAATGGAGAGAACAAAATTTGGGACCTGCTTACCAAGAGTACGCCAATGTTTCTAAAAAACAATCGAAGGCAAGCCATCCGGGCCTGGCAATTAGTCAGGAACATCTGAAATAGCAACTGATGAAAAAATTTTGTATTGCGATCCCCTTCTTTCTGCCAAGTCAATTTCGCCCTTTGACTTCAAAGCTGCTTCTCTTTTGTACAAAAGATTTAATTCCTCCTCCAATTTCTGCCTTTCGATATTGGAATCATGAGAAACCCCCCTGTAGCATTACCCTTTCTAGGCTCTTTCGGTATGCCTAATTTGTTCCTTTGAGGAACGGGAACCCCAATGCACTGGACCAGGCCTTCAACCCATGCTTGTAGTTATTTAATTTTTCAAAAAAATGTCACCCCGTCATAGAATTAAAATTTTATTTAATTATCACTTCACATCTAGGCCCCCTGTTCACATCGATTCAAATCTCCAAATACGCTTATAAAATAAATCGGGTTTTCCCATTAAGTAAATTTGAATACCATTACAAACATGCGGCCATGTAAAATCAGAACCATGGAAACCAAGGTCAGCCAAGTGTGTGTCGTTTGTTGCTTCCCTGAAAGTTTCCATCTGGCCTTGAGCATACGGGAGACCTCCTTCTTTTTCTAAAGGCCAAAACATCTCATTAAAATCACCCAACATGAGCCAGGGAAGGTTTGATTGGACTGCAAGGTTTTAAAGTAACAATCAAGACAGAAGCCTTAATTCCTTATCTGAATGCCCATAGATGCCAGTCAACCACTACACATAGCTTAGGTCCAATGCTTTAATCTTCACATCTATATGATATTGGGAGAAAGATAGGAGTGCCGCCTCCCAACCCGGCCTCTAGCAAAGAGCCAGCCCCTGATGTCGACCTTCACATGAAACAACAAAGCAGAATTGAAACCCGAGCTTTCGTCTTGCCTATTCAAACTCGGATGATGTCTTCTGGGTTTCAAAAAAGAAAACAACATCCAGGGTTCTCCTCGCCACTACTCTATGTAGTGCAGGAACTATCCCAGCAAACCCAACCCCTTGATAGTTTAGGCTTACTTGAAATAAAATATCACTGCTCCAGATCTTCCATGCTTTCACAACCATGGTAATGGCCAAACGTTCGTCCTCCACCTTTCTTTTTGACTGTGCTGGTATTGCTGCTGAATGCTCTCTTTCTTGTATAACAGCTTGCCGCTCCTGAGTACCCTTCAAGCGAGCCGCCTGCTTCAGATTCTTACCCCGGGTTTGAGTACGAGTCTTTGGTAGCCCTATAGATTTCACTTGGTGACCCCTAAAGACAAATCCTTTGCTGACCGTCAACTCTTTTCCCTGCTCAACTGCAACTGTAGAACACACTTGCCAGGATTTAGCACTGATCGGTCCGCCAATTTCTCACCATCTTTCATTGCAAATTCAGTAAGCACATGTTCATCCGCTGTCCTCATAGGATGCTCTACCCGTGCTAAGGCTGTCCCTTGGCAAGCTTCTATAGACTCAATACTCTTAGGTAGCTGAAGTGCGCCCGGTAGACTCCTATGACCGTCCCACCGATACCCCTACTCGATTGTCATCCTGCAAGCCACCAACACCTCTAACTAATGGCCCATGTCTAAGCCATTGCCAATATTGTCTCACGCTACTATCCGAGCTTGCCAGGCATTCTAAACACTCCCATTCCACGTGGTTGAGCTTTCCACATAGGTAGCAAAAGTCCAGTAACCTCTCATACTTCAAGTAGTACCACTGCTTCCCATCATCATCCCCGACCATCAAACCCCTTCGAATTGGCTTTGAGATGTCTATTAGAATATGAATCTGAAGTGAAAGGCCTGAGCAATTCGCCATTGCCACTGTACCGAGCCTACTTGCCAAGATTTCTGGCCCCTCAAGCCTTCAGCAATTCGCATGGTGCATCGACAATGTGAACCCAGAAAGCTACTCAATTAAATTGAAGAGAAAAAGGTTGATCACCTTTCCTTAAATTCTGCAAAATGATCAGCCTATTATTAAACGACCATGGGCTATTCTGAAACACTACTATACGGTCCTCGTCCTTCTCAAAGTTTACAATGAAGATATTTATATTCGAATTTGGACAAGCAGTATGTAGAGTAAAATGAATTTAAAAATGCCAAGCTTTGTGAAATGAATCCTACAAATGTTCCACTCGGACTAGTTTATTCAACAGAACCTTAAATGCAACAATCAAATCCAAGAAAGCCCCACATGACCCATCCATTAGAGAGAGCCTATATGTTACCCCATCCTTAGTCGTCAAACTCAAGTTTGTGAATAAGTTACCCAAAGCATCCATTCTGCATACTCTCGACGAAGCCTAGCAAAACAATCGAGAACAATGCACAAAAGGAAGCAAGGAATGCCAAATGAGATCAAAGAAGCTTAGCAAAACCCTATTAAAATTCCAGACTACCAAACTAGAAGAGTCCCAATTGGACAAAACCTCAACTACGAGGAGAAAACGATAACAGAGTAGAGAGGCTTCTTTTTTTCTAGGTTTTAATGTTTCACTTCTATAATTTAACTACAGTGTTAATGAAAACATTTTGTATTCATACAAATAACTTTTGAAAGAAAATCATGATTCATATATAAAATTCTCTGGTTAATTTAGCGGTTTCTACTAAAAGATATATTCTATAGTACATCAAGAGATGGAAAATGGATAAAATGCACTCTTAGTTATTAGAGTTAAAAAGCTTTAGTTGCATTAAAAGTTGCGGTGTGCAATACCATGTCACAAAAAGGTGTCAAATAAATAAAGTTATTGTGTGGTCATATAAGGATGTAAAAATCCTTAGCCCTCAAACTTATTTAAGTTGACTCCATAAGCATTACCTTGTACCATTTGTTGTGAATATAAGAGTTTAAATTTGTAATCCTTATTTACCCGTAAGTGTACGGTGTGATGTGTGTAAGTGGTGAATTTGTATCATCCCAACAGATAACTTGATTCCACAATGAACAACAAATCCTAACTACTCGATCAACTAAATGAAAACAAGAGCAAGTGTTGCATATGTTGGTTGATGTGTGAAGGATGTAAAGTAGCAAGAATGGAAGTCAAATACAATGTGAATGATAATGCTCACTACTCTAACTTGAACCCATTTAGGTTAGACTAACTTATAAACCAAGTAATTCCCTTAAAATGGCACTACTTAACCTTGCTACCTAAGTTAGAATAAGGAAATATGGTTGTTGCTACTTAGCGTGGTGTAAGGATTCTAAAATCAAGGCCTCTCTTTCTCAAGATAAAGGTTTGCTCACCTATAATCTAATTATGAGTCTTCTTCAAGCTAACAAGTCAAAGTAAGGTGGTTTAATACATAACCCTTCAATTACAGTTAATGGGTGGCTTGATTGTCTCTAATCTAACTAACCCACTATGTTCTTCCTTAGTTCTAGCACTCCTTTCTTTCTCTGAAGACAAGAATGTGCTTAAAGTGCATGTATGAGGTGATTAATCACATACATGAATAAGCTCAAGAGAAGAACAACACAAGGGCAACTTCCATGAATAACCTCAAAATAACATTAAGTAGCAAATGTTAAGAGTACATCTTAGAGAGATTAAAAAAACTACCCCATTATCAAGCTAAGAAAGTCCCTGGAAATGAAAAACATGGAATCCATAAATAAAACAAATGAAAGATATAAGAAGAACCAAAAATCCCCTAAAGCCTAGACACCTAGTTCCTCAAGTAGAGCACCAAGGCTCCTACAAAAAATGGCAATGGTGGCTCCAAATGTGAAAAAGAAGATGAAAATGAAGATGAAGATGAATGAAAACCTAGTACTTGTCTAAGAAGTTGCAGCTCTAAATCTGGCCTAGACTCCTCCAAGATTGTCCCTTTGTCTTACTTAATACTTTGGATAAAATTGCCCTACCAATAGCAAACTAGAATTCAAATGTGGGGGTGAGGGACCACAATTTCTAGAATTAATGATGTCGTGTTGCTAAAATAGGGTAAAATGTGGCACCGTACTGCTAAGTCATTGAAGAGTGCCACCACGTTGCTACCTTTTGGTGATGCATTGCCAATGGAAATTAGGGGCTTCAAACACTTATCTTCATTAATGATGCATCGCCACAAGCAAACTGTAGGGTTGACTTTTCTTACACCCAAATTTTGCTCAAGTTTTTCCAGCTTTATTTCGACAATTCCATGGAACTCTCTAACCTAAGTCCAAGACATAATTTGATTCCACAATGAAAAATAAAATCCTAACTACTTGATCAACTAAATGAAAATAATAGTAAGTTTTGATTGTGTTGATTGATGTGTGAAGGATGTAAAGTAGCAAGAATGGAAGTCAAATGTAATGTGAATGAGATTTCTCACTACTGTCACTTGAACCCACTTAGGTTAGAATAACTTATAAACCAATTAATCCTCCTAGGATGGCACTAGTTAACCATGCTATTTAAGTTAGATTGAGGATCTATGGTTGTTGCTACTTAGTGTGGTATATGGATTCGAAAATCAAGGCCTCTCTTTCTCAAGATAAAGGCATGGTCACCTATAATCTAATTATGAGTCTTCTTTAACCTCACAAGTCAAATTAAGTTGGTTTAAGACCTAACCCTTCTATTACACTTAATAGGTAGTTTGATTGTCTTTAATTTAACTAACCCACTATGTTCTTCCTTAGTTTTATCATTTGTTTCTCTCTCTTAATACAAGGGTGTGATTAAAGTACATGTATGAGGTGATCAATCACATACATGAACAAGCTCAAGAAAAGAACAACACAAGGGCAACTTTCATAAATAACCTCAAAATAACATTAAGTAGTAAGTGTTAAGAGCATATCCTAGAGAGATTAAGAAAACAAACCCATTATCAAGCTAAGAAGATCCATGGAAATTAAAAAAAAAACATAGAATCCATAAATAAAACAAGTGAAAGATGGAAGAAGAACCAAAGATCCCTTGAAGCCTAGACTGTTAACTCCTCAAGTAGTGCGCTAAGGCTGCTCTAAGAAATTGCAATAGTGGCTCCAAATATGCATGAAGAAGATAAAGATGAAAATGAAGATGAATGAAAACCTAGGACATGTCTAAAAACTTACATCTCCAAATCTAGCCTAGATTCTTCCAAGATTATCCTTTTGTCTCACCTAACACTTTGGATAAAATCCCTCCCACCAATAACAAAGTTAGAATTCAAATATAGGGGTGAAGGACCACATTTTTAAAAGAAGTGACGTTAAATTGCTAAAACATGGTAAAATGTGGCAATGCATCACTAGTGAAAATTAGGGGTTTCAGATACTTGTCTTCTTTGGTGATGTGTCCCCACAGGCAAATTGTGGGATTGACTTTTTTTACAACCAAATTTTGCTCCGCTTACTCCTGCTTTGTTAAGGCATTTCCATAAAACTCTCTAACTTGCATAAAGAATGAAGAAAATGAGAAACAATGAAAAAGATCACTTGAGTTAATAGAAATTAAAGGTCAATGTTGACAAAAAATCAACTAGTTTGACCAATAATTTATGCACCTAACACTATTCAACCCATCTTGCTTTTTAAAATAAGCTAGATAGCCTATGGTTCTACCATCATTTTGATCATGTTTGCTTGTGAAAAGGCCCAAAGCCAATTTTAACCCTTAAACTTGGATGACCTAAACACTTAACTCCCTTAATTTGGAGCCGGTTGAACTCAGCCTTTGAATTTGAAAAATTGAAACACTTTAACCCTTTTGGTCCCATGTGCTTATCACATGAAATTTCTTCTCCAAATACTACTTGCTCTGTTAGTTTTTTTTGTTCCATTGTTCATGCATCAAAGCAGAGGTATCCGTTGTTTAGAGGATATTTTTTATGGAAGAAAACTTCACAGCCCCATCATAAAATGTCAGCTTGAGTTCGATGTTTATGTTTTGCAACTTGCTAATGTATATGTATTTCCAACTGGGTTAGATCCGTGTTGCAGACATGCTGTACCATGAAAATTAAGATGTAGTTCCTTAGAATGTGTTGATTAATGGGTTCGCGATACAATGAAAGTCTTTAAACAGATGTAGAAAGAGAGTAATGTAAGCCCCAATGAGGCTTTAGTTGTTAGCACTCAGTTGGCTTGTGCAACATTGAAGAATTGAAAGCTTAGAAAGGATATCTACTTTTTTGTTATCCAAGATATTGGAATGACTGACATAATGGCGAACATATTGCAAATGAGGGTGTATAAGTACAATCCCGAAATTCTTTGATGAAATGCCAATTGAAAACATTTTTTGGTGGACTTTTATATGTTATTGGGTTAAATTAATCATGGCCAATTGGATGAAGCTAGAGTTATTTGACAGAAGTCTAGTAAGAGATCTTGTTCTTTAGGCATCTATGTTAATGGATAAATACAATTCAACTGTTACGATGAGGTAGTGGAATTGTTCAGAAAAATGGAAGCACAACATGTTGAACTGGATAACTTTATTTTTGTTACCCTTTGAATTGGTTATGCTCAATTGAGAGCTTTAAATTAAGGAAAATGGATCCATGAAAAGATCAATGAACATGGAATTGTTGTTGATGCATTTTTTGTACCACCCTTGTAGAAATATATTCAAGATATGGTTGCATTAAGAAAGTTTTGGATATTTTCTATGGAATGAAGGAATGAGATGCAACGTTATGTACTTCATTCATATATGGGCTTGCCATGATTGGCCAGATGAGTAAAGCACGTGATTTGTTCTTAGAAATGAAGTGTGCAGAAGTTAAACCAGATGATATTATTGTGGTCAGTGTTTTAAATGTGTGCAGTAATGGTGGGTTGGTGAAAGAAGGTCAAAAAAATGTTTGATTTTATGAGAAAAAGCATAAGATAGAACCTAAGCTTAAACACTATAGCCTTCCATGCTTCTAATTTGCTTTTGTGCTCTGTTTGATTCACGAATAGTAGAGTTAATTAATAAGAAGAAACATATAGAGCAAGCAGCATTTGGAGAGGAAAATAGCACGTAACGTGCACTTGGGGCCAAAAAGGGCTAAAGTTTTACAAGTTCAGAGGGCGACAAGTTTGATCGATTCTAAGTTGAAAAGGTTAAGTGTCTAGGCCATCTAAGTTAAAAGGGTAAAATTGAGTTTAGGCCATTGTAGGAAAAACATACATTCGATATTTGTTACATATAGCTTTGGATGAACTATAAAATTTTACACCTTAAGGCTCTAAAGGGCAAAGTCAATCGATTTTAATGTGCTAAAAGGATGTATGGGTCTTGTTCAAACTTTTTAGGCTTAAATGGCCAACTTGAAAAGGAGTGAGGGTTGTTTGATGGCTAAGACATAAACCAAAGCTGTTCAATTTACATAAAAAAAAAAAAGAAGAAGAAGAAGAAGAAGATTAGCCTCATTTCAAAACAACTTTTGTGAGTAGCATTAGAATTTTAGAAAATTTATTAATAATGTAAATCAAACCTCTAAAGCTCAAGGCTCAAAGCTACATTTACATAAATTTTTCAAAACTTTAACGTTAATCATTAACACTAAAACAAAACAAGCCAACTATTTGCCATGAATGAGCCGAATTCAAAGAAAAAAAATACAATTTGGCCAAAACATCTCTAACTAAAAGAAAATAATAAAAGTAAAAAAGACAGAGTTAGAATATGCATATTCACACTTTTAGACTCATGCTATTAATATAACTCCAATTAATTAAACAATACAAAAAATATAAAACTGTGAACCGCTCTTACACTTGGATTGCGAATTTGCATTTTAGAAGAAAAATCTTGGTAAATTTGTGCTCCCATATGCTTAAAAGCGAGCTCTCATTTTTAAAACTTGCAAATTTAAAACTCTTACAAAAGTTTTCTTGGATTTGCAAATCATTCTCTCAGTGCTGTGTGTGAGTTTCTAATAAATCATTTTTTGAGGTGAAAGCCAAACTCTCTTACACCACTCATTGTTTTTTATAATGCATGGATTCTTTTATATTTTATTTCTTTTAGTTTTAGTTGTTAAATTGGAAAATATCAAATGTACTACATTTTAAGTGGAAATACATGATTAAAATGAAAAAGAATTAATTGGCCTCAGTTTTTACTCCCTTATCTCATAAAAATTATTATCTTCACTAGGCACAAAGCCAGAAAATTATGCTAGTAGGGCAACGAGAAATATGATTAATAAATAGTTTCACATTGACAACCATAAACGACGTGCTTTCATAGTTTGAAAACTTTGCACAATAATATTATTACTTGTACTACTAAGTACATCATTTTCATTGTTTCAATGGATTTTTTTTAGTATCTATATCCGCTTCATACATTAAAAGATTTTTTTTTTATTTTTTTTCAAGTATATATAAGCATAAATTATATAACAATAAAATTCAGATATTCATATGATAATATATTATAACTATTTTTGCAAAGGCTCTTCAAGTATTTGCCCAAGTTTGGAGCTAGGATAAGTAAATCCCAAGTTATTGTTTTGTCCTCAAATAAGTTTTATTAAGCAAGAAAAATAAGCTAAGTAAGGTTAAGTTGAATTTCAAAGTGTAATTAGCACCTAATGGGTAAAAAGGGTAAAATCATAATTTTGGACCAATTCAGTGGCATGACCGTAATTTCCGTGTAGGTTCATGTAAGTGTTTTGAGATAAATGAGTTAAAACCATAAGTATTTCTAATTATTTGAACAAAAAGTGGAACTTAAGGAACAAAAATGTACTAAATGAGAAATTGAGCTATTATGTCTTATAATGGCTTAAGTGGCATAGAGGCAAAGTATGTGGGTAAGAAAAACCATTCTATGGGACTAAGTAGAGATGGAGTAGGAAGAGTTTAGGTGGCCTAAGTGAACTAAAACTAAGTTTGAGGGCCAAAGTGACAGGTAAAGGATAAATGGGCTAAGTGGAGTAGTTAAAATATTTTTGGGAGGGACGATGATTCTATTCATCATCTCCTTCATTTGGCAAATTCATGGCTTCCTCTCCTTCATATATCTCCATCTCCAAACCTTTCAATTTATCCAAAAATTCATGAAATTCGATGGTCCTAAAGCCATCCCAACAAGCCGCAAGCTCATATTTGGTGTATTTGGTGCATTTAAAGTTGTTCTTACAAATTTTTTGTTCAAACCCTAAGGTAAGCTTCTATGATCCTTGTGGGTTAGTTTTAAGCTGGTTAGATGGTTATAAATGGCCTTAATTTCATGACTTTGGCGTCCAATTTGTTTGAATTCAAACTTGGAACTCAAAGGAACTCCATTGAGCTCATGTGTGCTTATTCCTTGCTTCTTGCTTTGAGGATGATTTGAGGTAATGGATTCAAGTTAATTCAACTCAAATAATGCATATAAATGTAATATTACATGTGAGAATGAAGTAAAAATAAGATCTATTTGAGTTGGCATTGGGGATTGAAAGATTGAGCGAGTTTTATGGAAGACCGCATAAAAGTATGAAATGCTATTAGGCCATTGGCAATGTGTCACCAATGTTTAAAGATGCGTCACCAGCTGTGCTTTAGGAAATTTGTGTGTTATTCCCCTTGGAAATGCGTCGCCAAGGCCTAGGCTCCTTAAGTTCGGGGCACCATAAGAATGTCTCAATCTTTTGTTATCATCCTTAGGTCATTCTAAGATGTTTCGTAGCTTCAATTGGGTCTAGAACTCATTCCTAATTGGGAATTTTGTGTTATTTAGGTGGTGGCTAAGTGGTGTGGTTAAGATATGGTAAGGAATGATGGTTAAGGGGGTTAAAGTGCTGAAGTTGTTAAGGAAGCACTAAGGGGATTAAGCCGGGTTTTGGATTCTTTGTATGCCTTAGTGGGAGTGTTAGACCTTCGGGCAATGAAGAGGAAACCTAAGAGAATCCTGATCAAATTTTGTGGTTTGGTAAGTAAGCTACTAAGGAATCTTAAGCTAAGCTCCAAAAATTTGTCAAGTTAGACCACATAAGGCAGCTACCCTAAATAATAAGTTAAGGGGAAGAGATGGGTAAGAGGGGAGTAAATGACATTTACTCTAAGTAATCCGTCTAAGGTGGGCAAGGATTGAGTAAGCAATGACTTACTCTAAGGCGCCTATAAGAGAACTTTATAGGTTTGGTTAAGTGATAGCATAGGATACGAATGCCAATATCCAGGTACCCTAGCTGTAAGTGCTCACTGCAAGTTTAGCACCTACGAGTGTAAAGAAGTCCTAAGTGCATTTGCATGTGCATACTTCACCCATTCATTCATTCATTCATTATTTGCATTGTTTGTTGTTTTTTTCTTGTTATAAGTTATATTGTTGGTTGCTTGACTGCTCTATATGTTATATATGTATGTTTATGTTGCTTGTATGCTTTCATTTGTTTCTCTTGCAGGTGCCAAATTCCTTACTGAGTACTTTCAAGTACTCATCCCTTAAATGTTGTGCATGTATTAAGCGGGTTGGTCAAACTTAACAGTTGGTAAGAGACATTTATTAAGGCTAAGTTTTATTGGTTTAAAGGTGTAATCTAAGCAGGAAATCTTACATTTTTTAGTTACTCGTAACATAAATTAGTACTGACTAAAGTGTTTGCCTTTCAGTTTAAGGCTAAGCCAACATAAGGAAAGTGTGATTCATCACTTGAAGTTAGTTTTCTTAGGTGAAAAGTTAAGGATGGATTTTAACAAACTTATGTCTTTTGTATATGTATGATATATTCTTTATACTAGGAGTTGCCTTTATTAGTGTCAATTGGTGTGTATAACATTAGAGTTACATTTTGATACATATAAGATTGAGATGTATGCACCTAGTTATTACTTGAAGTTAAGGTAACTAAAATTTTATGTCTTGGCTCATTTTGAATTGTGTTTTCATTAATTATCGTGACACTATTTTCAACGTTGTTTCTATTTAATTGTTATTGTATAGCCAGGACGATGCATGCATATTTTCCATGCAGGGTAGGCTATGTAACTAATTGCACATAATGATTTAAGATAGTTGACAAATAATAACTAGTAAATTGTAACCTAAGTGGGATTATAGTTCCTTAAGAGCCTAATAATGGTAGTAAATTCAGGGCCCTAGGACCCTGTTCTACCACAATTTTTTATTCAATAAATTGATGTTTTATGGTTCTAGAATTTTAGAATTACTTGAGAACTGAGGGATAAATAGACTGTGTATGTTGAGATTTTGGGAGAAATTTATGATTTATAATCCCTATGATTGATGACATTTAATTTTTGCTTTTTAGTGAAGAAGAGGGAAAAGAGGAGATAAGCTTCTGCAGGTTACCATAATATCTGAGATGAAAAAAAAATCACTTCACTGCCAATTCTAATTATTATTTCTACATTTTTATGAGTATTTAGTACGTAGTTGCTGGGATCCTTCAAGTTAGCCATTTTTTTTTTTAACTTTGTACTAGACAGGACTCATAAAAAAAGTACTAAAGACCACTCATTTAGAAATAAAAAATAGTTTCTCTTAGTGATTTATTATTTTTATTTTTACCTTCACAACTAGTTCTAATTATTATTTATTCACTGCAAAATTATAATTTCTAATATAATTTTTTAAAATTTTTTAGCATAATTTAATATGAATATATTCAAGTTAAATTTAAATAAAAATGATAGAAGACCCAACTTAAGTAAGACAGATGACGTAGTCTTTTTTGAGCCAATCAAATCATAAAACACATATGTCGAGTTTTTATATAAAATTTTTAAAGTATTTAACACTAAATTTGTCATAATCCATTTTATGCGTGTTTTTTAATTGTCCATAATATACAAATACATGTAAGCTACACACGTCTCATATAATATGTCGAATACCTATATATTTATATCATTCATAATAGGCCAAATTATACATTTGGCCCTTAAACTTATGCAGCTTGAACGAATTAACACATGGCTTACTATTCATTAAGCATGGATCCCTAAACTTTGTAAAATATGCTAGTTAGTCCAAAATAAACTACACATAACTTAAGATGTTGGAACAGTTGCTAAGGTGGTTGTGGCTGTGACAGTTCACTCTCTTCTCCTCAAGGATGAGTTGTCGAACCAGGATCTAAGCAAGTGACTTGGAAAATTCCCAATTTAGGCCAGTAACGATATTAAAGGCAGAAACTTCCTTTAGGATTTTCCTCATCAACTCATTTTACCCAGATCACCGGTTTAAGATGACCCATTTTTTAGGTTTATTTTGAAATTCGTGGAGCTCATGTAGACTCCACTTTCAAATTTGAGCACGTCATCAATATCAGCAGACCTCTCTACCAACAATATAATGATCACATTAAGAGATGCTAAGACCTGGCAAGAACTACTAGTACCAGTGTCAATAATCAATTCATTCAAGCTAGTTCACAAATTTAAAAGCATAATTGAAAAGCTTAATGAAGAAAATCGAATCACCCTAATGGTAGGGAACATGATGCAGATTAATGAGCGAGTTCTGGACAAGCTTGACAGAGGGTTTGGAAAGGACATAAGGGCAAGTGCCAGCTGCTAGGAACAAAGCTGAGGCACAATAGCAGATCTAAAGGTGCTTTTTTAAACTATTTGATGGTTTTCACAAAACCAATTATCGCTCTCTATCGTGCAGCCAATGGTAGAGATGAAGGGGCCTGCGGGTGTTTCGCCCCCTAACCCCATAATATTTGTCATAATTATATATATATGATATGCATTTTATGAATGTTTCAACAAAATTAAATAGTAAAAAAATATATACTTCCTCTATCCAAAAAAGAATAAAAGATATTTCTTTTTTAGCTGTCTGAAAAAGAATTAAAACATTTCCCTTTTTAGAAAGTTTTTAATTTTTAATTTATCTTACTGCCCTTATTTAAACTCTCACTATACAAAACCCAATAAAGAAATTTTCTTAATCTTCATTTAAACTCTCACTGCACAAAACCTAAAAAAAAAAATATTTTCTTTTTTAATCATTATTTAAACTCTCACAACACAAAATCTAAAAATATATTTTTTAAAATTTTAGCTTCATGGGTAAAATTGAAAAAAATAATATAAATTACATATACCTTAATCTCCATGACCAGAGAAATATTTTAATTATTATAGGATAGAAGGAGTATAACAATAAAAATAGTAAAGAAATTGGATGTAAAAATTTATACCCAATATTAATATATTAGCCTCAATTTTTACTTGCAATTGAAAATCTAATTAGTATTTGGATGTTTTTTTGGTCACATTAGTCAAGTGGCTTCTTAAAGCCAAATTGGAATTGGCTTATGATGCAAACAAGCAGTTATATTAGATTATATATAAAATCCACATAATTTATTTTTAAGGCATACAAAATCAAGATAGATAGATCGAATAAAACAATGAAAAAAAGAATAACTTGTAGCAACAGAGAGTTGTGAAGAATCAAGTAGTAATTTTTTCTTTTTTTTAATGATTTTTTTTCTTATATGCTTATCAATTTTATTTAATGGGTTTGATGATGAATTTTTTGTTCACTAAAACAGTACAAAATTCATACTGTTCCATTTAATAAAAAAAGTGGACTACCGCAACAATAATTTTTACAAGGTGAAACTTACAATTGCAACTTTTGCATTTTCCATGTCGCCCACTGCCTAATTTATGTGAGTTACTTTTTCAATTTTTGTATTTCTTTATCTTTTTTTTTATTACCAATTTTTGTTAATTTTGTCCTAAAATTGCTATATGCTTTTTTATATTGAAATTAGTAAATTTCAATATTTTTAATTATAAGAACTTAAATTATAATTTTAGTATATTTTTTTAATTTGAATAAATTTTTTTTGCATATAAATTTTATACTAAAAATCTCTAAATCCCGCCTCCTTAACCTGAAATCCTAGCTCTACCTCAGGGTGTAACGGCTCTCCAAACATTTGGATCATAATTACTGAGGTAATGTTAGTTATTTTAGTATTTTAATATACTTAGAATATTTAATATAAGCAAATTCTCAGTTTAATAAAGTGTAGTAGCTTAAAGAGGACAAAATTGGTCATTTAAGCAAACCGGACCAAAAAGGGCATTTTTGTTATTTCATATAGTGACCCATTTTTATTTTACGGTTAGGTAGAGGATGAAAAAATATTGAATTTAAGGTATCACGGCTTTTCGTGATTGTTGCTCTATCCTTGTGAAATTATGAATTGACTAACTTACCTGTAAATGGTTTATATGTAATCCTTATAAGTATTAGGACTAAATTGCACGTAAGTCAAAGTTGAGGACTGGGCGTGTAATTAATTGCGAAGAAGGAAGCAGGCGCAGAAAATTTCCGGTTTTGGTCCTAATTTTTCTGTTCGGTCCTGGATAAGTCCCCAACATACTATTA
Organism: Aquilaria yunnanensis; assembly: GCA_039654915.1. Taxonomy (NCBI): domain Eukaryota; kingdom Viridiplantae; phylum Streptophyta; class Magnoliopsida; order Malvales; family Thymelaeaceae; genus Aquilaria; species Aquilaria yunnanensis. The sequence goes on from CM077600.1 coordinate 20,468,411, forward strand.
TGTACAAAGAAGGGACCAGGTGCGTGGCATGTGCCATTTAAGCCTACATAAGTTGACTTCCCATTATTTGCTCAGCCATCTTCTTCCTCCAGCTCCAGACTACCTGAAACCTCTCTGTTCCCTTCGAAACTCCGTAGCCTAACCAAATCCAAGCTCCAATCCATCAAAATCAAGCATAATTAAGAACATTTTTGAAGGAAAATCAAGTATGAAACCATCCTAGGCTTGAATTTCAAGCTATTTGTTCAAGTAAGTTTTGTTTTGTTCTTCCCTTGTTTTTTAGCTTCATATGGTTCTGTAGCTGCTGGAATCACTGAATTGAAGCTAGTTCTTTTTGGTTTATTAAGGGAAAAACAACAAGAAAAGCTTAGGAATCAAGCTTAAGTGGGAAGGAACCCAAACCCGGTTTGATTCAAGGGTAAAAGCTAATTTAGTTATTTCTTGTCCTTGATTAATTCCAGGTTTTATAGGTTGATTAATCTGAAATTTATTGTGTTTAAATCAAATTTTGTTGAGCAAGAAATAAAAAATTAAAGAGGACCGAGGAATGTTTTATATGTGTGTTGAGTAAAGGGCCGGTTAATTGGAATCAATTGAGAGAGTTATTCCTAACTACTTAATCCATAAGGATAGTTGTGGTATTGTGCTAATTATTATTTATTTATGTAGCTAAATGATCAATTAAAAGAGAAATACTCAAGCTACTATAAATGTACAAAGAAGAATACAAAACTGAGACCATAAAGACATAGAAGTTGGTGCTTGCTTGCATTAATTATTCCAAGTAAGGGATTTTAAGTTTAAATTAAAATTGATGCAATATGTATTTTTACAATGCATTAACTAAGAAAGTAAAAGGTGGACAAGAAGTGACTTAAGGACTACGTAATTAAATAGCCTTTAAGTAAGTATAAAGGGTACTAAGTATTTAAGATGGGCTTTGATGCTTAAGAGTACCCTAACTAAGCTACCAAGCTTAGTAAGAATGAGCCACCAAGAACTTCTATACAGTGTGAGTAAGGGTAAGTGATGGCAAGCCAAGCTTGCTAAAGCAAGAGTTAAGCTCTTATAAGAAAGATTAGGTTAAGGATGGGTTCCCTGCCATAGAACTCGTACTAGTGGCCATTAGTCAAGACTTCATAATGCTTTGAACTCACATTAAGATGTGTATATATGTTATATACGCTGGGCCGTAAAGTTTATTTTGCAGGTATTTAATTCTTTACTGAGAATTTATAATTCTCATTTCCTTAAATGTCACATTGTGCAGACACTAATAGTGTGAAATCTAACACCCATTGCAAGGTTGTTAAGTAAGGTTTTGGTGCAGATATTTAAAGTACATGAATCTTTAATGATTTTAATTTATTGGTTAGTAATATTAATGTACTAACTAAGTATTTAAAATAGCCTTGACAGATACATGCAAACTGCACAAGGAGAAGTTAGACCTCTCATTTCTGGAGCTTCTGTGCTCAGGTGAGAGTTATTTTGATAGTCTCAGACTTTGTACATATTGGGTACTTAGGTACAAAGAAAATGCCTCTAGTTTGACTAATGTGTATAAACTTACTTAGTGTATATATCTGTATATACACTATGGTTACTTATGGATGTACATAAGTTAAGTGTTAAATGTACGTAAGTTAATACTTGCAGTTTAAATAAACATGTTTATATGACTTTAGTATGTATTTCAAGTGTTTTATGAATACCATGGAAACTATTTTGAAAAGTTTTATTTATTACTTTTATTAGTTCTCTCCAATTGCCGAAGTTAAGCATGCACAGATTCATGTCATAAGAAAATCAACTAGTATAAAGTTTTAAATCACACAAGTGTTAGTTTAACCATTTGTAACTAAGAACAGGAATACTAAATCTTGATTATCTTAAGATCCTGGGAACACCTTATATTAGGGTAAGTAAGAGGTTCTTTCACCCAGGGCGCAGTAAGGTTGACGCTTTCATGGTGGTGGTTGTTATGATGGTTATGATCAAGGTAACAGTCATGATGATGCTGATGGTCATCTTTATGACTGTGATTGGAGGTGGCAACATTGCAAGGAATTCATTAGTGAAAGAGAATGGTGAAGGGTTTTAGATAGGTGCAAAAGGGCAGACGTGCTATTTGAATAAGAAAGTATAGAGTCACCCAAGCCAACACTTTGGGGGCTTAGGGGCAAGAATTAATATGGCCGTGGAAAGAACGGATGTATCCATTTAGGTCAGATCTCCAAATGCTTTAGCCAAAAATAAAGGGGTCCAAAATTTCAACAGAATAAGACCCGCCACAGCCATCTCAGCAAGTGTTCAAATGCCATCAACTGTATATACTATATTTTGGACTAACTCGCATGCTTTTATGAAGTTCAGGAGCTAATATTTATTGAGTAGAGAGTTGTGGACTAACTCACTCAAGTTATGTTAGTTGAGAGGTTAAATATATAGTTTGGCCTTCATAATATGTATGTATTTATCTATGTAATATATACACATATACACATATATGTCACACTTTTCTTTTCTTAGTATTTTTATGAATTCATGGTGAAGACTGCTTATTATCTTGCTTTTGCTCAGCTCTATGTAAAAATCCTCTGATAAAATTAGATTTTTGCAAGTGGGCGTGGAGCTTAGCCCATCCACCACGGGTTCATTTATTTTTATGGTGATTGTGTGTGAGGGCTTTGCCAACTAGAAGGAACTTGCATCTTAGAGGTTTAGATGTGGAGATGGTATGCCCGATGTGCCACATGGTAGAGGAGAGCGAAGAGCACCTTATTTTTTACTGCATTTTTTCGGCAAGTGTGAGACGAATCTTAGGGATCACTCAACCGGCTGCAAGTGGGAAGTGGGAGGAAGACCTACGGAGCTTCTTGCAAGGGATAATGACCGAGCACTAAGGTTCGCTGTATATGCATGGTTTATAATTATATGGTTCATTCCCAACCGTGTTGTTCATGAATTTCAATGTCCACTAGCGGGGAAAATGGCCAATTTGATTTCGGGTTGGCTGGAGAATTGGTCCAAGGAGGTGCTAAACTTAAGTTCAATGAACACTACCACAGATGCGGGTGTTAGTTGTTGGCGTCCCCCCACAGGAGGCTATTGTAAAATCAACATGGATGCAGTGATAGATTCAACGGAAGGCAAATGGGGCCTAGGCATATTGTTTGTAGAGACTCGGCGGGCAAGGTAAGGTTTGCTTGTTCCTATGGCATGCAGTACCCGAGGAGATATGCTCTTTATATGGAGTTATGACCATGCTTTGGTATATAAGGGAAGTAACGTGCCATGGTTTAACTTCTATCAAGATTGAATCAGATATTCCTCAACTGTTGTTACTGAGCTGCAAAAAGGTCTTTTCCCTTCTTTATTTTACTTTAGAGCCATTATAGATAAGGCTCGCACTTTAGGTAGTTTTTTTTATAAGTGTTCTTTTTCTTTTGTTAAGCGTTCTCTAAACAGAGTTGCCCCTATCTTAGCTAGGAAGGGCCTCCATCTAAATGAGAGGGTGGCTTGGGGGACCCCTTTTCCGGACTAGTTGTTGCATGCTTTGAGTTCGTAATTCAATAGTTCTTTTTTATTGTAAAAAATATATATATATTTTTATAATTTTTGTAAATTCCCGTTGTCATTTTCATGCCTGCTCTTGCTCTTTATGACTTAGGTTATGCATAATTTGCCCATGCAAGTTTTATGTGGGCAAAAGATGAAATAGAACCTAAAAACCTATAGGTATGGGTTTTAGTTTTCAAAACCCAAACCCCAAATCAAATAGTAAAGGAATATATGTGACATGAACTTGAACCAAACTGAGCATTCTCAGGTTTCGAAAACCACATCTCCCCTTGATCGATTAAATAAGAAAGGAAAGAAGTGTACTCTAAGAGGCTTTTATACAACCGGGCAACATCTAATAAACTTAAATAATTAAAACACAAAACCAAAGTTTTTAATACTATTATCGTTATGTATATACATCATGCAGATTATAAGTATATTGCATATAGTATATTATATTACATACTGATACTTCTGGTTTTGTGTGTGTACCTTCAAAAAATTCAACCAACACTTTGATCCCAATTAAGTTTATAACTAATAAGATTACCAATGCCTGGTTTAGAACTTTCCTTTTCTAGAATTCAAACGTCAGACATTCGTGGTTCATCCACAACAAAGTCAGAACCACAGTTCTTTATTGGTTCATCCAGTGGTGGAACAGGTTTGGAGCAGATGAAGCCTCAGATATGCTCCAAGGATATAAGATCTTCAGAGAAGATTACATTCCTCCAGCAAGAGAAAATAGATTCCATCATTATTAATACTCTCACTACTAAAAAAACCTGTTTTTCCAACTGCTTTATTTCCAACGGTGAAGCAGTTGGAAATTTCCAACTGCCAAAACCGTTGGAATTAAGAAAAAATATTTTCCAACTGCCCAGCAGTTGGAAATTGTGGAAATTATATATATATATAACTTCTAACGGCTTGAACCGTTGGAAAATGGGCCAAGTAATAGGTAAATTAATGGATTTTCCATGCAATTTGGATTTATTTTAGTTCCAACGGCTTTAGCCGTTGGAAAATGAAGAAATTATGTATATATATTACTTCCAACGGGAAAATGGGTAAATTAATGCATTTTTTTGTGAAATTTGGATTTATTATAGTTCTAACGGCTTTAGCTGTTGGAAAATAAAGAAATTATTTATATATATTACTTCCAACGGCTTATGCCGTTGGAAAATGTGTAAATTAATGGATTTTTTCTGGGAAATTTGGATTTATCAGCCGTTGGAAATTGAAGAAATTATATATATATGACTTCCAACGGCTTATGCCGTTGGAAAATGGGTAAATTAATAGATTTTCTGCAAAATTTGGATTTATTACACTTCCAACGGCTTAAGCCGTTGGAAAATAAAATGGTTTGTATTTCTTTCTTCCAACGGCTATAACAATTGGAAAATTAAGTTATGCAATTTTTAGTTTGAAAGTTTTCCAACGACTGAGACCGTTGGAAATAAAAAGGAATTTTTTTTTGTGCGTTTAATGAAACGATGCGTTTTAGTTTAGGATTTCCAACGGCCCTAGCCATTGGAAAAAAAGTTTTTAAATCTCCCCCCCCCCCCCCAGCGCGAGTCGTCTTCTCCAGCAAGCAAAAATTCACGTCTCTCTCTCCTAGCTTCTCTCTTCATCACACAACACACACATTCACGTTTTGGTTCCGATTAAGCCGTGAAACAGCTTCGTGTAGCTCAATTGTACGTGGATCTGGTGTCATTTGGGGAGATCTGAAGGTTAGTTTCGTTTTATTTCCAATTTCGTTGATTTTTTTTTTTGCCTCGTTTCACTGTTTTGGTTGATAATGGATTGAATATTTTGGGTTTTATTGCATGATTGCAGTTCTTTGTGGCCATTTGAAGGAAGATAGAGCGTGATTTGAGGTAAGTTTGTTTATTTTATATTTTTTTAAATTTTTATACCAATAAATACGCATAATCCGGATTTTTAGTTGTTTATTTGGTGTGAAATATATGCAATATTTGTGATTTTGTGTTGTTGATGGTTGGATGTGAATTTTTTAGGTTACCCATTGGAAATATATACAATTGGAAATTTATGTGTATTTTCTTACAATTTTTTTTTTTCGTGATGAATTATAAAATATGAAATTATTAGTGTTAATTGAATTGTTTAGGTACTATATTTATGTGTGAAGTTAGTTAAGATAATTAAAATTAGTATATTATTATTTATACGTAAATTGTTTAGGTACTAAAGTTATGTATGAAATTAGTTATTATATTTCAAAATATGAAATAATTTTGATTTTAATAAAGTGTTTAGGTAGTATAATTATCTCTCAAATTAGTTGGAATAATTAAAAATATTAAATAAATAGTTTAAAGTACATTGTTTAGGTAGTATATTTTACGTTTGAAATTAGTTTTTATGGGTTTGTTTAGGTAGTACTTTTATGTGTAAAAGTAGTTAGTATATTTACAAAAAAAATTTAATTACTAAGTAATTAAATATTTACAAATAGAAAATTCTTTTTTTTCTGTAAATGGTTTACGAAATATTTTTAAAAATATTTAAGTACTAAGTATTAGTATATTTCCAAGTAGAAAATAAAATTGTTTTCCGTAAATTGTTTACGTATTTTTTAAAATAATTGTTTAGTTAGTATATTTATGTCTCAAGTTAGTTAGTATATTTAAAAATAATAGTAGCTGCTGAGATCGAGGAAGCAACGCAGCAAACGGATGATTCAGGTGGCGCACCTGACATAGATGAGATTGCGATCATAAGTGCCGCTGCTGGGGCAGGAAGAAAGGGCGTGTATTTGGCCTTGGATCAGAACAACATGTCGTGCCTGGACGACGGCGACCAGGGCTTACTCATGCAGCACATGTTGATGTGATGCAGACTCCGGAGTTCGCTGAACAAGTACAGCGAGTTGTAGCGGAGCAAACTGCACAGCAAGCATCACATTATGAGCGGAAGCTAGAACGTCTGAAGAGGAGACAACGAGCTGAGCTGGAATACATATGCAATTCAATTGGCATTCCCCCGCCCGCACCACCTGCAGGTGATGATGATGACTCGGGATCCGATGACGCATAGATCAGGTATATCATGCTACTATGTGTATTTATTAACAAACATTCACTTAGTTGGGTTATGAAAACATGTAATTTAAACTCTACTGTAGCTCATGTGGATTTAGTAGTAAATTTCCAACTTGACTTAGTAATTTTAATTCTGTATGTTTGTTTTTATCATACAAGCCAATTTTTTATGAAATTTTGTGAGTTTTAAAAATTCACTACAAACGATATCAGTATCGGCAGTATATGAGGTTAACGTTTAAACAAAACATTCGATTGGAAATGGACAGTATACCGATAAATAATATAAATGAAAAAATAATTCGAAGCTAAAAATAAAATCTGGAAAATTTTCCAACTGCCTAGCAGTTGAAAATGTTTCCAATGGCTTAAAAAATTTCCAACTGCCTGGGCAGTTGGAAATTTTTCCAACTTTCTAGTGTATTTTCCAATTGCTTTAGCAGTTGGAAAATTTTCCAACTGCCTTCATTTCCAACTGCTCAGGCAGTTGGAAATGGTTCCAACTCCTCTGGCAAATTTTCTAACTGCCAAGGCAGTTGAAAAATCAAAAAATAAAAAAATTTAATGAAGCCATTGAAAAATTCTCCAACTGCTTCATTTCCAACAGCTGACAGTTGGAAATTCCAACTGCTCACTTCTGGGCAGTTGGAAAATTAACTTCCAACGAATGATTTTCCAACGGACTATTTTCCAACTGCCTGCTGTTGGAAACAGTCCATTTCCAACGGCTGGCAGTTGGAAAATCAAATTTTTTTAGTAGTGTCTTTGCCAAATTCACTTTGACGTGGATCTGTAATTGGGGATACTCCACAAATATTCATCGAGAAACAAACACACTGCAAATCTTTAAAGAATTCAGAGTAAAACGGTGGAAAGATTTTCAGTCCACATCTTCTTCACCTCTTCATCATATGTTCTTTGTCTTTCATTAGTTTTCTTTTCTTTTCATTTTCGTTTTTCTTTTTCTTTCTTTGTTTATATATAATTGATTATTGAAATGGTGGTAGAACTCCATAGCAATCATCGCAGTTGAGATTGTAGTTATTGATATTGGGAAAATCCTCATCTTGTCTATCTTGTCTTCTTGTTTGGGTTCTTCAAGTTGTATTATTTCTTTCATTAGGGCTAAATATTCTTCCTTTGTTTTTGCTGCTGCTACTAACTTTGCACTTTCATTGCTCTTTGAAGAAATGTAGCCTATTGACTGTCGACTGCAGGAGTTTGCTTCTTGTCTTGATCAATCTTGTTGTTCATATATATATATATATATATATATATATATATATATATGTATATCTCAAAAAATTATTTTTGCGTGATTAAACATAATTTTTTCACTAATTTACTAGAGTATTATTTTTTTCACAGGTATTAGTAAATTAGTTTTTTTACTAAATAATATTGATTTTTTTCTATATATTCCATTTTTTTCATTTTTGTACAAAAAAAAAAAATCATCTTATAGACACAACACACATATATCATTTATATTAGGAAAATTATGTTAAAAATAATTAGAATACATAAAAAATGAGCAAAATAATTATATTTAATATTTCTCATCTTAAACTAATATTTTATTTTAACTTAATACCTTTTAACGAAAAAGCTCCCAACCTTAGCCGCCAGCCACCGTTTCCCCACTCTAAAAGTATCCCTCCAATCTTGGCTTAATTGGCAGATCTAGCTAGATTTGGCCATCTATCTTAAATTTTTTTACTTTTCCTATTTTAAAAAGAATGAAATGTGTTTATTTTTAATATGTAAAAAAAAAACAATGAAATGTTTCCCATTTTAGAAAGTTTTTAACTTCTAATTTACCTTACTACTCTCATTTAAACTTCCACCATACAAAATCCAATAAAGATTTTTTTTAATCTTTATTTAAACTCTTCCTCCATAAAGCCCAAAAAAGAATTTTTTATTTTTTATTCATTATTTAAATTTTTATTACACAAACACCTTAATCCTCATGCTCATAGAAACATTTCATCTATTATGGGATGAATAGAGTATTATTTCTTCAAATATTCGACTTCATTAATGGTGTTTTCCTTTTGCTTTTGTCAGATTCAGTTTTCTTCTTTCAGACAGGCGAAATGAAAGAGTTGTAGACTAAAAAGGCAGCAACAAGGAGTTCTACTTGGTTAATTTGCTCTCTCATAATAGATCGAGAGTTAACATTTATTAGTCTAAGTATTATGCTATGTTTGTGTGTTAGTTTAATCATTATACTGGGTTTGTGTCATTTAGTTTTGAGAGTTTTTTTTTTCAATTTGTAGGTTCAAATACCAGATATACCTGTGTATTTTCTATAGTTTTTTTTATGTAATACGGTATCATAAAGACACTATGAATAACATGAGTTGAGCCTATTATCTCTATGGAGTGCAGCTTTAATATTTTTTTGGTAAATGTTATATGACCTAAAGTTAATGGACAAAAAAATTCATAAAAAATTATTTTATTTTATTTTTTTTGAAAATAGGTGGCATGCAATGCAATGTATCATGTAATCTACCTAACGATAATAATATTGAATACCTTGGTTTGTTACCAATGGTTTTTGTTTTTGGATGTTGAGACCAAAGCGACCAAACAATACCTATTGAAACTTTATAGTTAAGGGAGTTTGAAAGTAATTTTTAAATTTTTTTTTGGAAATTTTTTTGTTGATTTTATTTTTTCTGTCAAATATGAAAAAAATCATAAAGAATTATAGTAATTAATTTTTCAAAAAATTTTATTCAAGTGATTACTAATTATATATGTATTAGTTCTCAAATGGAATTGATTCTAGATTAAAAAAAATAAGTGAAAATGAAAATAATGTATTATTTTTAATGCAAAAAGAAATTTACAAGATTCTGGACTTTGTGTTTACACGGTTTGGCTATATTTGTCGGGGGGGTTTTTCGGACATTTTTCACGCCGCTGCCCTTATGTAGGATGATGCATGTAAATTGATGCTTGAACCGGCCGGTGCAATTTTTGGTCTTGGGCCGAAAATTGACCAGTCAAAACCCTAGTTCATTCCGCCGTTGGAAATTCGAATCACCTCTGTTTTGGGTCTCACCTGCTTCATAAGTTGTGGCTCCATCGTTCTGCTTCGCGGTCTTTGTACTCGGCTAAGAAACTCGAGGAAATGAGGGTTTTCATGCTCAGATTTTTAATGCGCCTAGGTCGGCAGAATGATAGAATCAGAAACGGAGCAACCGCATTCTGCCCAGCAATCTCAGCAAGGTATTTGTTCGATTTATGTATTTTCATGTCAGTTAATCTTGAACACGACATGTATATGAATGTTAACTCTGGAACTGCCATGGTAATGTAAGAAACAAAGAAATGCTTTGATGTGGTTTCTTGGAGGGAGACTAGAAAACTTGATTCCAAGATTAAGTTGTATGATGATCAGTGCATTAACAAAAAGATGGCCTAACCGGTATTCATTAAATGAAAGACTTATTTGTCCTGGGAAATAAACCACTGTAAATCTTTTGTAACAAAATCTACTTGAAAATCGGAGATTTATAGTTTGCATCTGCCTTTTTGGTCGTTTGTGCAGCTATATATGAGTTACCACGCCAATATGTTCCTGTTGGACAGGGAACTCTTGATCTCGACAAACCCTCTCGTTCTCACGGCAAACACACCTCCTTGCAGCTGAAGATGTTTTTTATATGTCCTGTAGAATACAGTTAGAAGACGACCAATTCCTGATAAAGGGCATATTGGATATATGTTATTCTGACTCGAGTTAGAGTGGAAGATACTTTTGTGCAACGAGGTGTGTTAGTTGTAAGAATTGAGAGGATCTGTCGGTCAAGCAAGTGCTGGAGACTCTGAGGGAACTGATTGTAAAGGTTTATGGAGGTGAATAGCATTTGCCTGAAGAAGTCCTGTGTATTTTGAACTTAATGAGAGATTTGAAGCAGTTTGTGTGTGTATTTTTAATTTCTCTACTTCTGTGATGCATTATATTTATCATCAATCATCTCATGCAGTGATGCTGGTGATGATTTTTTTAACAGGGAGAATGATACTCTGATTTTAAGCCATCCTGTTATACGGATATTGATGGGGTTGACAGGATTTATGTAGGTTTGTGGGATTTTCAGAGATCATCAGAAGCTTTTAGAGAGCTTTTGGTTAAAAATATTGAGTGATGGTAAGTGATGAGAAGATAGAGAGTTGGATTAATTATGCTGAATACTTTTTAGAAAAATTATGAACGGGTGAAGACATGATAGCAAAACGGTTTCTTAAAGTACTCCAAGAAAATTGTAGTTCTATGCAAAAACTGGGTCTTGATGGTGGGGATGACGATGGGGAATATGGGAAACTCTCCTATTATGAGGAATTTGAGAAACCCTCTTGTATCATGGCATACTTTTCAAATGTCTTCTTTGGTTTGTTTGTGGAGAAAGAAGTTAAAAGTTCATAACCTGCCCGATATGTACGGTTTGCGGATGTAGTCTTCCACATAAAATAATTTCAAGGTAATCCTGTGATGCTTCTATGATATTTGATTTGTTTATCTTTTACACTGGTTGTTAATCTCTACCTCATTTCTCTCTTGCAGACTATTCTGATTGAATGGTGGTGACAAATTTTTTGCTTAGCCAGATGATTCGCCAGCTTTTTCTCATGGGAATTTTGCTCGAGCTGTATGTGCTCCCTCCATTGTGCTGTTCTAAAGCATGATGGTCATGGGAATAATATTGATGAAAATATTGGCTTTTATTTGCATAGTCTGTGAACTTCTATTGTGGTTATTATTTTTGGAAAAACCTGCCTTTTACCTCTATAAGCATTTCCTTGATATATTGGCGGTGCCACTTCCTCTCTTTACTATTCATTTGAAACATTTGTGGTGCTCGCAGATGTTCTGTTGTGGGCATTAGTCCTAGTCTTCATGCGTTGATGGGATACACTGTCACTGTTCTTGGTAGCCATTGGAAAATTTGTCTAGTCCATCTTGGCAAAGTTTAATAGTCTACCAGCAAATGAATGGCTTTGTAGGCAAATGGACATATAACAAATGTCTTTTTCTGGTATTGTATTGTCTTCTACTAACTATGCTACATCTAGTTTCAGATAAGTGGAGAATGGAACTGTCCGGTCTTTTCTCAATTTCTTTGTAAATGGGTTTGTTCAGTCCATCTTGCCAAAGCTAAAGTGTATTTCAGTGTTTAGTTTTGAATGCTAATTTACTGATAACAAATGTCTTCTTCTAATGTTCCTGAGCTACTTTTTGATATAGTCTAAGGACAGTGGAGATGAAACATTTCTTGTCCTTTTATCCCCCATTTCTCTATAACATGTTTGTTCAATCAATCTTGGCGAAACTAAAAAGTTTGTATGACCATGTTTAGTGTTGAATGTTGATGGGCTTTTGCCATAAGTCTTTTGAAGTGCTGTTACTTATTTCTTTGTAGGAAGGTCTGCCCAGTCCATCTTGGCAAAAGTAATAGTCTTTATAACAATGTTTAGTTTTGAATGCTAATGGACTGATAACAAATGTCTTCTTCTAATGGTTCTGAGCTACTATCTAATATAGTTTCAGATAGGTGGACATGAAACATTTCCCCCTTTTTCCCCATGTCTTTTTAGAAATGTATGTGCAATCAACCTTGGCAAAGCTAAAAGGATTGAATGTCAATGTTTAGTTTTGAATGCTAATGGATGGCGAAGCTAAAAGGTTTGTATGTCAGTGTTTAGTTTTGAATGCTAATGGACTTCTGCCAAATGTCTTCTAAGGAGCTGAAACATATCTTTTCCTTTGCTTTCTTAGTTTCATTTTTTTAGAATGTCTTTTCAGTCCATCTTGGCAAAACTAGAAAGTCTTTGCAGCAATGCTTGGTCTGAATGCTAATGGACTTATGACAAATGTCTTCTTATAATGGTCCTGAGCTACTATCTAAATATGGTTTAGATCGGTGGAGATGAAACATTTTGTTTCCTTCTTATTTCATTTTTGTTCTAAAATGCCTTTTCAGTCCACCTTGGCAGAGCTAAATGTCTTTGTGGCAAAATTTGGTTTTGAATGCTAATGGACTTATAAGAAATTTCTTCTTCTAATGGTCCTGAGCTACTATCTTTATATGATTTCAGATCAGTGGAGATGAAACATTTCTCTCATTTTGGCTCTTCATTTATTGTTAGAAGTGTCTGTTCAGTCCATCTTGGCAAAACTAAATAGTCTTTATGGCAATGTTTGGTTTTGAATGCTAATGGACTTATATCAAATGTCTTCTTCAACGGTCCTGAGCTACTACCTAATATAGTTTCAGATCAGTGGAGATGAAACATTTATTTTCCTATTCTTTTTCGGTTATGTACAGGACTATTTGTTGTCCATCTTGCCAAAACTTAAAATGTCTTTATGGCAATGTTTAGTTTTGAATGATATTGCATTAGTAACGAAGGTCTTATTCTGATGATCTACTATCTTTACTACAGTTTCAAAGTTTGTATAAAAATGTGCTTAGTCAAACTTGGCGAAATTACAAAAATGATAAGGCAATGTTTAGTTTTTAATGCTAATATTTGTTTGATATATCGCATCTTAGCAGTCTCATGTCACTTGTGCTCAATGCATTAGCAACTCAATGGACATGTAACATTAAAATCATGCAGCTTGTTTATACAATCTCGAATAGAGCTTGTAGCCTTGTACATTTCTTGCTATCAAGCATTGTCAGACAAATGATATGGCAGCGATCGTTAACTTTTGTTATCTGAATATCAGATGGTGCATGGTAAACTTAGAAAATTTTCATGCACATATAGTCCATCTTGGCAAAGCTATGAGCTATGGAACAGCAATGTTTAGCTTTGAATGCTAATGGACTAACATCAAAGTTCAATCTTTTACCCTGTTCTGTGCTTTAGCCAGATGTGAAGTTGCAGAATCATTAGAGATGGAACATTTTTGTTTCCATTGAACTGTTTTCTTTGGGGGTAAAATGGATTAGAAAATTGAAAAGAGCTGGTTACATGTTCAATATAAATATCTGGTTTACAACTTGTCACAATGTCAGTCTAAATACTTCTAGTGTATTTCGAAAGCACATGCTCTTGTGAAAAATTGGTCCCAAAGGAGTTTCCAGATGCTGTTGGATGCGGACATGGCTAGGTACAGATTTGTTTTGGTGCCTGGACACTGCGTATGGGAATTCTGGTTGAATTGAAATGCTGCTGGACACTACGTATAATTTCCTTTAGCTAGGGATGGATATGGTGTGTAGGGTATAGAGAATCTTGTATCCCTAATTCTCTTGTAAATTCTTTAATATAGCTAAAAAGAATAATTCTAGAACTACGAGCTCTTGTACAGTAGTGTCGCGTTGGACAATGATTGATGCAAAATTATGCATAGGTGTTGCTTAAGAAGTTGTATAATATCTATTTGATAAATCAGTTTTTAAGAGAAATTCATGGGTATACTACCAAAGAAGGTGGCTTCGAAGGGCAATAACATGCTATTCATCGGGCAATGTGGAAACCATGAATGCGGTACAGAGATTGATTTGGCCCAGGGACCCTTTTAGCAAACTAGGAATTTAGTGAACAAAGAGCTATCCAAGTTAAGTTGCTCCAGAAATAGCACACAATGCTTTTTACGTGTGAAACTTCATCTTTTTAAATTACCGTGTGAGACTCAAATGTTCTCAACCAATTCAGGATGAAGAGAGTATTATGTCTCAATAAAGACAACTAAAACTCGAGCAGAAAATATTAATCCTTTTTGGTTCATCCATTTGTCCCTTGGCTCATCACTGTTACGGGGGAAACAAAATTTCATCAGAAAGCTGTTCGAGTGGAAGAGCTTCTCCGTCTCTGCAAGCACATTGAAAATTGCCTCAAACACCTCAGGCAACAGAGCCTTCCAAGCACCAGTCCTTCCAGCCAGGTGAATGAAAAGAGGACTGGAACCAAATAGATGGAAGTGAAACATCAATTTAGGTCTTAAAATTGAAAACGACTGTGCTAACATGATAGTTTGTAACCATCATAGATGCAGCTCCTAGCTACAACAATTGATGCGTAAGCAAGTGCACTTAACTTGGGTTGTGTGGTTATAATGGGGAACCAATCCAAACCAGTTGGTTCAGCAATCTTCTGGAAATGACACAGAACTCTAGTACTATGAAAAGGTTGCCCCACTTGACTGTTGTTTCTAAGATCATATGTCCATCAACACCAACAACCTGAGCACGGTCGCATCCCTGAACCACATATATAACATGCAGTGCTGAGTCATAGGGGAAACGAGGAGAGTACGTTGCACTTCCTTCCAACCTTATAAGGCCAGCACCAAGCTCTATCTCCCCAGTCAAAGGTAATGTTGTTAGACTTGGCCCAAAGAACAAGTCGGAGTAGTGACTGGGGTGGTGGACCACTTGGTTTGATCTGTTTAACCAGACAGGCCAACCGTAATATATATTAGCCTTCACACACAAGTATACTCACACCTTATCAAGTATGTCTTGCTTCTGTTGTCCAAAATATAGCCTACTTCCAAGTTTTTTTTGTACGTAAATCATATAGTAACAATTTACTATATTGTATTTTATAATAAAATAACATTTAATTTCAATATATCCATATATAGCCAATCATTTATATTTTAAACTTAAAATCTTAAGGTGACGTTTGGTTGTAGAAAACAATTTTCATTTTCATTTTCTGATATCCGTTTTCATTTTCTATGTAGAATTTTTCAAAGAGTTTTTTAGAAAACATATTTAGTTGTTTTAAAACAAATAAAGATAATTACATATAAATACACTACATTAAAAAAAATTATGTGCCTTAGTTGAAAATTGAAAGAAAGTTTATGGACTAAAGATGCAGATCTTCCCAATTCTATCAGCTTCAAAAAGTAAAAACAGAAAAAATCCAACGCTTGCTCCTAGATTTTTGCTCTCTGTCGCTTAGGCTCCTAGTGTTTTTATCGCTTACATCTGTGCCACCATCTCCGTCATCCCCTAAATCCCCTATCTCTTCGCTCTTTTTCTTGTTTGACACAACTCACATCATCTGCCCTGGCACTAGAACTTGGTGCCGATTCCTCAACACAACAAGCACCGTTTGGCAAGTTGCCACCATCGCGGATTGAGATGCAGATCCGATTGAGGCGCAGTGCAGTGGCCGTCGATTGGAGGTTTGATGAAATCGAGAACGATGCAGAGGTGCAGTGGCTATCGATAGATATCAATTTACAAGCACGATTTCGAAGAGGAGAAGATCGACGACGCTACTCAAAGTCGAAAGGCTCACGACTCGCGACGCAATTAGGAGAGAGCCACCTCTCTCCACGATGCATTTTTTGTTTTCAGAAAAACGGAAAACCACTAAATCCCAATTTTACCCTTACTAACTTGGAAAATAATTTTCTGAGAAAACTAAAAATGAAAAACATTTAACGAAACATGTTTTCTTGTCATTTTCTAATTTTAAAAAAAATTTCAAGAAAAATTAGAAAATTCTCTACAACTAAACAATGCCTAAATATTCCAAAAGCATGTACGAATAAAAGCATCAATGCAATCATAGTCATAGCTTTTTTGTTTTTTGTTTTTGTTTACCTTTGCAATTTTGGGCTAACTAGTAAATTATTAGCCCAAAATAATTGAGCTAACAAAGTTGCCAAGCCCAATGGTAAAAAGAAAAAGTGTCAAACTTGCATAAATCCTGTTTTAACCATATTGACCGAGATAAATGGGTTAATGAGTCAATTGGGTTTGACTTGAACGGTTTCAAGGTATCACTCGGCATGTTGTGTCTATTTAGTTACGGTTGAACTAGTCCGTGTGAAGCATTTACTAGTTATTTTACCTTGCTGTTAGTTTTACTCTTATGGTTAAAAGTCAGTCCTAGTCTTTAGGCTGAGTTAATATTTTGTTAAGATTCTATCTTAGCCTTTAGCCATGTTTAGGATAAGGTGTCAATGTGGAATTTGTTTTTATTACTTCTTAGTTTGTAATAGGCTTATATAAGCCTCAATTTGCCATTCAATAAAGGGTCCATGACCTCCCAAATATTGTGAGTGTCTATTCTTGTTCTAAATCAATCTTACAATTGGTATTAGAGCGTCTTACAGGCCCTGAGTGAGTGACCAAACCAGTGTGAAAAGATAGAAGAAAGGAAGAAGTGATGACTAAGTCTGCAGATAGGACCTTTGTTCAACCAGCCATTCCCAAATTTGATGGGCATTATGATCATTGGTCGATGTTGATGGAAATTTCCTACGATCGAAAGAGTATTGGAGCCTGGTGGAAGAATGAGTTCCCGTACAAGAGGAGGGTCCTGAGGTGACGCCGGTTCAAAAGAAGGCAACTGATGATTAGAAGTTAAGGGACCTAAAGGTGAGGAATTATCTATTTTAGGCAATTGACAGGATTATTTTGGAGACAATACTTGACAAAAGCATGTCAAAAGCAATGTGGGATTCAATGAAGCAGAAATACCAGGTGGTCAGTTTAATTTATGTGTTAATTTTTATACCTATTTTAGGTTGATTTTATTGTAATTAAGTGATTTGTTACCCTCATTTGTTTAATTTTTATTTTATTTAGGTTAGGGAACTTGCTGAAGCAATTAACCACATTTTTATGAAATAAAGGATTGAAATGCAAGAAATTATAAAGCAAGATGTGTATCCGGAATTGTAAGAAACTCTCTCACAGTTGACTAAAATATCTTTTTTTTAAATGTTATGTTATATTTTAAGCCAATGACATTTTAGTTATTTGAAATCCTAAAGGCTAAGGATTGAAAACCCTACAAATATTAAAAGAGAGGGTAACCGCATGAGCTGAAAGACCAATCGGACAGAGGAGCGAAGAGAAGTTGAACGCGAGCAGAAGGAAAAAAAAACAAAAGGGTAGCAAAACATTGAGACGAGTTGCGCACAAGGGATCATAATTTTTGTTCCTGGGGAAGAAAAAGAAAGCCGCACCAAATAAAGACAAATTTGGCTTTATTTTCTTTTCTTTCTCTGGTTATTTTCTAATTAATTTTTGGATAGTTATTTATGGCTTGTTGTTATTTCTTGAGATTACTGGATATTATTTTTCAATCTAGCATGAGAAGCTAAATTTTTATATTAAGGTTAAAGATGTAACCTAGTTGAATTATTTTAATTAATTTATTTCAGTTGTGTTTTAATCTATTTGTTTTGCAATAATGAGCATTTTCTATGTTTGATCACCATAGATAATTTATCTTAGGAATTAGAAAAAAGGACCAAGATGTGAAATTTAATCCGTATATTAGGGAAATGGAATTACAATAATTAAGATAGAGATACACTTATTTATTATGATTTGTTAAATTGACAATTTGAATTTAATGAGTTTGATTAATTATAAGAGAAATTGAGAGATAATCGTAGGTTAATCGAACACATTGCAATTGTTCGAGAAAGAGTTATGATACTAGGAGTGATTGTTGACAGCTAAAAACTTGCCCAAATAATTAATTGGAAGACCCTCAAGTAGGTGAAATCCAAGCCTTAGGTACACCCATAATTGTTTTCTTCCTAGTTCATTATTCTTGCTATTGGTTTAGTTTAATTTTAGTTTAATTTTAGTTAATTTTACTAATTTAAAATTTAAAATTATTTCTTTTATTTTTCATAAAAAATTAAATATATGTTCTTCATAGGATCAGTACCTTGATTTGTCCTAGGGATTAAAACTTGGGAAAAGTTACAAAACCCTCTGTGGTTTGGTCAAACCTACAGTTTGTCCCTCTATTTTGAGAAACTTACACTTTGCCCCCTATGTTTTTTATACTAACTGATAACAACTTCTGAAACTATATTTAAACTGTATGGTAATAATTTTCTAGTAATTTTAAGATTTTTTATATTTTTTTCATAACCAACCGACTTTTAAAAAATATTGATATATAATTACAGGTGGGAAATTATATTTATAGAAAGGAAAAACTGATAGTTTAAAATGTCTATTAACTATAAAAAAATACTGGACAGATTGAAATTATTGGAAGATGATTATCGTATAGTTTAAATACTGTTTCAGAAGTTCTTATCAGGCAATATAAAAAACATGAAGGGCAAAGTATAGGTTTCTCAAAATAGATGGGGCAAACTGTAGGTTTGACCAAACCATAGGAGAGTTTTTGTAACTTTCCCTAAAATTTGCTACAACTGACCCTGTGCACTTGCAAGACTGGCCCTATCACCAAGGCTCCACTAAAGTGCAAGCCTTACGAAGAGAATTTGAAATTCTCGGAATAAAGGAAGGAGAAAAGGTCGATGATTACTTTGCTAGAACGTTAGCAATTGAAAAAAAGATGAAAGCTCATGGGGAAAAAATAGAGCAGAATTTGGTCATGGAGAAAATCTTGAGATCAATGACTCCAAGATTTAACTATGTAGTGTGCTCCATTTAGGAGTCAAACAACGTTACTTCTATGAGTATCAATGAACTTTAACGCAGTCTTTTGGTTCATTAACAAAGAATGCAAGGTTAATAGGAGAAAAAACAGGCTTTGAAGATCATTAATGAAGAAAAAGTTGGTGGTAGCAGTGAAGGCAAAGGTAGAGACCAAGGGAACCCTAGAGGAAGAGATCGAGGAAGAAGGAGATAGACTTTGTCTAAAGAGTTTGTGGAGTGTTTTAGATGTCACAAACTAGGACATTCTTAGTATGAATGTCCTAGTTGGGAAAAAGGTGCAATCTATATGAAGGCAGAAGAGGAAGAGGAAATGCTATTAATGTCCTATGTCCCGAAGGATGATCCAAACAAAGAGAATATTTGGTTTCTGGATTCTGGCTATAGTAATCATTTGTGTTGGCCAAAGGAATGGTTCTCAAATTTCGATGGAGAATTCAGACAATCCGTGAGACTGGGAGATAATTCAAAGATGATGGTGATGGGCAAATGAGATGTCAGATTGCAAGTAGATGGATCGACCTGGGTAATCACTTCAGTTTATTTCGTACCTGACTTGAAAAACAATCTTTTAAGCATAGGACAATTATAAGAAAAGGGGCTTGCCATTTTGTTCAAAGATGGTGAGTGCAATCTGTACCATCCCAAGATGGAAAGGATCATGTAATCTAGAATGACTTCAAATCGAATGTTCGTTATATTGGCGCTAATCGTGCCTCCAAGTATAACATGCATGCAAGCTACAACTGAGAACAACACGCAACTGTGGCACTGTAGATTTGGACATCTTAGCTTTAAAGGATTTGGCACACTTCAAACAAAAAAAATGGTGTAAGGATTGTCAAAGCTCATGGCTATGTTGAAGGTGTGTGCTGACTGCATGGTAGGCAAGCAACATCATGAGGCTATTTAAAAAAAAGGCATTTTGAGAGCTTCACGGTGTTTTCAGCTAGTTCATGCTAACGTTTGTGGTTCTATTAAGCATGAATCACACAACAACAAAAGGTACTTAATCAATTTTCTTGATGATTGTAGTAGAAAGACATGGACTTTTTTCTTGACAGAAAAGTCTAAAGCTCTTGGAGCATTTAAGAAGTACAAAGCTTTGGTAGAAAAAGAGAGTGACAATTCTATTTACTGCCTGCGAACTGACAGAGGTGGAGAGTTCACGTCGAAGGAGTTCAATCAGTTCTGCAGTGAGAATGGTATAGCAAGGCAACTTACAGTAGCCTTTACACCTGAGCAAAATGGTGTGGTAGAGAGGAAGAATTGCACAATCATGAACATGGTATGTTGCATGTTATCTAAAAGACAAATTCGTAAAGAGTTTTGGCCTAAAGCTGTTAACTGGGTAGTACATGTTTGAATTGAAGCCTAACTTTAACTATAAAGGATATTACACATGAAAAAGCTTAGAATAGCAACAAACCTATTGTTGACTAGTTCAAGGTTTTTGGGTGCATCACATACATATATATCCAAGATACTAGAAGATCAAAACTGGATGAGAAGAGTACAAAATGTATCTTGGTAGAGGTAAGTGGCGAGTCGAAAGCTTATAGACTTTACAATCCCATCTTGAAGAAAATTGTGATTAGCAGGGACATAATATTCGCTGAAGATGAAGCATGGGATTGGAAGAAAAGTAGTGATAAGTTAAAAAATGACACCTTGGAGTGGGGTAATGATGAGGAAGGGGAAGAAACACGGAACTATAGTGATGAAAAGGGTGAAAATGATGATAGAGATATTAATTCTTCACCTCGTGGAAAGATTATGTGATAGCAAAAGGGTTATCAGAGGAAGAAGATGAAAGGCAAAACTTGGTGATGTTCACTATTTTTTAAAATCCTGTCACTTTTCGAGGAGGCTGTGAAAAGCTCAAAATGGAGAGAAGCCATGCAAATAGGGATCAAGACTATTAAAGAAAATGATACTTGGGAACTTACAGCTTTACTTGTAGAAGCAAAAAAAGTTAGAGTGAAGTGGATTTACAAAACCAAGTTAAACGAGAAGGAAGAGATTGATAAGTACAAGGCTCGCCTGGTGCAAAGGGTTAGTCATAGCAATATGGAATTGATTACAGTGAGGTTTTTGCTCTAGTAGCTAGATGGGATACCATCAAACTTATTCTTGCCTTAACAGCCCAAAAAGGATGTTGTGTTTACCAGCTTGATGTCAAAAGTGCTTTCTTGCATAGAGAATTAACCTAAGATGTGTTCATGGACCAACCACAAGGATTCAAAATAAAGGGAAAATAACACAAAGTTTACAGACTTACAAAGGCATTGTATGGGCTCAAACAAGCTCATCGAACTTAGTACAGCTAGATTAAAAGATATTTCATCAAGGAAGGATTTGAAAAATGTTACTGTGAGCACACACTTTTTGTGAAATCTAAGGAATGAGACAACATTTTCATTGTAAGTCTTTATATGGATGATTTAGTTTTCACTAGAAATAACGAAGCTATGTTTACAGAATTTAAGCAGTCCATCATGAAAGAGTTTGCAATAACTAATCTAGGGAAAATAAAGTACTTTCTTGGAGTAGAAGTCTTACAGGGCAAGAAAGAAATTTTCATCAATCAAATAAGGTACATACATGATGTGCTAAAGCATTTTGGTATGCATGAAAGCAACTCAGTGGACAATCTTATCGTTCTAGGCTCAAAGTTATCAAAAACTAGAGGATGAGCTACTGTTGATGCTACATCATTTAAATAGATTGTTGGAAGTCTAATGCACTTAACAGCCACAAGGTCGAACTTGATGTTCTCAGTTAGCTTAATCAGTATGTATATGGAAAAACCTACAGAACAATATTTGTAGGCTGCAAAAAAAATTTTGAGATACTTAAAGGGTACTGTTAAGTTGGAATTGCTTACAAAAGAAGTGGCGAAAAAAGTATTGTGGCATTTGCGGATAGTGCTTATGCAAGAGACGTTGATGACAGGAAAAGTACTTTAGGTTATGCTTTTATACTTGGTACTGGAGTAGTTTCTTGGTCATCAAAGAAGCAACCATAGAAGCTGAATTTTATTGCAGTTACTTACTGTGCATGTCAAGCAGTTTGACTGAGAAGAGTGCTTGAGAAAATTGGGCACGACCAAGAAAAAAGCAGTCATCTACTTTAATAATAGCTTTACTATAAAACTTTCAAGAAATTTAGTTATGAATAGAAGAAGTAAGCACATAGATGTGAGGTTCCATTTTCAACGTGACTTGACAAAAGAAGGAACAGTTGAACTAATGCATTACAGTACGCAGTACACAAGAGTAAGTTTCGGATATCATGACAAAGCCACTCAAGCTGGAATTATTTATGAAGTTATGTGAAAGATTGGGCATGTGCACATAAGATGAAGTAAACTGATTAGTGCATAGAATCAGTTTAAGGGAGTATATGTGAAGCATTTACTAGTTATTTTACCTTGCTGTTAGTTTTACTCTTACGGTTAATAGAATCAATCCTAGTCTTTAGGCTGAGTTAATGTTTTGTTACGATTCTATCTTAGCCTTTAGCCACGTTTAGGATAAGGTGTCAATGTGGAGTTTGTTTTGATTACTTCTCATTTTGTAATATGCTTATTGTTGACATGCAATTTTGTCCGGGCACTAGCTTTTGCTTAAGTTTTAGGTTAGGAAAATTAGTTTAGGGAGAATTCTCATTTTTGGGGACTATTTGGTCATTTGTTAGGAGTTCGGGTCATTTTTGTCATTTTAGGGTTTTGCATAATTAGTTAGTCTAGTCACATTTAGGTTGCATTGTTATTTTGGTCTACAAATTTTTAGGAATTTTAAGTGGTCATCTAGGATAGAAATATGAGTGAATTTAGTTTAGGTACTAATTTGGAGTCCTAAAGGTCTTGTAGGGTCAATTTAGGGAAAACAGGAAAGTTTGGAGAAAAACTAGGAATTTATAGAGGATTTTAGGAAAAAAATTGGAAAGATTGAGGTAAATTTGTAAGAAATGGAGAGTTTGGGGCAAATCTGATGAGATCCTGAAATTTTAAGGAAATCTAGAAAATTCTATGAAGTTTTGGGCTCAATTGATAAATCCTTAAAGTTTTGGGTCAAATTAAAATTCGTACAGAATTTAGGGCAATATCAGCAGCTTGAGAGTTTTTGTAGGACTTAATTTGCTATCTTACCAGATTTATCCTAATCTCCTCAAATTGAATTTGGATCAAGTTTTAACTTTGTAAAACCTAGCTAATCTCGCCTAGCCCCAACTAGTATAACTAGGGGTCCAAATTTCAAGAAAAAAGAGGAGAAAAAGTAGAAACCCTGAGATCTAGTCTCACAAAAGGGAAAACTGCAGCTTGAGCCCCTGGTCTCACATCCCTACTTCCCTGAAACCCGAAGTTTTTCCCAGCTACCGCCGTCACCCCTCGACGCCTTCTATCACGATCCGTCTCCGTCAACCACCACATCCTCGCAAAGCCGTCCCTGCTTACCCCCCCTTCTGCTGCCGACGCTTCGCCTGCCCCGCCAAAGCCGCCAGCCCATCGCTGCTGCTTCCCTGTCGCCGTCCATCGCCCCAAGCCGCCGCCAGCCTCGCCCACCGTAGCTCCGCCTCCCACCTCCCCAATCGTCATCACCGTCCCCTCGTCCCAGTCCTGGCGGCCCTTCGCCGTCTGATCGCCGAATTGAAGGAGGAAGAGGCCAAAACCCGCTTTCAAAACCCGTAACCCGACCCGGATAAGATCCAGTTTACCATTCGTTTGGGTAAAACCCATGATTAGTCCTTTCAATCATTTATTTCATCCATTAAGTTACTAACATGTTTTTATTTTGCAGAAAGACCACTGACAGCATTGTTTTTGTTTATTTCTCTCGCTGTTTACTTGTTTTGTTTATTAAAGTCATGAATTAATTTGGTCACTAAGATTAAGTAAAAATTGTAGGTTTAGATAGATATATGTTTTTTTATAACTAATATAATTTTTAAGATTCATTTAATTTTACATAATGCATCTGAAAAAAATCACACTTAAGAAAATTCATTCCGCGTGGGTTTAATAAAATCCTAGGATGGATTTAGGATGGTAGTAAATTTCAAAATCTATATCCAGCTGATTCGATAGGGTTCATGGTTTGGATGAAAAATTATCTAAAATTTTCAATAAAAAAAATATATTAAGTTTAACATTCATATCCGGGTGGTCCGATAGAATATATGGTTTGGAAATATCAAAATTTTATAAAACCAAATAAAAAATCAAATAGTAAAGTTTAAAAGTCCTTATCCGGGTGGTTCGGTGAGAATCCATGGTTTAGATATTAACTGAAATTATTTAAAGCAAGCAAAACAAAATTAAAATCAAACTAAGGTACCAATTTTGGGCGTTAGAATAAAGTTATTTTAGTATAACCGTACTCCCGAACCCCCCGAACTCTCGTAGACCATTTTTAAGTGTTCAATCGACCTAGGTGTAAACCGATTGGTGGCAACTTTCAAAAACATGTTGCTACACTTATATAAGCCTCAATTTGTCATTCAATAAAATGTGCTTCACCTCCCAAACTTTGTGAGTGTTTGTTCTTGTTTTAAACCAACCTTACAGTCTGACAGGCCGGATCGTGTCAAGTTTAACAACAATGACCCAAAGGAAAATCCTTGCTGTTCAAGACAATAGCTCTTACCCCATTCTTATTGTCCATATCCATCAAAGAGTCCAAGCAATTCAAGTCCTTGTGCTCCTTTCTTGGTCTTGGCATCTTAACACTATTGTGAAGTTTGATAATGCCACCACCTTTCTGATTTTCAATAAAAGTCTTTGTAATGGCAGAATTTGGTAATTTTTGTATTTATCTATTTATTTATTGTTTATTATTTATTGGGTAAATTTCATGGCAGGTTCTTTAGCTTATTTTTTTATCCTAAATAGGTACTCTACCTTAAGGTTGTTTTATCGAAGTCCTTTACCTCATTTATCATGTTCTAATTGGGTTTTTTTCAACAATTTCATTGTTAAATTGGATGGAATTTTTTGACGTGAAACTAATTAAAACTAAAATAAATGTAAAATAACAATTTTAGCCTTTAAATTTTTCAATGAATAATTTTGAACCTTGAACTTTTAATATTGTATTTATGATCATCCTCTCCAATGTCTGCTTAATCTATCTTCGTCTATCCTAGAAACTTGTTTGGTGGAATCCTAATGGCACCATCCGACCAATTGATAGCCATTTTTTCCAGAAACTCACTCTGACGGCATTAAATTGTAGATTTTTTTCCTCAAATGTATCTCTCTCTAAGCCTAGTCGATTCTCTCTCTCCCTCAAAGCCCATACGATTTTAGGAGGGTGAGCGGCCGGTCGGTGACACTGACAAAGTCCAGTTTGTTATCCTTCATGACCCCGCCGATTTCTTATCATGCTTATCCTTCTCGTTCACCTTCTCAAACTTCCTCCCTTTTGATCTAGAAGTCTTCGCTGTCATCTTCAACGT
Organism: Aquilaria yunnanensis; assembly: GCA_039654915.1. Classification (NCBI taxonomy): domain Eukaryota; kingdom Viridiplantae; phylum Streptophyta; class Magnoliopsida; order Malvales; family Thymelaeaceae; genus Aquilaria; species Aquilaria yunnanensis. The sequence goes on from CM077600.1 coordinate 20,493,942, forward strand.
CCCCTCAACTCCATTTTGAGGTTGCTTGGAATGGGTCCTATGCAATCCAGAGATCTCCAATTGGATCTTTAATTCAACTCAGCCTCTTCATTCATCCTTGCTCATCGTGCCCTAGAATCCTAGATCTGGACAATGGCGGTCAGCAGTAAATTGGTGGCAATCGGACGGGCGGCACAAATCAGACAACAAATGAGGAGAGCTCAAAATCTCCAATTTTATTCTGGGTTTTTTACAAGAAAGGAACAGTTCATAGTTTTTTTTTTTTTGGGACTTTGACTCTTTCTGTTTGATTGAGGTTGAAAGGAGATGGTGTTTGAAATGAATATAGAAATAAAAAAGTGGGTGTTTTTTTGCTCACATTTCTCTTTTCTCTTTGTAATTGGTTTTTTTTATGTTTAAGGTGTAAATTTATTAATTAGAAAACTTGGAGGACTAAAATTATTATTTTACATTTATTTTAATATTAATTAATGCCATGTCAGCACTTTTCATCCAACTTAATGGTGAAATTAACCAGAAAAATTCAATTGGAACACGCAATATGAGGTAAGGGGCTTTGATTGGATAACCTCAATGTAGAATGCCCGTTTAGGAGAAAAAAATAAGCTAAGAAACCTGACGTGAAATTTACCCTTTTATTTATTGATGAAAGTTCATGGACCATTTGATTGTTCCAGGGTTAGATGATGTTGAATATAAAATTATTAGTCTTAATTTTAGTCTGATATCATAAGAGAATGATTTCATAGAGTTATGGCTTGGTGAATTTGGAGTAAGGCCTTTTGGAATTTCCAACCAACTTAATAGACTTAGATCTTAAAAAGTCGATACTTTTCTTACTACTGTTTATTTGAAGATATATGGTACAATCATATGGACCTAACTTCTCTATAAGAAGCCTCCACTTTCATTATGAAGGGGACTTTTGGAAAGCTATTTACAAGTCTTATAGTAATTTTTGTTATTTTATTTTGCCTACAGTCATATTTGTTTTTACTAGGCTTTTTATTTGATATAAGTTCATACTTTGTTTTGCCTAACATTTTATTTTATTTATGTTATCATTTCTTATTACATTAAGCTAAAGTTTAACCTTACTTGTGTTTCATTTACTAGACACTTATTTTGCTTGAGGTCTATTTTCCCACAAATTCCCCTAAGTTTGCTAGGCTACTTGCTCATTTTCCTAATCAGTTCCTAATCACATATTTGTGCTCTTACACAAATAACCCCAACTCATATTCTTTTAAGAGCCTCATCATCTAAATCCCATCCTTGTTTCACAAACTTGGCTGTGAAGCTGGTCATGGTTGTGAAGCTGGTCAAAATACCATTAGAACCCACTAGGAAGAAGTCAATGAACTAATTAATTAAAGCTAACCTGATAAGAGTGCCTTTTTTTTAATGGTAAAAATAATTATTATTAATTAAAAATATAAAGTACAACTCCTAGTCATAGAAAGATGTTAGAACAATTCATCCTCAAGGGCTTCCCAAGAAACCCTCAAATTATATATCAAACTCTAAGACCCTTTCTAGAACCAATTCATTTTAATTTAAGTCAACTTAATCCAAAATGACTTATTTTTATTTTTGCATATTTTTTGCCTCGAATCAATTTCATTTGAAAGTCAATATTATATAGATACAATAATTCATTTGAAAGTCAATTTTCATGATGTTATTAAATTTTCATGAATTTTTCTTTTTTAATACCTAAAGCTAGAAAAATTCATAAAAATTTAGTAAAATTATAAAATTGTATTTTCAATATATTATCACACCTATATAGTATTGGCTTTTAAATAAATTACTTTCATGTAAAAAAGATGTAAAAATAAAAATAAGCTATTTTATTTTAGATTAATTTGAAACAAATTGGCTTAAATCTCTCGAAACCTAAATAAACCTAACATTCCTTACCAACACTAAGAAATTACAAATTTAGACACCAATGGTCACAACCTACAAGACCCTAACAAAGTAGTAAAATATAATTTTAATATTTAATCTCTCACTCCAAATTTTCAGTTTACATTTCATTGCTGATCATTTTGGCTGCAATCCATTTTTTAAGATTCTCTAATATATCCAAACACTAGAAGAAAAAAGCTTTTTGGCAATGACAAATATTATTTCTAAAGAGTATTTTATCTTTATTAAATATATTTTGTGTCAACAATATGTCATTGCCAATGTTGTTGCGTATGATTTTGTTACAAAAAGTTTAAAGAACCACAAATGTGACTCACTATGAAAAGTATCTTTTTGCAGTGACATTTCCACTTGTTACATAGTTGATTTTGTAACAATTTCATAGCTATTGCTAATTATTACGTAACGACTTGCATAATTTCTACTATTCACATATTGCAATACTATTATGTGCTATTGGATAACTAATTTTGTATTAGATTTTATGTTGTTGTAAAATTAATTAGCAACGACAATTGTCGTTTTTACAAACACTTTTTGTAATGAGCTTTTTTTTCTTCTAAATGAATTTGTAATGCTCGCATCCGTCTTTGGTGATAATTATTGCTTATAACTTTTTCTTCAGCTACAAAATATGATTTATATTAACTTAAACCTTTGGTAGATTATACATATTGCAACGATTATATTTTTCTAAAAAATGGTCTTTAGTGAGAACATGTTAATGGGTGTCAAAATATTGTTGTGTTGACTAATCATTATTACAAAATCAAATAGATTACTGATTTTCTAACTGTAAGTTTTGTATTACTCGCAAGAGTTCTTTATTTTTTTCATAAATGCTGAGTTTTGTTCAATGATGGTTATGTTTACATGTTTGATTATATACCTAATTGCTAGGCCTACGAAGAATACTTTTCAATTCAAAATAACTTTGCCATGAATAGGAGAGTGAACCATCAGAGGTGGATGATATAGGACTATATTCTCAATAGAGTTACATATATAGTTCACAAAATATGATTGGTGATTGATACAATCACCTGATGTGCTAACAAAGAAGATGCCATGAATAATAAAATACATAAAATTTGATAACAAGGTAGTCGCCATAAGTGCAGCCAGCTTAAAGTTTAACTCCACCACCTTCAAGCCACTTGATGAATAAATGTCAAGGTTTGTCTGATCATCCTTCAAAATGATTGAGTAGGCTCAGGATTCGGAGGACTTATAAATCCTCTACAAGTGAAAAAAAATAGATAAAAGTCAATCATACAAACATGGAAGTTGAATATATAAAACAAGAATCTAAAGTGAATTAGAGAATGCACAAAATCACACACTTCACATCTTCTCCACCTAGGACCACGCTGCCGCTACCATTGCCTGTGACTCCGCCTCTGTCTTTGCCTAGAAAGGCGATACCCTCTAGGAGTACTGGTGGTGCACGGAGTGCGCCTTTGACTGGGGCCCTGGCCGTGGCCCGGATCTGATTGTCGATGATGGTGGCAACACTACACTTCTCATCCATATGGGAGTCAAGGCAGAAGAAATCTTCGAGAAGACTGCGTAACCCTTTTTCCATAGACAATGCCGAGTTTTAAATTGTGTTGACAATTATCAGGGACGAATTGAAGGTTGATCCTAAGAAGTACATGAAGATGAAGGAAAGGTTGGTTGGTGTCTTTGAAGAGACTACCACCGGAGTTAAGAGGCTTTATCAGATCAGGCTAATGGCACTCTCTTGTTCCCGACAATCAACGTCACGACTCAATCACCAAGAGCAAGGTATTTTTAGTGACAAACCTAAAAGCTTTATCTATTTCCAACTAGAATTATGTTTTTTGTATGTAGTAGATTTGGGTGTTTTGGCCCTTAGCAACTTGTCAAAAGTTTCAACTCAAACACTGACCCTAAATCCAACAGAATGAAGAAAAACAATGAAATAAAAGTTGAAGGATCATGAATTGAAATTAACTAACCAGAGAAGAGTAACTCATCTACTAGAATCTGTAGCCAACGCATGACAATCGAGAGAGATAGATGGAGTTGGGAAACCAATTTGAAATCACGAACTTACCTGCTGCAATCAAAAGAGAATTCCACTAGTCAGCTTTTTGATTGCCCTACCTATAGATCTGTAAATGTAGAATTGATTTTTAAATAAAGACAAGATTATTCACCAAGAACATACAACACGAAGAATTAAATGAAAAAGAAGACTAGAGTTTGATTGCCAGTGCAGCAAATGCACCATTAACTCTTGAAAAATAGAAAGATGTGTGGCAAAAAGTTGGTGATGCAATGTTGTTGTTCATTGAGGTAAGTTCCTTCTAGTCTTAACTATAATATATATATATATATTTTTTGCATTTGTAAGACTAGCAAATTAATGAAAAAATTTTCATGTTAATAAAACATTTATTTATTTCATATTTTGTCTTCGAATACATAAGACTGGTTCATCTATCAAAGAATTGATTGGGGAGGATGAAAAAACACAAAAGAAGAATAGGAATAGGTTCAAGGATTTTTGCAAGAGCACAATGCGACGACTTTGTAGTTCCCATAAGCACAGGTTGTTTGAGCATTATAAGAAATTTGACACTGATAAAGAATGACTAAGAAGTCATCCTCAAGATATTTCAGATATTAAGTGGAAACATTTGGTCAAGTTTTTTGGATTAGAAAAGTTTCCAAGTTTGTAGATATGTAGTTCTATACTTTTACCTAGGCTTAAATTATTTCATATATATAAGGTACAATGTAATTCAAATTGCAGGAGGTTAGTTTAAGAAATTCATCAAATGTTAAAAAGCAAAAGGTTAAGCATGCAACTGGAAACATTTTGTTTGCAGAGATAGAGGAAGATATGGTTGTATCTAATATTCATAAACATTTATGAAATCAAGCTTTTATCAAATTTATTTGGAAAATTCTAATTCAATTCACATGTTTGCATGAAATGTAGCGAGATCCTGATTCTGGAGACAAACCTTCTATTGATGAAATTTGGATTCGTCAGCACACAAAAAGAACAAAAGATGGGGAATATGTGTGGATGGATGAAAAATCAAAAGAGATTGGGGTTCATATTTTTTTATAATAATTTTATTAGTTCAAATATATACGTTTTATTTGATTAGTGAATTAAAATGATTGAGTGTTTAGATCCATAGGACAAGTTGGTTGGTAGAACTAATGGGTCAACCATTTGTAGAAAAAGCTATTTCTATGACTCAGGAACAAATGTATGATACTGTTATGAAAGTAAGATTGGGATACTGTTGTGGGTTTAGATATGGTAAGAAAGGATACAACAAGAGTGAGACAAATGCTCGATATAAGCAACAACTGGAAGAAATATTACAAGAGCGTGACAGATAAAATAAAAGAATGCAAGAATTTGAAAGAAAAAGTGGAATCAATGCAAGAACTTAGAAGAAAAGTGGAATTATTGACAGGAAAACTTGAAAGGATGGTTCAAGGAAATGCTTAGTATGGTCCATCTTCACCTTCTAACCCACATGAGTTACCTTAGCACTTCTGAAATATTGAATGTTCCAATTGTATAATTTCTAGTACTATTTTTTTTTAATTATGTTAACTTTTTTTTTTGTGCTTTTTGCAGGAGCCTTGAATTTACGCTCTAAGTAAAGAAAATTTTTCTCAATAAATGGACCCTATGAGTATTTATGTTTTCATGCCATGGACTATAGTAGTTTGCTAGAATAACACACACACACACACACATAAGAGTAGGCTCCATCAATTGTCCTTTTTTATGAAGACAAAAAGATGTTATTAGAACTTCTCAATTTGAAGCCAAAATGGCGTATTACTTCTTGTTGATATGTTTTGGGTTTTATAATGATAATTAGAGTCATTGAATAAATGCTTCATAAGAGAAGATCTTTTTTCTTACAAAATACACATATTTTCATAACAATAAAATATTGTCTTTACAAAAAACATCATAGTCTATCATTTTACAACAATATACGAAAACTTATTGCTAAATTGTAATCATATGCAATTAAAGGCGTAACGAATTTCTGTTGCTAAAGATTTGTTCCCTTGTAGTAAAAGCTAGCCCATCTCAACTATCAAAAGACTCTTCATTGAGATTGGAACCTGTACTTCCTCGTTTACTAGCATAAGAGCCCACACCGTCCAAAACCCTCCTTAACACAATTTGATTACCTGGCACCAATTTTTTAGTTCTCATCAAACATAGCAATAAGTAAGTCTCTATATTTGGCTTGCCCCTCTTGGTCACTCCACCCTTCACATGGCTAACTAAAATCCTATACTAAGCCCTCACGCTCTCCACCATTGCTGCTGCGCCTCCCGCCGACAACCACCCATTTTATGCTACCACTATCTATAAGTCAGCCCTACCCGATTACTCTACGACTGGATACAATGCGTCCAACATCATTTCAAATAAATTTTGGTACTTACTTTTGCGGTCCCTAACGTTAAGGCATAGGGCTGCCTGGCAATATAGCTAGTTGAAGTAAGTGTAATTTGTGACCAATGTTGGGGCTTTGTTGGATACTTCAATATAATACAATGATAAAAGCTTGTGATAGTTCGTTGGGTTCTGCTTTTTGGATTATTAATAGTCCTGGACTCTTCAGGCCAGTTCATAATTGGTTTCACATTAATGGAATGTGTTTTGACTTTCAAAAAAGTTGGACTGTGCTTGTACATGTTCTTTTGCAAAATTGCGGCTGATTGCCACTGCCTCCTCTATTCTCTAATTCCCTTAGCTGACCACTTTTGACTTGCACGCTTGCCTGAGGCTCGACAGCGATTTGCTCCGCCGGCTTCCTAAATGTCGGTGATGCCCATCCTTATTATGGCCTTGCTCCGTTGTGTCCGCCGCTCCACGCTCAACCCCTACTCATAAACCCATTGTCCTAGCCCGATATCCAAACCTGGAGGCAGGAGACCAGATCCATCAGAATCCGTGTTTGACCACACTTGCCACCCACTGCGAATCCCCCCTCAGCCGAGAATGTGATCAGCGCCCAACATTGCTAGATAGAAGTCCTGCTTCAGCTGAGAACGGTTGCTGGATGAAGAACGAGGCGGAGATTGAAGTCACCCTAAAGAGTGGACGGGACAAATCTGCCTTAGAGGCTATCAGGCGGCAAGAAGAAACTGGGGCTATCATCTTAGCTGCATCGAGATGACTATCTGAACTAGAGAGCATGTTTTCTTCCAATGTGGCTATGTTAAAACTTTATGCATAGTATCACAAACATGCATCCAATAGGCAAGAAGAATAACTGGTACGGGAACAAAATTTGGAGGACAAACATGCCGCTAGACAATAGACAGTACCACAAAAAAAGAAAAGAAAAAGAGAAGAGTACAATGGCTGACACTTCAAGAATTCCAATAAAATTACCAATCAGTTATTCACCAAAGTACTTACATCCCATCATTCACTCCTTAGCCAGGCTTGGCTCATTTATTATCGCCTTGTCACACAACTTTTATATATATGGACATATACACAAACATGTGCACGCGCACATACACACACATATATATTTTACATTTGATAATGGATTTATTAATCACCTTAGCTATCACACATCGATATTCAATGGTAGTTCTATGCCTCTGATGAACTTGTTTTCCTCAAGGCCCTTGCAGCTGTAACGATGGCAATTGGCAATCCACCACATTCCTTGCATATCTGAGCAGCTACAGGTTGCAACTCAGGATTCTCAACCTTGTCGCCAGCCTTCCTCTTGAATAAGTTCCATGCTTCTTCATCACTTAAAAAGCCAACTTCAATTTCTCTCTGGGAGTCCATTTGATGGAGAACATTGAGAAATCTGGAAGTTAGTAGTACCTTGCATCCTTTGTGCTCATTGCTGGTTGGAATTCCAACTTCCCTCATACTAAATGTCTCCCAAATATCATCCAAAATCACCAGAATGCTCTTTTCTTTCTTCATCCTCGCATACAACCTGGCTGCTCTCCCAAACTCACTTTCCTCGACAAATTTCAGCCCCAAAAAGTCAGCAATTTGTTCTTGTATTTTCTTAATTTCTGGTTTGGGAGACCCAACAGCCATCACCACTGCATCAAATAACTTCTGCTCCTTGGCTTGCCTGGCAACTTCTTTGACTAATATGCTCTTGCCAACCCCTGAGGAACCATATATTCCAATCACATTCACATTGGGATTGACTGCAACAGATAAAATCTCATTCAAAACCAACTTTCTTGATTCTAATGCCTCATATTCCCTGGAAAGAGTTGCTAGGATATCTAGTTCAGGTAGGTAAGAAATAATGATGAAGGACTTCCCTTTTTCTAATAGTTTTGCCACAGCGTTGGCCTTCTTCACTAGTTTTCTGCTGGACAAGTAATGTGGGCACATATGGAAGCAACATTTCTTCCGTGCCTCTTCTTTGGCATGCAAGTACCTCTCTTCTTCGCTTGTCTTGCTTTTAGAATCTTGAAACCACTTTTGGACATCCGGATCAATTTCTTCCCCATTTCTTCTAGCAGCATCACAAGCGCGTTGCTTCACAGCAATCTCTTTCTCCAGGCTCTCCACTTGTTTCTTGAGATCCTCAATGTTCTTCCCGAAGCGGAACATGTATCTGTACTGGAGCCGAATCTTTTCCCAAACAGCAGAAATAACCGCGTCAGGAATGAAATCCGCCATTTTTTTGGGGGTCTTTTCTTGCTACGGCTTGGATTAAGAAAATGAAACTGGGAAATGAAGAAAAACAAGAAACAACAGAACTGGTTGACACATAAGGAATTGAAGGTTTAATGGTGCAGAAAGATACATGCCTTTGTTCACAATCCATATGTGCAGGATTTTCCTTGCGGATCAAAGCAAAATGGTTTCTTTACTCGTGTACTATTGGATATCAATTCGTGCAACTACTGATATTCTCCCCTTCCCAGTTCTCGTGTTTCATGTTGTGGAACATTTTGTAAGTTCCTTCATGCTTCTTTAGTCGTGTGTATCATGTGCGAGGACAAGATTTTTTTTATTTAAAAATGTCTTCTTTCCCAGTACAAATTAATTTCGATTCATTCCACTCAGTCCTTATTAGCAAAGGATCGAAAAGAACAGATTCAGTTCAGCCTTTTGTATCTACCTCCCTACTATAAAAAGAAAAAGGGTAAAATCCATTTGTAGTCCCTTAACTTTTAGGTTCTTCCTAATGTGGTCCCTTAACTGTTTTTTTGTATCTTAAAGTCCCCTAACTTAAGAATCGTGTCCTATTGTAGTCCCAATCGTCAGATGAGACGTTATCTCTCACGGATTTTGCTGATGTGGCTTATGCTAACCCTGTTTTGGGTCCCACAATGTTTAGGTGTCTCACATATGGGTTATGATAAACGTGCGGGTTTTCTGGAGTCGCCACCAATCAGTTTACTTAGGTCGATTGGTCACCTAAAATATGGTCTGCGAGAGTTCGGGGGTTCGGGAGTACGGTTACGTTGAAACAACTTTGTTAAAACGCCCAAAAATTGGCACCTTAGTTGATTTTAATTTTGTTTTAGTTTGCTTTTAAAAAAATTTCAGTTAATTTAGATATTTTAACTGAATTAGTCGAAAATGTGGATTTTTGGTAATTAAGTTGGATAAAATTTGATACTTCCGAACCATGGACTCTGCCGAGTCATTTGGACACGAAAGATTTTTGATTCCGAACCATGGACTCTGCCGAGTCATTTGGACACGGAATTTGGTGAAATTTTAAACAATTTTATCCATATTGTAAAAATATTGATTTTTATCTTTTTATTTAATTTATTTATTTTAAAAAAATTGATATTTTCCAAACCGTAGATCCTGCCGGATCATCCGGATATGGAAATTGATTTACTTAATCGTAATTATTTAATTCCTGAAATTAATTTTTTAAAAGGTAATGATTTTTAATACTAACTAAAAATTTGTCTTTATATTTTTACTTCTTTTTTTTTTCTTTCTTTTCTTTTCTTCTTTTTTTTTTATCTTTTATCTTATTTTTCTTATCTTTTTTTTTTATTTCTTTTTTTTATTTCTTTTTTTATCTTTCTTTTATTTCTTTTTTTTATCTTTCTTTTATTTCTTTTTTTTATCTTTCTTTTATTTTTATCTGATTTTTTTTTAATTTATAAAAGAATTCAAAAGCAATTAATTTTTTTATTTAATAAGAAGTTAATTTAAAGGAATCAAAGAGTTTAAAAAAAAAATAAAATAAAAAATTTCTTTGATCATGGTACGGGGCGTTGTTACTCAGCCAGACCCTCTTCACCAGGTGAAGCAGCTCAAAAGCGGGCACGAGACAGTTTCCAGCCAATATACCATGAACTAATTTTTTATAAAAATAATTATTTAATACCAGGATTTTATTTATTTACCAAAGAAAACAAAAGAGTTGAAAATAAAATCTTAATTCTCATGTATTTGATTTTTTATTTAAAAGGTTAACCAAAATTAATTATTCAATAAAATAATAAAGAAAAGATTTATATAAAGAAAGTCTTGATATTTATACATATTTATTTTTTTAAGCTTATTTTTTTTTGATTTGATAAAAGATGAACCAAGAAAGTAATTATTTAATCAAGGTTTTGTTTATTTAATGAGGAAAACTAAAGATTTATATGTATATTTTAAAAATAAAAGTGAAGCCTTAATATTTTATTTAATAAAAGGTGAATCAAAAAGTAAACAAAACTTTATTTATTTAATGATGAAACCAGAAATTTATATATATATTTCAAAAATAAAATAAAAATCTTAATATTTGTTTGTTTTATTTTTGATAAAAAAATTAAGCAAAAATGATTATTTAATAAGGAAAATAAAGGTAAAGTTTTGATATTTATATAATTTATTTTGAAAAAAGATTAAAGAAATCAAAGATTTATATGTATAAAAAGTTTTTGATATTTATATGATTTTTTTTATGTTCTTTTTGTTTGCTAAAAGATTTTTATTATTACCTTTATTTGAAATCATTTGAATAAAATTTTATTTAATAAAGGAAACAAAAACAAAAAAAAAAATGTTATATCTTTTTTTTATTATTTTGAAAGAAATAAGTAAAATATTAGCCCAAGAAAATTTTTACAACAGGGCATCCTCTCCAGGAAAGAAATCTGGATGTCCCAGAGATCACCGAAACGTTCGTGAGTGGTGGTTTGATTTCGAAAAATAACAATGAAGGCGCGCTGACCATCAACATCAACAAGTCTTTTGAAAGTCTTTCTATTCAAGCAATCATCAGTGATTCACCTGAAGATGAGGAGCTCATTCAACCTTGTGGCCCACGGGATGTGCTGAACAATTGGGAGGCGATAGAACTGCCTGTTATAATCGAAAGCTTTCCAAAGTAATCCAATAGTAAAAACCTCCTAAAGAAAGGTTCAATCAATAGGGTGTAGTCTTTGTTTAAGTGAACCTTTTAGTTATTGCTTTTTATTCCAATAAAGTTGTGATTTATGCACACTATAAATAAAGTACCAGTTTGCATCCATCTTATTCTTGCCATTTTTTTTTCCTCTGAATAATGCAGACCTGAAACTCTCTTTGATGACAATAAAAGAATGAACTTTGATAATCCTGTAAACACTACCGACTCGGATGACGAAGATCTTCAAATATCTCCTGAGCTATTAAAAATGATCGAGCGAGATGAAAAAGAAAGAGCAACAAGTCAAGAACCAACTGAGGCATTTAACTTGGGAGACAGTCAGAATGTAAAAGAAGTCAAGATTGGCACTCTATTCCCTCCTGAAGAAAAAGAAGAATTAGTCCACTTATTGAAAGAATATATGGATGTGTTTGCTTGGTCATACCAAGATATGCCTGGCTTAAGCTCAGACATAGTACTACACAAAATACCCTTGAAACCTGGGGCGAAGCCTGTCAAACAAAAGTTACGAAGATTAAAGCCGGATCTAATCTTAAGAGTAAAAGATAGAATGATAGCCCTCTGCCATGGGCAACTTTATCAAAGAAGGATGATTCGTGCTTACAACAAAAAGGTTCGCCCACGACAATTTCACGAAGGTGACATAGTGCTCAAGAAAATTTTACCCATGCAACATGATTCAAGAGGAAAATGGACACCAAATTATGACGGGCCATATGTCGTGAAGAAAGCATTTTCAGGAGGGGCACTAATTCTGACAGAAATGGATGGACGAGAATTACCGAAGCCAGTAAATTCGGATGCAGTAAAGAAATACTTTGCATAATGAAGAAATTTTCGAACAGAAGGGGAGAAGTGGATACAGGGTTACCAAAGTTTATTTGATCAAAGTTGTCAAAGAGAGCTTTCTTCCCTTACACTTTCATTATCTATCTGTACCCAAGATTAAATGGAAAATTTTAAATATGATAAATTGTATGTACAGTGATTGTGACTGTGGCTCACATCTTCCACTGGTTTTACGTCCAGTAACGGGATTAACGGCTTCTATGAGTCGAGGATTTGCTTCCCATCCAGTTTTCTTACAAGCTGACAAATAGGGTCGTTTAACGTCAGATTCCCGGGACTGTATCGTTCTCGTTCTTCATGAAAAATGCTCCATAAATTGAGAAGTTCACGTTGCACGGATCCACAAGAATGCGTCTCAAGAGTCAATTGGATATCATCCAATGAGTCCTTACTCAGGCCATTCTTAATGAATCGTATTTTATCTTCTCGATTATCAGAGATCATCCCTAAAGAACGACATTTAGTATTACAGGTCCAGCGTCCGCATTTATGACAGACGCCGGCGTCTCCTCGCTCTTCGCTTTTTGGCATAAGAGCTTTTGCCTACACCAGGCATGTGAGACACAAATGCCTCTGGGATTTCACCTGCCAGACGAACCTTAGCTTCAATTAGCCACCGCACATTATCAGGGATTCCTTTATGCATCAGAGCTCTTAATCGTTCACAGCGAACTTGGTAGATCTTTTTGAGGATGTTCATTGGGAGAGAAGGAAAATATTTTCACAATGCAGAAAAAGTAGGATCCATTTTCTAGGAGAAAGTAAAAGAAAGGAGCGAGGAAAGGATCAGTTATTATGGGCAACTGAGAGAACCGACTTGAGAGTCACGGAGTACCGTATCCGCCGCTTAACCGGAAAAGTGAATCCTACTTTATTTTGATGTGATAGATATTCCATCCAGCTGACGTCGATTCAGTCTGACTGAATGATTGATTGTTTGTTTGAGGTTTAAGGAAAGGTCCTTAGAACCTCTAACGATAGGAAAGGTTCTATCGTTGTAAGATGGACTGAATGATTGATTGTTTGTTTGAGGTTTAAGGAAAAGTCCTTAGAACCTCTAACGATAGGAAAAGTTCTATCGTTGTAAGATGGACTGAATGATTGATTGTTTGTTTGAGGTTTAAGGAAAGGTCCTTAGAACCTCTAACGATAGGAAAGGTTTCGCACATTGGGAGAAGTCTTTCAAATTGCTTCCATGGCCCAACTTAATTTGCATAAGAAACCCATTGGGCTAAGAAATGTTAACAATTTCTTTACAGGTCTGATAGCTTTTATGGATTATGCTATGCAGAAGAATTTCATATCAAGAGTGGCACGGCGAATCATAATATCCGCAACAACTGCTGAAGAATTGCTAGATAAAATACAAGCTTTTGTTCCTGAACCAGATCCAGCAATGATTCAGATAGACTGGACACGACAGTCTTTCCCGACCAGTTCACTCCCATAATGGTCCTCTACTCACCCTGTTAAAGTATTGTGGAAGAAAGAAACGATCTGATCCGTTTTTCTTGTCCTTTAGTTTTATTATCAGCATTTTCTTTCATATTTCAGTTTTTCTTTTCAGGAAATTTCGTTATCTTATAAGATAGTTTCGTCGATGCTGATATTAGAACCATAGGACAATGCCTTTAGGTTGGAATGGTTGAGTAAAGAGTAATTTTTGTTACTCTTGAGACGAATCCTATTAGATCTACTAGGCATAACATTTTGAGGTAGTTAAGTTTTAACCTTATTCGGATGACATATCTCACAAGGGAATCTATATTTACTGAAGAAAATATTAGATGAACCTTGAATATTGATTCCAAACATCCGTTCCCTTTACATAATTTGTCAGTGTTATTGTCATCATCAAGATTCACTCATCTTATCGAAGTTTAAATTTTTGCACTCACCTATTATGAAAATTCACACTTTTGAAGAAAATTATTCCAATTTCAATTGTTTTCATATAAATTTCGCTCGAGGTCCTAAGGAAAGCTCCTTAGCCTCAAAATCAATTTTCATCGGGGTTTTAAGGATGGAACCTTTGCCTCGAAAACAATCAATTTTCATCATCGGGGTTTTAAGGATGGAACCTTTGCCTCGAAATCAATCAATCAATCCGAGGTTTTAAGGATGGAACCTTTGCCTCGAGAACAATCAATCATTCAGTCCATCTTACAACGATAGAACCTTTCCTATCGTTAGAGGTTCTAAGGACCTTTCCTTAAACCTCAAACAAACAATCAATCATTCAGTCCATCTTACAACGATAGAACCTTTCCTATCGTTAGAGGTTCTAAGGACCTTTCCTTAAACCTCAAACAAACAATCAATCATTCAGTCTGGCTTCACTTTTATTTTTAAAATATACATATAAATCTTTAGTTTTCTTCATTAAATAAACAAAACCTTGATTAAATAATTACTTCCTTGGTTCATCTTTTATCAAATCAAAAAAAATAAGCTTAAAAAAATAAATATGTATAAATATCAAGACTGTTAGTTATGTTAACAATTAATAATAATAATAATAATAATAACAATAAAAGTTAGATGGTTAGTAAGTTAGATGGATTAGTTGTTAATAACAACAATAAAAAAGAAGGTTAGTAATAATAACAATAATAAACAAATAAATAAATAAATAAATAATTAAAAGAGTTAATTAGTTTTCTGCAAAGACTAGCTTTCTTCCCTTACACTTTCATTATCTATCTGTACCCAAGATTTTCATATTCTTTTACCCATAAATAAAAGCCAATTCTCTTTAACTTACCTTAGATTCTCACGTTCGAAATGCTAAAGTCGCTTCTATCCAGTTCTTTTCCTTCAAATCTCACATTCCTACTAGCCTTAAGTGTGCAATAAATTATGACTTTTGAAGGAAGAATAGTAATAATTAAAACTTAGAAAAAAAACAAAGACCGTAGATTACTTTGATAAGCTTTATGAATTAAAACAGGTAAGATTGAGGTCCTGCTTTGCGAGCGGCATAGAACATAAGCCAACAAAGAAGAACGAGTAACAAATCTTCGGGAGATAGCCTTGATAGTTGCCTGGATGATCGCTTCAGAAGTCTTAGCATGTCTATGTCAGCAAGAAAGAATCATGCTCACGAATATTTCAACAGGGACAATTATCCAGAGAAGCATAAAATATGAGGCGGGCATTAAAGAAAATTGAGGTCAAAATTCAAAAATAAGGCAAGGAAAGAGGATTTTTGAACAGAGTTGGGCTTTTGAGACAATGGACAACAGCTGGAAAGCATAAAGAGATTCAATAATAGTCCGAGAAGGAAATCACAAAGAAGATCCAGTAAAGTAAAGCAAAGACATGAAGAGCTAGATTAAAAAAAAAAAAAAAAAAACATCAGTTACACATGCCTTGCATTCATGCATTTCACATCATGCATGCATGGCTTTTACATAACAGGGATCAAATGAAAAGCATGTCCGCAGCATGATTGCAGCAGTATAAGCTGAGATCTTAATGACATCAGCTCTTACTAATTGGACGCATAGCTAATACGCTGGACCCAGCCCCATCAGGAATCCAAGGATAAAGCATACAATATCGTCAAAAGCCTGGCAATTGAGGCTACACCTAAAAGAACAGAATTGATGCCAGCTTAGCAGCATCCAAGATGAGTGATAGCTATCGTCAAAGATAAGGCAGACATCAAGAAATATTGTCGTTGAAAATTTGTCAAAAGCGGACAATGGATTCAATAATCAAGGACTGAATCGACGTCAGCTGGATGGAATATCTATCACATCAAAATAAAGTAGGATTCACTTTTCCGGTTAAGCGGCGGATACGGTACTCCGTGACTCTCAAGTCGGTTCTCTCAGTTGCCCATTATAACTGATCCTTTCCTCCCTCCTTTCTTTTACTTTCTCCTAGAAAATGGATCCTACTTTTTCTGCATTGTGAAAATATTTTCCTTCTCTCCCAATGAACATCCTCAAAAAGATCTACCAAGTTCGCTGTGAACGATTAAGAGCTCTGATGCATAAAGGAATCCCTGAAGATGTGCGGTGGTTAATTGAAGCTAAGGTTCGTCTGGCAGGTGAAATCCCAGAGGCATTTGTGTCTCACATGCCTGGTGTAGGCAAAAGCTCTTATGCCAAAAAGCGAAGAGCGAGGAGACTAGGCGTCTGTCATAAATGCGGACGCTGGACTTGTAATACTAAATGTCGTTCTTTAGGGATGATCTCTGATAATCGAGAAGATAAAATACGATTCATTAAGAATGGCCTGAGTAAGGACTCATTGGATGATATCCAATTGACTCTTGAGACGCATTCTTGTGGATCCGTGCAACGTGAACTTCTCAATTTATGGAGCATTTTTCATGAAGAACGAGAACGATACAGTCTCGGGAATCTGACGTTAAACGACCAGTCAGTCAACGATATCATAACCCCTCTTAAGCATGTATATTCATGCCTTGTGAAAGAAGGGATTATCATGGGAAAGCCTTCTTTTGGAAATGGAGAAGTCGAGAATGAAGAGTGGTGCAACTTCCATGACAGTAAGAGTCATTCTATCCAAAAATGCTCAGAATTTCGTGAAAGACTGCAAAGTCTCATCGACTCCTCCCAACTCATCGTTTTTATGTCAGATAAAGATGATGATGTGAATGTGATCATTAAAGAACAAGAATTCAATGCTATGCCAAGACCACTGGTCATACCAATTTCAAAACCTGCTCTTAAGCCTTTAAAAATTCAAGTCCCAAAACCATTCCCATACAAATCGGACAAAACTGTTCCATGGAGCTATGATTACACTTCTAACATCACATCAACCCCGTTAGAAGTTGGAAGCATGACTAGAAGTGGTCGGTGTTATTCTCCGGAGCAAATGAACAAGCTCCAACAAGATAAGAATGTTACGACGAGTGGATCTCTTGATACAAATACATCTAAAGAGCAAGAGACGCCTCGAGCAGTAACAGATGAGCAAGCTACTGAGTTTCTCAAACTCATAAAGCAAAGTGAATACAGCATCGTTGAGCAGTTAAACCGCCTGCCAGCAAAAATTTCCATACTTTCATTACTCTTAAGCTCTGATGCTCATCGAGAAGCTCTTCTCAAAGTCCTGAATAAGGCTTATGTTGAACAAGATATCTCCGTGAACAATTTTGACCACCTCGTCAACAACATCACGGCACAAAATCTCATCACATTCACTGACGATGAGATACCAGCAGAAGGAAGGGGTCACTCTAAGGCCCTACATATTTCGGTCAAATACAAAGATCGGATTATGGCCAGAGTTCTTATCGACAATGGGTCAGCTCTAAATGTAATGCCACTCGAAACCTTACATAAGATTGGTTTAGACCCATCATACGCCAAGCTGTGGCAACGTCGGGTTTTCTGGAGTCGCCACCAATCAGTTTACTTAGGTCGATTGGTCACCTAAAATATGGTCTGCGAGAGTTCGGGGGTTCGGGAGTACGGTTACGTTGAAACAACTTTGTTAAAACGCCCAAAAATTGGCACCTTAGTTGATTTTAATTTTGTTTTACTTTGCTTTTAAAAAAAAATTTCAGTTAATTTAGATATTTTAACTGAATTAGTCGAAAATGTGGATTTTTGGTAATTAAGTTGGATAAAATTTGATACTTCCGAACCATGGACTCTGCCGAGTCATTTGGACACGGAAGATTTTTTATTCCGAACCATGGACTCTGCCGAGTCATTTGGACACGGAATTTGGTGAAATTTTAAACAATTTTATCCATATTGTAAAAATATGGATTTTTATCTTTTTATTTAATTTATTTATTTTAAAAAAATTGATATTTTCCAAACCGTAGATCCTGCCGGATCATCCGGATATGGAAATTGATTTACTTCATCGTAATTATTTAATTCCTGAAATTAATTTTTTAAAAGGTAATGATTTTTAATACTAACTAAAAATTTGTCTTTATATTTTTACTTCTTTTTTGTTCTTTCTTTTCTTTTCTTTTTTTTTTTTATCTTTTATCTTATTTTTCTTATCTTTTTTTTTTATTTCTTTTTTTTATTTCTTTTTTTATCTTTCTTTTATTTCTTTTTTTATCTTTCTTTTATTTTTATCTAATTTTTTTCTTAATTTATAAAAGAATTCAAAAGCAATTAATTTTTTTATTTAATAAGAAGTTAATTTAAAGGAATCAAAAAGTTTAAAAAAAATAAAATAAAAAAAAAATCTTTGATCATGGTACGGGGCGTTGTTACTCAGCCAGACCCTCTTCACCAGGTGAAGCAGCTCAAAAGCGGGCACGAGACAGTTTCCAGCCAATATACCATGAACTAATTTTTTATAAAAATAATTATTTAATACCAAGATTTTATTTATTTACCAAAGAAAACAAAAGAGTTGAAAATAAAATCTTAATTCTCATGTATTTGATTTTTTATTTAAAAGATTAACCAAAATTAATTATTCAATAAAATAATAAAGAAAAGATTTATATAAAGAAAGTCTTGATATTTATACATATTTATTTTTTTAAGCTTATTTTTTTTGATTTGATAAAAGATGAACCAAGAAAGTAATTATTTAATCAAGGTTTTGTTTATTTAATGAAGAAAACTAAAGATTTATATGTATATTTTAAAAATAAAAGTGAAGCCTTAATATTTTATTTAATAAAAGGTGAATCAAAAAGTAAACAAAACTTTATTTATTTAATGATGAAACCAGAAATTTATATATATATTTCAAAAATAAAATAAAAATCTTAATATTTGTTTGTTTTATTTTTGATAAAAAAATTAAGCAAAAATGATTATTTAATAAGGAAAATAAAGGTAAAGTTTTGATATTTATATAATTTATTTTGAAAAAAGATTAAAGAAATCAAAGATTTATATGTATAAAAAGTTTTTGATATTTATATGATTTTTTTTATGTTCTTTTTGTTTGCTAAAAGATTTTTATTATTACCTTTATTTGAAATCATTTGAATAAAATTTTATTTAATAAAGGAAACAAAAACAAAAAAAAAATGTTATATCTTTTTTTTTATTATTTTGAAAGAAATAAGTAAAATATTAGCCCAAGAAAATTTTTACTCCTTTATTCTTTTTATTAATAAAGAAACCAAAAAAATTATATTTTATTATTTTGCTGGATAAAGAGATAAAATAAAAAATATTAGTCCAAAGTTTTTTTTTATTTTTTTAATAATAAAGGAAAATTTATTTATATACTTTATTTAAAAAATATTTTCCAAGCCATGGATCCTGGCGGATCATTTGGACATGGAATTTAATTTCTTTTTTATATTTCATTATTAATTATTAATTAGAAAAAAAAACATCACTTTTAAAGATGTATTTAAAAAAATAATTTGTATTTATTTATTTATTTATTTCATTATGTTTGTTTATTAAAAGGAATAAAAACTTTGTTTCAAAATAAAAAAAAATAATTTTTATTAGCCTTTAGGAAATTATTCACATAAAATTCCTTTTTTTAATCTTTTAGTTAAAAAAAAAATTAATAAAGTGGGGCTTTTTGGCCATCCACTTTAATAACACAATAATAAAAGTTAGCACAATTAATATAGTTAGTTGTTAATAACAATAAAAAAAGTTAGTAAAGTTAGATTAACAATTAACAACAATAATAAAAATTAGCCAAGTTTAATTAAGTCAATTAATTAACAACAATAATAAAAGTTAGCCAAGTTTAATTAAGTTGATTAATTAACAACAATAAATAAAAGTTAGCCAAGTTTAATTAAGTTAATTAATTAACAACAATAATAAAAAGTTAGCCAAGTTTAATTAAGTTAATTAATTAACAACAATAAATAAAAGTTAGCCAAGTTTAATTAAAGTTAGATGTTAATAACAAAAAATAAAAGTTAGCAAGTTAGTTGTTAGTAACAATAAAAATAAAAGTTAGTTATGTTAACAATTAATAATAATAATAATAACAATAAAAGTTAGATGGTTAGTAAGTTAGATGGATTAGTTGTTAATAACAACAATAAAAAAGAAGGTTAGTAATAATAACAATAATAAAAAAATAAATAAATAAATAAATAATTAAAAGAGTTAATTAGTTTTCTGCAAAGACAAAATAAAAAGGTTAGTGATCAAAGTGAAACAGATTGAAAAGTTAATGAACTAAATAGGGATTTTACGCTGAAAATTGGATTTTGAACTCTCAGGAAGACGGACGCGTCGGGCGCAAAAAGGGGGGGGGGGAGTTGCTGTGCACAGAGGAGGAAGAGGAAGGGCTGGGGGCTGCAGGCGCGGTGGCGACGGCGGCGCTGGCGCGGCGGCTGGAGCGGCGACGGGCAGGGCGGCGGACGGCGAGCACGGCGGGGGCGGAGGGAGAGAAAAAGAAGGAGAGAAAAGGAAGGGACGGCGGCGGGCAGGGCGGCGGACGACGGCGTGGGGCACGGCGGCGGCGGTGAGGCAGCACGGCGACGGGACTGCGGCAGGCGGCGACGGCGTGGGGCACGGTGGCGGCGGCGTGGGGGTGAGGAGAGAGAGAGAGAGACGGAATCAGAAGAGAAAAATTTTGGCTTTCTGGGGAAGAAGTGAAGAGGGCTAGGGGCTAAGGGCTGTAATTTTATTTTTTTTTAAAACGGAGCTATAAGTTTTTTTGCTATTTTTTTCTGTGTTCAGCACAAAATTTGGGTGGCTATTTATAGAGGAAGTTTAGGGGAACTGTTGATGGATAAATTAATAAAAAATTTCAAACTTATCTCTTAAATTGGTAAAATGACAATTTTAGTCCTTTACGTCTCTCAGCCTCTGGATAAGTTCCTGAAGCTTCTGATTTTGACAATTTTGTCGTTTTCTGTCAATTTGAGCCAAAAACGTCGGCAGGCTCAAAATTTTATGTGACAAACTACCAAATGCTCCTGGAACTTTCAGAATTTGTCAATTTTGGCTGAAACTTCTCAATTTTGTTATTTTTATCTCAAACTTTTTAATTTTGTCATTTTTATGGAGTTTTCTTTTTTTTCTTTCAAAACTACACATATACACACATATATCAAATCTTCACAAAACAAAACAAAAAAAAATATATTTTAAACTAATTAAAAAATTTTTTAGTAATAACAATAATAATAATAATACATTTTTTTATTTAATTTTTTTATTTAATTTTTTTTTAAATTATTTTAATGGCCGGACGAAATTGGGTGTCAACAGCTGCCCCCCTTTGCATGCTTCATGGGACATGATGTATGCAAAGTTAGTTACCAAATTTCGTCCAGCTTAGCTAGGCATTGAAAACCTTCTCGCCGCCTAAACTCTGAGGTTTAAGGAAAGGTCCTTAGAACCTCTAACGATAGGAAAGGTTCTATCGTTGTAAGATAGACTGAATAATTGTTTGTTTGTTTGAGGTTAAGGAAAGGTCCTTAGAACCTCTAACGATAGGAAAGGTTCTATCGTTGTAAGATGGACTGAATGATTGATTGTTTGTTTGAGGTTTAAGGAAAGGTCCTTAGAACCTCTAACGATAGGAAAGGTTCTATCGTTGTAAGATGGACTGAATGATTGATTGTTTGTTTGAGATTTAAGGAAATGTCCTTAGAACCTCTAACGATAGGAAAGGTTCTATCGTTGTAAGATGGACTGAATGATTGATTGTTTGTTTGAGGTTTAAGGAAAGGTCCTTAGAACCTCTAACGATAGGAAAGGTTCTATCGTTGTAAGATGGACTGAATGATTGATTGTTTATTTGAGGTTTAAGGAAAGGTCCTTAGAACCTCTAACGATAGGAAAGGTTCTATCGTTGTAAGATGGACTGAATGATTGATTGTTTTTTTGAGGTTTAAGGAAAGGTCCTTAGAACCTCTAACGATAGGAAAGGTTCTATCGTTGTAAGATGGACTGAATGATTGATTGTTTGTTTGAGGTTTAAGGAAAGGTCCTTAGAACCTCTAACGATAGAAAAGGTTCTATCGTTGTAAGATGGACTGAATGATTGATTGTTTTTTTGAGGTTTAAGGAAAGGTCCTTAGAACCTCTAACGATAGGAAAGGTTCTATCGTTGTAAGATGGACTGAATGATTGATTGTTTGTTTGAGGTTTAAGGAAAGGTCCTTAGAACCTCTAACGATAGGAAAGGTTCTATCGTTGTAAGATGGACTGAATGATTGATTGTTTGTTTGAGGTTTAAGGAAAGGTCCTTAGAACCTCTAACGATAGGAAAGGTTCTATCGTTGTAAGATGGACTGAATGATTGATTGTTTGTTTGAGGTTTAAGGAAAGGTCCTTAGAACCTCTAACGATAGGAAAGGTTCTATCGTTGTAAGATGGACTGAATGATTGATTGTTTGTTTGAGGTTTAAGGAAAGGTCCTTAGAACCTCTAACGATAGGAAAGGTTCTATCGTTGTAAGATGGACTGAATGATTGATTGTTTTTTTGAGGTTTAAGGAAAGGTCCTTAGAACCTCTAACGATAGGAAAGGTTCTATCGTTGTAAGATGGACTGAATGATTGATTGTTTTTTTGAGGTTTAAAGAAAGGTCCTTAGAACCTCTAACGATAGGAAAGGTTCTATCGTTGTAAGATGGACTGAATGATTGATTGTTTGTTTGAGGTTTAAGGAAAGGTCCTTAGAACCTCTAACGATAGGAAAGGTTCTATCGTTGTAAGATGGACTGAATGATTGATTGTTTTTTTGAGGTTTAAGGAAAGGTCCTTAGAACCTCTAACGATAGGAAAGGTTCTATCGTTGTAAGATGGACTGAATGATTGATTGTTTGTTTGAGGTTAAGGAAAGGTCCTTAGAACCTCTAACGATAGGAAAGGTTCTATCGTTGTAAGATGGACTGAATGATTGATTGTTTGTTTGAGGTTTAAGGAAAGGTCCTTAGAACCTCTAACGATAGGAAAGGTTCTATCGTTGTAAGATGGACTGAATGATTGAATGTTCTCGAGGCAAAGGTTCCATCCTTAAAACCTCGGATTGATTGATTGATTTCGAGGCAAAGGTTTCATCCTTAAAATCTCGGATTGATTGATTGATTTCGAGGCAAAGGTTCCATCCTTAAAACCCCGATGATGAAAATTGATTGTTTTCGAGGCAAAGGTTCCATCCTTAAAACCCCGATGAAAATTGATTTTGAGGCTAAGGAGCTTTCCTTAGGACGTCGAGCGAAATTTATATGAAAACAATTGAAATTGGAATAATTTTCTTCGAAAGTGTGAATTTTCATAATAGGTGAGTGCAAAAATTTAAACTTCGATAAGATGAGTGAATCTTGATGATGACAATAACACTGACAAATTATGTAAAGGGAACGGATGTTTGGAATCAATATTCAAGGTTCATCTAATATTTTCTTCAGTAAATATAGATTCCCTTGTGAGATATGTCATCCGAATAAGGTTAAAACTTAACTACCTCAAAATGTTATGCCTAGTAGATCTAATAGGATGCGTCTCAAGAGTAACAAAAATTACTCTTTACTCAACCATTCCAACCTAAAGGCATTGTCCTATGGTTCTAATATCAGCATCGACGAAACTATCTTATAAGATAACGAAATTTCCTGAAAAGAAAAACTGAAATATGAAAGAAAATGCTGATAATAAAACTAAAGGACAAGAAAAACGGATCAGATCGCTTCTTTCTTCCACAATACTTCAACAGGGTGAGTAGAGGACCATTATGGGAGTGAACTGGTCAGGAAAGACTGTCGTGTCCAGTCTATCTGAATCATTGCTGGATCTGGTTCAGGAACAAAAGCTTGTATTTTATCTAGCAATTCTTTAGCAGTTGTTGCGGATATTATGATTCGCCGTGCCACTCTTGATATGAAATTCTTCTGCATAGCATAATCCATAAAAGCTATCAGACCTGTAAAGAAATTGTTAACATTCAATAACCCAATAGGTTTCTTATGCAAATTAAGTTGGGCCATGGAAGCGATTTGGAAGACTTCTCCTAATGTACCAAAACCGCCGGGTAAAGCGATGAAAGCATCAGCATTTAAAAGCATTTGTAGCACACGTTCTTGCAGATTTTTGACCACTAGCTCCTCTCCGATCGTGCCCCCAGAAATAAACTTCAAAGGTCCTGGGATAATGCCTAGAACTTGACTTCCTCCTAAAGATGCTGCTGATGCTACGCCTCCCATTAATCCGACACTACCTCCTCCATAAACTAAATGTATTTTACGCTCAGCTAATACTCTACCCAAATGGTTGGCTGCCTTTAAATATTCTTCATCTTTTCCAGGAAAAGCCCCAGAAAATACACAAATACTTCGGGATTTACGAGTTGAGGTTTTCTCCATTCCTATCCTTACTCTTGTGAGAAAAGAGGATATATTTATAGAGATGAAGAGAGAAGGCAATAATTTTATTTTCAAGAATGGATACATTATTGCCAGCTATTCACAGTAGTCACGAATATGACTCTAGTCAGGTATGGGTACACTATCGTTAAAAGAGGAGGAAAATTTTCAAAATAGCTGCTAGCATGTACAGTAGTCACTACTGTAGCTTACGTCAGGAGTAGGTACGTGATTGTTGGAAGAGAATGAAAATTTCAAAAGTGGCAGCTATATACAGTAGTCCGTGTCAGGAGTGGGTACATTATTGCCAAAGGGGAGGAAAATTTCAAAAGCGACAGCTAGCACGTACAGTATCGTGACTATGGCTCATGTCAGGAGTGGATACATTATCGCCGAAAGGGGAGGAAAATTTCAAAAGCGACAGCTAGCACGTACAGTAATCGTGACTTTGGTTCATGTCAGAAGTGGATACATTATTACCAAAAGGGGATGAAAATTTCAAAAGCAACAGGTAGCACGTACAGTAATCGTGACCTTGTTCCGTCTTCTACTGGCTTTGCGTCCAGTAACGGCTTCAATGCTTTCAATGAATCGGTGATTTGCATCTCATCTAGCTTTTTCACAAACTGGCAAACAGGGTCGTTTAGGGTTAGATTCCCAAGACTGTAACGTTCTCGTTCTTTTTGGAGAATTATCCATAATCCAACAACCTCAAATTGCACTATTCCGCAAGAATGCGCTTCAAGAACCTCTCGGATATCTTCTAGAGATTCCTTACGCAAGCCATTCTTAATGAATCTTATTCTATCATTACGATTTCTGGTGATCACTCCTGGAGAACGACATTTATTGCCGCAAATCCACCATCCACAATTATGACAAACGCCTAGCCTCTTTGCTCTTCTTTTTTTGGCATAAGCGCTTTTACCAAAGCCGGGCATACGGGGAAAGAACGCTTCTGAAACTTCACCAGCTGAACGAACCTTAGCTTCAATTAGCCACCGCACATTATCAGGAATGCCTTTGTGCATAAATACTCTGAATTGTTCACATCTAGCTTGATAAATCTTTTTAAGAACATTTATTGGGAAGGAAGGAAAATACTTTCGTAGGGCGGAAAGAGAAGACTCCATTGATAAAGGAGGCAAAGAAAGAAATTAGTGATTGTAGGAAACGAAAATAACTAACACATATTTATAGTGATGAAAGGGATAATGTGTTAATTACACTTACAAAAGCAAGTACATTATTGTCAAAAGAAAAGACAAATGACAGCTTATATGTACAGCAATCATGACTGTGGCTCTCATCTTCCACTAGTTTATGTCTAGTAACGGCTTCAATGCCTTCTATAAGTCGGGGATTTGCTTCCCATCCAGTTTTCTCACAAACTAGCAAACAGGGTCATTAAAAGTTAGATTTTCAAGACTGTAACGATCCTGTTCTTTACGGAAAGTCCACCATAAATCCATAATTTCCCATTGCACTATTTCACAAGAATGTGTTTCAAAAGTTAATAGGATATCATCCAAAGATTCCTTACGCAGGCCATTCTTGATGAATTTTCTTTTATCTTCATGATTTCCGGAGATGTATCCTAAAAAGCGACATTTAGTATTACAATTCCATCGTCCACATTTATGACAGACACCTAGCCTCTTTGCTCTTCGCTTTTTGGCATAAGCGCTTTTACCAAAGCCGGGCATACGGGGAAAGAACGCTTCTGGAATTTCACCAGCTGAACGAACCTTAGCTTCAATTAGCCACCGCACATTATCAGGAATGCCTTTGTGCATAAAAACTCTGATTCTTTCACATCTAGCAAGGTAGATCTTTTTAAGGACTTTTATTGGAAGAGAAGGAAAGTATTTTCGCAGGGTAGAAAGAGTAGAATCCATTGATGAGAGAAGAATTTGAGAGATGATGGAAAGGAATTAGTTATTGAAGGAAACTTAGATAACCGACTGGAAAAACATGCATTTATAGCAATGAAATGGATAACGTGTCGATTACACTTAGGAGAGCATGTACATCTGTCAAAAGAAAATGCAAACTTTTCCAAATATAACAAACTGTATGTACAGTAATTGTGACTGTGGCTCACATCTTCCACTGGTTTTACGTCCAGTAACGGGATTAATGGCTTCTATGAGTCGAGGATTTGCTTCCCATCCAGTTTTCTTACAAGCTGGCAAATAGGGTCGTTTAACGTCAGATTCCCGGGACTGTATCATTCTCGTTCTTCATGAAAAATGCTTCATAAATCGAGAAGTTCACGTTGCACGGATCCACAAGAATGCGTCTCAAGAGTCAATTGGATATCATCCAATGAGTCCTTACTCAGGCCATTCTTAATGAATCGTATTTTATCTTCTCGATTATCAGAGATCATCCCTAAAGAACGACATTTAGTATTACAGGTCCAGCGTCCGCATTTATGACAGACGCCTAGTCTCCTCGCTCTTCGCTTTTTGGCATAAGAGCTTTTGCCTACACCAGGCATGTGAGACACAAATGCCTCTGGGATTTCACCTGCCAGACGAACCTTAGCTTCAATTAACCACCGCACATCTTCAGGGATTCCTTTATGCATCAGAGCTCTTAATCGTTCACAGCGAACTTGGTAGATCTTTTTGAGGATGTTCATTGGGAGAGAAGGAAAATATTTTCGCAAGGCAGAAAAAGTAGGATCCATTTTCTAGGAGAAAGTAAAAGAAAGGAGGGAGGAAAGGATCAGTTATTATGGGCAACTGAGAGAACCGACTTGAGAGTCACGGAGTACCGTATCCGCCGCTTAACCGGAAAAGTGAATCCTACTTTATTTTGATGTGATAGATATTCCATCCAGCTGACGTCGATTCAGTCCTTGATTATTGAATCCATTGTCCGCTTTTGACGAATTTTCAACGACAATATTTCTTGATGTCTGCCTTATCTTTGACGATAGCTATCACTCATCTTGGATGCTGCTAAGCTGGCATCAATTCTGTTCTTTTAGGTGTAGCCTCAATTGCCAGGCTTTTGACGATATTGTATGCTTTATCCTTGGATTCCTGATGGGGCTGGGTCCAGCGTATTAGTTATGCGTCTAATTAGTAAGAGCTGATGTCATTAAGATCTCAGCTTATACTGCTGCAATCATGCTGCAGACATGCTTTCCATTTGATCCCTGTTATGTAAAAGCCATGCATGCATGATGTGAAATGCATGAATGCAAGGCATGTGTAACTGATGGTTTTTTTTTTTTTGTTTTTTTTTGTTTTTTTTAATCTAGCTCTTCATGTCTTTGCTTTACTTTACTAGATCTTCTTTGTGATTTCCTTCTCGGACTATTATTGAATCTCTTTATGCTTTCCAGCTGTTGTCCATTGTCTCAAAAGCCCAACTCTGTTCAAAAATCCTCTTTCCTTGCCTTATTTTTGAATTTTGACCTCAATTTTCCTTAATGCCCGCCTCATATTTTATGCTTCTCTGGATAATTGTCCCTGTTGAAATATTCGTGAGCATGATTCTTTCCTGCTGACATAGACATGTTAAGACTTCTGAAATGATCATTCAGGCTACCACCAAGGCTATCTCCCAAAGATTTGGTACTCCTTCTTCTTTGTTAGCCTATGTTCTGTGCTGCTCGCAGAGCAAGACCTCAATCTTACCTGTTTTAATTCATAAAGCTTATCAAAGTAATCTATGGTCTTTGTTTTTTTCTAAGTTTTAATTATTACTATTCTTCCTTCAAAAGTCACAATTTATTGCACACTTAAGGCTAGTAGGAATGTGAGATTTGAAGGAAAAGAACTGGATAGAAGTGACTTTAGCATTTTGAACGTGAGAATCTAAGGTAAGTTAAAGAGAATTGGCTTTTATTTATGGGTAAAAGAATATGAAAATCTTGGGTACAGATAAATAATGAAAGTGTAAGGGAAGAAAGCTCTCTTTGACAACTTTGATCAAATAAACTTTGGTAACCCTGTATCCACTTCTCCCCTTCTGTTCGAAAATTTCTTCATTATGCAAAGTATTTCTTTACTGCATCCGAATTTACTGGCTTCGGTAATTCTCGTCCATCCATTTCTGTCAGAATTAGTGCCCCTCCTGAAAATGCTTTCTTCACGACATATGGCCCGTCATAATTTGGTGTCCATTTTCCTCTTGAATCATGTTGCATGGGTAAAATTTTCTTGAGCACTATGTCACCTTCGTGAAATTGTCGTGGGCGAACCTTTTTGTTGTAAGCACGAATCATCCTTCTTTGATAAAGTTGCCCATGGCAGAGGGCTATCATTCTTCTTTCATCAATTAGATTTAATTGCTCGTATCTAGCTTTGACCCATTCTGCTTCTCCTAATTGAGTATCCATTAGTACCCTTAATGAAGGAATTTCAACTTCGATGGGCAATACAGCCTCCATACCGTATACCAGAGAAAAAGGTGTTGCTCCAGTAGAAGTACGGGTAGAAGTTCTATAAGCATGCAGTGCAAAAGGTAACATCTCATGCCAGTCCTTGTAAGTGACGATCATCTTTTCAACAATTCTCTTGATATTTTTATTGGCCGCTTCTACTGCACCATTCATCATCGGTCGATAAGGTGCTGAATTGAGATGCTTGATTTTGAATTGCCGGCACAAAGTCTGCATCATTGCATTATTCAGGTTCGTGGCATTGTCTGAGATGATACACTCTGGCGGTCCATAGCGACAAATGATTTCTTTCTTAATGAACCGGCATACCACCTTTTGAGTTACGCTTGCATAAGACACAGCTTCTACCCATTTAGTAAAGTAGTCAATTGCAACTAGGATGAATTTGTGACCATTGGAAGCTTTAGGGGTAATCGCTCCAATAACATCGATTCCCCACATGGCAAAAGGCCAAGGTATTGCTGTTACATTAAGAGGAACAGGTGGAGCTTGGATCTTGTTTGCATATATTTGGCATTTGTGACATTTTCTTACGTGATTGACGCAATCACTTTCCAATGTGAGCCAATAGTAACCAGCCCTCATTATTTGTCTTGCCATGGTATGACCACTAGTGTGTGCTCCACATATTCCAGAATGAACTTCTTCCATGATCTTTCGTGCTTCATGAGTATCTACACAGCGAAGTAGCATCGAGTCTGGGGTTTTCTTGTAAAGTATGTCTAGGTTTAAAAGAAAACCCATTGACAATCTTCGTAGAAATTTCTTGTCATTTTCTGATACTTCTGGTGGATATACTCTTTCTTGGAGGTATTTCTTGATATCGTGATGCCAAGGCTTTCCATCCAATTCTTCTTCGATGCTCATGCAATAAGCTGGAGAATCTATTATTCTCATCTCGAACACAGGAGTATGCTCGGGGTCACTGATCTTGTACATAGCAGCCAAAGTAGCTAAAGCATCCGGTATTTGATTATCTTCCCTTGGAAGATGATGGAAGCTTATACTGTTGAATTTTCGAGCCAAGTCTAGTATGAGCTTTTGGTAAGGGATCAATTTTGAATCCCGTGTCTCCCATTCTCCGTTGATTTGATATATGACTAATGCGGAATCCCCATAAACTCGGAGATCTCGCACTTTCAATTCCAGTGCCATTTGGAGTCCCATAGCACATGCCTCATACTCTACTATATTGTTGGTACAAGGAAATGTAATTTTTGCTGTAAGAGGGAATTGCTCTCCACTTGGAGAGATGAGTATGGCTCCAATCCCTTGTCCCAAAGCATTAGATGCTCCATCGAATGCCATTTTCCATGTTTCATTTTCTTCATCGACTTCCTGTTCTATCGTCATTATATCTCCATCAGGAAAGTCCATTCTCATGGGCTCATAATCTTCCAATGCTCTATCAGCCAGATATTCAGCGATCACACTTCCTTTTACGGCCTTTTGGGTGACATACTGTATGTCGTATTCAGATAACAGCATTTGCCATTTTGCAATCCTGCCTGATAAAGCGGGTTTCTCGAAAATGTACTTAATGGGGTCAGTCTTGGAGATCAGCAATGTTGTGTTGTTGAGCATGTAGTGTCGTAGTCGATGTGCTACCCATGCAAGGGCACAACAGGACTTTTCTACTATTGAGTATTTAGCTTCATATGTGGTAAGCTTTTTGCTCAAATAGTAAATTGCATGCTCCTTCTTGCTTGTCTCATCACGTTGACCCAATACGGATCCTAATGAAGAATCCTGTATGGATAAATATAGAATCAACGGTTCTCCGGATCGAGGTGGTATCAAGACTGGTGGATTTGATAGATATCGTTTGATTTTCTCGAACGCTTCTTGGCATTCGTTATTCCACTCAATCGGATTGTTCTTCTTTAGTGATTTGAAAAGCGGTTCACACTTGGACGTCAATTGTGATATGAACCTTGCTATGAAGTTGATTCTACCCAGAAAACTTCTTACTTGTTTTGGAGTCTTCGGGGGTTGCATTTCTTGTATCGCTTTGACTTTACTCGGGTCAACTCGAATCCCGTCCTTGCTGACTATGAAACCCAATAACTTTCCTGAAGAGGCTCCAAAAGTACATTTGGCAGGATTCAACTTCAATTGATATTTGCGAAGTCTATCGAATAGTTTTCTTAGCACTTTTAGATGCCCCCGAGCAGTGAAAGTTTTGGCGATCATGTCGTCCACATATACTTCAATTTCTTTATGCATCATGTCATGGAACAACGTGACCATGGCTCTTTGATATGTAGCACCAGCATTCTTTAACCCGAAAGGCATCACCTTATAGTAGAAGGTACCCCAAAGGGTAATAAAAGCAGTTTTTATCATGTCATCTGGATCAAGTTTGATTTGATTGTATCCAGAAAAACCATCCATGAAGGAAAAGTAGGAGTTTCCTGCGGCATTATCCACCAGTGTATCAATATGAGGAAGTGGGAAGTTATCTTTAGGACTGGCTTCGTTCAAAGGCCGGTAATCCTGACAAACTCTTAGTTTCCCACTTTCTTTCTTTTCGACTGGGACAATGTTAACCACCCATTCTGTATATTCAGCAACCCCCAGGAATCCTGCATCCCACAGCTTTCGAATCTCGTCTTTTACTCTTAAGATTAACTCTGGCTTTAATCTTCGTAACTTCTGTCTGACAGGCTTCGCCCCAGGTTTCAAGGGTATTTTGTGTAGTACTATGTCTGAGCTTAAGCCGGGCATATCTTGGTATGACCAAGCGAATACATCCACATATTCTTTCAATAAACGGACTAATTCTTCTTTTTCTTCAGGAGGGAATAAAGTGCCAATCTTGACTTCTTTTACATCCTGACTGTCTCCCAGGTTGAATACCTCAGTTGGTTCTTGACTTGTTGCTCTTTCTTTTTCATGTCGCTCAATCATTTTTAATAGCTCAGGAGATACTTGAAGATCTTCGTCATCCGAGTCGGTAGTGTTTACAGGATTATCAAAGTTCATTCTTTCATTGTCATCAAAGAGAGTTTTGGGTCTGCATTATCCAGAGAGAAAAGAAAGAGAAGAGAAAAAAATGGCACGAATGAGATGGATGCAAACTGGTACTTTATTTACAATGTGCATAAATCACAACTTTATTGGAATAAAAAGCAATAACTAAAAGGTTCACTTAAACAAAGACTACACCCTATTGATTGAACCTTTCTTTAGGAGGTTTTTACTATTAGATTACTTTGGAAAGCTTTCGATTATAACAGGCAGTTCTATCGCCTCCCAATTGTTCAGCACATCCCGTGGGCCACAAGGTTGAACAAGCTCCTCCTCTTCAGGTGAATCGCTGATGATTGCCTGAATAGAAAGACTTTCAAAAGACTTGTTGATGTTGATAGTCAGCTTGCCTTCATTGTCATTTTTTGGAATGAGACCACCACTCACGAACGTTTCGGTGATTTCAGGGATATCCAGATTTCTTTCCTGGAGAGGATGCCCTGTTAATCGTGCAATCCTCTTTTCTCTCTTTTCAGCTATTGCCTTCATTTTATCATGTCTTGTCGGTGTGAAGCCTAGGCCGTATTTCCCTTCATTTGTGGTGATTTTCAATGGTTCTGTGATTCCTTGTAAATCTTGTCCCAGTCCTAACCCCGGTGAGTATCTTCCTTTTATCAAGAGTTTGGCAACCATGCGACTTGTTTTAGAGATGCTAGGAATGGGTTCTTCTCCATATTCGCTGACATAAGCAGCATTGACAATCTCAAAAGACCTGAAGGAGCAATCAGGTACATTTTCATTGACTTCGACATATTGAGCATCCGCAGGTCTTGATAGCAGGATGTCTTCTTCAGCGAAGACCGTGATTATCTTTCCTTCAATAATGAATTTCATTTTCTGGTGTAATGAAGAAGGAATTGCTCCGGCCATATGGATCCATGGTCTTCCCAGCAGGCAGGTATAAGATGGACAAATATCCATGACTTGGAATGTGATGTGGAAAAGACAGGGACCAATCCCTATTGGTAGCTCTATTTCTCCAACAACATCTCTCTTCGTTCCGTCAAATGCTCAAACAACAATATGACTGTTGTTGAGGTATGATGGGTCTAAACCAATCTTATGTAAGGTTTCGAGTGACATTACATTTAGAGCTGACCCATTGTCGATAAGAACTCTGGCCATAATCCGATCTTTGTATTTGACCGAAATATGTAGAGCCTTAGAGTGACCCCTTCCTTCTGCTGGTATCTCATCGTCAGTGAATGTGATGAGATTTTGTGCCGTGATGTTGTTGACGAGGTGGTCAAAATTGTTCAGAGATATCTTGTTCAACATAAGCCTTATTCAGGACTTTGAGAAGAGCTTCTCGATGAGCATCAGAGCTTAGGAGTAATGAAAGTATGGAAATTTTTGCTGGCAGGCGGTTTAACTGCTCAACGATGCTGTATTCACTTTGCTTTATGAGTTTGAGAAACTCAGTAGCTTGCTCATCTGTTACTGCTCGAGGCATCTCTTGCTCTTTAGATGTATTTGTATCAAGAGATCCACTCGTCGTAACATTCTTATCTTGTTGGAGCTTGTTCATTTGCTCCGGAGAATAACACCGACCACTTCTAGTCATGCTCCCAACTTCTAACGGGGTTGATGTGATGTTAGAAGTGTAATCATAGCTCCATGGAACAGTTTTGTCGGATTTGTATGGGAATGGTTTTGGGACTTGAATTTTTAAAGGCTTAAGAGCAGGTTTTGAAATTGGTATGACCAGTGGTCTTGGTATAGCATTGAATTCTTGTTCTTTAATGATCACATTCACATGATCATCTTTATCTGACATAAAAACGATGAGTTGGGAGGAGTCGATGAGACTTTGCAGTCTTTCACGAAATTCTGAGCATTCTTGGATAGAATGACTCTTACTGTCATGGAAGTTGCACCACTCTTCATTCTCGACCTCTCCATTTCCAAAAGAAGGCTTTCCCATGATAATCCCTTCTTTCACAAGGCATGAATATACATGCTTAAGAGGGGTTATGATATCGTTGACTGACTTCTTTGTCGGCCAGTGTTCTTCTATCATATTGACTGGTTTTGCTTGATGAGGCGGCAACGGATTGTGAGTGACGTTTGGCTCATCGGAAAAGTCCAACCACTTTGATTCGATTAATTGTTGGATTATACGTTTCAATGCTATGCAATTTTCCAGTCCGTGGCCCACGGTACCATCATGATATGGGCAATTTATGTTAGGGTCATACCACCTTGGATACGGGGGTTCCAATGGCCTTGTAGGAATTGGGCGAATAAGTTGACTTTCGATGAGTTTTGGATACAGCTCAGTATAAGTCATGGGAATTGGTGCGAAGATTTCTCTTGGTCTTGGTGCAGGTACTAGAGAAGTCGGAACAGGTGGCCGTAACTGATTAGGCCTGTTGAGAGGATAATTGTTGGGTCTATTGGGAAGATAATCACTGGGCCTATTTGGAAGATAATCATTGGGCCTATTGGTAGGATAATAATTGGGCTTATTGGCAGAATAGGATAGGCGAGGTTCGGTAGCCATGGTACCCACGAGGGGAATCCCTCTTCCTCGTCCGATTTGTTGTATTTCTTCATCTTTTCTTCTGGATGGTCCTCCTCTTTTCATAGGATCACTAAAGGACTCAGTAATCTTCCCGGTCCTGATACCATGCTCGATCCTTTCTCCAGACATTACTACGTCGGAGAAATTGGTTGCCGAATTGCCAATGAGTTTGTCATAATATGGGTATTTCAGTGTCTGGACAAACAAAGTGACCATTTCTCTTTCTGTCATGGGTGGCTGAACCTGTGCAGCTAAGTCCCTCCACGGCTGCGCATATTCCTTGAAAGTTTCTGGCTTTTTCTTCTCCATGTTTTGGAGAGTTTGGCGATCCGGAGCCAAGTCCATAACGTGTTTATAGTTGCCGATGAAGGCCTAAGCAAGGTCATTCCAAGTTTTTATGTTCCTTGGACCTTGGCTTAGATACCACTGTAATGCTGATTTTGTGAGACTTTCCTGAAAAAGTGCGATCCACACCTTTTCATCTTTTGTGAGTGGTTGTAGTCTCCTTAGGAACAATGTGATGTGAGTGATGGGATCACTCGTTCCATCGTATTTCACGAAATCTGGCACCTTAAAATCTGAAGGGATTACGACGTCTGGCACTAAGCAGAGGTCATCCACCGAGAGAGATCCGAATATAGTGCCTCCTTCAATGGCTCGCAGTCGCTTTTCTATTGTTTCAAGTTTTTGAGATTCTGCTTCTTCTTTTGGTAATGTCTTCTTCTCTTCCTGTACAGTGTCTTGTTTCAGGTGAACACTAGCAGACGGTCCTGATTCTTGAAACAGGTTTTCTTGGACTGAGACTCGTTGCAGGGTGAATCCCGGGGGATAAGTGGGATCTTGTACTTCTTTGATGGGGACTTGAGTTGCTTTCCCTTTGATTAATTCCATCAATTGTCTCATCTGTTCTGACATACTTTCAATCTTGGACTCCATCTCCATGAGACGTCCTTCGGCTTGTTCTGCCATTAATCTTGTTTGGAGTCGAGTTGAATATCGGTGTTGAGGTCCAATTTTACCCTTTTAAAGGAATATTTATTTTATTAGATTCTATGTGTGTATGATTGATGTGATGGATGGATGCATGAATATTGTAAATACTTGGTGAAAGAAGAACTATAATGGAATTTCTCAATTACATTCAGCAAAAGGTTTGTTTAAAAGAAACGACCCAAAGTACAATACTGCTTTCTGGCCTTAGATATGAACTCCATCATTCTTTGAACATTTACTGATGGAGTAGGACAGCTCAGTTCTTCTAACTCCTTGGCTTCTTCGCCCATTAGTTGGGCTTGTTCTGTAACTTTTCTGACTTCTACCAAAAATGTTTGCAATTGATCTTGAGAAAATCTGTATTGATCTTCCCAGTATCTGACTCTCATCTCTTTTTGATCGGTTTCATCAACCAATTGGGAGATGACTTATTTTTGGTATTCAACTTTCTCTTTGAGGAGTTGTGTTTTGTGACCGAGCTGTTGCATGTCAAGGAGCATCCTCTTGTTCTTCTCCTTTTCTTCCTCTAGTTCTTTCTCCAACTATCTTTTCGCCAATTTTCTGATGACCTCTTCAGGTAGAACTATTCCTTCCTTCCGGTTATTTCTCCATTCATAATAAGCAGTGGGAGAAATAATAGGCCCCGACTTCAATATGAAGATTCTTTTCCACGCAACTGAAATACCCATTGCGAGCTTATTTGAATTTGGATCTTCGTGTGAAAATTCCAACTTACTCAGATTATGCGTCATGGGTATAAATTGCATGGACCCAAATTGTTTTCGTACTTGAACTGAGGCATAACTTGTTCCTCCCCATATACCTAAGAGAGGAACCCACGGGCAATTGCCGCAACGGTAGACAACGCGGGTGGAGGTAGACCAGGGGGCTCTCCATTCAATTTGGAATTCGGTGATGTTCTTGAAATAATCAACCCATGCTTCCTTGCTGTCGTGATGAATGGTTTCACTTTTCAAAAAGGCTTCGATTGGGATGAAGTCCTTTGAAAAGCGATTTCCAAAATGTTGCTTCTCACAAGGAAGGTGGCTTTTGATCCAAATGTTGAGGAGATGTGAACATCCTATGAATTTGCCCCCTCTTTGGCGACAAAAGTTTAATGCCCTGATAGTTTCACATAATATTACTGAGGTCGGATTTATTTGAGCATTGCAGATTTGCTCAAATAGAGTAATGATGTCTCCTTCAATGAATCCGACGATTCTTGGGAAGACTACCAGGCCATATATCGCCAAGGCGAAAAGCTTGCGTCGTTGATTTTTCTGAGGGAGAACGTGACTTAATTGTTTTAAGTCGATCCAACTGATAAATTTTCGAGATCCTTTTGTTGCAAACTTGGTTTGAAGACTGGAAGCTGGCATATCCAATAATTTTGCTAGGGCTCGATGAGGCTCCGTTCTTCTATCATGTTGATAAGTCTCGATTGGATAGTCGGAGGACCAACCCAAGAGGCTGTTGTATTCTTCAATGGTTGGAACCAGATCCATCTTATCGAAAGAAAAGCATCGATAAAATGGATCCCAAAATTGTATTAGAGCCCGGACAAGTGATGCATCAACGGTAACCTTTAGTAGGCAAGTGATGTGACCATATTTTGCCGTAAAAGCTTCCCGATCAGCAGAATTCCAACTATTCCAGACTTGCAATAATTCCGTGGTGTCGTTCTGATTTATCCGGACCGATACCTGGTCCTTAAGCTGTACGTGAGAGTGGGATGTCAGAGCATCTCCGTGAAGCTTTTGAGTCGTTTCGGAATATTCCATAGCTTCAGGCTGAGTTTCGATTACCGTGTCATTCCATGATCCAGTAACAGCCGTGAGAAGATAATCGAGAATATCCATGATAATAGTTCTTTCACCAAATACTTATCTTTAATGATGAAATGTATATGCCGGAAAAATAAGGAAAAATAGAGTTAGTAAAAAAAATAACATATAGGATCAAACATATAGATAAAACAAAACCTATGGAAATGGGAACCGAGGTATGGGAAATTCTTAATGGCTGGTTCTAAGGTAGAGTAAAGAATTCTACATGTAGAAGGTGGTTTATCAAAAAGGCAAGGGATAGTTCCCGAATCCCGTCACTAAATCATAGTGACGGCCCGATTCCTTACCCTCTAGGGTTTATGTAAGGAATGGATTAATTCGAGTCGTAGCTTTTCGTGGGCCCATGCAGAGACTAACCGTCTCAGAAGGCAATACACTACTTTGCTACTTTGAAACCGGTGAAGGCTTGGAGACCGTGGCCTCACAAGGACAGCAACACCAATTCCGCTTAGAAAGAATCATGTTTGATTTAAGGAAGCTCGGGTATAGAGCTTCATTTTGTGAATGCATTATGCATGTTTACTTAAGTAAATATAATATATAAATCCACATAATAGTAAAGCAAAGTAAATAAAAACAAATCAACTTTAGGCTCGACTCACTAACGTCGACTCCCCAGTGGAGTCGCCAAGCTGTGGCAACGTCGCGGGTTTTCTGGAGTCGCCACCAATCAGTTTACTTAGGTCGATTGGTCACCTAAAATATGGTCTGCGAGAGTTCGGGGGTTCGGGAGTACGGTTACGTTGAAACAACTTTGTTAAAACGCCCAAAAATTGGCACCTTAGTTGATTTTAATTTTGTTTTACTTTGCTTTTAAAAAAATTTCAGTTAATTTAGATATTTTAACTGAATTAGTCGAAAATGTGGATTTTTGGTAATTAAGTTGGATAAAATTTGATACTTCCAAACCATGGACTCTGCCGAGTCATTTGGACACGAAAGATTTTTGATTTCGAACCATGGACTCTGCCGAGTCATTTGGACACGGAATTTGGTGAAATTTTAAACAATTTTATCCATATTGTAAAAATATTGATTTTTATCTTTTTATTTAATTTATTTATTTTAAAAAAATTGATATTTTCCAAACCGTAGATCCTACCGGATCATCCGGATATGGAAATTGATTTACTTAATCGTAATTATTTAATTCCTGAAATTAATTTTTTAAAAGGTAATGATTTTTAATACTAACTAAAAATTTGTCTTTATATTTTTACTTCTTTTTTTTTTCTTTCTTTTCTTTTCTTCTTTTTCTTTTTATCTTTTACCTTATTTTTCTTATCTTTTTTTTTATTTCTTTTTTTATTTCTTTTTTTATCTTTCTTTTATTTCTTTTTTTTATCTTTCTTTTATTTCTTTTTTTTATCTTTCTTTTATTTTTATCTGATTTTTTTTTAATTTATAAAAGAATTCAAAAGCAATTAATTTTTTTATTTAATAAGAAGTTAATTTAAAGGAATCAAAGAGTTTAAAAAAAATAAAATAAAATAAAAAAATTCTTTGATCATGGTATGGGGCGTTGTTACTCAGCCAGACCCTCTTCACCAGGTGAAGCAGCTTAAAAGCGGGCACGAGACAGTTTCCAGCCAATATACCATGAACTAATTTTTTATAAAAATAATTATTTAATACCAGGATTTTATTTATTTACCAAAGAAAACAAAAGAGTTGAAAATAAAATCTTAATTCTCATGTATTTGATTTTTTATTTAAAAGGTTAACCAAAATTAATTATTCAATAAAATAATAAAGAAAAGATTTATATAAAGAAAGTCTTGATATTTATACATATTTATTTTTTTAAGCTTATTTTTTTTTGATTTGATAAAAGATGAACCAAGAAAGTAATTATTTAATCAAGGTTTTGTTTATTTAATGAAGAAAACTAAAGATTTATATGTATATTTTAAAAATAAAAGTGAAGCCTTAATATTTTATTTAATAAAAGGTGAATCAAAAAGTAAACAAAACTTTATTTATTTAATGATGAAACCAGAAATTTATATATATATTTCAAAAATAAAATAAAAATCTTAATATTTGTTTGTTTTATTTTTGATAAAAAAATTAAGCAAAAATGATTATTTAATAAGGAAAATAAAGGTAAAGTTTTGATATTTATATAATTTATTTTGAAAAAAGATTAAAGAAATCAAAGATTTATATGTATAAAAAGTTTTTGATATTTATATGATTTTTTTTATGTTCTTTTTGTTTGCTAAAAGATTTTTATTATTACCTTTATTTGAAATCATTTGAATAAAATTTTATTTAATAAAGGAAACAAAAACAAAAAAAAAATGTTATATCTTTTTTTTATTATTTTGAAAGAAATAAGTAAAATATTAGCCCAAGAAAATTTTTACTCCTTTATTCTTTTTATTAATAAAGAAACCAAAAAAATTATATTTTATTATTTTGCTGGATAAAGAGATAAATAAAAAATATTAGTCCAAAGTTTTTTTTTATTTTTTTAATAATAAAGGAAAATTTATTTATATACTTTATTTAAAAAATATTTTCCAAGCCATGGATCCTGGCGGATCATTTGGACATGGAATTGAATTTCTTTTTTATATTTCATTATTAATTATTAATTAGAAAAAAAACATTACTTTTAAAGATGTATTTAAAAAATAATTTGTATTTATTTATTTATTTATTTCATTATGTTTGTTTATTAAAAGGAATAAAAACTTTGTTTCAAAATAAAAAAAAATAATTTTTATTAGCCTTTAGGAAATTATTCACATAAAATTCCTTTTTTTAATCTTTTAGTTAAAAAAAAAATTAATAAAGTGGGGCTTTTTGGCCATCCACTTTAATAACACAATAATAAAAGTTAGCACAATTAATATAGTTAGTTGTTAATAACAATAAAAAAAGTTAGTAAAGTTAGATTAACAATTAACAACAATAATAAAAATTAGCCAAGTTTAATTAAGTCAATTAATTAACAACAATAATAAAAGTTAGCCAAGTTTAATTAAGTTGATTAATTAACAACAATAAATAAAAGTTAGCCAAGTTTAATTAAGTTAATTAATTAACAACAATAATAAAAAGTTAGCCAAGTTTAATTAAGTTAATTAATTAACAACAATAAATAAAAGTTAGCCAAGTTTAATTAAAGTTAGATGTTAATAACAAAAAATAAAAGTTAGCAAGTTAGTTGTTAGTAACAATAAAAATAAAAGTTAGTTATGTTAACAATTAATAATAATAATAATAATAATAACAATAAAAGTTAGATGGTTAGTAAGTTAGATGGATTAGTTGTTAATAACAACAATAAAAAAGAAGGTTAGTAATAATAACAATAATAAACAAATAAATAAATAAATAAATAATTAAAAGAGTTAATTAGTTTTCTGCAAAGACAAAAGAAAAAGGTTAGTGATCAAAGTGAAACAGATTGAAAAGTTAATGAACTAAATAGGGATTTTACCCTAAAAATTGGATTTTGAACTCTCAGGAAGACGGACGCGTCGGGCGCAAAAAGGGGGGGGGGGGGTGGCTGTGCACAGAGGAGGAAGAGGAAGGGCTGGGGGCTGCAGGCGCGGTGGCGACGGCGGCGCTGGCGCGGCGGCTGGAGCGGCTACGGGCAGGGCGGCGGACGGCGAGCACGGCGGGGGCGGAGGGAGAGAAAAAGAAGGAGAGAAAAGGAAGGGACGGCGGCGGGCAGGGCGGCGGACGACGGCATGGGGCACGGCGGCGGCGGTGAGGCAGCACGGCGACGGGACGGCGGCAGGCGGCGACGGCGTGGGGCACGGTGGCGGCGGCGTGGGGGTGAGGAGAGAGAGAGAGAGACGGAATCAGAAGAGAAAAATTTTGGCTTTCTGGGGAAGAAGTGAAGAGGGCTAGGGGCTAAGGGCTGTAATTTTATTTTTTTTTAAAACGGAGCTCTAAGTTTTTTTGCTATTTTTTTCTGTGTTCAGCACAAAATTTGGGGGGGCTATTTATAGAGGAAGTTTAGCTGAACTGTTGATGGATAAATTAATAAAAAATTTCAAACTTATCTCTTAAATTGGTAAAATGACAATTTTAGTCCTTTACGTCTCTCAGCCTCTGGATAAGTTCCTGAAGCTTCTGATTTTGACAATTTTGTCGTTTTCTGTCAATTTGAGCCAAAAACGTCGGCAGGCTCAAAATTTTATGTGACAAACTACCAAATGCTCCTGGAACTTTCAGAATTTGTCAATTTTGCCTGAAACTTCTCAATTTTGTTATTTTTATCTCAAACTTTTTAATTTTGTCATTTTTATGGAGTTTTCTTTTTTTTCTTTCAAAACTACACATATACACACATATATCAAATCTTCACA
Organism: Aquilaria yunnanensis; assembly: GCA_039654915.1. Classification (NCBI taxonomy): domain Eukaryota; kingdom Viridiplantae; phylum Streptophyta; class Magnoliopsida; order Malvales; family Thymelaeaceae; genus Aquilaria; species Aquilaria yunnanensis. The sequence goes on from CM077600.1 coordinate 20,535,547, forward strand.
AAACAAAACAAAAAAAAATATATTTTAAACTAATTAAAAAAAAATTTAGTAATAACAATAATAATAATAATACATTTTTTTATTTAATTTTTTTATTTAATTTTTTTTTAATTATTTTAATGGCCGGACGAAATTGGGTGTCAACAGGTGTCTCACATATGGGTTATGTATGTTGCCACGTTGGTTTGCTTGGCGGGATTAAGCAGGTAGAGGGCGGGAACCGGAGAAAGCGTTGTGCTTCAAGTCGAGTCAGGTCAGGGATTGTGACACAAACGGAGGGACAGAGGCAGAGAGGCAGTTGTGGCAGAGCACGATGTTGGAGAGCGCTAACAACGTCCCGATTGGACAAGGAATCTCTCTGGTGAACTGGTTATAGCTGAGATCAAACGTCCTTAAACCTGTCAATTCTCCGAGACCAGCAGGAATCTCTCCAGAGAGGAAGTTCCTGCTGATGGCGAGGAACCGGAGCTCCTTCAACTGCGAAATCGTTTGTGGCAGAGACCCAATGATCCGACCCGGAACAATTGTGAGTTCGGTGATAGAAGAGAGCTTCCCAATGGCAGGGTCGATTCTTCCAGACAAACTCGGAGACCCGGCTCGTGGGTCGTCGAGATTGAGAGCGATCACTTTATCGGAATCGCAGTAAACTCCGGCGAAGTTACAGGGATCGGAAGTGAAGTCCCAAGAAGCAAAAAAATTGGAACCCGGCAAATCATCCAGCGACTTCCTGATCAATTGAAGAGCCAAAAAATCAACAAGGTCCAATATGGCAGCAACAAGCACCTCACAAGGAAGAAGAAGCAGAAACAGAGCAGAGATCAACGTCCCCTGTGCTGCCATTGCAGTACACGTACAACCCGAAGATCAAAAGGGTCGAACCGAATACAGCAAATGAGAATTCCAGAAGTGAATAAATACCAGAGAAAGCAAAGCCTTTTGGGCTGGCGAAGATGACTTTTCCGTGAGAGGGAGGGAGCGATTTCTCATGAGTCAGAAACTAATATAGGAGCATCAAAAGATTGGCTTGGAAAAGAAGCCAGAATCGTGATTCTTGTTCATGAATCTTCTCCTTTTATATCCTCCACTTCTTTCAATGACAAAGGAAAAGCATCAGCTTTTTTATTCGTAGCAATACAGATTTCTTGCTTAATCCCGCCCTCTACCTGCTTAATCCCACCAAGCAAACTAACGTGGCAACATACATAACCCATATGTGAGACACCTAGACATTGTGGGACCCAAAACAGGGTTAGCATAAGCCACATCAGCAAAATCTGTGAGAAATAACGTCTCATCTGACGATTGGGACTACAATAGGACACGATTCTTAAGTTAGGGGACTTTAAGATACAAAAAAACAGTTAAGGGACCACATTAGGAAGAACCTAAAAGTTAAGGGACTACAAATGGATTTTACCCAAAAGAAAAATAACAAAATTTTTTGTCATACAATGATGCCCCAAATTAATTTGAGTCATACTATAAAAGAAAAAGTGTCCTTTTTACGCATAAAAGAGTTAACTGTTTATTTATTCCAAATTTGCCAGCCTTCCGAAAATTTGTAAGTTGGATTTTCTACGCGTATAATGGTATTAAAGGGAAACAGATTGAAAAGAGAGAGCTATTTTGCTATCTATTCATCTAAAAAATAAAGTATAATCAATATGTTAAATACTGTTACCGCTGGGTTTACTGTACCCGAATTTTTAAAGTATACTATGCCGCATAGTGTTACTGTTTTCGCAAAAAAAAATGTTAGAATATTATTTTAAGATAACACAATTTGTTCAATAATTTATTTTTACACATTTTATATGTATTCTAATTTTTCTCATCATAATTTGTCAAATTAAATATAAATAAAATATATATGATAGAAGATATTTTTTAATACAAAAAATATAGAAAAAAAATGTAAATAAATAATAATAAAAAAACTAATTTATTGATATAAGAGAAAAAAAATACTTTAATGATAACAATATATTTTCTAATATTATATTGAGTTCCTAGGTAACTCAAAGTATGACGCTTCTTTTATAGCTTATTCTGCAAAAGCAACATATTCATCCTATGTAATGGAATTTTAGTTTTGAGTTAATAAATTCTAGAAATGAGAGTAATATTCAGTTTAAGTAGTATGCATAAAAAATTCAATTAAGGGATATTGTTTAACACCATGTCGTGGCTGAAAAATGTGATGATTGACATTGAATAGATATTATTGAAAAAATTAGGGTTGATGATGATGACCTTTCGGTCAAAGATGATGGCGTTTATTGTAGATATCCATATGATCCATAAACCATAGAGCTACTATCATTAATTGAACTCATGTTGGGACCTTCATTAAATAAAAGTAACAAAAAAAATAAAAGTATATTTTTATTTTATGATATATGTATTATTTATATTTATATATTTAAATATTTATGATATTTTGATGTAAAATAAAAAAATAAAAAAAAAGCTATGAAAAATAAAATACCACGATACATACTATATGGTATTTATGGTATACCACAAGTTTTTTACAAAATACATACAAAAAATGAGCAGTACATGAAATACTGCGATAAAATACTGCAAGATAAGATAATAAAATGCGAAAACATTTATACCGTATCCACGTACATGCTGTAAACGGTATACTGTGCGGTATACTACGATATTTAATACTCTGAGTATAATATACTCCCTTCGTCCCGTTTATTTTTCTCCAATTGAGTTTTCACGTAGTTTTAAGAGTTTTACTGTTTCTCACGCATTTTTCAATTTTGCCCATTCTCCTTCATCATTTCTAGTCTGATCACAGAATTGGTTCGCCGTCCTCAATTCATCTCCTCGATCGCGGAATCGGTTCGCCGTCCTTATTCGTATCATCCATTCACCGACATCGATTTGCGTCGTCCTCAATCACAGCGTCGATTCGCGTTCGTCTTCATTCACGTTGTCCTCGATTGCAGCGTTGATTTGCGTCCGTCTTCATTTGCATTGTCAATTCGCCAACGTCAATTCGTGTCATCCTTAATCACAGTAGCGATTCACGTCTGTCTTCATTTGCGTCGGGATGAGGAGGCGCTGATGTGGTGGCTGCCATGGCAGATCGGAGGGAAGCCGAAGGGTGAGAGTGTTTAGAGTCCAATTCTAGTTTGGGTAATGGCATAATTGTCTTTTAAATGAATAAAGTTTACTAAAAATGGAAATTGTGCAAAGTTTTGGGACATCCCTAAAAGGAAAATGAAGCAAAACTTTTGGGACAGAAGGAGTAATTTTTTGTTAAAAAAATAATAAGTTGGAGGACCTCTTGAAATTATTAGAGAACTGTTGAATTGGAAATTAGGTGCCCCCATTCTTTGTGGAATTGTCTGTAACCCAACTTAATGCGACTTGTTTAGCATGCAAGGAATGAGTTGGAAAAGTGCAGGCATCAAGAGAGAGTTGGGTTTTTGGGCGTGTAATGAGTTCGTGAGATTGAAATCTTAAAAAACTTCTATTTGCACTTGTACTTAGATATTTAATAATAAAAAAAACCGCGTAACCTCACCGCCGTTGAAAAGAAAATTTTTATTTATTATTTTTGTCATACTTCTGCGAATAGTATGAATTTGCTTAACTCAAGATTGACTTATTCTTCTTGTATTCTTTTTCAAAACTTCTTCCTGGTTCCTCACTGGTCTTGTATTTTTTTTTTATCCAAAGACCAAAGTTAATTTATTTTCCACGTTAAAACTCTGTACTATTGCCTTTTGGCCTTGTTAATTAGGGCATGTTTGGATTTTCATGTTTTCCAAGTATAGATTTTTTTCTCCTTTTCAAACTAACAAAAGAGGATATTATACACTTTTTCCATTATATTTTGATACCGTGGCAGTCTTATCACTTGCTTTTTTCAACAACAGTAGAGAAAAATTAAAGTTGAGATATTTTAAACCATTCATTAACTATAAAATATTATAAATGATTTAGATTTACTAAAAAATAGTTAATGGATATTTTTTTCAATTTTATTGGATCCAGCCATAACTATTTAATCTCTTCAGTTGTGTTGAAATATTTTTTCTATATGAGATATATACATCTGTGTCAAATGCACTTCGTTTTTCAAGAGAGTTATTTTCCCAATAAAAATACTGCGTTATTTTTATTTTCAGTTTTTTATTTTTCTGAAACCATTTGTAAGTTAATAATACTCTACTTGTATAACGATCATTTGATATAAAATTATTTTGGAAATTAATTAATTTTTTAATGATTTTTTCCATACACAGCCCAAGAAAAGAAAAATTAAGTAAAAAGTACTTACTTTTTATAAAAATGTTTTAAAAGTGCATTTTAGGTTTCTTAAATACATTAATCCCTAAAAACTCATTTTTTAAAAAATTTCATAACGCTCAATGAAAACTTTTCTTTTATCATAGAAATTTTAAAACTTTTCTAGATTACTATCGAACTACCACCTACACCACTTGACAATGATGACCGGATCATGAATGAAAATGTTTCAAGTTATTGGATGTCCCAAAATGGTAAAACTTAATTTCCTAAATTAGTAACTTCTTGTTGGATTTCAGTTGATGTATTTGACAGGTAATAATTACTTTTCTTAAGGATAATTTTGGAAAGATGATACAAAGTAGAAAGTTGTCTACAACTTTATATGGAAAGGTAAACAAATCTAAGAAATTGAGACGAAGAAAATATCTTATCTAACTTCACTTAACGCCAGACTTGACTTCAAATTAGTGCTTGTCCTTAAGTTTATAGTTAGCTCCGATATTGTGGTCTAAAGTCAAGCATTGACAAAAGCAAACAGCCACTATTCCATGTTACTCCCTCCGTCCCATATTCTTTGCACCATTCACGTTTTATCAATTAATCTATAATTTTTTATTTTAGACATTTTAACATATAAATGAAAAATTTTTATATGTGAATGATAAATCAAGACCTATAGTTTCTAAATATATATTTTTTAATTTTTTTTTCTAACAATCAATAATATAAAAAAATTCAAGTCAAACTAACCAAAAAAATCAAATGGTGCAAAGAATATGGGACGGAGGGAGTATAAATTTTCTTGCTCTAACTCCGCTCTTGTTGTAACAATTGTGATAACACCAATAGTTACCTAGCTAGGTCAACACATCATTCCAATTAATATACACTAGTTAATTAACTAATTAACTAAAACTAAGTTGATACTTAGGCTGTTTATTAGGGGAGAAGAGCCCATAATGACGCTCAGTCTCAGCACCACCCTTATGCTTCTCATCAAACATAGCAAACAAGTAAGTCTCTACAGCTCGCCTGGGCCTCTTCGGCGTCCCACCCTTCACATGGCTAACCAAATTCTTGTAGTATGTCCTCGCGTTCTCCACTGTTGCTGCCGTGCCTCCCGCCGACGGCCAGCCGCTCTCCGCCACGACAATCTCCATGTCGTTCCCTCCGGCTCTCTCCACAGCTGAATAGAACGCGTCCAATGTCGCATCAAACAGATTCTGGTACCCTCTTTCGCCATCCCTATCGTTAACCCCCGGCGAAGTGAACAACGCGTAGGGCAGCGCGACATTTTGAGGGTCGCCGATGTAACTGAAATAAGTGTAGACGTTAGCCAGAAGCGGAAACCCATTTGTGACCAGGAACTGAATGATGGGCTCGATGAAGGGGATTGCGGCAGGGCTGAAGGCTCCCGCGGATGGAGGAAAGGAGGTGCCCAGAAGAGAAGCAAACGTCGTGGTGGAGACTTTGACTTGGTGTAAATTTGCGGCAGCGAGGGCTGCGTGCATGTTTCGCATGGCGGGGAGGACGTGTTGGGCAAGAGGATCCGAGGGTAAGATCTCGTTGCCAACGGAGATGTAGCGGAAGTTGACGCCGGGGGAGAAAGCGGCTACGTTGGTGCTGACCCATTCGGCTGCGGCGGTGGCGTCAGTGGCGAGATCTTGGAGGTTTTCGCGGGGTACGTCGAGGATGAGGTCGATGCCGGAGGAGCGAAGGGCTCGGAGCGTTGGTTGGTGGGGAAAGTAGAGTCGCATTTTGGTGATTCCGTTGGATTTGTAGAGATTGATCACTTCTTCCGCCGCCGGTAGGTTGTCGGCGATCATGCCGTTACATACGCCTATATATTGACCTCCTGCAAAATTATTTACAAATTATCATCCATATATACACTAATTAAAATCCCTGTAATTAAGTTTGTGAAGGAAAACCTAAATAAGAGTGCTACCAATTATCTTGAAGTTGCACAAAAGAATTCCCAGAAGTAGCATTGGTAAGGGGCGTATAGTTGCAAAGAAGAGAGACATGGTCAATAAGATCAGTAACTCAGGTGTGTTTAATTGTTGGCTAGATTAATTATCTGTTAATTGCACTAATTAAGGCGTATATATATTAGCAGAAGCCAAGAAACTTAATTAACACACACGAATAATTAATATATATTTGTATAGACTTGGTCTCTGTGCTAGCTAGTTTCCATGGATGGCCCCTGTCAACGGCAGCAAGACATGTTCTTCTTAATTAAATAATTAATTAGCTTGTATATGCATTTGCCCCCATGACCTATTCACTCTAATGAGTAATAATTTAAGGATATAATCAGTTGATCAATTCATATTCGATAAAATTAGAGCTCGCAAAAATAATTAGTAGAAAACATCATTTTGACAAAACAAGAGTCGAGCTTCACAGATCCTCTTCCTATATATGTTTGTGACTCCAACATTACTTTCTAGGAAAATTACAAAAGTCCAACAATATCCATATTATTTGTCACACTTCAAATACCAAACTAAGCAACAAGTACATTCCAACCCTCACTTTTAGTTGGATTCTCCTCTTCAACTAAATACTGTGAGTTTAACTACAAAGGATGTGCCTCTAATCAGCATTATTTATAGTTGAGATTAAGGTGGTATCTGATACTCTTTGAATATCTTGATTAATACAAACATCATTGGCAAATGCTGGCGTAAAGGCCCTTTTATCATTTGAATTTTATTAACTTGGACCATTTTATCTCTTAAAGTTTGACTCAGATCCACTTGCTTTTTAAACTTTTGAAATTAGTACCTTTTATCCCATTAGCTCACTTAAATGGTTATATAAGTTAAATAGGCACCGAAATGAAGATAAAATGGAATATTAAGGGCTAGCTAACCACTGTTTGACTTGAATTATTATATTATTTCAATTATCTACTTTAATCTTCTCGATTCAAGTAATTCAGGGAGCCACTATCCTAGTATAATCTACACGATCTAACCAACATTATACATTGAAATATGATTCATTTAATTTTAGTACCTAACTGGGTTATAGAACTAGAGGTTTATGCGGCAAAATAGCTAGTTAGTTCTTCATATTTTATTTTACTTTCTGTTTAGTTCTCATATAACTTAAACAACCATTTAAGTGGCATGAGAATGCCAAATGTGTTAATTTCCAAAGTTTGAGAGGTGTGTAAACTTGAGTAATTCTAAGGCTAAAAGCATGTTTAAATTGGCAAAATTTAGGGTTTAAAGGGGTTTTATGCTGCAAATGCTTTTGTAGTAGTTTGTCTTTTATAAAGCAAAGAATTTCTTTTATGACTATGAAATATGAATGCTCCTAACTGTTCCAGTTAATCATTACTTCAATCCTAAGTGTCAACATAATAGGATTAAAATCCTATGATGTTATCCTATGGTAATGTATCTAAGCATAGGCTTGCTTTGAGTACTCTAATTTCTTTAAAGTAACAGTGCTTGACATACGACTAGATTAGTTAAGACCATGAGTGCATCATCAGCAAGATGGATGTGACTCTAGTGCACACCTTAGAGCAATCAACCCATTTCAAGACTCAACTACAAGCCTTTTAATTGCAACAACTTAAATGTAGTATATGCCATCGGAGCTGAAATTATTATGGTGGCTGGCACAAGACTTGCCTCTAGGGATCTTTGTTGAGCAATTTCGATTGTACCAATTCCAATTATTAGATTTGAAGTAAAATATGTGCTATTTTAGTGCATTAAAAAAAGAAAATTCATAAAAAGTTAGTAACAATAAAAATTCATAAAAAATTAATAACATTAATTTTTTTTAAATTCAATTGATCATTACACCTATATAATACTCTCTCCGTCCCAAATTCTTTGCACCATTCACGTTTTACCAATTAATCTATGATTTTTTATTTTAGACATTTTAACATATAAATGAAAAACTTTTATGTGTGAATGATAAATCAAGACCTATAGTTTCTAAATGTATTTTTTTTAATTTTTTTCTAACAATCAATAATATAAAAAAATTCAAGTCAAACTAGCCCAAAAAGTCAAATGGTTCAAAGAAATCGGGACGGAGGGAGTATCAAATATCAAATAGAATTGATTCTGGGCAAAAAAAAGATGTAAAAAAAGAAAAAAAAATTATTTTAGATTAAGTTAACTTAAATTAAAATAAATCGGGCGTAAGTCAACTCTTGCCATTGACATTTACAAATTGTTACAAGTTGGTCACCAACTCAGATATGCTTTGGTAGAAATAGTACTCCCTCCATACCACGAAGAGTGCTCCATTTATGATTGATAGATGATTAAGGAATGATAAAATTATGTGTTTTTGTCCACTTTTACCTCTATCTACCCTTTCTCCTTCTCCCTATTTGCTACACGTTGAACAATAATCACTATTAAGCATCTCAAAAAATTCCTAAACCATACGTATTTCTTTTTTACCTTATGGTTTTCTTGGCTGACATCTAAATCATACTTATAATTAAGAGTTCATCATTGAAGTCATCAATAACATCAGCGTCAAATTCAACATCAACTTCAACATCATTTTTATTTTTTTGCTTTCAGCATTTAGATTATCCATCACTTGTGCACCCCTAGTTGCACCAGCTCTAGCTTTCGAATTCCAACCATGATCCTAAGGTGGTTGCACCACTATCATCTAAGCTCAAGCTACCAACACTCTTGCCTAGCTACTTCACTTAGAATTTCTTTCTATTACCAGTACCAAATAGTCTTCCACCCCCTCTTCTTAAGCTCTTCTTCTCTAGCAAGGAAAAAAAAAAAGAAATTATAAGTATAGTCATTTATAGGGGTGTGCACTATTTGAGCGAAACCGAAAAAACCGTCAAACCGAATTAATTCGGTTTTTCGGTTTGACTTATTCGATTTTTTGGTTCGGTTTCGGTTAAAACCGAAATTTTGAAATTCGATTTCAATTTGACCGAATTAACCGAAATTTTTAAAAACCATTTTTTGGCTCTTAATGACTCACTTTTTATTATCGCTTGTAGGCTAGCGAAACTTATTGTTCTGGCTTAGATGACCCAACCCAACCCTCACTCCTCCTTTGTGCGTGAGGATGATATTACTTAGGGAAATAAGAAGAAAATGTAAAGAAAATGCAGCTTCTATCAAGAAGATATTTGTAAATTCGATTATTTCGGTTTCAAACCGAACCGAATTGAAATATTTCGGTTCGGTTTTGATCGGTTTTTCTAGATGGTTTGGTTAATTCGGTTTGTCATGGTCAAAAACCGAAAATTGACTTAACCGACCAATTCGGTTCGGTCCAAACCGAAATAACCAAATACCCACTCCTAGTCATTCATCACCATCAGAAAACCCTAACCAACAACTGAGGACGGCAGTCTCTAATTCCAATCTAGGACAAAGGATGAGGCCAAATTCTCAATTTTCAAACATTAAGATCAATATAGACTGAATCACAAATATCAAGTAGGCCAAAATTAAATTAAAAAAATAATCAGAGGCCAAATTTCTTATATGGCACTCATCTCATTTCTCATCATCCTTTAGATCTTTATCAACTACTCCATTGTGTGTCTTTGCCACTTTATCCCTGCCGTTTTAGATTATCTTTTTAGTTGATTGCTCCATCCGCTCCTCTTGTGCTCAATTTGAAGGCACATACATGATTTGAAAGCCTAATCATCAATTCCATCATGATTTGAAAGCCATCGATGCAACTCCTATTCTCGATTCAAAGGCCAGTGCCTAGCTTGGGGATTTGAAATAGCAGTCACAATGGCAAACCCATGCCATCAATTAGACAACCAGTAGCCACAATGCTAATGTACCTCACTTAGGGAGGTGAAATCATGTTAATGGAAAAATAGGGAAAGACAAGGGTCGATGGTCGGTCTAAGATTGGAAGAAGAATCAAAATAGGAAAAGATGAAAAAATAGGTGGAGAAATAGAGTAGAAAATCTGGAAAATAGTGAGGCCAGTCAAGGTCGTAATTATCATTTGAGTTACTAAAACTTATCAAATAAAGAAATGATACAAATAATTTGAGATAGCCCAAAAAAAAAAATGAAGCAACCTTTGTGGGAAAGATGGTACAAAAAGTCTCATCATCTTTTAACTCATCAGAAAATGCTCTCTTAGTTCATATTAAAACGTACCAATACACTAACTCTCCCCCATAGACTCATCAGAAAATGCCTTTTTAGTTTAAAAACATATAAATGTCCTCTTATTTTCTACAAATTGACATATCAAATTGCCAGAAAACTACTTAAATGTTAGTCGGTTCTACACATAACTTCTCAATCATTCTACCACAGCATCTTTAAACTTACTTTTGCATAAGATAAAGCATTATTCAACTATAAAAAATTCATGTGAATAATCTTTTATTAAAGTTATGAAAAATTAAATTATATATAATTAACTTAATTATTATATAAATAACATAAAGATTAAATAATACTTTTTTTGTCTAAAAAAGGATAAACACATTCCTTTCTCGATCATCCTACAAAGGATGAAGCATTTTCTTTTTTATTAAATCTTTAACATTCAATTTACTCTACTATTTTCATTTTAAATCTCACAACATAAAACTCAAAAATAAATTTTTTAATCTTAATTAAAACTTCCACTATACAAAACCCCCCAAAAGAATATTTTCTTTTTTAATTATTATTTAAAATCTCACTACACATAACAAAAAAAAACTACTAAAAAACATGAACCATTGGAAATTTCTAACGTGAAGGGCCATTGGAAAAATGAGATAATTTTCTAATGGCCTTCGCATATGTTGTATATTTATATCAACTTTATTTCCAATGGCCTAGCCATTGAAAATTTCCAATATTTTGGCCATCGGAAATATATTATACATATATTTTACACATAATAATAATAATAATAATAATAATAATAATAATAAATTATTATTATTATTATTATTATTATTATTATTATTATTATTATTATTATTATTATTATTATTATTATAGTATATATTATATATTAGAATGTATGTTTCATATATTAGAATATATCATATAGATTATAATGTATAATAATAATAATAATAATGTATAATCTATATGATATGTTTTAAATATTTATTATTATATATGATACATCATGACACAGATGATACATTATACTATATGATAATAACATATTTTAAATATATATTATTATATATAATACATTAAGACACATACATTATAATACATTATAATATGTATTATTATGTTTATAATAATAATAATAATAATAATAACCATCATCATCATCATCATCATCATATATAAAATTATATATTTTAGAAAGTAAAGTAATATTTTTAAAACATTTTTTACAAATAATAATTATAAATATAATAACATTAATATATGTTGTATAATATATATCAAATAATAAAATTAATCAGATAGTGTTTTAATGTATCATATACTATAATGTATGTGTCATATATAATATAATACATATCATATATATTTGGATGTATAATATAATATAATATAATGTATCCTATTTTTCATAACATATAATCTATAATAATAATAATACTATAATGTATCATATATAATAATATATATTTAAAATATATCATATATATTTATTGGGCCAAAGCTAACCTAGCCCAACCTAAGCCTAGCAATAAATACACTCACCTAACCCTTTCCCTCTCAACCTCCCTCATCTGCTCTCTCTTGCCCTCTCATCTGCTCTCTTTCGTGACTCCCATTTGCCTTTCCTTCATTTGCCAGTCTCAACTCATCTCCCTCTACCTGTCGCCTCCATCACCTATCTTCTCCATCTCTTTTGTCACTCCTTTCGTCGTGCCATCACCCTTATCTGTTTCGCCACACCGTTCGTCACCCATTCTTCACTTCTCCATTTGCTAATTGCCCATGCTCCACTTTTCCGTTCTAGGCCATTTTGGCCCGTTCGCTATGCTTTGCCTTGCAGTTCACCCAACACGTCACCCAGCCACCTAGCCCGATGCCTCACCTCGTTGCCTAGGCCAATGCCTCTTAAATGGTTTTGAGTTTGATTTTATTTTTTATTTTGTGTTTAATTTTGTAGATCCGGATGTGAGCTTGGTGTGAGATTTTGTAGATCTAGTTGTGAGTTTATAGATCTAAGTTTCATTTCTTTAAATCATGTGAATTGAGTGTTTAATCTTGTTCGATTGTAGATACAATTCTTTCTTGTGAATTTTATGTCTATTTTTGCATTTTTAGGAAATTTTATGTGATTTTTTTGTTTGAATTTTGAATTTTTAAATAAATTTTAATAAAACATAAAATATGAGTTTAGTAATATATAAAATATATTATCAGGAATAACATATATATGTTTTTTATTTTCTTAAATAAGAATTTCCAACGGCTTGGCTGTTGGAAAACTGTTCATCCATTCAAAAAACCTTTTACAAGATTGGGCCGTTGGAAATGTTCAACTGTTAATTTTCCAACGGCTAACGGTTTAGCCGTTGGTAATATCAAAGATCAATTTTTGGGGCTGTTGGACCTTTTTTTTTTCCAACGCATTGTTTACCAATGGACATGTTTTCAATAGCTTCACATTAGAAAATTCTAATTTTCCAACACGAGGCTATTGAAAATTTACATTTCTTTAGTAGTACGAATTTTTTAAATTTTAGTTTTAGAGGAAAAAATAAAAAAATTCATAAACTACTCACGCTTTAATCTTCATATGCAGAGAAATATATAATTATTTTTTTTGTGCTCATAATACAATACAATATAAGGTAGTACAAGGTTAAAAGAGCAAAATTGGGGATTGAGTGAATTTTTTGTCCCTAGATAAACTTGAATCCTGACTGTTAGATCATAGACAACCCTGGTATAAATTAAAGTGGTCATTCGTGCCATGACTGTTTTTTTTTTTTTTAGCAGAGGAAGCACTAAATTTATCATATGTAACACGTCAGTTTTGCAGCAAGAAGTGCATTCCGTGTGAATGCAATCTTGCGCTAATGGAATACCAAAATGTAGACTTCAATTATAGAAAAATCTTTGCTCAAGTCTTTCTTAAGTTGTGAATGAGTCGACTCCAATTTCTACACAATTTAATAATATTGACCAATTGACTCCAAAATTTCTACCAAGTACTGAGTCAAGATGTAAAGAGGAGACTGGAAGCAGCGAGTACGATATATAACGTCAAGTCGTCAACAATGGAGAGATTCAATGTCTGTTCTGATCCCTTCAGTTGTGATTGATGGTCAATTCCATCCCTTTACTTGCAATTTTGAAAGTTCCGGGGTAGTTGTGTAGTTTTCCCATGAAAATAATTAGGCGGACTTTTTTTTAAAGTGTTTATTATTTATCTTTAATTTCTTTCTCACGCGTCTTATCTTAAAGCTTGGCAACTAGACGGTTGATTATTACATTTAGTTAAAATATTAACGATATGAATTTACTCATCATTACTATATTATTCTCATTTTATCCGAGTGAGAATTTGGATTAAAATGATGCTACCAATGGGGGAAAAAAGATGTACTGAGCTATTATTGAAAAAATTGCAAAATATTGCTAATTGGTTACAGATGAGTGAAATTAAATGGCAATTCAATAGCTTTTCACGATAGTTCGATAGCATTATTTATAACTCCAAAAAGTGAATAATAATTGAACGTGTGCATAGTAGATGGGTGTGGCAACGTATTGTTCGTTTTCGGGAGTCGCCACCAATCGGTTTTTCTTAGGTCGATTGGATACCTAAAATATGGTCAGCGAGAGTTCGGGGATCGGGAGTACGGTTACGTTAAAACAATATTGTTATAGCGCCCAAAATTGGCACCTTAGTTGATTTTAATTTTGTTTCGCTTTGTTTTTAAATAATTTTCAGTTAATTTTTGAAATTAGAAATTTTAACTGAATTATGGAAAAATGTGGATTTTTAAGTTAATTTGGATAGAATTTTATGATTCCGAACCATGGACTCTGCCGAGTCATTTGGACACGGAAGATTTGGATTCCGAACCATGGACTCTGCCGAGTCATTTGGACACGGAATTTGACGAAATTTTAATCAATTTAATCCATATTGTAAATATGGATTTTTACCTTTTTATTTATTTAATTTTAAAAAAAAGTCGATATTTTCCAAACCGTAGATCCTGCCGGATCATGCGGATATGGAAATTATTTAGAGTTAATTATTTAATTATTACTTTATGGAATTAATTATTAGTTTAACTTATAAGTCTTTTGTTATTAAATTTGTTAATGATTTAAAAAAAATCTTTCTTTTTTATATCTTATTATTCTTTTCTTTCTTTTCTTTTCTTTTCTTTGTCTTTTTGATTTTTATCTTTCTCTTATCTTTTTTTTTTTTTCTTATCTGATTTTTCTTGTTTAATGAAGGATATTTATTATTTAAAGAATTACTCAATTTATAAAAGAATTAAAAAAAAATTAATTTTTTTATTTAATAAGAAGTTAATTTAAAGGAATCAAAGAGTTTAAAAATAAAAATCTTTGATCATGCTACGGGGCGTTGTTACTCAGCCAGACCCTCTTCACCAGGTAAAGCAGCTCAAAAGCTGGCACGAGACAGTTTCCAGCCAATATACCATGAACTAAAAATTTTTTTTTTTTGACTTAACAACATGGTTCAGATTTATTTTACATATATATTTTTTATGGCTAATTTCTTTAAATGAAATGAGTTTAACCATAAAATAAAGAAAAATTAAATAACAATAAATAAAGTGGAGGTTTTCTTCTTTTTTTTTATTTCTTTTTATTTAATACCAGGATTTTATTTACCAAAGAAAACAAAAGAGTTAAAAATAAAATCTTGATATTCATGTATTTGATTGATTTTTGTTGTTTGATAAAAGATAAACCAAAATTAATTATTCAAGAAAACATTTATATAAAAAGTCTTGATATTTATACATATTTATTTTTAAGCTTATTTTTTTAATTTGATAAAAGATGAACCAAGAAAGTAATTATTTAATCAAGGTTTTATTTATTTAATGAAGAAAACTAAAGATTTATATGTATATTTTTTAAAATAAAAGTAAAGTCTTAATATTTTATTTGATAAAAAGGTGAATCAAAAAGTAAACAAAACTTTATTTATTTAATGATGAAACCAAAAAATTATATGTATATTTCAAAAAGAAAAGTCTTAATATTTATTTGTTTTATTTTTTATATAAAAAAAAATTAAGCAAAAATGATTATTTAATAAGGAAACTAAAAATTTATATGTATATTTTAAAAAAAATAAAGGTAAAGTTTTGATATTTATATAATTTATTTTAAAAAAAATATTAAAGAAATCAAAGATTTATATGTATATAAAGAAAAGTTTTTGATATTTATATGATTTTTTTATGTTCTTTTTGTTTGTTAAAAGATTTTTTTTTTCAATTTTCTAATTTATAAATACGTCTAATTAATAAGTAAAGAGATTTAATTTTTTATTATTACCTTTATTTGAAATCATTTGGATAAAATTTTATTTAATAAAGAAAACAAAAAGTTATATATTTTTATTATTTTGAAAGATATAAGTAAAAAAAATAAGTAAAATATTAGCCCAAAAAAAAATTTTTACTCTTTTATTCTTTTTATTAATAAAGAAACTAAAAAGTTATATTTTATTATTTTGCTGGATAAAGAGATAAGTAAAAATATTAGTTCAAAGTTTTTATTTTTTATAATAAAGGAAAATTTATTTATATACTTTATTTAAAAAAAAATATTTTATATATTCTATTTAAAATATTTTCCAAGCCATGGATCCTGGCGGATCATTTGGACATGGAATTTAATTTTTATTAAATTGTATTAATTATTTAATTAATTATTAATTAAAAATCATTACTTTTAAAGATATATTTGAAAAAAATGATTTATATTCATTTATTTATTTATTTATTTTTCATTATTTCATTATGTTTGTTTATTAAAAGGAATAAAAGTTATGTCTCAAAATAATAAAAGATAGTTGATTTTTTTTTATTAGTGATTTTTGTTAGCCTTTAAAAATTATTCACATAAAATTCCATTTTTATTTTTTTAATCATCAAAAAAATTAATAATAAAGTGGGGCTTTTTGGCCATCCACTTTAATAACACAATAATAATAAAAGTTAGCACAGTTAATATGGTTAGTTGTTAATAACAATAAAAAGAAAAGTTAGTAAAGTTAGATTAGTTGTTAATAACAATAAAAAAAAAATTAGTAAAGTTAGATTAGTTGTTAATAACAATAAAAAGAAAAGTTAGTAAAGTTAGATTAGTTGTTAATAACAATAAAAAAAAAATTAGTAAAGTTAGATTAGTTGTTAATAACAAAAAAAAAAAGGTTAGTAAAGTTAGATTAGTTGGTTGTTAATAACAACAATAAAAAAGGGGTTAGTAACAATAACAATAATAAACAAATAAATAAACAAGTAAAAGAATTAGTAATTAGTTTTTTTTTTTTTTGTTTTATGCAAGAACAAAAGAAAAAGGTTAGTGACCAAAATGAAAGAAATTGAAAAGATGAAGGATTAAACGAGAGTTGTACCTTTTTATTTTGAATTTGAATTTCCTGTTAACAGGAAACCTGAAATCTCGGCCAGGGGCAGGGGGGGAACGGCGGCGGCCAGGCAAGCGGCGGCGAGGGCGAAGGCGTGCGGGAGCACGGCGGAAGGCGACGGGGCGGCAGGCGGAAGGCGACGGGGCGGCACGGCGGCGGTGACGGCGACGGCGACGGCGGGGGAAGCGACGGCGACGGCGTGGGAGTGACGGCGACGGCAGGTGGAAGGCGACGGGGCGGCACGGTGGTGGCGACGGCGACGGCATGAGAGTGACGGCGACGGCAGGACGGCTGGGCGCGGCGGCGGAACGGCAACGGCGGCGGCGACGGCGACGGCGTGGGAGTGACGGCGACGGCGGGACGGCTGGGCGCGGCGGCGGAACGGCGACGGCGACGGCGTAGGAACGACGGCGACGGCGAGACGGCGGCGGCAGGGCGACGGGGAGGCACGGTGGCGGCGACGGCGAAAGAAAGAAAGGGAAAACAGAGGAAGAAGGTAGTCGAAACGTAAGAAAAAATAATTTTGGGACTGTTTTGACAGAGGGAAGAGAGGCTAGGACTAAGGCTTCTATTTTCCCTTTTTTAAAACGGAGCTATGGACTTTTTTCTCTGATTTTCTATATGTTCAGCACTGAATTTGGGGGGGTATTTATAGAAGGAGATTAGCTGAACTGTGGACGGATAAATTAATAAAAAAATCTCAAACTTATCTTTTAAATTGGTAAAATGACAGTTTCAGTCCTTTACGCTACTCCAGCTCTGGATAAGCTCATAAGCTTCTGATTTTGACAATTTTAACGTTTTCTGTCAATTTGGGCCAGAAATGTCCGTTTAGGCCCAAAATTGACGCGAAAAATTACCCAAAGCTCCTGAAACTTTCAGAATTAGTCAATTTTATCCGAAGTTTCTCAATTTTGTCATTTTTACCTCAAACTTTTAATTTTTTGTCATTTTTTTCTGAAATTTTATTTTTATTTCAAACACATACATATTCACACATATATTATTTTAAATCAAATCTTCTCAAAATAAAAATATATTTTAAACTAATTAACATAATTAAAATTTTTTAGCAATAATAATAATAATAATAATAATTTTTTTTAATTAGTTTTTTTTAAAATTTTTAAAAAAAAGGCCGGACGAAATTGGGTGTCAACAATGAGTAATTCTCGCGTCCGCCCTGGCGGACGTACGCCAGGGACGGAACGCAAACGTCCCTCCCCCCCCTCTCTTCTTTTTTTTTTTGTCTAAATCCAATTTTTTTAATTTCATATTTAATTAAAAATAATTATATTTATTTTTCTAAGTATATTTTTATAAAAAAATTATTCTTGATAGTGTTCTTTCATATTTTAAGGAATTAAATCAATTACCATTTTTTATTTTTAACATCAAATAATTCTCTTATTTTATAAAATCTCTTTTATTATTTCTAATGTTGGGATCCAAATTAGTTACAATTTTTCATATTTTCACACTAAAATATTAATATTCTAACAAACACACAGGATGAGATAATATAAAATGAAAAATTGGTATCGATATTTTTATTTTTCATTAGAAATTAGACACCATAATATGTGATATTGGATATCGACATAGATAAAATTAGACACTCCTATAGATTATATTAGACATTAGTGCATAACTTGTTTACATAAAAATATAAATTTTTTATTTTTTTTAAAATATGTTTGCCTTTTTTTTTAGTATCCAATTATATCTATGTGATATCTAGTTTTATATAGAATGAAGGAGATATGTAGAGTGTCATAATTAAAATTTAGACATCATAATCATGTAAATTGTATATTTCCTTATCAAATTTAGATCCTTAACCCATCATGCTAGACATTCGACCATCATTATCAGACATTTAAATACTTCAATCCAACACTTGGGACATCATACTCAAATAACTTACTGACATTTATATACTAGAATTAAAGGTAAAATTATGATATAATTTTTCAATTAAATATCCTTTAAAATAACATTATTATACTTCGAATTAAAGGTAAAATTTGAATAATCGAACTATTTTATCCTCAACACTACGAAAACAACTTGTAGACATTTATATACTAGAGTCAGACATTAAAACACCAGACATAGACACTAGAAACTCAATTTTAGACACTTAAAGGTAGACACTATTTACCTATCATTGGACATTAACGGTGTTAATTTGTCTGTTAGTGGTGTACGTCCGTCATGACGAATAGTATCATATCTCATAGTAGATTTATATTATTGGGTTCTTAACCTAACTTATGACAAATCGTCCGGACATAACTCTGGAATTCTTATCATTATTTGAGGCGCTTCAATTTATTCAAAAGTAGTTGAAGACTATAGTTTTCAAGGGTACATTTAGAATTTTATTTTTACATAATAAATTTCAAAAAAAAAAATATTTTTTTGGGTCTTGGTACAATTTTTGAGGTAAAACGCAGATTTTTGGGACAGATAAAGGCAAATTATATTTTCACCCAAATCCTTAGAGTTTTTCCTTAGTAATATACACTCAGTCGAAAGGGCCACGAAAACACTATGTTGTTCATTTATATTTCATTTATAGTCCATTAGTCCAATTAGCATGAGAATCACAATATCACTTGATCGGTCAAGATTCAGGTTCCAACTTAAATAAATGATTTCTTGCCTTTGCAGTTCATATGTATGTATGGTAGATTATACATAGATTACTCATCTCTCAAATATACTTTTCTCTTCTAATAGTTATGAGTATAAAAATTTAATAATAACACGGTGTGATCAATTGTACTTGGTCACAAAACTAGAGCCATTTTATTTTTAAATTGTTTTTTCTTTTATTTATTTTTTTATATGAAACTAATTTTATTGAAAAATAATATTATATATGCATAATAAGTCATTAAAAATATAATTTTTATAATTTTACTAAATTTTTATGAATTTTTTAGTTTCAGATATTACAAAAGAAATATTTGTCCGCAATACTGTAGTCTGGTAGTTGCGTATTTGAACACCTCTGTCGGACCGGATTCGATTCTCCAGTGGGGCACTGTACGTTCCCCTGCAAAATTGCGGTTTGATGCCTTCTAAATTTCAAGAATGAGACAGATTCCCCTCAATCTTTCCTTAGTAACTCTCTAATACCTATACATTGTATATACTTATGAGCATAAAAAAAAAAATTTATAAAAATTTATTTTTAAATAAATTTTTGTATCTATATAATATTAACTTTTAAATGAAATTGGTTTGAGACAAATATATATATATATATATCTAATACCTATACATTGTATATGCTTATGAGCATAAAAAAACTTTTTTATAAAAATTTATTTTTAAATAAATTTTTGTATCTATATAATATTAACTTTTAAATGAAATTGGTTTGAGACAAATATATATATATATATATATATAAGTTATTTTGAATTAAATTAACTTAAGTTAAAACAAATTACCTCTAAATTTTCTTCACATGATCAAAATCTGGACTAAGATCCCTCTTGTTAGGCAGGCAAAATTGGATTTTGGAGAAAATAGATCATCGAGATATGGTAAAAAATGGACTTTTGCAACATGTCATGTACTTGTTGCTTTTATAAAATTAGTCACCTTTGCAACATAGTGGTGGCCGTGTGGTGGCTCTTATTCTGACATTATAATTCCTTCGTTTTACATTATTTATAGCATTTACTGTTTTGGACCTTCTTAAATTTTTGTAATATTTTTATATTTAATAAATTACTAGGATTGTGAGCCCCGGCATGTTGCAGTGAGTAAAAGTTTCAGGCTCAAAATTTGTTTCTGTGGGATTTTTTTTATGAGTGGACAACTTTCTTATCCAATTAATAAGTCTACTGTATTTGCTCCTTTAGTCGCTGAACTTCTCTATATGATGATCAAGACCTTAATTTCAATTATAATAGTGTAGAGATGTCAAAAAATACACTACATGCCCCCACCCTCCCCAAACTTGGCCAACTAACCTTGAATCCACCCCTACTTACATAATCATACGGAGGGTATAGATTTAATTAATTCTACTTGACTGTACTCATATATTTCCCAAATTAATATGTTTACTTTTAAAATATGATTTTATTTCAAAATAAAATTATAATAACATAAATTACCATATATTACTTTAGTTTTTAATTTTTTTTAGTTATTATAAATTACCATATATTACTTTAGTTTTTGATTTTTTTAGTTATTATTAATTTTAAATATACACATTCTTCAAAAAATATACATAAAATATTTAAAAAAAATGTCTAAAAAATTAAGCATATATTTTAAATAAGTTGGTAGGTAATACCTATTTATCCATAGGACAGATACTATCCAAACCCGATTACTCATAAAGAGACATTAAACCAAGCTTGTGTTGTGATATCACTACAATAATAAACCAAAATGAAGACCCAATCATCACATGTAGGAGTTTGGAGGCAAAAAAGGTAATATATATATATATATATATATATGGGGACTAAAACATAAGGTTGACCACAAACAGGAGGGGGGAAAATGTTACTGTTCAATAAACAGTATTTAATAGCAATTTTACTATATTACCCTTTAAATTATTATTTAAATACTTATCTTTTTTATATTTCTTAATCTATGTTTAAAAAATGAAGAGTAAAAGTGGAAATAATATAATTTTTTCCTGTTTCGTAATTTTAGTGTTAAATTCAAATATTTAAAAAATACTCTTAAAAAGTAAAATAGGAAAAAAATCACTTTAAATACAATGTGTATCTCCGGCGCATGCTTATACTTCTTTTTTACTTTCCCAACATTCCTATTAATTTGTTTTTTATTTCTGATTATTAAAAAAAATGTATTGGGAGCAAGATAGATGGTTTAGCCGCCATTGACGCGGTAAATGAACAATGCTATTTCTATATTAGAAGAAAATCGTAATAGCCACCATTAGCATATGGTTAGATGAACGATACTAAATAAATTTGTTGAACTAACTTTTAAAGAAAAAACATCTTGACGTGACCAGTACCCAAATTCGAGTACACATTCATTTGTAGGAAGCTTCCCACTCAAAGAAGTTCAATTAAGAAATTGACGAGAAAATCCTCTGTATGTTTTGAGTCAAGGTGGGGGAGAAGAAAAGGAAAGGGCCGAAAGGTGTGAAAGGGGTAACTGGCACAGATCATACCTAAACTATCACTTTCATTGCATATTTACTCTCAAACTATAAAATGATGATCCATTGTCCTCAAAATGTTGTAATCTTCGCCCTCTGCAAATAAATTAAATAATACTTAAATCAAATGGAATGTTTGATAATACAAATAAAAAATTATCTAACAATTTTCTCTCAATAAATTTAAATTATTAATAAATTTTTATAGCTAATGAACAGTTTGATTTACTAGTTTTTCTCTAATAAAATGCAAGATAGTCCTTATTCTGGAAGAAATCAAGTGGTTTCTGTCAACTTAAATTTTATATTTATGGATGAATTACTTTCTTAAACTTTCAATGTGATTTAAATGTTCAGTTTAATTATAGAGGAGAAATGTTGTCGTATTATCAACAGTTGTAGAATGATGATATAAGAATTTATAATTTTTTTATGAATATGCAACATAGCCAATAATTCCGGGATGATCGGTGCCGTTTAGCGACACAGCTATAATTGAACAGGAGCGAGTCGCGGCTGACTAGCTATTTCCTATTTCAAGTGTGTAACCATTGTCCTTTAACGAGGCTCTTGACCATGGACCATGGCCTTTATGAACCCATATCATGTTGGACACTTTTACCCCTATTAATTGATAACTTGAGTCAATTATTTGAATTTGGTAAATTAGACAGTTTAAGGTTGACTATTATTGTTAGTAATTATAGGCGGAAAATGTGGGATTAATTTAAGAATATATAAATAACTCTCATTAATGAAAAATTAGGAGTTAATGGTCAATAATCACAAAGGAAAATTAGATAACAATTAAAATTAGAAGTTAAAGCAAAATACAAATGATTTGAAAAATGTTCTTTTACTTTATCCTTTTACCTAATTCATATTTTCAGCAACATGGTTTTACAATTATGTTCCTCATATTTTTCTTGCTTTATTATTATGTTTGTAAATCTTTGTTCATTTTTTAATTTTTTTGAAGTACATCCTTGTTCATAATTGTTCATATTTTCTCATTTTATTATAATACTTATACACCTTTGTTCATTTTTAATTTTTTTGGAGCACACCCCTGTCCATAATTGTTCATGTTTTCTTGCTTTATTATGATGTTTGTACACCTTTATTCATTTTTTTGATGGAATACATCTTTTTTCACAATTGTACATCCAATTTTCTCAACAAAAAAATTATTTATCAAAATTTTATAATATATAAAATTAGATTATAATATATAAAACATCTATAGTAAAAGTTTCTCCACAACAAATACCTAGCATTCTTAGAAGCACTAATAGTACCAATTTCAAACGTTATCTATTAATAATAGCACATAATTGTCTCTATTAAAGTTCTTACTATTACTATACTCTACAAATCTCAACACAAATTGTAACTTATCGTCTAATTGTCTCAAGGTTAATCTTGTCCAAAATAAATGGGTCTTTGAAGACCTGGTCTCCCTAAGAGTCTCACTCCTTTAACATCCCCTCGCACAATTGTCGGCAAAAAAAAAAAAAATATCACTTGTATTTTGTAAAAATAAGTTTATAGCAATTTATATATGTTTTTCTATCAATTAAATTTACCATATAACACCAGTATCATTAGATCCAACAAGAAAATGTTTTCAATATTTTTTTTATATTCAGAATTACTACAAATGCCAACGTGTGATATGGTGATTTTAATACAGGAATCAGCTCATCAACAATGGTTCTCTTATTAAAGGGATTCAAACAAAAACACGCTTTTGAATAAAAAAAATGGGTGTGTTTATGTGGCAACGTCGGGTTTTCTGGAGTCGCCACCAATCGGTTTACTTAGGTTGATTGGTCACCTTAAAATTGGTCTGCGAGAGTTCGGGAATCGGGAGTACGGTTACACTAAAACAATATTGTTATAGCGCCCAAAATTGGCACCTTAGTTGATTTTAATTTTGTTTTACTTTGCTTTTAAAAATTTTCAGTTAATTTAGATATTTTAACTGAATTAGTCAAAAATGTGGATTTTGGTAATTAATTCGGGTACAATTTTATACTTCCGAACCATGGACTCTGCCGAGTCATTTGGACACGGAAGATTTTGATTCCGAACCATGGACTCTGCCGAGTCATTTGGACACGGAATTTTGGTGAAATTTTAAACAATTTTATCCATATTGTAAAAATATGGATTTTTATCTTTTTATTTAATTAATTTATTTTTTTTTAAAAAAGTTTAATATTTTCCAAACCGTAGATCCTGCCGGATCATCTGGATATGGAAATTGATTTAATTTATCGTAATTATTTAATTCTTATTATCATGAAATTAATTTTTAAATGATAATTTTGTTCATGAATGATTTTTAATACAAATTAAAAATTTATCTTTCTTTCTTTTTCTTTTTTTAATTTATTTTTACTTTCTTTTTTTTTAATTTTCTTTCTTTTATCTTTCTTTATCTTTATCTTATCTTTCTTTTTTTTTTTTTCTTTTTTTTTCTTTTATCTTTCTTTATCTTTTCTTTTATTTTTCTTATCTTTTCTTTTATTTCTTTCTTTTTTTATCTTTTATTTCTTTCTTTTATTATCTTTTATTTCTTTCTTTTATTTTTATCTGATTTTTCTTGTTTAATGAAGGATATTTATTATTTAAAGAATTACTCAATTTATAAAAGAATTGAAAAAATTATTAATTTTTATTTAATAAGAAGTTAATTTAAAGGAATTAAAGAGTTTAAAAATAAAAAAAACTTTGATCATGGTACGGGGCGTTGTTACTCAGCCAGACCCTCTTCACCAGGTGAAGCAGCTCAAAAGCGGGCACGAGACAGTTTCCAGCCAATATACCATGAACTAAATTTTTTTTTTTATAAAAGATTAACCAAAAGTAATTGTTTAATTAAAAAAATTAAAAATTTATATGTATATTTTAAACAAAAGAAGAAAAGTTTTGATATTTATTTAATTTGTTTTGGAATAAAAGATTATTTAACCAAAAATTTATATGTATTTTAAAACAAAAGTTTTGATATTTATATTTTTTTTGTTTTCTTTTTGTTTAATGAAAGATTTTTTTTTTATATCTCTGAAAATATCTAATTAATAAGTCTAAAATATTTAAGAGAAAATTCAATTTTTTTTTGCTATTTATTTTTTTATTTTTTTTGAAATTATTTGACTAAAATTTTTATAAAGGAGACAAAAAGTTATATTTTTTAAAAGGAATAAAATATTACTGAATAAAATATTAACCCAAAATTTTTATTCTTTTTATTCTTTTTATTAATAAAGAAAACTAAAATAAAATTATTTTATTATTTTAATAAATAATTAATATATTAGTCCCAAAATTTTATTTTTAATAAAGAAAAGTTTATTTATATACTTTATTTAAAAATATTTCCAAGCCATGGATCCTGGCGGATCATTTGGTCATGGATTTTTTAATTTTTGTTAAATTTTAATTATTTATTAATTATTAATTTTAATTGGATTTTTCTTGAATTTTTATTTTAAGTATCATTATTAAAAAAAATATTTAAAAAGAATTGATTTAATCATGTTTGTTTATTAATTTTAACAAAAAGTTCACTTTGTTATCTTTAAAGAAATAATAAAAAATGTATTCCAAAATAAAAATAATTGGCTTTTAAATTTTTATTAGCCTTAATAATTAATTACAAAAGAATCTTCTTTTAGTTTCTTTATTTATGGGTAAAAGGTGAATTAAATAAATTAAATTATATAAAGAAAAATTAATAAAGTGGGGCTTTTTGGCCATCCACTTGAAAAAAAAAAAAAAAATAAATGTTATCAAAATTTAATTAAATTAATTATTAACAATAATAATGAAAGTTAATTAAGTCAAAAATAATAAAAGTTAGCCAAATTAATTAAGTTAATTAATTAACAACAATAAATAAAAGTTAGCCAAGTTTAATTAAATTAATTAATTAACAACAATAATAAAAGTTAGCCAAGTTTAATTAAGTTAATTAATTAACAACAATAAATAAAAGTTAGCCAAGTTTAATTAAGTTAATTAATTAACAACAATAAATAAAAGTTAGCCAAGTTTAATTAAGTTAATTAATTAATAACAATAAATAAAAGTTAGCCAAGTTTAATTAAGTTAATTAATTAACAACAATAAATAAAAGTTAGCCAAGTTTAATTAAGTTAATTAATTAATAACAATAATAAAAGTTAGCCAAGTTTAATTAAGTTAATTAATTAACAACAATAAATAAAAGTTAGCCAAGTTTAATTAAGTTAATTAATTACAACAAAAATAAAAGTTAGACAATTTAATTAATTATTAACAACAATAAAAATAAAGGTTAGTAAAAATTAGCAAGTTAGTTGTTAGTTGCTAATAACAAAAAAAAAAAGGTTAGTAATAATAACAATAATAAACAAATAAATAAACAAGTAAAAAATAAATGAGTTAGTTAATTAATTTTCTGCAAAGACAAAATAAAAAGGTTAGTGACCTAATAGAAAGAAATTGAAAAGATGAAGGACTGAAAGGAGGTTTTACCCTTAAAAATTAAAATTGAATCTGAAGAAAGAATCAGAGGCGACGCGAGGGAGGAGGGGGGGGGTGACGGGGCTGGGCAGGCGGAGGCGGCGAGGGCGCAGGGCGGCCGGGCGACGGCGACGAGGGCGCGGGGCGACGGCGGCGAGGGTAACGGCGGCCGGGACGACGGCGGCGAGGGAGCGGGGCGACGGCGGCAGGACGGCTGGGTGCGGCGGCGCGAGACGGCAGGACTGCTGGGCGCGGCGGCGATGGCGACGGCGACGGCGTAGCAACGACGGCAACGGCGAGACGGCGGCGGCAGGGCGACTGCAGCGGGATAGGACGGCGACAGAAAAAGAAAGAAAGAGAAAACGGAGGAAGAAGGTAGTCGAAACGTAAGAAAAAAAATTTTGGGACTGTTTTGGCAGAGGGAGGAGAGCCTAGGACTAAGGCTTCTATTTTCTCTTTTTCTAAAACGGAGCTCTGAACTTTTTTCTCTGATTTTCTATCTGTTCAGCACTGAATTTGGGGGGGTATTTATAGAAGGAGCTTAGCTGAACTGTGGACGGATAAATTAATAAAAAATATCAAACTTATCTTTTAAATTGGTAAAATGACAGTTTCAGTCCTTTACGTTCCTCCAGCTCTGGATAAGCTCAGAAGCTTCTGATTTTGACAATTTTAACGTTTTCTGTCAATTTGGGCTAGAAACGTCCGTTTAGGCCCAAAATTGACGCGAAAAATTACCCAAAGCTCCTGAAACTTTCAGAATTTGTCAATTTTGTCCGAAACTTCTCAATTTTGTCATTTTTACCTCAAACTTTTAATTTTTTTGTCATTTTTTTCTGAAATTTTATTTTTATTCCAAACACATACATATTTGCACATATATTATTTTAAATCAAATCTTCTCAAAATAAAAATATATTTTAAACTAATTAACATAATTAAAATTTTTTAGCAATAATAATAATAATAATAATAATTTTTTTAATTAGTTTTTTTTTTTTAATTTTTTAAAAAAAGGGCCGGACGAAATTGGGTGTCAACAGCTGCCCCCCTTTGCATGCTTCATGAGACATGATGTGTGCAAAGTAGTTACCAAATTTCGTCCGTCTTAGCTAGCCATTGAGAACCTTCTCGCCGCCTAAACTATGTGGTTAAGGAAAATTTTTTTAGGGCCTCTGCGATAAGAACTCTCCTATCGTTGAAGGGAAAATTTGATAATTTTGAGGTTAAGGGTCCTACCTTAGAACCTCGACGATAGGAACTCTCCTATCGTTTGAAGTAAAATTGATGATTTTGAGGTTAAGGGTCCTACCTTAGAACCTCGACGATAGGAACTCTCCTATCGTTTGAAGGACAATTGATGATTTTGAGGTTAAGGGTCCTACCTTAGAACCTCGACGATAGGAACTCTCCTATCGTTTGAAGGACAATTGATGATTTTGAGGTTAAGGGTCCTACCTTAGAACCTCGACGATAGGAACTCTCCTATCGTTTGAAGTAAAATTGATTGTTTTGAGGTTAAGGGTCCTACCTTAGAACCTCGACGATAGGAACTCTCCTATCGTTTGAAGGAAAATTGATGATTTTGAGGTTAAGGGTCCTACCTTAGAACCTCGACGACAGGAACTCTCCTATCGTTTGAAGGAAAATTGATGATTTTGAGGTTAAGGGCCCTACCTTAGAACCTCGACGATAGGAACTCTCCTATCGTTTGAAGGAAAATTGATTGTTTTGAGGTTAAGGGTCCTACCTTAGAACCTCGACGACAGGAACTCTCTTATCGTTTGAAGGAAAATTGATGATTTTGAGGTTAAGGGTCCTACCTTAGAACCTCGACGACAGGAACTCTCCTATCGTTTGAAGGAAAATTGATGATTTTGAGGTTAAGGGTCCTACCTTAGAACCTCGACGACAGGAACTCTCCTATCGTTTGAAGGAAAATTGATGATTTTGAGGTTAAGGGTCCTACCTTAGAACCTCGACGATAGGAACTCTCCTATCGTTTGAAGGAAAATTGATGATTTTGAGGTTAAGGGTCCTACCTTAGAACCTCGACGATAGGAACTCTCCTATCGTTTGAAGGAAAATTGATGATTTGAATGAGGTTAAGGGTCCTACCTTAGAACCTTGACGATAGGAACTCTCCTATCGTTTGAAGGAAAATTGATGATTTTGAGGTTAAGGGTCCTACCTTAGAACCTCGACGATAGGAACTCTCCTATCATTTGAAGGAAAATTGATGATTTTGAGGTTAAGGGTCCTACCTTAGAACCTCGACGATAGGAACTCTCCTATCGTTTGAAGTAAAATTGATTGTTTTGAGGTTAAGGGTCCTACCTTAGAACCTCGACGATAGGAACTCTCCTATCATTTGAAGGAAAATTGATGATTTTGAGGTTAAGGGTCCTACCTTAGAACCTCGACGATAGGAACTCTCCTATCGTTTGAAGTAAAATTGATTGTTTTGAGGTTAAGGGTCTTACCTTAGAACCTTGACGATAGGAACTCTCCTATCGTTGCAAGTTTGAGGTTAAGGGCCCTACCTTAGAACCTCTGTGATAAGAACTCTCTTATCGTTTGAAGAAAAATTGATGATTGATTATTTGAGGTTAAGGAACTCTCCTTAGAACCTCGACAATAGGAACTCTCCTATCGTTGCAAGTTTGAGGTTAAGGGCCCTACCTTAGAACCTCTACGATAAGAACTCTCTTATCGTTTGAAGAAAAATTGATGATTGAGGTTAAGGGTCCTACCTTAGAACCTCGATGATAGGAACTCTCCTATCGTTTGAAGGAAAATTGATGATTTTGAGGTTAAGGGTCCTACCTTAAAACCTCGAATTGATTGATTGATCTCGAGGCAAAGGTTCCATCCTTAAAACCTCGGATTGATTGATTGATTTCGAGGCAAAGGTTCCATCCTTAAAGCCTCGGATTGATTGATTGATGTCGGGGTAAAGGTTCTATCCTTAAAACCTCGAATTGATTGATTGATCTCGAGGCAAAGGTTCCATCCTTAAAACCTCGGATTGATGAAAATTGATTATTTTTGAGGCAAAGGTTCCATCCTTAAAACCCCGATGATGAAAATTGATTATTTTCGAGGCAAAGGTTCCATCCTTAAAACCCCGATGATGAAAATTGATTTTGAGACTAAGGAGCTTTCCTTAGGACCTCGAGCGAAATTTATATGAAAGCAATTGAAATTGGAATAATTTTCTTCGAAAGTGTGAATTTTCATAATAGGCGAGCGCAAAGAATTAGGCTTCGATAAAACGTGTGAATCTTGATGATGACAATAACACTGACAAATTATGTAAAGGGAACGGATGTTTGGAATCAATATTCAAGGTTCATCTAATATTTTCTTCAGTAAATATAGATTCCCTTGTGAGATATGTCATCCGAATAAGGTTAAAGCTTAACTACCCCAAAATGTTATGCCTAGTAGACTTAATAGGATGCGTCTCAAGAGTAACAAAAATTACTCTTTACTCAGCCATTCCAACCTAAAGGCATTGTCCTATGGTTTTAATATCAGCATGGACGAAACTATCTTATAAGATAAAAAAAGGAAATTCCCTGAAAGAAAAACTAAAACACGAAAGAAAATGCTGATAATAAAACTAAAGGACAAGCAAAACGGATCGGATCACTTCTTCTTCCACAATACTTCAACAGGGTGAGTAGAGGACCATTATGAGAGTGAACTGGTCGGGAAAGACTGTCGTGTCCAGTCTATCTGAATCATTGCTGGATCTGGTTCAGGAACAAAAGCTTGTATTTTATCTAGCAATTCTTCAGCAGTTGTTGCGGATATTATGATTCGCCGTGCCACTCTTGATATAAAATTCTTCTGCATAGCATAATCCATAAAAGCTATCAGACCTGTAAAGAAATTGTTAACATTTAAAAGCCCAATGGGTTTCTTATGCAAATTAAGTTGGGCCATGGAAGCAATTTGAAAGACTTCTCCCAATGTGCCAAAACCACCTGGTAGAGCGATAAAAGCATCAGCATTTAAAAGCATTTGTAACACACGCTCTTGTAAATTTTTAACCACTAATTCTTCTCCAATCGTGCCCCCAGAAATAAATTTCAAAGGTCCAGGGATAATGCCCAGAACTTGACTTCCTCCTAGAGATGCTGCTGATGCTACACCTCCCATTAATCCGACACTACCTCCTCCATAAACTAAATGTATTTTTCGCTCAGCTAATACTCTACCCAAATGGTTGGCTGCTTTTAAATACTCTTCATCTTTTCCAGGAAAAGCCCCAGAAAATACACAAATACTTCGGGATTTACGAGTTGGGGTTTTCTCCATTCCTATCCTTACCCTTGTGAGAAAAGAGGATATATTTATAGAGATGAAGAGATAAGGCAATAATTTTATTTTTCAAGAATGGATACATTATTGCCAGCTATTCATAGTAGTCACGGGTATGACTCTGGTCAGGTATGGGTACACTATCGTTAAAAGAGGAGGAAAATTTTCAAAATAGCTGCTAGCATGTATAGTAGTCGCGACTGTAGCTTATGTCAGGAGTAGGTACATGATTGTCGGATGAGAAGGAAAATTTCAAAAGTGGCAGGTATATACAGTAGTCATAATTATAGCTCATGTCAGGAGTGGGTACATTATGGGAGGAAAATTTCAAAAGCGTCAGCTAGCATGTACAGTATCGTGACTATGGCTTATGTCAAGAGTGGATACATTATTGCTGAAAGAGGAGGAAAATTTCAAAAGCGACAGCTAGCACGTACAGTAATCGTGACTTTGGTTCATGTCAGGAGTGGATACATTATTACCAAAAGGGGAGGAAAATTTCAAAAGCGACAGCTAGCACGTACAGTAATCGTGACCTTGTTCCGTCTTCTACTGGCTTTGCGTCCAGTAACGGCTTCAATGCTTTCTATGAATCAGTGATTTGCATCTCATCTAGCTTTTTCACAAACTGGCAAACAGGGTCGTTTAGGGTCAGATTCCCAAGACTGTAACGTTCTCGTTCTTTTTGGAGAATTATCCATAATCCAACAACCTCAAATTGCACTATTCCGCAAGAATGCGCTTCAAGAACCTCTCGGATATCTTCCAGAGATTCCTTACGCAAGCCATTCTTGATGAATTTTATTCTATCATTACGATTTCTGGTGATCACTCCTGGAGAACGACATTTATTGCCGCAAATCCACCATCCACAATTGTGACAGACGCCTAGCCTCTTTGCTCTTCTCTTTTTGGCATAAACGCTTTTACCAAAGCCGGGCATACGGGGAAAGAACGCATCTGGAACTTCACCAGCCGAACGAACTTTAGCTTCGATTAGCCATCGCACATTATCAGGAATGCCTTTGTGCATAAATAGTCGGAATCGTTCACATCTAGCTTGATAAACCTTTTTAAGAACATTTATTGGGAAAGAAGGGAAATATTTTCGTAGAGCGGAAAGAGAAGGCTCCATTGATGAATGAGGCATTTAAGAGAAAAAGAAAGAAATTAGTGATTGTAGGAAATGGAAATAACTGAATTTGGGAGTTATGGAGTACCGTATCCAGAAGGAAGAACACGCATTTATAGTGATGAAAGGATAATGCGTTTATTACACTTACGGAAGTAAGTACATTATTGCCAAAAGAAAAGACAAATGACAGCTTATATGTACAGCAATCATGACTGTGACTCTCATCTTCCACTAATTCATGTCCAGTAATGGCTTCAATGCCTTCTATAAGTCGGGGATTTGCTTCCCATCTAGTTTTCTTACAAACTGACAAACGGGGTCGTTTAAAATCACATTCCCAAGACTGTAACGGTTTCGTTCTTTATGGTAAGTCCTCCATAAACCGATAATTTCACCTTGCACTTTTCCACAAGAATGCGTTTCAAGAGTCTCTCGGATATCTTTCAGAGACTCCTTACGCAGGCCATTCTTAATGAATTTTCTTTTATCTTCACGATTTATGGAGATGTATCCTAAAGAGCGACATTTAGTATTACAATTCCATCGCCCACATTTATAACACACGCCTAGTCTCTTTGCTCTTCGCCTTTTGGCATAACGGCTTTTACCTAAACCGGGCATGCGGGGCATAAATGCATCTGGAACTTCACCCGCCAAACGGACCTTAGCTTCAATTATCCACTGCACATTATCGGGAATGCCTTTGCGTGTAAAAACTCTGATTCTTTCACATCTAGCAAGGTAGATCTTTTTAAGGACTTTTAGTGGGAGGGAAGGAAAGTATTTTCGCAGTACAGAAAGAGTAGAATCCATTGATGAGAGAAGAATTTGAGAGAAGAGGGAAATGAATCAGTTATTGCAGGAAACTGGAATAATCGACTTTAGAAGTCACGGGGTATCTTATCTGTTGTTTAATCAGAAGGAAGAACACGCATTTATAGTGATGAAAAGGGATAACGTGTCGATTACACTTAGGGGAGCATGTACATCTGTCAAAAGAAAATGCAA
The DNA here is from genome assembly GCA_039654915.1 of Aquilaria yunnanensis. NCBI lineage: Eukaryota > Viridiplantae > Streptophyta > Magnoliopsida > Malvales > Thymelaeaceae > Aquilaria > Aquilaria yunnanensis. The sequence goes on from CM077600.1 coordinate 20,568,549, forward strand.
ATTTTTCCAAATATAACAAACTGTATGTACAGTAATTGTGACTGTGGCTTACATCTTCCACTGGTTTTACGTCCAGTAACGGCATTAACGGCTTCTATGAGTCGAGGATCTGCTTCCCATCTAGCTTTCTTACAAGCTGGCAAACAGGGTCGTTTAAAGTCAGATTCCCGGGACTGTAACGGTCTCGTTCTTCATGAAAAATACTCCATAAATCAAGAATTTCACGTTGCACAGATCCACAAGAATGCGTCTCAAGAGTCAATTGGATATCATCCAATGAGTCCTTACTCAAGCCATTCTTGATGAACCGTATTTTATCTTCTCGATTATTGGAGATCATTCCTAAAGAACGACACCTAGTCTTACAAGTCCACCTACCACATTTATGGCAGACTTGTAATCTTTTCGCTCTTCTTTTTCTGGCATAAGAACTTTTGCCAACACCAGGCATGTAAGACACAAATGCCTCTGGGATTTCACCTGCCAGACGAACCTTAGCTTCAATTAACCACCGCACATCTTCAGGAATTCCTTTATGCATCAGAGCTCTTAATCGTTCACAGCGAACTTGGTAGATCTTTTTTAGGATGTTCATTGGGAGAGAAGGGAAATACTTTCGCAAGGCGGAAAAAGTAGGATCCATTTTCTAGGAGGAAGTAAAAGAAAGAAGGGGTGAAGGAATCAGTTATTATGGGCAACTGAGAGAACCGACTTGAGAGTCACGGAGTACCGTATCCGCCGTTTAACCGGAAAAGTGGATCCTACTTTATTTTAGTATCATAGATATTTCTTATCTTTGATATCTCATCAGGCATGACATTGATCCAGTCCTTGATTATTGAATCCATTGTCTGCTTTCGACGACAATATTTCTCGATATCCACGCTTATCTTTGACCATAGCTATTTCTTATCTTGGATACTGCTAAGCTGGCGTCAATTCTGTCCATCCCGGTGTAGCCTCGATTATTGAATTGATTACCAGGATTTTGACAATATTGTCTACTTTATCCTTGAATTGCTGATGGGGCTGGGTCCACTATATCAGCTGTGCATCCAGCGGTAGATTGGTAAAAACGGATGTCACTGAGACGTCAGCTTATACTGCTGTGACTGTGCGGTGGATACGCTTCCCATTTGATCCTTGTTCTGTATGCCATGCATGCATGATGTGAAATGCATGAATGCAGAGCATGTGTAACTGATGGATTTATTTTTTATATCTTTGCTTTACTGGATCCTCTTTGTAATTGCCTTCTATCGTTGAATCTCTTTATGCTTTCCAACTGTTGTCCATTGTTTCACTTTCCAGCTGTTGTTCATTGTCTTGCTTTCCAGCTGTTGTTCATTGTCTCGCTTTCCAGCTATTGTCCATTGTCTCAAAAGCCTAACTCTTTTCAAAAATCTTCTTTCCTTGATTTGTTCTTAAATTTTGGCTTCAATTTCCTTAATGTCCGCCTCGTACTTTATGCCTCTCTGGATAATTGTCCCTGTTGAGATATTCGTGAGTATGATTCTTTCTTGCTGACATGGACGTGTTAAGACTTCTGAAGCGATCATTCAGGCTACCACCAAGGCTATCTCCCGAAGATTTGTTACTCCTTCTTCTTTGTTAGCCTATGTTCTGTGCCGCTCGCAAAGCAGGACCTCAATCTTACCTGTTTTAATTCATAAAGCTTATCAAAGTAATCTACGGTCTTTGTTTTTTCTAAGTTTTAATTATTACTATTCTTCCTTCAAAAGTCATAATTTATTGCACACTTAAGGCTAGTAAGAATGTGAGATTTGAAGGAAAAGAACTGGATAGAAGCGACTTTAGCATTTTGAACGTGAGAATCTAAGGTAAGTTAAAGAAAATTGGCTTTTTATTTATGAGTAATATGAAAATCTTGGGTACAGATAGATAATGAAAGTGTAAGAGAAGAAAGCTCTCTTTGACAACTTTGATCAAATAAACTTTGGTAACCCTGTATCCACTTCTCCCCTTCTGTTTGAAAATTTCTTCATTATGCAAAGTATTTCTTTACTGCATCCGAATTTACTGGCTTCGGTAATTCTCGTCCATCCATTTCTGTCAGAATTAGTGCCCCTCCTGAAAATGCTTTCTTCACGACATATGGCCCGTCATAATTTGTTGTCCATTTTCCTCTTGAATCATGTTGCATGGGTAAAATTTTCTTGAGCACTATGTCACCCTCGTGAAATTGTCGTGGGCGAACCTTTTTGTTGTAAGAACGAATCATCCTTCTTTGATAAAGTTGCCCATGGCAGAGGGCTATCATTCTTCTTTCATCAATTAGATTTAATTGCTCGTATCTAGCTTTGACCCATTCTGCTTCTCTTAATTGAGTATCCATTAGTACCCTTAATGAAGGTATTTCAACTTCGATGGGCAATACAGCCTCCATACCGTATACCAGAGAAAAAGGTGTTGCTCCAGTAGAAGTACGGGTAGAAGTTCTATAAGCATGTAGTGCAAAAGGTAACATCTCATGCCAGTCCTTGTAAGTGACGATCATCTTTTTAACAATTCTCTTGATATTTTTATTGGCCGCTTCTACTGCACCATTCATCATTGGTCGATAAGGTGCCGAATTGAGATGTTTGATTTTGAACTGCCGGCACAAAGTCTGCATCATTGCATTGTTCAGGTTCGTGGCATTGTCTGAGATGATACATTCCGGCGGCCCATAGCGACAAATGATTTCTTTCTTAATGAACCGGCATACCACCTTTTGAGTCACACTTGCATATGACATAGCTTCTACCCATTTAGTGAAGTAGTCAATTGCCACTAGGATGAATTTGTGACCATTGGAAGCTTTAGGGGTAATGGCTCCAATGACGTCAATTCCCCACATGGCAAAAGGCCAAGGTATTGCTGTTACATTAAGAGGGGTGGGTGGAGCTTGGATCTTGTCGGCATATATTTGACATTTGTGACATTTTCTCACGTGATTAATACAATCACTTTCCAATGTGAGCCAATAGTAGCCAGCCCTCATTATTTGTCTTGCCATGGTATGACCACTAGTGTGTGCTCCACATATTCCAGAATGAACTTCTTCCATGATCTTTCGTGCTTCATGAGTATCTACACAGCGAAGTAGCATCGAGTCTGGGGTTTTCTTGTAGAGTATGTCTAGGTTTAAAAGAAAACCCATTGACAATCTTCGTAGAAATTTCTTGTCATTTTCTGATGCTTCTAGTGGATATGTTCGTTCTTGGAGGTATTTCTTGATATCATGATACCAAGGCTTTCCATCCAATTCTTCTTCGATGCTCATGCAATAAGCTGGAGAATCTATTATTTTCATCTCGAACACAGGAGTATGCTCAGGGTCGCTTATCTTGTACATAGCAGCCAAAGTAGCTAAAGCGTCTGGGATTTGATTATCTTCCCTTGGAAGATGATGGAAACTTATACTGTTAAATCTTCGAGTCATGTCTAGTATAAGCTTTTGGTAAGGGATTAATTTTGAATCTCTTGTCTCCCATTCTCCATTGATTTGATATATGACTAATGCGGAATCCCCATAGACTCGGAGATCTCGCACTTTCAAATCCAATGCCATTTGGAGTCCCATAGCACATGCTTCATACTCTACTATATTGTTGGTACAAGGAAATGTAATTTTTGCTGTGAGGGGAAACTGCTCTCCGCTTGGAGAGATGAGTATAGCTCCGATCCCTTGTCCCAAAGCATTAGATGCTCCATCGAATGCCATTTTCCATGTTTCATTTTCTTCATCGACTTCCTGTTCTATTGTCATTATATCTCCATCAGGAAAGTCCATTCTCATGGGCTCATAATCCTCCAATGCTCTATCAGCCAGATATTCAGCGATCACACTTCCTTTTACGGCCTTTTGGGTGACATACTGTATGTCGTATTCAGATAACAGCATTTGCCATTTTGCAATCCTGCCTGATAAAGCGGGTTTCTCGAAAATGTACTTAATGGGGTCAGTCTTGGAGATCAGTAATGTTGTGTTGTTGAGCATGTAGTGTCGTAGTCGATGTGCTACCCATGCAAGGGCACAACAGGACTTTTCTACTATTGAGTATTTAGCTTCATATGTGGTAAGCTTTTTGCTCAAATAGTAAATTGCATGCTCCTTCTTGCTTGTCTCATCACGTTGACCCAATACGGATCCTAATGAAGAATCCTGTATGGATAAATATAGAATCAACGGTTCTCCGGATCGAGGTGGTATCAAGACTGGTGGATTTGATAGATATCGTTTGATTTTCTCGAACGCTTCTTGGCATTCGTTATTCCACTCAATCGGATTGTTCTTCTTTAGTGATTTGAAAAGTGGTTCACACTTGGACGTCAATTGTGATATGAACCTTGCTATGAAGTTGATTCTACCCAGAAAACTTCTTACTTGTTTTGGAGTCTTCGGGGGTTGCATTTCTTGTATCGCTTTGACTTTACTCGGGTCAACTCGAATCCCGTCCTTGCTGACTATGAAACCCAATAACTTTCCTGAAGAGGCTCCAAAAGTACATTTGGCAGGATTCAACTTCAATTGATATTTGCGAAGTCTATCGAATAGTTTTCTTAGCACTTTTAGATGCCCCCCAGCAGTGAAAGTTTTGGCGATCATGTCGTCCACATATACTTCAATTTCTTTATGCATCATGTCATGGAACAACGTGACCATGGCTCTTTGATATGTAGCACCAGCATTCTTTAACCCGAAAGGCATCACCTTATAGTAGAAGGTACCCCAAAGGGTAATAAAAGCAGTTTTTATCATGTCATCTGGATCAAGTTTGATTTGATTGTATCCAGAAAAACCATCCATGAAGGAAAAGTAGGAGTTTCCTGCGGTATTATCCACCAGTGTATCAATATGAGGAAGTGGGAAGTTATCTTTAGGACTGGCTTCGTTCAAAGGCCGGTAGTCCTGACAAACTCTTAGTTTCCCACTTTCTTTCTTTTCGACTGGGACAATGTTAACCACCCATTCTGTATATTCAGCGACCCCAAGAAATCCTGCATCCCACAGCTTTTGAATCTCGTCTTTTACTCTTAAGATTAACTCCGGCTTTAATCTTCGTAACTTCTGTCTGACAGGCTTCGCCCCAGGTTTCAAGGGTATTTTGTGTAGTACAATGTCTGAGCTTAAGCCGGGCATATCTTGGTATGACCAAGCGAATACATCCACATATTCTTTCAATAAATGGACTAATTCTTCTTTTTCTTCAGGAGGGAATAAAGTGCCAATCTTGACTTCTTTTACATCCTGACTGTCTCCTAGGTTGAATACCTCAGTTGGTTCTTGACTTGTTGCTCTTTCTTTTTCATCTTGCTCAATCATTTTTAATAGCTCAGGAGATACTTGAAGATCTTCGTCGTCCGAGTCGGTAGTGTTTACAGGATTATCAAAGTTCATTCTTTCATTGTCATCAAAGAGAGTTTTGGGTCTGCATTATCCAGAGAGAAAAGAAAGAGAAGAGAAAAAAAAATGGCACGAATGAGATGGATGCAAACTGGTACTTTATTTACAATGTGCATAAATCACAACTTTATTGGAATAAAAAGCAATAACTAAAAGGTTCACTTAAACAAAGACTACACCCTATTGATTGAACCTTTCTTTAGGAGGTTTTTACTATTAGATTACTTTGGAAAGCTTTCAATTATAACAGGCAGTTCTATCGCCTCCCAATTGTTCAGCACATCCCGTGGGCCACAAGGTTGAATGAGCTCCTCCTCTTCAGGTGAATCGCTGATGATTGCCTGAATAGAAAGACTTTCAAAAGACTTGTTGATGTTGATAGTCAGCTTGCCTTCATTGTCATTTTTCGGAATGAGACCACCACTCACGAACGTTTCGGTGATTTCAGGGATATCCAGATTTCTTTCCTGGAGAGGATGCCCTGTTAATCGTGCAATCCTCTTTTCTCTTTTTTCAGCTATTGCCTTCATTTTATCATGTCTTGTCGGTGTGAAGCCTAGGCCGTATTTCCCTTCATTTGCGGATATTTTCAATGGCTCTGGGATTCCTTGTAAATCTTGTCCCAAACCTAACCCCGGTGAGTATCCTCCTTTTATCATGAGTTTGGCGACCATGCGACTTGTTTTAGAGATGTTAGGAATGGGTTCTTCTCCATATTCACTGACATAAGCAGCATTGACAATCTCAAAAGACCTGAAGGAGCAATCAGGTATATTTTCATTGACCTCAACATATTGAGCATCCGCAAGTCTAGATAGCAGAATGTCTTCTTCAGCAAAGACTGTGATTATCTTTCCTTCAATGATGAATTTCATTTTTTGATGTAATGAGGAAGGAATTGCTCCAGCCATATGGATCCATGGTCTTCCCAGTAGACAAGTATAAGATGGAGAAATGTCCATGACTTGGAATGTGATATGGAAAAGACAGGGACCAATCCCAATTGGTAGCTCTATTTCTCCAACCACATCTCTCTTTGTTCCGTCAAATGCTCGAACAACAATATGACTGTTGTTGAGGTGTGATGGGTCTAAACCGATCTTATGTAAAGTTTCTAATGGCATTACATTTAGAGCTGATCCATTGTCGATCAGAACTCTAGCCATAATCCGATCTTTGTATTTAATCGAAATATGTAGAGCCTTAGAGTGACCCCTTCCTTCTGCTGGTATCTCATCGTCAGTGAATGTGATGAGATTTTGTGCCGTGATGTTGTTGACAAGGTGGTCAAAGTTGTTCACGGAGATATCTTGTTCAACATAAGCCTTATTCAGGACTTTGAGAAGAGCTTCTCGATGGGCATCAGAACTTAAGAGTAATGAAAGTATGGAGATCTTTGCTGGCAGACGGTTCAACTGCTCCACGATACTGTATTCACTTTGCTTTATGAGTTTGAGAAACTCAGTAGCTTGTTCATCTGTTACTGCTCGAGGCATCTCTTGCTCTTTAGATGTGTTAATAGGTCCATTTGCTGGATCCGTAACATTCTTCTCTTGTTGGAGCTTGTTCATTTGCTCGGGAGAATAACACCGACCGCTTCTAGTCATGCCCCCAACTTCTAACGGAGTTGATGTGATGTTAGAAGTATAGCCATAGTTCCATGGAACAGTTTTGTCTGATTTGTACGGGAATGGCTTTGGAACTTGAATTCTTAAAGGCTTGAGAGCAGATTTTGAGATTGGAATGACTAGTGGTCTTGGCATGATATTGACTTCTTGTTCTTTAATTATCACATTCACGTCATCCTCTTTATCTGACATAAAAACGATGATTTGGGAGGAGTCCATGAGACTTTGTAGACTTTTACGGAATTCTGGGCATTCTTGGATAGAATGACTCTTACTGTCATGAAAGTTGCACCACTCCTCATCCTCGACTTCTTTATTTCCAGAAGACTTTCCTATGATAATCCCTTCTTTCACAAGGCATGAATATACATGCTTAAGAGGGGTTATGATATCATTGACTGTTTTCTTCATCGGCCAGTATTCTTCCATCATATTGACTGGTTTGGCTTGATGAGGAGGCAATGGATTATGAGTGACGTTTGGTTCATCGGAAAAGTCCAACCATTTTGACTCAATTAATTGTTGGACTATACGCTTCAATGCTATGCAATTTTCGAGTCCGTGGCCCACGGCACCATCATGATATGGGCAATTTAGTTTAGGGTCATACCATGTTGGATATGGGGGTTCGAATGGCCTTGTGGGAATTGGGTGAATGAGTTGGCTCTGGATGAGTTTTGGATATAACTCAGTATAAGTCATGGGAATCGGTGCGAAAATTTCTCTTGGTCTTGGTGCAGGCATTGGAGGAGTCGGAACAGGTGGCCGTAACTGATTAGGCCTGTTGAGAGGATAATTGTTGGGTCTATTGGGAAGATAATCACTGGGCCTATTTGGAGGATAATCATTGGGCCTATTGGTAGGATAATAATTGGGCCTGTTGGCAGAATAGGATAGGCGAGGTCCGGTAGCCACGGTACCCACGAGGGGAATCCCTCTTCCTCGTCCGATTTGTTGTATTTCTTCATCTTTTCTTCTGGATGGTCCTCCTCTTTTCATAGGATCACTAAAGGACTCAGTAATCTTCCCGGTCCTGATACCATGCTCGATCCTTTCTCCAGACATGACTACGTCGGAGAAGTTAGTTGCCGCATTGCCAATAAGTTTGTCATAATATGGGTATTTCAGTGTCTGGACAAACAAAGTGACCATTTCTCTTTCTGTCATGGGTGGCTGTACTTGTGCAGCTAAGTCCCTCCATCGTTGGGCGTATTCCTTAAAAGTTTCTGTTTTTTTCTTCTCCATGTTTTGGAGAGTTTGGCGATCCGGAGCTAAGTCCATAACATGTTTATAGTTGCCGATGAAGGCCTGAGCAAGGTCATTCCAAGTTTTTATGTTTCTTGGACCTTGGCTTAGATACCACTGTAATGCTGATTTTGTGAGACTTTCCTGAAAAAGTGCGATCCACACCTTCTCATCTTTGGTAAGTGGTTGTAGTCTTCTGAGAAACAAAGTGATGTGAGTGATGGGATCACTCGTTCCATCGTATTTTACGAAATCTGGCACCTTAAAATCTGAAGGGATTACGACGTCTGGCACTAAGCAGAGGTCATCCACTGAAAGGGATCCGAATATAGTGCCTCCTGCAATGGCTCTCAGTCTTTTCTCTATTGTCTCGATTTTTTGAGATTCTGCTTCATCTTTTGGTAATGTCTTCTTCTCTTCCTGTACAGTGTCTTGTTTCAGGTGAACACTAGCAGAGGGTCCTGATTCTTGAAACAGGTTTTCTTGGACTGAGACTCGTTGCGGGGTGAATCCCGGGGGATAAGTGGGATCTTGTACTTCTTTGATGGGGACTTGAGTTGCTTTCCCTTTGATTAATTCCATCAATTGTTTCATCTGTTCTGACATACTTTCAATCTTGGACTCCATCTCCATGAGACGTCCTTCGGCTTGTTCTGCCATTAATCTTGTTTGGAGTCGAGTTGAATATCGGTGTTGAGGTCCAATTTTACCCTTTTAAAGGAAATATTTATTTTATTAGATTCTATGTGCGTATGATTGATGTGATGGATGCATGCATGAATATTGTAAATACTTGGTGAAAGAAGAATTATAGTGGAATTTCTCAATTACATTCACCAAAAGCTTATTATTTTCAAAAGAAACGGCCCAAAGTACAGTATTGCTTTCTGGCCTTTGAAATAAACTCCATCATTTTTTGAATATTCACTGATGGAGTAGGGCAGCTCAATTCTTCTAACTCCTTGGCTTCTTCGCCCATTAGTTGGGCTTGCTCAGTCACTTTTCTGACTTCTGCCAAAAATATTTGAAGCTGTTCTTGAGAAAATCTGTATTGATCTTCCCAATATCTTGCTCTCATCTCTGTTTGATCGGTTTCATCAACTAATTCGGTGATGACTTGTTTTTGGCTTTCGATCTTTTCTTCGAGGAGTTGTGTTTTGTGACTGAGCTGTTGTATGTCGAAGAGCATCTTCTTGTTCTTCTCCTTTTCTTCCTCTAGCTCTTTCTCCAACTCTCTTTTTGCCAATTTTCTGATGACCTCTTCGGGAAGAACTATTCCTTCTTTCCGATTATTTCTCCATTCATAATACGCAGTAGGAGAAATAATAGGGCCTGACTTTAATATGAAAAGTCTTTTCCATGCAACTGAAATACCCATTGCAAGCTTATTTGAATTTGGATCTTCATGTGAAAACTCCAACTTGCTCAGGTTATGTGTCATGGGTATAAATTGCATGGACCCAAATTGTTTACGTACTTGGGCTGGAGCATAGCTTGTTCCTCCCCATATGCCTAAGAGAGGAACCCACGGGCAATTGCCGCAACGGTAAACTATGCGGGTGGTGGTGGACCAGGGTGCTCTCCATTCAATTTGGAATTCGTTGATGTTCTTGAAGTAGTCAACCCATGCTTCCTTGCTATCATGATTAGTGGTTTCACTTTTCAAAAAGGCTTCAATTGGGATGAAGTCCTTTGAAAAGCGATTTCCAAAATGTTGCTTCTCACAAGGAAGGTGGCTTTTGATCCAAACGTTGAGGAGATGTGAACATCCTATGAATTTGCCTCCTCTTTGGCGACAAAAGTTTAATGCCCTGATAGTTTCACATAATATCACTAAGGTCGGATTTACTTGGGCATTGCAGACTTGCTCAAATAATGTGATGACGTCTCCTTCAATAAATCCGACAATTCTTGGGAAGACTACCAGGCCATATATTGCCAAGGCGAACAACTTGCGTCGTTGATTCTTCTGAGGGAGGGTGTGACTTAGTTGTTTTAGATCGGTCCAGCTGATAAATTTCCGACACCCTTTTGTTCCAAATTTGGGTTGAAGACTGGAAGCTGGCATGTCCAATAATTTTGCTAGGGCTCGATGAGGCTCCGTTCTTCTATCATATTGATACGTCTCAATTGGATAGTTGGAGGACCAACCCAAGAGGTTATTGTATTCTTCAATGGTTGGAACCAGATCCATCTTATCAAAAGAAAAGCATCGATAAAATGGATCCCAAAATTGTGTTAGAGCCCGGACAAGTGATGCATCAACGGTAACCTTTAGTAGGCAAGCGATGTGACCATATTTTGCCGTAAAAGCTTCCCGATCAGCAGAGTTCCAACTATTCCAGACTTGTAATAATTCCATGGTGTCATTATGGTTTATCCGAACCGATACCTGGTCCTTAAGCTGTATGTGAGAGTGGGATGTCAGAGCATCTCCGTGAAGCTTTTGAGCTGTTTCGGAATATTCCATAGCTTCAGGCTGAGTTTCGATTACAGTGTCATTCCATGATGCAGTAACAGCCGTGGGAAGATAATCGAGAATATCCATGATAATGGTTCTTTCACCAAATATTTATCTTTAATGATGAAATGTGTATGCCGGAAAAATAAGGAAAAACAGAGTTAGTAAAAAGGTAACACATAAGATCATACAAACATATAGATAAAACAAAACCTATGGAAATGGGAACCGAGGTATAGAAAATTCTTAATGGCTGGTTCTAAGGTAGAGTAAGGAATTCTATATGCAGAAGGTGGTTTATCAAAAAGGCAAGGGATAGTTCCCGAATCCCGTCACTAAATCATAGTGACGGCCCGATTCCTTACCCTCTAGGGTTTATGTAAGGAATGGATTAATTCGAGTCGTAGCTTTTCGTGGGCCCATGCAGAGACTAACCGTCTCAAAAGGCAATACACTACTTTGCTACTTTGAAACCGGTGAAGGCTTGGAGACCGTGGCCTCACAAGGACAGCAACACCAATTCCGCTTAGAAAGAATCGTGTTTGATTTAAAGAAGCTCGGGTATAGAGCTTCATTTTGTGAATGCATTATGCATGTTTACTTAAGTAAATATAATATATAAATCCACATAATAGTAAAGCAAAGTAAATCAAAACAAATCAACTTTAAGCTCGACTCACTAATATTGACTCCCCAGTGGAGTCGCCAAGCTGTGGCAACGTCGGGTTTTCTGGAGTCGCCACCAATCGGTTTACTTAGGTCGATTGGTCACCTTAAAATTGGTCTGCGAGAGTTCGGGAATCGGGAGTACGGTTACGCTAAAACAATATTGTTATAGCGCCCAAAATTGGCACCTTAGTTGATTTTAATTTTGTTTTACTTTGCTTTTAAAAATTTTCAGTTAATTTAGATATTTTAACTGAATTAGTCAAAAATGTGGATTTTGGTAATTAATTCGGGTACAATTTTATACTTCCGAACCATGGACTCTGCCGAGTCATTTGGACACGGAAGATTTTGATTCCGAACCATGGACTCTGCCGAGTCATTTGGACACGGAATTTTGGTGAAATTTTAAACAATTTTATCCATATTGTAAAAATATGGATTTTTATCTTTTTATTTAATTAATTTATTTTTTTTTAAAAAAGTTTAATATTTTCCAAACCGTAGATCCTGCCGGATCATCCGGATATGGAAATTGATTTAATTTATCGTAATTATTTAATTCTTATTATCATGAAATTAATTTTTAAATGATAATTTTGTTCATGAATGATTTTTAATACAAATTAAAAATTTATCTTTCTTTCTTTTTCTTTTTTTAATTTATTTTTACTTTCTTTTTTTTTAATTTTCTTTCTTTTATCTTTCTTTATCTTTATCTTATCTTTCTTTTTTTTTTTTCTTTTTTTTTCTTTTATCTTTCTTTATCTTTTCTTTTATTTTTCTTATCTTTTCTTTTATTTCTTTCTTTTTTTTATCTTTTATTTCTTTCTTTTATTATCTTTTATTTCTTTCTTTTATTTTTATCTGATTTTTCTTGTTTAATGAAGGATATTTATTATTTAAAGAATTACTCAATTTATAAAAGAATTGAAAAAATTATTAATTTTTATTTAATAAGAAGTTAATTTAAAGGAATTAAAGAGTTTAAAAATAAAAAAAACTTTGATCATGGTACGGGGCGTTGTTACTCAGCCAGACCCTCTTCACCAGGTGAAGCAGCTCAAAAGCGGGCACGAGACAGTTTCCAGCCAATATACCATGAACTAAATTTTTTTTTTTATAAAAGATTAACCAAAAGTAATTGTTTAATTAAAAAAAATTAAAAATTTATATGTATATTTTAAACAAAAGAAGAAAAGTTTTGATATTTATTTAATTTGTTTTGGAATAAAAGATTATTTAACCAAAAATTTATATGTATTTTAAAACAAAAGTTTTGATATTTATATTTTTTTTGTTTTCTTTTTGTTTAATGAAAGATTTTTTTTTTATATCTCTGAAAATATCTAATTAATAAGTCTAAAATATTTAAGAGAAAATTCAATTTTTTTTTGCTATTTATTTTTTTATTTTTTTTGAAATTATTTGACTAAAATTTTTATAAAGGAGACAAAAAGTTATATTTTTTAAAAGGAATAAAATATTACTGAATAAAATATTAACCCAAAATTTTTATTCTTTTTATTCTTTTTATTAATAAAGAAAACTAAAATAAAATTATTTTATTATTTTAATAAATAATTAATATATTAGTCCCAAAATTTTATTTTTAATAAAGAAAAGTTTATTTATATACTTTATTTAAAAATATTTCCAAGCCATGGATCCTGGCGGATCATTTGGTCATGGATTTTTTAATTTTTGTTAAATTTTAATTATTTATTAATTATTAATTTTAATTGGATTTTTCTTGAATTTTTATTTTAAGTATCATTATTAAAAAAAATATTTAAAAAGAATTGATTTAATCATGTTTGTTTATTAATTTTAACAAAAAGTTCACTTTGTTATCTTTAAAGAAATAATAAAAAATGTATTCCAAAATAAAAATAATTGGCTTTTAAATTTTTATTAGCCTTAATAATTAATTACAAAAGAATCTTCTTTTAGTTTCTTTATTTATGGGTAAAAGGTGAATTAAATAAATTAAATTATATAAAGAAAAATTAATAAAGTGGGGCTTTTTGGCCATCCACTTGAAAAAAAAAAAAAAAATAAATGTTATCAAAATTTAATTAAATTAATTATTAACAATAATAATGAAAGTTAATTAAGTCAAAAATAATAAAAGTTAGCCAAATTAATTAAGTTAATTAATTAACAACAATAAATAAAAGTTAGCCAAGTTTAATTAAATTAATTAATTAACAACAATAATAAAAGTTAGCCAAGTTTAATTAAGTTAATTAATTAACAACAATAAATAAAAGTTAGCCAAGTTTAATTAAGTTAATTAATTAACAACAATAAATAAAAGTTAGCCAAGTTTAATTAAGTTAATTAATTAATAACAATAAATAAAAGTTAGCCAAGTTTAATTAAGTTAATTAATTAACAACAATAAATAAAAGTTAGCCAAGTTTAATTAAGTTAATTAATTAATAACAATAATAAAAGTTAGCCAAGTTTAATTAAGTTAATTAATTAACAACAATAAATAAAAGTTAGCCAAGTTTAATTAAGTTAATTAATTACAACAAAAATAAAAGTTAGACAATTTAATTAATTATTAACAACAATAAAAATAAAGGTTAGTAAAAATTAGCAAGTTAGTTGTTAGTTGCTAATAACAAAAAAAAAAAGGTTAGTAATAATAACAATAATAAACAAATAAATAAACAAGTAAAAAATAAATGAGTTAGTTAATTAATTTTCTGCAAAGACAAAATAAAAAGGTTAGTGACCTAATAGAAAGAAATTGAAAAGATGAAGGACTGAAAGGAGGTTTTACCCTTAAAAATTAAAATTGAATCTGAAGAAAGAATCAGAGGCGACGCGAGGGAGGAGGGGGGGGGTGACGGGGCTGGGCAGGCGGAGGCGGCGAGGGCGCAGGGCGGCCGGGCGACGGCGACGAGGGCGCGGGGCGACGGCGGCGAGGGTAACGGCGGCCGGGACGACGGCGGCGAGGGAGCGGGGCGACGGCGGCAGGACGGCTGGGTGCGGCGGCGCGAGACGGCAGGACTGCTGGGCGCGGCGGCGATGGCGACGGCGACGGCGTAGCAACGACGGCAACGGCGAGACGGCGGCGGCAGGGCGACGGCAGCGGGATAGGACGGCGACAGAAAAAGAAAGAAAGAGAAAACGGAGGAAGAAGGTAGTCGAAACGTAAGAAAAAAAATTTTGGGACTGTTTTGGCAGAGGGAGGAGAGCCTAGGACTAAGGCTTCTATTTTCTCTTTTTCTAAAACGGAGCTCTGAACTTTTTTCTCTGATTTTCTATCTGTTCAGCACTGAATTTGGGGGGGTATTTATAGAAGGAGCTTAGCTGAACTGTGGACGGATAAATTAATAAAAAATATCAAACTTATCTTTTAAATTGGTAAAATGACAGTTTCAGTCCTTTACGTTACTCCAGCTCTGGATAAGCTCAGAAGCTTCTGATTTTGACAATTTTAACGTTTTCTGTCAATTTGGGCTAGAAACGTCCGTTTAGGCCCAAAATTGACGCGAAAAATTACCCAAAGCTCCTGAAACTTTCAGAATTTGTCAATTTTGTCCGAAACTTCTCAATTTTGTCATTTTTACCTCAAACTTTTAATTTTTTTGTCATTTTTTTCTGAAATTTTATTTTTATTCCAAACACATACATATTTGCACATATATTATTTTAAATCAAATCTTCTCAAAATAAAAATATATTTTAAACTAATTAACATAATTAAAATTTTTTAGCAATAATAATAATAATAATAATAATTTTTTTAATTAGTTTTTTTTTTTTTTTAATTTTTTAAAAAAAGGGCCGGACGAAATTGGGTGTCAACAGTTTATCTATTTTTTTGTACTTTGTGTGGTTTTTATAAATCTACAAAGGTAAGTATTTGCAGGTATATTAGCCCTTACGTAGGACAGATGTTGTAATTAGCCTGTTTTGCGTATTTCTCAATTTAAAGCCTCTTTTTTGTCCGGAATAAAGAAACGATTTTTCGCATTGTTTCATCAAACAAAAAAAAAAAGCCATCACCTATGATAAGACTAACCATAAGATGCTCAATCGAAACCTTATCTTTTAGGCCCTGTATTTTGTCCATTTCTATTCCAATGACTTTTCAAGTGGAAATTTCAAGACTTTTCTCATTTGCAGCCCTAGAGTAACTCCTCTATAAATAGGGACATTTTATAGGCACATGAATATGCAAATTAAAAATTAAGCTCTTCTCTCATCAATTACCTTCAAACATGGGGACAATTCTTAAGGAACGACCTTCCATGGCTGCTATGTTGATACTCTTTGGATTGTTCATTTTTCATCCAAATCTTGCTGGTAAACCTCCATATTCTTCTATTTTATTAAAATTATGTACTAATTTTTAAGCAAATCTTTACTCACTATACTTATTGCTTATATATAAGCTCTATCTGACATTAATATATACTAAGGATAATTATAAATATTGTTAAACTTTCAATTGAATTAGAGAAACTTACAATTATCCCCTAAGGTATGCCCTAACCTACAATTTGCCTATCTATCTTTAGAAACCTATACTTTGCCCCTGTGTTTTTTAAACTGTCTAATAACAACTTTTGAAATTATATTGAAACTATATGATAGTGATATTTTAGTAATTTTAATTTTTTTAATATTTTTTTATAGTTAATAAATATTTTAAATTATCAGTTTTTTCTTTCTGTAAATGTATGTTTCTACCTGTAAATATATATCAATAATTTTTAAAAGTTGGTTGGCCGTGAAAAAAATATGAAAAATCTTAAAATTATTGGAACATTATTATCAAATAGTTTAAATTAGAGTTTCAGAAGTTGTTGTCAGACACTGTAAAACAAACAGGGGCAAAGTGCAGGTTTTCAAAATAGATGGGGGCAAAGTGTAGGTTAGACCAAACCACGGGGGGTTTTGTAATTTTCCCATTAAATTATTAAACGATAGCTTCTTTAACATTAGATATTTAAGATTTTGTGGAATTTCATCATTCATAAATTATCATAAACTCTTATGCTAAGAGTTAATGTTGTGGTGAAAATGTCCTCCTTTCATGAAGAAAATTACCATATTTTTCCTTGTCGAACCTAAAAGTACAATATTAAGTTTGTCCCATTACTTATGTAGGTGCTCAATCCACCGGTGTATGCTATGGAGGAGATGCCAACAATTTACCCCCGAAGAGAGAAGGAGTGGATCTCTGCCGAGCAAACAAAATTGGAAAAATGAGAATCTACAGCCCAGAGCAGGATACTCTAGACGCCTTGAAAGGAACCAACATTGAACTCATCCTAGGTGTCCCAAACGATAGCCTCCAATCTCTCACCGACGCCTCCGCCGCCAACACCTGGGTCCAGAAAAACATTATTTCTTTTTACCCTGCCGTAAATTTCAAGTATATTGCCGTCGGAAACGAGGTTCCACCATCCGACCCGAAGGCCCAATTCATCCTCCCAGCGATGAGGAACATTTTCAATGCGTTGGGTTCAGCCAATTTACGTGACCGAATCAAAGTGTCCACAGCCGTGGATACAACCGTGCTAGGAAAATCTTACCCTCCATCTGATGGGGAATTCAGTGGCCCAGCAATCTCATTTCTGAGGCCAATCATAGATTTCTTGAAAGCCAATGGGTCACCATTACTAGCAAATGTTTACCCTTATTTTGCTTATGTTAACACCCCGGGGATGGATATTAAGTATGCTTTATTTACTGCACCTGGGACGGTGGTCCAAGATAAACAATGGAGTTACCAGAACGTGTTCGATGCATTGGTTGATTCGATTTACGCCGCCCTGGAGAAGGTTGGTGCGCCGGACGTGAAGGTCGTGGTTTCAGAAAGTGGGTGGCCGTCGGCCGGAGGAAACGCCGCGACTATCGAGAATGCTGGGACATATTATAAGGGTTTGATTGATCATGTGGGAAAAGGGACTCCAAGGAGGCCTGGACAAGCTATAGAGGCTTACCTCTTTGCTTTGTTTGATGAGAATTTGAAGAAACCTCCGGGTATTGAGCAAAACTTCGGCCTCTTCACGCCCAACAAGCAGCCCAAGTACCAGCTTACTTTTGGTTGATGAATCTACAATTAGCGATGTGCTAATTGGCAATAAGACTTGTATTATTATGATGAACAATAAAGATTACAATAATTAATAAAATACTTCTACGTCCAAAAAAGAAATAAAATCTCTCTAATCTCACATATCTCATTGATCAGCTTATTATATATGTTAATTTTATATTAATTTTAATTTTTTTTTATTATAACTTAGTGATTTATTACCCTCGCCTGTTTAACTTTTATGTTATTGAGGTGAATTAGCCCCTAAAAGGAGTGGACCATAATTTTGTGGAATTATGATATTATTAATTTTTTTATGAATTTTTTTAGACATAAAAAAGAAAAGTTCATAAAAATTTAATAACATTATAAAAATTACTATGTTCAGTTGATTATTTCCCATATATAATGCTACCTCTGCATGTCCCATTTTAGTTGAAACATTTATTTGGGCACGGAGATTAAGGTGTATTTAATTTGTGTTATTTTTTTTTTGTAGTAAAAGTTTAAATAATGATTAAAAAAGAAAAGATTCTTTTTTGGGTTTTGTGCAGTGAGAGATTGAGTGGAGATTAAAAAAAAGTCTTTATTGGGTTTTATGTAAAATGATAATTTAATTGTTTAAACTTTTCCAAAAGATGAAACGTTTTAATCTTTTGGGACTTCCCAAAAAGGAATACGTTTCAAGTAAATTGGAACAGATGGAGTATTGTTTTTTTCAAATGAAATTAATTTCAGATAAAAAAGATATAAAAAATAAAAATAAATTATTTTAAATTAAATGACTTAATTAAAATGAATTGCAAACCTGATAGTTGAAAGTTTGAGAAAATTGTCTCTCTTTTTTTAATTTGACTGAAATACTCTATCCAGTTATATTATGTTTATTCAAATTAAAGGCATTTATATGATTTAGATATAATTAGCCTAAGATTCTCTAGTTAATAAGGCTGCATTATATAGTTTGAGGGGCCGCGAATTGGGAAAGAGGAGAGCAGAAGTCGAAATTGAAGAAAAAAGAGGGAAGAGATGAATTTGTTTCTTTGTTTGTTTATTTTTCTTCTTTTTTTTTTTCTTGGGGCTTTGTTTATTTATTCTTCTTATTCTGACTATTTGTTCTTTCACCTTAAGATTGTTGCATTTCTTCATTTCAACACTTGATTCTTCTGAATTTAATTAAAATTTGCTACAACTGATTCCGTGTTACTTGTACATATAAGTCATCGCAACAAGAATGTACAATCATGTGGATAGAAAGACCAAATTGTGGACTTTGCTTTCGTCTAAGGTTTAGTCTACCGAAAAGGGAAAATTAAGAAAACATTTGAAATTTATCCTAATGGAAAAAGTCCCAAATTTGTCACTAATGTTTAGGTTTGAGCTCACATCTCACTATAGTTTTTTATTTTTTAACCCAATCTCTCACAAATGTTTTAAAATGGGCTCAAATTGGTCATTGACCTTTAAAAGTTGTAAGTTTTATAATTTTAGGGTGATAATGTAACATTTAATAAATTTTAAGGACTTAAAGTAATTTATCAATTTTCTTTAATAAAATCCAACACCAACCTCACACCCACTGCCTCCAACACCCACCACATCCGACACCTACTGCCTTGGACACTTGCCACCTTCGACAGTTGCATCACGCTTGCTGCCTTGCCAATTGTGCCATTAAAAAAAATGATAAATTACTTAATGTTCTTAAAATTTGTTAATATTACATTATCAACCTAAAATTACAAAACTTGCAATGTTTATTGTTCAGTGGCCAATTTGACCCTGTGGGATATTGAATAAAAAAAACTATAGTGACAGATATGAGCCCATACCTAGACATTAATGGCAAATTTTAGACTTTTGTCTTATCCTAATGTGCACTTACACTAAAAAAAAAACCTTACACTTTACCTTGAGGTATTAACTTCGTCAGTCTTTCTTAAGCTTAAAAAGGATCAAAACCCAGCTTTTGCACTAACCTTCTTTGAATGGAAACTCTGAATCCTAAACTTTGCATCTAATGAATGTGCCACCATTCTCAAATGACCAATCTTACTGCACTTTTGTCTGTCTCTACCCCATGGAACTTCCGCCTTTCTTGATCCTAGCCTTCGCCAAAACGGCAAACAAACAAGGGGCTTTGGGCTCCTTGTCGTGCCCTATTTCTTTCTTTCACCAGAATTAAGTCGAACTGAGGTTAGGATTCCTAATACAAACCCCAAGTCACGCAATTGAATTCATTCTCAAATTGATTATCTAAGGAGAAGATAATTCCCAATTATAATTATGATTTTGTTTTCCAAGTCATATGGACCAAATCCCAGCTCTTTTCCACGAAGATGACTACCTTGGGTGGTCGGATGAGTGGAGGAGGCCAGAGAATGAATAAGTGGGGATGGTAAAATTTGACCAAACTCAAATACCTGATCTACCCGAATCCAAGCCCGGCTGACCCGATTTGACCAGAAAAACCAATGACCCAAATTTCACTGCACCTAACTTGATCTGAACCTTGAATCCAATTAAAGTGAAATCTAAGAAAACCTGAACCCGAACCTGACCTGACCCGAACCCGAAATGACCTAAAGACTAAATCCGACAAAACTCGATTTTAACTTAAGTCAACATAAAACATATGGTTGGCAAAGACTTTAGAAAATTTATAATTTAATATATGCAAATGAGTTTCGTCTATTCTATTGATCTATTTTGCGTTGTAGAGTAAATGAGTGAGAACTATAAGAAACAATAAATGAAAAGGTGATAGAGAGATAGAAATAATTAGATTTTAGAAATTATAGTACTTCTTCTGTCCCATATTCTTTGAAATATTTGACTTTTTTGAATAGTTTGAATTAAATTTATTCATTTTACTCCCATTGTCTCAAATTCTTTGCATTATTTATATTTTAACAATTAGTCTATAATTTTTATTTTCAAAATTTTAATATATAAATAAAAAAAAATTATACATGAATGATAAATCAAGACTTATAGTTTTTAAATATATACATTTTTTTATTTTTTAATAAACAATAATATAAATAAATTCAAGTCAAAATAGTTAGAAAAGTTAAATGAAGCAAAGAAAATGGGACAAAGGGAGATTATTTGTTAGAAAAGAAATTAAAAAAGTACACATTTAAAAACTATAGGTCTTTATTTATTATTTAATATAATAATTTTTCATTTATATACTAAAATGTTGAAAATAAAAATCATAGATTAATTGTTGAATAGTAAATGTTATAAAGAACTTGGCACATAGAGAATATTTTATTAAAGAAATTATATATTAATATATATTCATAAATTTTATATTACTCCCTCCGTCCCGATTTCTTTGATCCATTTGACTTTTTGGGCTAGTTTGACTTGAATTTTTTTATATTATTGTTTGTTAGAAAAAAATTAAAAAAAATATATTTAGAAATTATAGGTCTTGATTTATCATTCACACATAAAGGTTTTTCATTTATATGCTAAAATATCTAAAATAAAAAATTATAGATTAATTGCTGAAAAGTGAATGGTGCAAAGAATTTGGGACGGAGGGAGTATTTTTTTATATCTAGTTAAATTAATTTTTAATCAAAATTAAACAAAAAAACTTGAATCTATTTAGTCATTTCACCTTATGCATTAGTGAACCAAGTAAACTAGACAATTAAGTTGAATATGGTCTAAGATCCGATAACCCGACCTGATTGGATTTGAACTCAAATAAACCCAGCCTGACTCAACTTGAACCCGAAATCAACCCAAACCCAAATAACCTGGTCTAGACTTGAATACATACTAACCTGATTCAACCTGAACTTGAATGACCTAACCCAAACCTGACCCGATTCACCTAATTGCCATCGCTACGAACAAGTCACCCCTGAAGCTTCAAAACCAATGCTAAAGGAAACAAGAATCTTCTAGATCTACACCTAGGGGTACATTAGTATAATTAATAAAAATGAATTGAATTCTATTTATGAAATTAATTTCTTTGGTCTTTTTTTTAATAATTTTATTTTACTTATCAGTGATATTCATTTCCAAATTCTAATGAAGTTACTAAATAAGATAAAATCAATGGAGAATGATTAATAATTCATTGAAAGATATATAAGTAATAAATAAGTATATCGTAGCTTTTTTTATAAAATGTATATAAAAACGGGTAAACTCCAAATTTGGTCACTTAACTATTCAGTTTTTCCTGAATTTAAAAGTGACTATAAAGGTTCCTTAGCACAATAGCTCAAGTAGTGTGTCATATTTGAGTCTCATCCATTATTTTTGGCATTATTTCTAACAAAAATGCATAGAAGGCACTTAATATATCATGCTTCCCACATGCCATGTGGCATGATAATGAGTGACAATATGAGGAGAATAATAACTTTTAGGCTTGAAATGACAAAAAACATAATTTAGATACTTAAAAGGCTAATAACCCAATCTTCCCCAATTCTAACCCTAACCAGTCATACGAGTGCTATTGGATCAGAGGACCGCCGCCAATCTTTCCCAATCTTTTCTCGCCAATGAGTGTTGCTGCCATCATCTTACTGTCACCGAGATTGGGCTAATCGGGAGCAGCGGGACTAGGGACTGTTGGTGAGCGCGTTGGCAGACTAGAGATTCAAGTAGCCTTCAATTTTAGCAGGCAATTCTAGTGAAGGAGAAGATTCAAATGGAAGATTCAAGTGGAGAGGAAGATTTTCAGTAGTGATTGAAGTGGAGAAGAAGAATTCGAGCGGCAATTTGAGCAAAGGAGAATATTTTCGTCTTTGATTTCCTCCTCCGTCGATTTTCATCTCCGTCTTTAATTTCCTCCTCTAGTTGTCTGCCTCCACTGCCGTCTTTAGTCACCCACCTCCGTACTGTTCATCTCCATCTCCGTTGACCATCTCCAATCGTCCACCTTCACCCTCAAATCCAACACTCTCATTTGCTCTTCAATTTTGATAATTGGGGTTAATTTATGTTTTGAGTCCCATGATTTTGTATTTGTATCAGTTTGGGTTTAAATTTTCATTTTCGTACAAAATGGCCTCTCTTTTTAGTTGGAGAGGAAGCCACATGGCATTATGAGTGACATGTAGGTAAGTTCCAACGACTTAATTAATGGATGAGACTCAAAATGGACTCGCTACTTGAATTAGGGGACCTTAATAGCCACTTTTAGAGTTAAGGAACCATTTTAGGACCAACCAAATAGTTAAGGAATCAAATTTGGATTTTACTCATATTATAACTTAACACATACTACATATATATACATAAAAAGTAGTTATTTTTAAAAAAATAAATAAAATCCTACAAAATTTAAAATTTAGTGGAATATAAATAAAATAATAACTCGGGTTAATTAGTCATCACTTACGAACTTATATGCACAATTTCGAAACCATAAATATCCATTTTCAAAGGCTCATTCATTCAACTGATATGTCCATTATATTACCTAGCACATTTTCTGAAAATCTTAGAATATCGCGTCTTGTGCACAGCACCTTCTTGTTTTTTTTTTTTGTGTAGTACATTACCTATTCTATTGGCCATCTGTGGCAACGTGTGGTTCGTTTTCGGGAGTCGCCACCAATCTGTTTATGTTTAGGTCAATTGGTTACCTAAAATATGGTCTGCGAGAGTTCGGGGGTTCGGGAGTACGGTTACGTTAAAACGCCCAAAAATTGGTACCTTAGTTGATTTTAATTTTGTTTCGCTTTGCTTTTAAATAAATTTCAGTTAATTTTCAATCTAGAATTTTTAACTGAATTAATCGGATGTGGATTTTTCGTAATTAATTTGTATAGAATTTTATACTTCCGAACCATGGACTCTGCCGAGTCATTTGGACACGGAAGATTTGATTCCGAACCATGAACTCTGCCGAGTCATTTGGACACGGAATTTGGTGAAATTTTAAACAATTTTATCCATATTGTGAATATCGATTTTTATCTTTATATTTATTTAGTTAAAAAAAGGTTGATATTTTCCAAACCGTAGATCCTGACGGATCATCCGGATATGGAAGTTAATTTAATTTATAGTTAATTATTTAATTCTTATTTTTATTAATTATTAGTTTAATTACTAATTCGTAATTCTTTTTGTTTATGAAATTTTTAGATTTATTAATAATCTAAAAATTTTATTTTTTTATATTTTATATTTTCTTTTCTTTTCTTTTCTTTCTTTTCATTCCTTTCTTTTCTTTCTTATATTTTTTTTCTTTCTTTTTTTTTTTATTTTTCTTTTCTTTCTTATCTTTCTTTTCTTTTTCTTATCTTTCTTTTTTTTTTTATTTTTTTTTCTTGTTTAATGAAGGATATTTATTATTTAAATAATTACTCAATTTATAAAAGAGTTCAAAAGTAATTAATTTTTTTAATAAGAAAGTTAATTAATTAATCTTGAGATTTATTTTATGTTTTAAAAAAATAAATTAATCAAGAAAGATTTATATTTGTTCTTTTTTATTTAATAAAATAAATTATTTAATCAAGATCTTTAATAAAGAAACCAAAGAAAAATGTATATTTTAAAAATAAAAGAAAAGTCTTAATATTTTATTTGATAAAAGGTGAATCAAAAATCAATTATTCAATCAAAATTTTATTTATTTAATAAAGGAATACAAAAAATTTATATATATAAAAAAGTTTTAATATTTTATTTGTTTTATTTTGTTTTGATAAAGGATTAACCAAAAGTAATTATTTAAATAAGAAAACCAAAACATTTATATGTATATTTTAAATAAAAAAGAAAAGTCTTGATATTTATTTAATTTTTTTTGAATAAGAGATTAACTAAAAAGTAATTATTTTAATTAAAATTTTATGTATAAAAAAAATTTATATGTATATTTTAAAAATAAAAAAAATCTTAATAAAGAATTAACCAAAAGTGATTATTTAAGAAAAGAAACTAAGAATTTTATGTATATAAAAGTCTTGATATTTATTTGTTTTGTTTTTTATAGAAACTTAACCAAAAGTGATTATTTAAGAAAAGAAACTAAAAATAAATTTTATGTATATTTTTAAACATAAAAGAAAAGTTTTGTTATTTATTTGTTTTATTTTTGATAAAAAATTTAACCAAAAGTGATTATTTAATGAAGAAACTAAAAATTTACATGTATATAAAAAATCTTGATATTTACATTTTATTCCTATATTCTTTTTGTTTGATGAAATATTTATTTTTTTTAAAATAATTTTAATTTATATCTCTGAAAATATATCTAATTAATAAGTCTAAAATATTTAAGAGAAATTCAATTCTTTTATTTATTTATTTTTATTATTTTTGAAATCATTTGACTAAGATTTTTATAAAGGAAACAAAAAGTTATATTATTTTAAAAGAAATAAGTAAAATATTACTGAATAAAATATTAGCCCAAAAATTTTACTTTTTTTTTTATTCTTTTTATTAATAAGGAAAACTAAAAAAAGTTATATTTTATTTTTTTAAAAGAAATAAGTAAAATATTACTGAATAAAATATTAACCCAAAAATTTTACTCTTTTTATTAATAAAGAAAACTAAAAAGTTATATTTTATTATTTTAATAAATAATTAATCCAAAGTTTTTATTTTTAATAAAGAAAAATTTATTTAGATACTTTATTTAAAAATATTTCCAAGCCATGGATCCTGGCGGATCATTTGGTCATGGAGTTTTAATTTTTATTAAATTTTAATTATTTAATTAATTATTAATTATAATTTTATTGGATTTTTCTTGAATTTTGAAATTTTAAATATCATTATTTTAAAAAAAATGTTTAAAAAGAATTGATTTGTATATTTTTTAGAATTATTTAATCATGTTTGTTTATTAATTTTAACAAAAAGAATAAAAAGTTAACTTTTTGATATTTTTAAAGAAATAATAAAAAACATGTATTCCAAAATATCAAAAGATAATTGGCTTTTAAATTTTTGTTAGCCTTAATAATTAATTATAAAAGAATCTTCTTTTAGGTTTTATTTATTTATTTATGGGTGAAGGTGAATTAAATGAAATAAATTATATAAAGGAAAATTAATAATAATAAAGTGGGGCTTTTTGGCCATCCACTTTAAAAATAAATAATAATAAAGGTTAGCAAAGTTAATTAAATTAATTGTTAACAAAAATAATAAAAGTTAGCTAAGTCAACAACAATAAAAGTTAACCAAATTAATTAATTGATTATAAATCAACAATAATAGAATTTAGCCAAGCTAATTAAATTAATTATTAACAACAATAATAAAAGTTAGTCAAGTTAATTAAATTAATTAATTAACAACAATAATAAAAGTTAGTCAAGTTAATTAAATTGACAACAATAATAAAGGTTAGTTAAGTTAACAATAATAAAAGTTAGCCAAGTTAATTAAATTAATTATTAACAATAATAAAAGTTAGCCAAGTTAATTAAATTAATTAATAACAACAATAATAAAAGTTAGACAATTTAATTAATTATTAACAACAATGATAATAAAGGTTAGTAAAAATTGGCAAGTTAGTTGTTAGTTGTTAATAACAAAAAAAAAAAGGTTAGTAATAATAACAATAATTAACAAATAAATAAACAAGTAAAAATTAAAAAAAAGGTTAGTAATTTATTCTGCAAGAATAAAAATAAAAGGTTAGTGACCAAATTGAAAGAAATTGAAAAGATAATAGACTAAAGTAGAATTTTACCCTTTAGTTTTGGATTTTGAATCCCAGGAAACGCGAAACGCAGCGCGACGCGAGAGGAGGGGTGGGGCTGGCGGCGCTGGCGCGGGGCGGCAAGGCGGAGGGGTGACGGCGGCGGGACTGCTGGGCGCAGCGGCGAGAGACGGCAGGACGACGGCGGCAGCCGGCAGCGTGGAGAGAAAAAGAAGGAGGAGAAAGGAGGAGGGGCACGCCGGAGGAAGAGAAGGCGACGGCGGCGTGGGGGCGACGGCGGTGCTGGGCGGAGGGCGACGGGTGGCGGGGCGGAAGGGCAACGGCGGCGGCGACGGCGACGTGGGACGGCAGGGGCGACGGCGATGCGAGACGGCAGGGTCGGCGAGGGCGCTGGTCGGAGGGCGACGGGGCGGCGGGACGGAAGGGTAACGGCAGCGGCGACGGTGGGGGAACGGCGGCGGCGACGGCGACGTGGGCGGAGGCGACGGCGGAGTGAGAGAAAGAGGAGAAACGGTGATAAACGGCAGGGGGGCAGAAAAAACTAAAAAAAAATTAGGTTCCTCTGAAGAAAGAAGGAGAGGCTAAAGGGCTAAGGCTGTAATTTTTCCTTTTTCTAAAACGGAGCTCTAAGCTTTTTTTCTATTTTTGTCTCTGTTTAGCACTAAATTTGGAGGCCTATTTATAGAGGAAGTTTGGATGAACTGTTGATGGATAAATTAATAAAAAATTTCAAACTTATCTTTTAAATTGGTAAAATGACAATTTCAGTCCTTTACGTTTCTCAGGCTCTGGATAAACTTCAGAAGCTTCTGATTTTGACAATTTTGTCGTTTTCTGTTAATTTGGGCCAGAAACGTTAGTCTGGCCCAAAATTGACGCGAAAAATTACCAAATGCTCCTGGAACTTTCAGAATTTGTCAATTTTTCTCAAAACTTCTCAATTTTATTATGTTTACCCCAAACTTTTTAATTTTGTCATTTTTTATGGAGTTTTCCTTTTTATTACATACACACATTTATACACATATATCATTTTTAATTAAATCCTCACAAAAAAAAATGTATTTTAAACTAATTAAAAAAATTTAGTAATAATAAACAAAATTTAATTAATTTTTTATTTAATTTTTTTTTAAAATTTTTTTAATGGCCGTACGAAATTGGGTGTCAACACCATCTCATTTCGAAGACCAAGATCTTCGATTTGACATTAAGTTCCCAATGAACAAGACTTCTTTTCTGAAGCATGACAACTCAGGATTTAAACGCTCTAGGATTTGAATAGTTCAAGTCCACCTTAGAATATTCTGCAGGCCAAACTGCAATTCCTTTTCCGCTCTAGTTCATATCACTTTCGAAAATTGAAATAACTTATCAAACACTGTAAAAAGTATTTAATTTTTTTTTTAATTCTTACTCAATTTGAACTCATATTCTCAGAGGCTCATTCATCCAACTGGCATGTTCATTATATGTCTCATTACATTTTCTCAAAACCTCAGAACATCAAGCCGCCTACATATACTAGCTTTTATGGTATAGCATAGTTTCTATTGGTCATCCAGTTTCAAAGACCAAGATCCTCCAATTTTCACCATCTTTTACCCATGAATAAGTATCATCTATAACACCCAGAGATGGGGTAAATAGAAGTCGTGGTGTTTTTGGAGCTTCTCTTATTCTCGAATAATCCCAAGTATTTGCTTTATGAATACAACTTTTAATGGAATACCTCCAAAATTGTAGAGTTGCCTCACACAGCACAAAAAATTGTAGAGTTGACTCATATATCATATTGTAGTATCATAGGCAAATTTAAGACCAAAATTGATTATCTTGACATCAGTAATTTTAAATCTTTTTTAGTTGTGATAATACTGATATCTTTCTTATTTTCATTTATTCTTTATCTTATTAATTTTTAGGAAACGATGTAAAAATATCTACATGAAAAGTGGACAAGTTTTAAGACCAGAAATTATCTTCCAAATGTTGACTTCACAAATTCTAACCCCTTTTTTAAGTTGAGGAACACATTTTTCATTTAACTTGTTGAAAACGTTACTGAAAATGTTCACATTTTAGTTAAAATTTAGGAGGACATAAATAATAAGTCTCATATGAGAGCTTTCTTTAATACTTTTTCTCATCCAACAACAGAAAACAATAGATAATTCAATGATAAAAAATCTAACTACAGTCTCTAATAGACAATTCTTTAATTTGACATTAGGTTCATCTCAATGAACATGACTTCTTTTATCAAGCATAATAGTCAGAATTTAAGTGCCCCAGAATTTGAACAGTTCATGTCTACTTTACAATGTTTTGTAGGCCAAACTACAATCCCATTTCTTCTCTAGTTCATTTTACTTTCAGAAATTCAAATAACTCACCAAACACTGTAGAAATTAGTTCAAATTTATTTAGTTCTTCCTTGATTTGAAATTCTATATATTCTCAGAGGCTCACTCATCCAACTGCCATGTTCATTGTAACGCCTCGTCACTTTTTTTTTAGAACCTCAAAACATTGAGCCACCTGCATACCAACCTTTATAGTATAGTACAATATTTGTTGATCATCCTATTCCAAAGATTAAGATCCTTGAATTTTACCACCTTTTACTCGTGAATAAGTATTCTCTATAACATCAAAAGTTATGGGGTAAATAGAAGTTGTAAAGTGTCTTCAAAACTTTCTATTCTTTTGAAAGAATCCCAAGTAATTGCGTTGTTGAATATGACTTGTAATGGAATACCTTCAAAATTATAGAGTTGCCTCACAAAGCATAAAAAGTTTTAGAGTTAACTCAGACTTCATTGTACTATCATAAGTAAATTTTATATCTTTTAATTTGATCATTTTATTTATCTTTATTATTTTCTTTTATCTTTTATGTTATTAATTATTAATAAATGTTCTAATGATATTTGTATGGTAATATCATGGATTTTCAATTCTTTAAATAAATACCTAGAATAAGTAACATGATATGCATAGACAACATTCTATGGTGTACAATGCTAAATAAATTTGTTTAACAATAACGTCTGAAGTTGAAATTTTCAATTTTTAGGCTGAATCTTAGTAAGAAAGTATAAAAAAATAGTAGAAGACAAACAACTATGAAAAATACTAGTAATAAATCAAGTATTTTTTTCACGTGTCTTCCTCATGTTCAATTCCACCTTGAATCTTAGAGGAATAAACCTAAAACCCCATAATGAATATTGTACAAAATGATAGAAAAGAAGCACAAATAAAATTATTAAATTCATGTATACGAAGACTACATGCAATGACACAATGAAATGTTAGTCTTTTGGAATCACAATGCAAAATAAGTTATATGTTGGGAATAAAAATCTTATTTGTTGCATGATTTTTTCCATATATAATTGGCATTAACAGTTCAAAAAATACAAGAAAAAAACCAAAAAATGTATCACCATATCATCACGCTAACTAGTTGGTCAAACTTTTTTTTTTTTGTAAATCTTGTTAGCTCTTTCAAAATGTCTATTGATAAGAAAAATAATGAACAAGTTATTTGCCATTATGGTTCACAAAACTAGGCAACTAGATATCTTGTTTTTTAACTACTTTTATCAGTTGATTTCTTTTCTCACAAGAAGCACACTAAAACTATACTTACCACTTTCTTTAACCACAAATTCAACCCGTGAAAACAGGTAACTGTAACAACTTGAGCAAATTGATGAACCCCATTGTGAAGGGATAAATACAGGCAAGTGTGTCTACAAATGCCCTTCACCTGATAACATATATGTTAAATCCGAAGCATAATATGTAAATGGTTAGTTACGGTAACACAACAGCCACATGAACTTGTCTTGCATTAAATGACATCTTATCATGAGAGTCCACAACAGTGTTTTCCACTTATCAATGCTATAAGTTTTGCTCCAAAGATTCAAAAGTGTGGTTTTTGTGATATGATCAAATTATTATGGTGTCAAAACCATGGTTGTTATGTTTGAAGTAATAGTAACCGGGCAAATATCATCTTGAGCTAATGCCAAAAGATAAGTTTGATGCTAAAATTGATAAATGGGTGTAGGGGTGCCATGGTAGAAACAAATTAATCAGAATAAATATGTAGGGATTAAATTGACTTAACAAGATATGCCGATCAAACATAAGACCCTACCTAAATGATTAAACTAACAAAATGTAGAGCTTATCTAAATGATGCATGGCAAAAACAATATCAAAGTCCACTATCAATAATACAAAGACAATAGCAGTCCATAACAGAGCAGCCAACATGGTGATATTATTGAGCAAATCTTTCATATATTTTGTTGAACTTATTTTCATTAACTGGTGATTTGAGAGAAATTGTAGAGGAAAACCTAAGAATGGTATATTTTATAGAAATACGATAGTGCAAGTCCATTTAGGAGATGAAATTGAAAAATGTAATTTGATTATGGCAGCATGAAGCATTTAATGGGAACTCATGGAAGATGTAATCTGATAATAGAACAACGCACCATCCAACTCCAACCACCGTCTAACTTCAGTCAAAGCATGCTGCACAAATGTAACATAGAGAAAATTTAATAGCCTCAATGCGAATAATTATATTGACAACATCCTGCTGAGAAAATGCCAAGAAGAATACTTTATAACCTTTGCATGAATAATATATCAACAATATTCTCTAAGCGTTTATTGAAAATTATCACAAAACTCTGTAGCTTGAAAGACTGACTTTACTAGATTAGATAAGTATTCAAGAAATATTAAATACATTAACTTAAATGTTTTACTTTTAGCATCAAGATCAATCTATTGCATTTTCCTGATACCATCTGAATAGTGAACAAACAAATTCCTAGAATATGCTATGATGTCGAGAAGTTTCTCATATTCTTCCCAACTAAATGATTACTCAACAAAAGTAAGAAGGTGTTTCATCTATTGTTACAACAACCAAGCCATCTTTATTTTCTTTCTCCTAATGATCACAATCATATTTCAACATCTTAAGAAATTAATCTCTAATCTTATCTTCACCCTACAACAACTAAAAAAAAACCATCTCTGATCTTATCCTCACCCCTCAAACAACTTCAAAAGCCTATAATATAGCTAATTTAGTTTCCCATCTTCACACCATCCTCCCTCACAAAGTTGACCATTTTCAATAAGTGAATTTGGATGATTTTTTATTTATTCTAAAATACCTACAGACCCTAATACACCCTTTCAACCTTGTCTAAATCCATGAAACATGGACTCACCATATCAAAGAATCACCATCATCATAATATAAGAGAGATGATAATAAATGTAATGCATTGAAAAGGTAAAACAATTCAAGGTATGTACTTGAATTGTTCTATCATCCTCATTAACTACATAATACAACGAACATCTCTTCATAAATATTGACTACAAAGATTGATAGTAAGAGACTTGGCATCCTCAGATGTCTAATAAGACTTAAAACTTTCCACCTTCACCACAACCACATCTCCTTAGATGGTAATATCATCAATTTTAAATTCTTTTGGTTCCTTCAATGTTAGGATAGAATAAAATATACTTCATTCCATGAAGGATGATACATTTATTTGGACATAAAGATTAAGCTATATGTGGTTTATTATGTTGTTCCATTTTTGCCCCTAAATCTAAAATTAAAAAAATTCTTTTAGGGTTATATGTAGTGTAAGTTTAAATGATGATTAAAAAAGAAAACATTCCTGATTAGATTTTGTGCAATGAGAATTTTAATGAAGATTAAAAAAATCATTTTGGGGTTTTTTTGCATTGAGAGTTTAAATGGGGGTAATAAGATAAATTAGAAACTAAAAAATTTCTAAAAATGGAAACACTTCATATCCTTTTTAGACAATCCAAGAAATGAATACCTTTCATTCTATTTTGTGATAGAATGAGTATCAAGCTAGCCCTTTATAAGTTGTTACTTTTTTTACAATCTATAAAAATCATATCCTATGAAGTTAAGAGTTTAATGGCATCACCTCCCTGCAAAAAGCTACTCTATCGCATTTAATTCAATAACTCTTCTGGTTAGTGAAAAAAAAAAGTATACAAAATTTTAAGCAATCTATAATTAAATATATATTATAAAGTGTTTAGAATATATGCTAGAGGAGTAAGTAAATTGTTTGCTAAATCAAATGTATGTTTCATTTTTAATAATCTAAAGTCATTTTCCTACTAATAAACCCTAAACCCAGATAAGTCTAGGTAATTAAATTGATTGAGAATTCTTTCTCCCTAGTTTCCTATGTGTGGCTATAAAATGAAACTTCTGATATATAGGTACAAAAGTAATACACCTAAACCAAATAAACCACTAATAAGCACTTCTTACATCTACTACCAATTGATGTGGGAAAATATTAAATAATGAAAATATTGACTATAAAGCAAATCAATAATAAATTAGTAAGTTAATCAACTAAAATGATATTTAAACATTTTTTAAAACTATAATAAAACTTACGAAAAACAAACAACAAGAAAAAACTAAACCAAAGTTTAATTATAATGACGGATGTAACATCAATGCGCATTAAAGATCCTTATACTAGTAGGTTTCCCATATTCTTCATAAATGAAGGATTGCACAACAAAGTAAGCATTTTTTTCATGTGCTGCTACAACTTCCTGATTGTCTTTATTTTCTCTTTCCAAATAATTAAAATCATATGACAACAACTTGAGAAACTCACCTTCAGTCTTATGTTCACCTCTGAAATAGCTTTAAAAGCCTAATGCAATTTCCCATCTACACATCATCCACCATCACAAACTTGACCACTTTTAATAAGTAATCTTAAACAGACTTCGATGTATTCTGAAATATCCTATCTGCATCCATAACACATAGATGACTTAAAATCAAATCTTCATTCAACCTATCAAAGAATCACCATCATTATAATGAAAAAGAGATTATAATAAAATGTAGTGCATTATAAAGGTAAAATAATTCAATATATGTACCTGAACTATTCTACCATCCCAATCAACTTCAGAAGACAACAAACATATTTTAGAAAATATTAACCATAGAGCTTGATAATTAAAGACTTGGCATTCTCCATTGCTTAACGAGGCTCAAAATTTTTTTTGACCTTTACTACAACCATCTTTCATTGCAAATCAACTTTAAATTCTGTTGATTCCTTCAATGCGAGTTCAAAATGATATATATCTAATTAGCTATTTGTAAAAAGTTATCGCTCGCTTGACAGTATCTAAGGAGTTGAATAATGAGTTCAAGTTGTAATCAATTAGGATAATCTAATAACTAGTGAGCCTAATGAGCTCATGTAGTACAAAGTGTGTGTGTGTGTGTGTGTGTGTGTAACAAAATCAATCTAGTTATTTGCAGGAAGTGATTCCTCTTTTTTGGTTGGAAATAATAAACACACCAGGCTTCTTTCGAGCCTGGCTAGATAAGCATTCATTAACAAGTTACATGACTTTAAACTAATCAATTTATGAATAATCTACATAAGCTTAATATGCTCATCCATCAATTGAAATTGCATAGTCTACTATGAAATCTTGAATAGTAAAAGAAAGATACATTATTATTTCGTTCTACAATCCTTTCTTAAGATAAAGTAAATGGGTCAGCCAAATTAATCAGCCAATTTCATTGAAAACTTACCACCCACCATCCAACTCCAGCCATCATCTAACTTATGTCAAAGTAGGCTATACAAATGTAACATGTAAGCCTCAATATGAATAAACATATTTAAAATATCATGCTGGAAACATGCCAAAGGAGAATAACTTATAACTTTTACAAGAATAATATATCAATAGTATTCTCCTAATATTTATTCAAAATTGCCTTGAAACTCTGCAATAGCAAAGACCACTTTTGCAACATCAAATAGGTATTTTGAAAACATTAAATATGTCAACTTAAATATTTTACTCTAATCATCCAGTTCAATCAGCTGCATCTCCCTAGCATCATCTAAACAATAAACAAACATATTTCTAAAGTATGCTATTATGTTAAGAGGTTTCTCATATTCTCTATAATAAAATGATTATTCAGGAAAATAAGTGGATGATCCATCTTCTGCTACAATATCCCAACCACCTTTATTTTCCATCTCTTTCAGCCTACAATCATAATTCAACACATTAAGAAACCTGTTTACATTCTTATCTTCATCCCTATCTTTCGAAGTGTTTAAAAAGTGTGGTACATAGCTAATCCAATCTCCATTTATAACGTTATTCTCCCTCACAAACTTGACTATTTTGCATAAGTGAGGTTGGATAGTTTCAGATGACTCAAGAAATAATCACAAACCACGAAATAGATCTCATCAACATATATAAAACATGGATGCCTTGGAATCAAATCTTCATTCACCCTATCTTATCATAACACAAAAGAGATGATAATAAATGTAATGTATTAAAAAGGTAAAACAATTTAAGATATGCACCTGAACTGGTTCACCATGCCAATCAACTTCAGGAGGCAATGAACATCTCTTGACAAATTTTGACCATACAACTTAATAATTAGAGACTTAGAATTCTCCTATACTTGATAAGGCTCCCAAAATTTTTCACATCTCACAACTATTACATCTCCTTCGATGGTAATATCTTCAACATCAAATACTCTCAATTTCTTAAACATGAGATCAGAATAAAACACATCTAGTGACCCCTTTTTAAGAAGCTATCTCTTTTTTAACAGTCCATAAAAATCATGTCTGGCAAAGTTAAGAGCTTTAAGGACACATCCTAACAAGAAACTTTTTTATCGCATTAAATTCAAAAACTCATCTTGTTAATGTAAAACATGATATACCAAGGTTTAAATGACACATAGATAAGCATATATTAAAGTATTTAGAATAAATGGTAGAAGAGTAAGTAAAATATTTTTTAAACCAAACACATGTTTCATTTTTAATAATCTAAAGTTTACTTTCTTATAATATACCCTAAATCCCAACAAGTCTAGGTAATTAGATTGATAGAGGATTTTTTATCTAGAATTTCCCTTGTGTGGCAAAAGAGTGAAAATACTAATATATACACACTTAATCCATTAATATGAGCTACTTACATCTACTACCAATTAACTTGGAAAAATATTGACTATGGACTAAATCATTAATAAACTAAAAAGTTAATGAACTAAAATGATTCTACAACATTTTTTAAAACAATGATAAAACTTACCGAAAACAAACAACAAGAAAAAAAAATTAAACCAAAGTATAATTATAATGACAAAGTTGTTCTTCATTTCATAGTTTATAAAAATTTCATCCCTTAAAGGTAAAAAGCTTAATATACTCATCTATTAACAGAAATCGTATAGCCTACTATAAAATCTTCAATAGTAAAACAAGAATACATTAGCATTTGGTTCTACAATTCTTCATTAGGACAGAATAAATGGTTCAGCCAAATTAGCTAGCCTAGTATCACTAAAAACTCATACAGAACAACAACAAACCCCTGGTTGTTAATACCCACCATCCAACTCCAGCTACTGTCCAACTTCTGTCAAACTACGCTACACAAATGCAACGCATATGCTCTTTACATGCTAAAAAAATATCATTATAAATAAAGATATTTAAAATATCATGCTAAAAAAATTTGAAAGGAGAATAATTTATCACCTTTACATGAATATATATATAAACAATATTCTCTTAGTATTTATTAAAAATTACCTCAAAACTCTGCAACAAGAAAGATCACTTTTGCAACATCATATAGGTATTCTAGAAATATTAAATATATCAACATAAATATTTTACTCTTATCATCTAGGTCAATCTATTGCATCCTCCTAGCATCATCTAAACAATGAACAAACATATTCCAAAAGTATGCTATTATGCTAGGAG
This sequence comes from Aquilaria yunnanensis, assembly GCA_039654915.1. Taxonomy (NCBI): domain Eukaryota; kingdom Viridiplantae; phylum Streptophyta; class Magnoliopsida; order Malvales; family Thymelaeaceae; genus Aquilaria; species Aquilaria yunnanensis. Next base: position 20,604,623 of record CM077600.1, read on the forward strand.
GTTTCTTATATTCTCCATAATAAAATGATTGCTCAGCAAAGTAAGTAGGTGATTCATCTTCTGTCATAATATCCCAACCACTTTTATTTTTGCTCTCTTTTAAATTACAATCACAATTCAACACCTTAAGAAACCTATCTACAATTTTATCTTCATCCCTTACATTTGAAACACTTAAAAAGCCTAAAACATAGCTAGTCCAGTCTCTCTTCATCACATTATTCACCCTCACAAACTTGACTATGTTACATAAGTGAGCTTGGACAGCTTCCGATAAATTATGAAATACCTACAGACCACAAAAAACCATTTTGACCTCATTGGCATCCACAAAACATTGATGCCTTAGAATCAAATCTTCATTCACTATATTTTATTATATTGCAAGAGAACTGATAATAAATGTAATGCATTAAAAAGGTAAAATAATTCAAGATATGTACCTGAGCTGGTTTACTATGCCAATCAACTTTAGGAGGCAATGAGCATTTCTTGGTAAATGTTGATTTTACGGCTTAATAATTAGAAATTTAGCATTCTCCAATACTTAATAATACTCCAAAAACTTTTCACCTCTCACTACCATCACATCTCTTTGGATGACAATATCTTCAACATTAAATACTTTTAATTTTTTAATTGTGATGTTAGAATAAAATATATCGATTGAGCCTTATATAAGAAACTATTTTTTTTTACAGTCTATAAAAATCATGTCCCACAAAGTTAAGAGCTTTAACGACATATCCTGATAAAAAACTACTCTTATCGCATTTAATTCAATAACTCATTTTATTAATGTAAAACATGATATACCAAGGCTTAAGTGATAAATAAATAAACATATATTAAAGTACTTAGAATAAATAGTAGAAGAGTAAGTAAAGTATTCACTAAACCAAACATATGTTTCATTCAACAATCCAAAGTCCATTTTCTCTTAATATACCCTAAATCCAGATAAGTCCAGGTATATAAATTGATGAAGGATTATTTATTCAGAGTTCCGTCGTGTGGCTAAAAAGTGAAACTCTTAACATATACACACTTAAACATTAATATAAGCTTCTTAAAGCTACTATCAATTAACTTGGAAAAATATTAAGGAATGAAAATATTGACTATGAAGTAAATCATTAATAAATTAAAAAGTCAATCAACTAAAATGATACTGCAACATTTTTTAAAACAATGATAAAATCGATAAAAAAACAAACAACAAGAAAAAAATTAAGTCAAAGTTTAATTATAATGACAAAGTCGTCATTCATTTGACAATTTACAAAAATCATATTGCTTAAAGGTAAGAGCTTAATATACTCATCCATCAACAGAAATCACATAGTCTACTGTAAAATATTTAATAGTAAAAGCAGAATACGTTATCATTTAGTTCTACAATTCTTTATTGGTATAAAATGACTAGGTCAGCCAAATTAGTCAGTCCAATTTCACTAAAAACTCATAAAAAGTAACAACCAACCTCTGCTCATTACCACCCATAATCCAACTTTAGCCACCATCCAACCTCTATCAAAATATAAATGCAACACATAAGCCTTAATATAAATAATAAAATATTATGCTAAAAAAAGCCAAAGGAGAATAATTTATATATGAATAATATGTCAACAATATTCCCTTAGTATATGTTAACAATTTTCTCAAAATTTTCCAATAGGAAAGGCCATTTTGGCAACATCAAATAGGTATTATGGAAATAGTAAATATATCAACTTAAATATTTTACTCTTATCATTCAGGTCAATCAACTACATCTTCCTAGAATCATCTAAATAGTGCACAAATATATTCCTAAAGTATGTTATTATGCTAGGAGGTTTCTTATATTCACCATAATTGAATAATTGTTCAACAAAGTAAGTAGGTAAGCTATCTTATGCTATAATATCCTAGGCACTTTAATTTCCCCCTCTTTTTTATTACAATCATAAATCAGCACCTAAAGAAACTTCTACAATCTTATCTTCACTCCCTCTCTTTTGGAGTGTTTAAAAAACATATAACATAACTAATCCAATCTCCCCTCATCACATTATTCACGTTCACATATTTGACTATTTTACATAAGTAAGCTTAAACAGTCTTTGATGAATTATAAAATACTCGCAGAGTACAAAAATTCTTTTTGACCTCGTTGGCATCCAAAAAACATTGATAGAATCAAATCTTCATTTACCTTATCTTATTATAATGTAAGAGAATTGATAATAAATATAATGCATTAAAAAGTAAAAGAATTCAAGGTATGTACCTGAACTGGTTCACTATGTGAATCAACTTTCGCATGCAATGAACATCTCTTAGCAAATGTTGACCACATAACTTAAAAGTTAGAGATTTAAATTTCTCTAATACTTAATGAGGCTCCAAAAAATTTTCACCTTTCATTACCATCTCATATATTCTTAGAAGGCAATATTTTCAATATCAAATATTTTCAATTTCTAGGTTGCGATATCAAAATAAAATATATCCAATGACCCCTTTATAAGAAGCTGTCTTTTTTTATAGTCTATAAAAATCATATCCCATGAAGTTAAGAGCTTGAGTTAACATATCCTGACAAGAAACTACTCTATCGTATTTAATTCAATAACTTATCTTGTTAATGTAAAACATGATATACCAAGGTTTAAGTGATATAGGTAAATAAATATTAAAGTACTTATAATAAATGGCAAAGGAGTAAGAAAGTCTTTGCTAAATTAACCGTATGTTCCATTTTTAATAATCCAAAGTCTACTTTCTCTTAAAATACCCTAAATTCAGCAAAGTCAAGTAATTAAATTGATGGAAGATTATTTATCTAGAGTTTCTCCTGTGTAGCTAGAAAGTGAAACTTCTAATATATACACATCTAATCCATTAATATGAGCTCCTTACAGCTACTACCAATTAATTTAGAAAAATATTAGATAATGAAACTATTGACTATGAAGTAAATCATTAAAAATTTTAAAAATTAATCAACTAAATTGTTACTACAAAATTTTTTAAAAATATGATAAAACTTATCAAAAACAAACAACAAGAAAAAATTAAGCCAAAGTTTAATTATAATGACAAAGTTGTCCTTCATTTGATAGTTTACAAAAATCCTATCCCTTAAAGGTAAAAGCATAATATGTTCATCAATCAATTGAAATCACATAGCCTACTATACTGTGAAATCTTTAATAGTGAAAGAATAATACATTATCATTTGATCCTACAATTCTTCCTCCTGACAGAATAGATAGGCTATCCAAATTAGTCAGCCTAATTTGACCGAAAACTTATTAGAAGCAACAACCAACCTATATTTGTTACTACCCACCATCTAACTTCTATTAAAGTAGGCTATACAAATCAATAAATAAGCCTGAATATAAGTAAACATATTTAAAATATCATGCTCAAAATAATGCCAAAAGAATATAATTTATAACCTTCACACAAATAATATATCAACAATATTCTCTTAGTATTTGTTAAAAATTTCTTTGAAACTTTGAAATAGAAAAGACCATTTTTGCAACATTAGATAAGTATTATGAAAACATTAAATATATTAACTTAAATATTTTACTCTTACCATCCAGGTCAATCTACTATATCTTTCAAGTGTTATCTAAACTGTGCACACACATATTCTTAAAGTATTTTATTATGCTAGATGTTTCTTATATTCTCCATAATCAAATGATAGCTCAGCAAAGTAACTAAGTGATCCATCTTTTGCTACAATATCCTAGCCACCTTTAGTTTTCCTCTCTTTCTTATTACAATCATAATTTAACATCTTAAGAAACCTATCTACAATCTTATCGTCAACCCACTTCTTCAAAGTGCTAAAAAAAAACCTAAAACATAGTTAATCCATTCTCCCCTCATTATATTATTCACCTTCACAAACATAGCTGTTTTACATAAGTGAGTTTGGACGGTCTCTGATAAGTTATGAAATACCTACAAACCATGAAAAACTCTTTTGACCTCATTGGTATCCGTAAAACATTGATGCCTTATAATCAAATCTTCATTCATCCTATTTTATTATATTGCAAGAGAATTGATAATAAATATAATTCATTGAAAAAATAAAACAATTCAGGATATGTACAAGAATTGGTTTACTGTGTCAATCAACATTCAGAGGCAACGGATATCTTTTGGCAAATGTTGACCACACAACTTAACAATTATAGACTTAGCATTTTCTAATACTTGATTAAGCTCCAAAAAATTTTCAACTCTGACTACCATCACATCTCCTTGGGGGACAATATCTTCAAAATCAAATTATCTCAATTTCTTGGATGCAATGTCACAGTAAAATATACTCCTTAGTAAGCCCTTTATGATAAGCTGTCTTTTTTGACAGCCTATAAAAATCATGTCACACGACATTAAGAGCTTCAACAACATATCTTGACAAGAAAATGCTCTATCGCATTTAATTCAATAACTCATCTTATTAATGTAGAGCATGATATATCAAGGTTTATGTGATACATGGATGAACATATATAAAAGTACTTAGAATAAACGGTAGAGGAGAAAATATTTGCTAAATCAAACCTATTTTTCATTTTTAATAATCCAAAGTCTACTTTCTCCTAATATACATTAAATCCGGACAAGTCTAGGTAATTAAATTGATGGAGGATTCTTTATCTAAAGTTTCCCTGATGTGGCTAAAAAGTGAATCTCCTAACATATATAAATAAAACTATTAATAAGAGCTTCTTACAGCTACTATCAATTAACTTGAAAAAATATTAGAGAATAAAAATATCAACTATAAAGTAAGCCATTAATAAATTAAAAAGTTAACCAACTAAAATGATACTGCAACATTTTTTTAAAACTATGATAAAATTTATAAAAAAAAAATAACAAGAAAAAATTAAACCAAAGTTTAATTACAATGACAAAATTGACCTTTTTCTGACAGTTTATGAAAATCCCATCCCTTAAAGGTAAGAGCTTTATATGTTTATCTATCAGTTGAAATCGCACAGTCTACTGTGAAATCTTTCATAGTACAAGAAAATACATTATCATTTGGTTTTACAATTATTCTTTGGGAAAAAATGAATGGGTCAGCTAAATTAGCCAGCCCAATTTCACTAAAAACTCATAGGAAGTAACAACCAACCCTTGTTTGTTAATACCAACCATCCAACTCCAGCCACCGTCCAACTTCTTTTCAAGTAGGCTATATAAATGCAACACATATGCCTCATTATAAATAAACGTATTTAAAATATTATGCTAAAAAAAAAGTCAAAGAAGAATAATTTATAACCTTTACATGAATAATATGTCAACAATATTCTCTTTGTATTTGTTAAAACTTTTCTTGAAACTTTGCAACAAGAAATACCACTTTTGCAACATCAGATATTTATTATGAAAACATTAAATATATCAACTTAAATAATTTATTTTTATCATCAAGGTCAATCCACTGCTTCTTCCTAGCATCATCTAAACAGTGCGCAAATAGAATCCTAAAGTATGCTATTATGCAAGGCGGTTTCTCATATTCTCTATAATTGAATGATTGTTCAGCGAAGTAAGTAGGTGATTCATCTTTTGCTACAATATCCCAGCCACTTTATTTTTCCTTGCATTTTTATTACAATTATAATTCAACACCTTGAGAAACCTATCCACAATCTTATCATCACTCTTCTCATTCGAAGCGCTCAAAAAGCCTAGAACATAGTTAATTCAGTTTCCTCTCATTACATTTTTCACCACCAAAGACATGACTATTTTACATATTTTACATAAGTGAATTTCGATAGTCACCAATGAATTATGACATTTAAGCATACCATGAAAAACCCCTTTGACCTCGTTGGCATTGATAAAACATTGATTGAATAAAATCTCCATTCACCCGATCTTATTATAATGCAAAAGAATTGATAATGAATGTAATGCATTTAAAAGGTTGGACAATTCAAGATATATACCTAAATTGGTTTACCATGCCAATCAACTTCAGGAGGCAAGGAATAACTTTTGGCAAATGTTGACCACTTAGCTTAACAATTAAAGACTTAGCATTCTCCAATACTTAGTATGGCTTCGAAAAATTTTCACCTCTCACTACCATAACATCTCCTTGGATGACAATATCTTCAACATGAATACTCTTAATTTCTTGATTAATATATCTAGTGAGTTCTTTATAAAAAGCTATCATTTTTTGAAAGTCTATAAAATCATGTCCCACAAATTTAAGAGCTTCAACAATATATCCTAACAAGAAACTACTCTATTGCATTTAATTCATTAACTCATCTTGTTAAAGTAAAACTTGAAATGCCAAGGTTTAAATGACACATAGGTAAACATATATTAAAGTATTTAGAACAAATGGTATAAGAGTAAGTAAAGTATTTGCTAAATCAAGCATTTGTTTCATTTTTAACAATTAAAAATCTACTTTCTCCTGAGATAACCTATAACCTAAATCCGGGCAAGTCTAGGTAATTGGAGGATTTTTTATCTAGAGTTTCTCTTGTGTGGCTAAAAGTAAAACTCCTAATATACACACACCTAAACTATTAATATGAGTTTCTTATAGCTACTACCAATTAATTTGAAAATATATTAGAGAATTAAAATATTGACTATAAAGTAAATCCTTAATAAATTAAAAGGTCAATCAACTAAAATGACACTAAAATATTTTTTAAAACTACGATAAAAAGCAAGCAACAGAAAAAATTAAACCAAAGTTTAATTATAGTGATAAAGTTGTCATTGATTTGATAATTTACAAAAATTTTATCCCTTAAAGGTAAGTGCTTAATATGTTCATCTATCGACTAAAATTGTATAGTCTATTCTAAAATATTTAATAGTAAAAGAAGAATTGGTTATCATTTGGTTCTACAAATTCCTCCTTGTGATAGAATGAATGGGTCAACCCGATTAGCTAGTTCTATTTCACTAAGAACTCATATGGAGCAGTAACCAATCCCTGCATATTACTGGTGACCATTCAACTTTACCCATCGTTCAACTTCTGCCGAATTAAGATATACAAATGCAACACATAAGCCTCAATATAAATAAACATATTTAAAATATCATACTAAAAAAATGCCAAAGAAGAATAAAATCTTTACATGAATAATATATCAACAATATTCTCTTAGTATTTGTTAAAAATTTCCTCAAAACTCTACAACAAAAAAGACAACTTTTGCAACATCAAATAGGTATTTTGGAAACATAAATATATCAACTTAAATATTCAACTCTTATCATCTAAGTCAATCTATTACATCTTCCTAGCATGATTTAAAAAGTGCACAAACATATTCCTAAAGTATGCTATTATGGTAGGAGGTTTCTAATATTTTCCATAATCAAATAATTGTTTAACAAAGTAAGCAGTTGATCAATCTTCTACTACAATATCCCAATTAGCTTTATTTTCCATTTCTTTCTTATTATAATCATTATTCAACACCTCAAGATACCTATCGATGACTTTATTTTTAGCCCTCTTATTTGAAGCACTAAAAAAGCCCCATCACATTATTCACCCTCACGGACTTCATTGTTTTACATAAGTGAGCTTGTATAGTCTCCGATGAATTATGAAATACTTGCAACCAATTAGAAACCCTTTTGACCTCGTTGGCATCCATAAAACATTAATGTCTTAAAATGAATTCTTCATTCACCCTATATTATTGTATTGCAAGAGAATTGATAATAAATGTAAAGCATTAAAAATATAAAATAATTCAGAATATTTACCTAAATTAGTTTACTATGCCAATTAACTTTAAAAGGCAACAAACACCTTTTGGCAAATGTTGACCACTTAGCTTAACAATTAGAGACTTATTATTCTTCAATACTTGATAAGGGTCCAAAAAATATTCTCCTTTCACTACCATCACATTTCTTTGGATGCCAGTAAATTCAACAAAAAATACTCTCAATTTCCTTATTATGATGTGAGAATAAAATATATCCAGTACGCCCTTTATAAGAAGCTGTCTTTTTATTTTTTACCAGTTTATAAACATCATGTCCCATGAAGTTTTGAGCTTCGACGACATACACTGACAAAAAACTACTCTATCGCATTTAGTTCAGTAACTCATCTTGTTATTATAAAAAGTGATATATCAAGATTGAAGTGATATATAAATAAACATATATTAAAGTACTTAGAGTAAATGGTAGAGGAGTAAGTAAAATATTTGTTAAATCAAACATATGTTTCATTTTTAATAATCCAAAATCTACTTTCTCCTAATATACCTTAAATCCAGATAAGTTTAGGTAATTAAATCGATAGAGGGTTCTTTGTCCAGAGTTTTCCTTATGTGGCTAAAAATTAAAACTCTTAATATATATACACTTAAACCTTTAATATAAGCTTCTTATAGCTACTCCCAATTAACTCAGGAAAATATTAAAGAATGAAAATATTGACTATGAAGTAAGTCATTAATAAAGTAAAAAAATTAATCAACTAAAATGTTATTGTAACATTTTTTAAAACTATGATAAAACTTATTAAAAAAACAAATAACTAGAAAAAATTAAACCAAAGTTTAATTATAATGAAAAAGTTGTTTTTCATTTTATAGTTTACTCAAATCTTATCCTTTAAACGTAAGGGCTTGATATGCTCATCCATTAACTGAAATTATATAGTCTACCGTGAAATCTTCAATAGTAAAAAAAGAATGCATCATCATTTGATTCCACAATTCATCCTTAGGACAGAATTTAAGTGTCAACGAAATTAATCAACCCAATTTTACTAAAAACTCGTAGAAAGCAACAACCAACCCTTGCTTTTTACTATCCACCATCCAACTTTAGTCATCGTCCAACTTTTGTTAAAGTACGCTATACAAATACAATACATATATAGGCCTAAATATAAATAAACAAATTTAAAATGTCATGCTCAAGAAAATGCTCAATGACAATAATTTATAACCTTTACATTAATAATATATAAATTCTCTTAGTATTTGTTAAAATTTCCTCAAAACTTTACAACTGGAAAGGTTACTTTTGCAGCATTAGATAGGTATTACGGATACATTAAATATGTCAACTTAAAAATTTTAATCTTATCATCCAAGTCAATCTACTGCATCATCCTAGCATCATCTACACAATGCACAAATATATTCTTAAAGTATGCTATTATGCTAAGAGGTTTCTCATATTCTCCATAATTGAAGGATTGCCCAGCCAAGTAAGTAGGTGATTTATTTTTTCCTATAATATCTCAATGATTTTATTTTCTATCTCTGTCTGATAATAATCATAATTCAACATCTTAAGAAACCAATCTACAATCTTATCTTTACCCCTCTAATTCGAAGCGCTAAAAAAGCCTAGAACATAGTTAATCTTGTCTTCACTCATCACATTATTCACCCTTATAGTCTTGACTGTTTTATATAAATGAGCTAAGATGATCTCTGATAAATTATGAAATATACACAGACCATGAAAAACTCTCTTGACCTTGTTGACGTCCGTAAAACATTGATAGAATCAAATCTGCATTCACCCTCTCTTTTTATAATGTGAGAGAACTGATAATAAATGTATTGCTTTAAAAAAGTAAAAGAATTCAGTATATGTACCTGAACTGGTTGCCAATTAACTTCAAGAGGCAATGAACAGCTTTTAGCAAATTTTGATCACACAGCTTAACAATTATAGACTTAGCATTTTCCAATAGTTTATATGGCTCTAAAAAATTTTCACCTCTTACTGCCATCACTTTTCCTTGGATGACAATATCTCCAACATCAAATACTTTTAATTTCTTAATTAAGATGTCTGAATAATATATATATCTAGTGAGCCATTTATTGGAAGCTATCATTTTTTGACAGTCTGTAAAAATTATGTCCCATGAAATTAAGAGTTTTAACAGTATATCCTGATAAGAAACTACTCTATCGCATTTAATTCAATAGCTCATCTTAAGAATGTAAAACATGATATACCAAGGTTTAAGTGACACACAGATAAACATATATTAAAGTACTTAGAATAAATGGCAAAAGAGTAAGTAAAACATTTACTAAATCAAACATATGTTTAATTTTTAATTGTCCAAAGTATACTTTTTGCTACTATAACCTAAATTCAGACAAGTCCAGGTAATTATATCAATAGACGATTCTTTATCTGGTTAAAAAGTGGAACTACTAATATATGCACACCTAAACCTTTAATGAGTTTATTATATTTACCAGAAAATAACTTGGAAAAATATTAAAGAATGAAAATACTGATTATGAAATAAATCGTTAATAAATTAAAACGTTAATGAACTAAAATGATATTACAACATTTTTTAAAACTATGATAAAACTTCCAAAAAAACAAACAAGAAGAAAAACTTCGACCAAAGTTTAGTGATGTCAACAAAGCTGTTCTTCAGTTGGTAGTTTGTGAAAATCACATCCCTTAAAAGTAAGAGCTTAGTATGCATATCCATCAATTGAAATCGCATAGTCTATTGTGAAATCTTTGTTAGTAAAAGATGGATACATTATCATTTGGTTCTACAATTATTTCTTAGGACAAAATGAATGAGTCAACCAAATTACTATCCCAGTTTTCTTAAAAACTCATAGAAAGCAATCACCAACCCCTGTTTGTTACTTACCACCATCCAACTTATGTCAAAGTAGGTTATATAAATGCGACACATACGCCTCAGTTTAAATAAATATATTTAAAACGTTATGCTCAAAAAATTACCGAAGGTGAATAATTTATAACCTTTACATAAACAGTATATTAACAATATTCTGTTAGTATTTGTTGAAAATTTCTTCAAAACACTGCAATAAGAAAGGTCAATTTTTAAAAATTATATTGATATTTAGGAAACATTAAATACATCAACATAAATACATTACTTTTATGATCCAGGTCAATCTGTTGTATTTTCCTAATATCATCTAAACAGTGCACAAACACATTCTTAAAGTATCCTATGATGCAAAAAAGTTTCTCCTATTCTCCATAATCGAACATTGCTCTGTAAAGAAAGTAGATGATCTATCTTTTGCTACAACATCTCAATAGATTTTATTTTCCCCCTTTTTCTTTTTACAATCATTATCTAACACTTTAAGAAACCTATCTATGATCTTATCATCAACCTTCTCTTTCAAAGTGCTAAAAAAACCAAGAACATAGCCAATACAATCTCCCCTCATCACATTATTCACCCTCACATACTTAACTGCTTTAGATAAGTGACTTTGGACTGTCTCTGATGAATTTTGATGCCTCAGACCATGAAACGCCTTTTTGACCAAGTCAGAATCAATAAAACACGGATATCTTAGAATCAAATCTTTAGTCACCTTATATTATCATAATTCATAATGCAAGAGAGCTAATAATAAATGTAATACTTTAAAAAGATAAAATAATTCAAGATATGTACTTGAACTGGTCTACTGTCCCCATCAACTTTAGGAGACAACAAGCATCTATTGGCAAATGTTAACCACACAACTCGATAATCAAAGGTTTTGCAGTGTCCACTGCTTTTTGAGGCTTAGAAAATTTTCTCCTTTCACTATTACCATATTTCCTTAGATGGTGATATTGTCAACATCAAATACTATTAATTTCCTCAATGCGAGGTCAGAATAAAATATATCCACTAGGCTGTTTACAAGAAGCCATCTCATTTCTGACAATCTATGAGGTTTGTATCCTACAAAATTAAGAGCTTTAATAACATATCCAGGCAAAAACCTACTCAATCGCATTTAACTCAATAACTCTTTTACTTAATGTAAAACATGACATATCACGGTTTAAGTAACACATAGATAAACAAAAGTACTTAGAATATATGGTTGAGGAGTAAGTAAAGTATTTGGTAAAGTAACGTATTTATTAAACTAAACATAAGTTTCTTTTTTAATAATACAAAGTTTGTTTTCTCCTAATATACCTTAAACTTACAAGAGTCCAGGTAATTAAATTTATGGAGTTTTCTTTATCTAGAGTTTCTCTTGTGTGGGTAAAAAATAAAACTCCTAATAAATAGTGTAAAAGTAACACTCCTAAACCAAATAAACCACTAATATGAGCTTTTTATATCTACTACCAATTAATGCAAGAAAATTTTAGACAACGAAAATATTAAGTTAAAAAGTTAGTAGACTAAAATGATATTGAAACATTTTTTAAAACTATAATAAAAATTATGAAAAAAAACATCAAGAAAAAATTAAACCAAAGTTTAATTATAATGATGAACGTAATATCAATGCACATTAAAGATTCTTATGCCCTAAGTTTTCTTATATTGTCCACAATTGAAGGATTTCACAACAAAATAAGCTGTTATTCCATCTGTTGCTACAACATCATAGCCACTATCATTTTTCTTCTCCTAACAATCACAATCATATGTCAACAACTTAAGAAATCCATCTCTTATATTATCTGTACTGGCCAAACAACTCTAAAAGTCTAGATCAAAACTAATGCAGTTTCTTTATCTTCACATCATCCACTCTCACAAACTTGATCTTTTTCATTAAGTACTACTAGACATCTTTCAATGTATTTCAAATACCCACAAATACTGATATACTTTCTCAACCTTGTCTTCATCTATAAAACATGGATGACTTAAAATCAAATTTTTGTTCACCCTATCAAAGAATCAACATCATAATAATGCAAGAGAGGTAATAGTAAAATATAATACATTAAAAAGGTAAAACAATTCATAGCATATAGCTAAATTGTTTTACTATCCCCATCAACTTTTGAAGACAATGAACATTTCTTTGAAAATTCAATCACAGAAGTTGACAATTAGAGATTTGGCATTTTCTAAAGCTTAGTAAGACTCATAAAAAATTTGATCTTCACTACAATAATCTATCCTTGGACAACAATATCGTCAATATCAAATTCTCTTGATTTATTCAATGTTTATTTAGAATAAAATATATCTAGTAAGCCTTTTTTAAAAAAAGTTTCACTTTATTTAACGGTTTATAAAAATCCTATCCTTTGAAGGTAAAAGCTTCAATGACATTATCTCTTGGAAAAAAACTACTATATCGTAAAGGAGTAAGTAAAGTGCTTGTTAAATCAAAAGATACACTTCAGCTTTAATAATATAAATTCCCATTCTCCTCCTATACCCTAAATCCGAACAAGTCCAGGTAATTAAATTGATAAATGATTCTCTCTAGAGATTCCTTTTGTGGCTAAAAAATGAAACTATTAACATATGGATGTAAAAGTAACACTCTTAAGCAAACTAAACTACTAATATAAGCTTCTTACATCTCCTACTAATTAACATAGGAAAGTGTTAGAGAATGAAAAAAATGATTAGAAAGTAAATCATTAGTAAGTTAATCAACTAAAATGATAGTACAACATTTTTTCAAACTATGATAAAACTTATGAAAAAAAAATAACAAGAACAAACTAAACCAAAGTTTAATTATAATGACAAATGTAATATCAATGGACATTGATGGACACCACATTTATTTTCCTTCTCTTAATAGTCACAATCACATATCAACAACTTAAGAAACTCATCTTTCATCTTATCTTCATCTTTGAAGCCGCTCCAAAAACGTAGAACATAGCTACTGCAGTATCTCATCTTCAGACCATCCACCTCACAAACTTGACCATTTTGAATAACTAATATTGTACAATCTATGATATATTCTGAAATATAAATAGACCCGGATATACCAATTTGACACAAATCCATAAAATATTAATAACTTAAAATTAAATCATCATTTACCTTATCAAAGAATCATGATCATTATAATACAAAAGAGGTGATAATAAATATAATGCATTCAAAAGGTAAGATAATTCAAGACAAAACCTAAACTGTCCTATCATCTCCATCAACTTTAGAAGACAACGAATATTTTTTTAAAAATATTGGCCACAAAGGTTGACAATTAAAGACTTGACAATCTTTAACACTTGATGAGACTTATAAAAATGTTCACCTTTTTACAACCACCTCCTTGGATGATAATATCATCAACTTCAAATTCTAACAATTCCTTCAATGTTAGTTCAAAAGAAAAAATATCTAGTAAGTCCTTTATAAAAAGTTTTCCCCTCTTTTAATAGTTTACAAAAATCATGTTCCGTGAAGTTAAGAGCTTCAACAGCATCACCTCCTGGCAAAAAATTGCTCCACTGTATCTAATCAATAAGTTTTTTTTATTAATTAGAAACATGGTACACGAAAGTTTAAGCGACATATAAACAAACATATATTAAAATAGTTGGAATATATGGTAGATGAGTAAGCAAAATGTTTGCTGAATCAAATATATTTTTTCTTTTTAATAAAACAATTTCTACTTCTTCTTACTATACCATAAATCCACACAACTCTGGGTAATTAATTTGATGGAGGTTTTCCTCCGAAGTTTTTCTTGTGTGGTTAAAAATGAAACTTCTAATGTATAGGTGTAAAGGTAACACTACTAAAAAGAATAAATGACTAGATGAGCATTTTAAATTTCTACCAATTAATGTGGAAAATTTTTTAAAAAAAGGAACATATTAACAACAAAGTAAATTATTAATAAATTAAAAAGTTAACTAACTTAAATTATATTACAACATTTTTTATAACTATGATAAAATTTATGAAAAAAATGTAAAAAGAATAAACTAGACCAAAGTTTAATTACAATAACATATGTAATATAAATGCATATTAAAAATCCTTACGTCAGAAGGTTTCTAACATGCTCCACAATCGAATACCTGCTTAAAACTGCTCAACAAAGTAAGTAGGTATTCCATTTTCTTCTACAACATCTTGGACACCTTTACATTCCCTCTCATCATTGCCATAATCATATTTCAACACTTTAAAAAATCCATCTCTAATTTTACCTTCAACCTTCAAATAGCTCCAAAAGCCTAGAACATGCCTAATCCAATTTCCCACATTTACATCATCCACCATTACAAACTAATCCATATTACATAAGTAATCTCAAACAGTATACAATATATTCTGAAATACTAACAGACCTTTATATTCAAACCATGTTTGTGTCGACAAAACATGAATGCCTTAAAATCAAATCTTCATCTACCCATTAAAGAGTATTATTACCATCTTTACATCATCTCACATCATCCACTCTCATAAAGTTGACCATATTATATAAGTAATCTCGGACAGCTCCCGATGCATTCTGAAATAGTCACAGACCCTCACACACATGTTCAAACCATGTCTGTATCCACAAAACATGGATGACTTAAAATCAAATCTACATACACCCTATTAAAAAGTATTATCACCATCATCATAATGTAAGAAAGTTGACAAAAATTTAATGCATTAAAATGGTAAAACAATTCAACATATATACTTGAATTGTTCTACCAACATATCAACTTCAAAAGACAAATAGACATTTTTTGCAAATATTGACCTCAGAGGTTGACAACTAGAGACTTGATATTCTCCAATCCTTGATGGGATTTACAAAATTTTCCACCTTCACAACAAACATATCACTTTGGATGACAATATCATCAAAATATCATCAATTCCTTCAATGCGAGTTTAGAATAAAATATATATAGAAACCCTTTATAAGAAGTTGTCATTCTTTTGACAATTTATAAAAATCATGTCCCATAAAGTTACGAGCTTTAATGGCATCACCTTCTGGCAAAAAATTGTTATATCACATTTAATTCACTAACTCTTCTTGTTAATGTAAATCATGGTATACAAATGTTTATGTGTCACATAGATATGCATATATTAAAGTACTTAGAATAGATGGTAGAGGAGTACGTAAAGTGTTTGCTAAATCAAACATACTTTTCCATTCTAATAATCCAAAGTGTACTTCCTCCTAATATACCCTAAATCTGTACGAGTTTGGTTAATTAAAACGATGGAGAGTTCTTTTTTTGGAGTTTCCATTGTGTGGTTAAAAAATGAAACTCCTAGGTATAAAAGTAACACTCCTGAACCAAAAAAACTACTGATATGAGCTTCTCACATCTCTTGCCAATTAATGTGGGAAAATATTCGAGAATGAAAATATTCACTAAGTTAGCTAACTAAAATGATAACACTTTTTTAAAAATATAATAAAATTTATGACAATGTAACAAGAATAAACAAGACTAAAGCCTAATTACAATGGCATATGTAATATTAAGGCACATTAAAGATCCTTATGTCATAAGGTTTCTCATATTCTCCCAACTGATAAGCTACTCAACAAAGTGAGTAGGTGTTGCATTTGCTGCTACGACATCCTGGCCACTTTTACTTTCCCTCTCTTAATGATCATAGTCATCCTTCAACATCTTAAGAAACCTAAGAATGGAAAATTTTGATCAGACGTGATGACTTCGATCGATCCATTCAAACTTAAGCTAGACTTGACCTGATTTGACTAGAAAAGGCAATGGCCTGAACCCGACTATACCCAACCTGGCATGAACCCAACTATACTAAACTTGACCTAAACTTGAACCCAAGAAAATCCAAACCTAAATAACCTAAATCCAAAATACCTAAACCCCAAATGACCTAAACCTAAAATGACCTAAACTTGAAATAACAAAAACCCGAGACTAACTTCACATGAACCCAAAATGACTTGATGATTAAACCTGACAAAACCCAATTTTAACCCAAATCAACATACAATTTATGGTCAGCAGATATTAAAAAAAAATATGATTTTTTTATATTTAAATATTTATCTAAATTGTATGTCAACTACGAACACGCACTTTAAGAAACTTAAAAATACTTTAAAAATATGTTTTGCTTAGGGATGTTATGGAATTTGAATAATAAATTAAAAAATAACTTGTTTTTCTTTGTTTAAAGGTCTTCTAGGATTTATTAGTTTAGGGGGTCTCAGCTGTATTCAGATTAGCAACAAATATAATAGTTATTTTCAATTATTCTTCCAATTTTGAATATAGTTAAGTAGACAAATATTTTATTTGACTTTTTTTATTTTTCTTCAATATTTACTTTTTAACCTAAAACCCTAAACCAAAATCTTAACCCTAGACTTTAATACCGTAAACGTTAAACCTAACTTTACTATAAACCCTAAACTTTGAAACCCACCCTAACCTTAATCCTAATCCTAACCATCACCATAAACCCTAAATCTGAAATCTAAACCCTAAACTTAAACCCAAGACCCTAACCCTAAATTAAACACTAACCTTAACCTAAACCATAAACTTTCAATCCTAATTGTAAACCCTATACCTAAATCTAAATTCAAAATTGTAAACTTAAGCCCGAACCCTAACTTTATCCCTAACACTAGACGTAGGCTCCTAAATCTAAACTCTAAACCCTAAACCCCATAACCCAAAACTTTAACCCTACCTTAGACCTTAACCCTAACCTTAACCATAAACCCTCAACCATAACCCTAAATCCGTAAACCATAACCTGAAAATCATAAACCTTAAACATTAACGCTCAATCCTAACCTTCACCCTAAACCTTAACTTTCATCTTTCATTGCTTTCCATATTTAGTATGTCCCATATATGAATGCCTCCATATTTAATAGCTTCATTTTTTGTGACCTTCATATTTAGTAACCCCTATATTTGGGAGAATTATTAACTTTCATTTTTTTTAGATTTCCATATTTAGTAAGTCTCATATTTGGGAAAGGGACTTCCATAGTTGATAACTTTCATTTTTTTGGGATTTCTATATTTAGTAAGCCTCATATTTTGGGATGACATTTCATTAATTAGTAACTTTTATTTTTTAAAGACTTATATGCTTAGTAAGTCCCATATTTTAGGAGGGGACTTCTATATTTAGTAAGTCTCATATTTGAGTTTTTTCAAAATAAGTAAGCTCCAATGATCTTGCTATGCAATTTTCAAAATTACTATATTTGTCCCTAAACTTTTCAGTATAGTATAATAAGGTACCTAAATTTTAAAAAATTTCATTTCAGTCACCCATAATAATTATAACATAGGTCCCTAAAATTTTCAAAATCTTTCTATTTTACCTAAAATTTTTGAAAATTTATAGTTTAGTCACTAATAGTGAACTGAAGTTGCATTTTGTAGCAATTTTATAGAAAATTCATTGGAACAGGAGCGTAGTAAAATTTTTGAAAATGTTGTGTCTAGGTGATAGCTGGATTACGGTAAAGGTTTGGGTGGTCTATGCAATGATAGCTAGGTGAGAGTATGAGTCTAGAAAAATAATCAAGTATTATAAAATATTGCAAAAAATGTTAAATAACCTAACTACGTACTAAGATATAATAAAAACCTTTTTTATGAATTTTTAATTTAACAAACTAATTTACTTAAATTAAATCATACTGAAAAAATTGAAGCCTTTAATTTAAATTTCAATGAAAATTGAATATAAAATTAAATTCATTCAGCCATTTCGGCCTATGCAACATAAACTCAAGTAAACCTGATGGTCAACCCGAAGCTGGGCTAAAACCCAACCTAAAGTTACCCGAGACTAAAAATGACTTGACCCTCTAGGGCATGTTGAATTATTTTTATGTATTGAACCCGAACCCAAATAAACCCGGTCCAACCTAACCCAAACTTGAAATCTATTGGACCTGAAATCAACCCAAATGTAAATAACCTGACTTGGACCCAAAGTTATGCTAACCCAATTAAACTGGATTCTAAATGACCTAACTGAAACTTGACCTGACTTACCCAATTGTCATCCCTAAAGAAACACATCCTTGATCTTATTGTCAACCCTCATACAACTCTAAAAGCCTAGAACATGGCTAACCCAGTTTTCCTTCTTCACATCTTCCACCCTCATAAACATGACCATATTGCATAAGTAATCTCAAATAGCATTTGGTGTCTTCTAAAATACAAGTAGACATTTATACACCCTTTTAAACCTTGTCTGCATCCATAAAACATGGATGCCTTAGAACCAAATCTTCATTCATTCCATCAAAGAGTATTATCAGCATTAACATATTGTAAAAGAGCTAATAAAAATGTAATACATTAAAAAGGTAAAACAATCCAACATATGTACCTGAACTGTTCTACCATCCTCATTAACTTCAGAAGACGACGAATATCTTTTTAGTAAATATTGACCACAATGATTGATAATTAGGGACTTGGCATTCTCCAATACTTGATGAGACTCACAAAAATTTCCACATTCACCATAGTCTCATCACCTTGGATGATAATATCATTAACGTCAAATTTTTTTTAATTTCTTCAATGTGAGTTCACAATAAAAAAAACCTAGTGAGCCAATTGTAAGAGGTTGTCCCTTTTTTGACAATTTATAAAATCCATGTTCTATGAAGTTAAGTTAAGGAAGGGGAAAGAAGAGAGTTTCTTGAGTGATAACAATAGAGCGTGAGAAGGCTAGCTTTCATTGGAGCGAAAGTGGGATATTATCAGCTTGATCCTGAGAAGGAGAGTAGAGGTAGATTATATGGGAATGATGTTAGTAGGCTGATGGACCATATATCCATAATGTTCTTCATAAATTTCCTAGACCAATAGGGTTCGAAAGAAATTTGTGGTGTGTTTTAGAGGTACATAGCGGTTGTTGATGTCTTGGTGGTCAGAAAGAGAACTAAAGATGGGAAATAGTTTCGATTTGTGAGATTCATGATAACCGGCAGGACATTGGATTTGGAAGAGAAATTAAATGGAATATTGATTGGCTCATACAAGTTGCGAGCAGGAATCACCAGTTTTTCCAAAACTAAGGACTAGGAAAATGCAGTGGTAAGGCCATACAGAGATATAGCTCGAGGACTTTTATGGACTAAAGCATGGAGATATTGTAGGCAATGCAAGGATGTGGTTTTGTGAGCAAGAAGGCCAAATAATCAAAAGGTGGATCATAATTAGAAGAAGGAACCTTAGGGAGGTATTGAGATTAACTTAAGCTATAAGGAAATGAAATGACTGGAGAATTGTGCTTTTGGTGATCTAAAGGAAGTTGATAATTAGTAATATCTTTGTGATGTTGGTTGAGTTAGGCCTTGTAAAATAAAACATATAGGAGGTTTGAGAATCTTATTGGAGTGTTAGTCAAACGAGGCAATAGAACTAATGCTGAGAGAAATAGGTAAGTGGCTTTTGAATTGGTTTGAATGGATCTCCCCATGGAAGAAGAATGTAAACTATCCTGGTAGACTTGTCTAGTTGTGTTGTGAAGGTTTCTCAATTCATAACTGGAACTCTAAAACATTTGCTACCATTAGAGTCAGTGGGGGGAAGTTTTGAAAGTTGATGAAAAGACTCAGTCAAAAGAAATCCTACGGGTTTGCAAACTCTTAGTTCTAACAAGTGAAATGAGCAACATCTTTCATATGTTGTTGATATTAAGGTGGATGGAAAAATTTTTAAAGTCATAATTTATGAAGATGATTCCAACTCAAACCCATTTCTTCAACCATTCTCAACAAGTTTTGCATCAACAACAAATTATGCTACATCATCGTTGAGTTGGGTCCGATGCATGGGGAGTTTTAGAATCCTTGTTGCAAGAAGAAGACAAGAAAGAGGAAAAGGTATACATGATCGAATCAATTTAAGCCAGTTCAGGTTGGAATTTTGAAAATTGCATTGGAAATCTAACAGCTTCGAGGAATCAAAAAATGGTGCATTAATGCTCCAGCAACAAAATCTAATTATTAATGATAAAAGAGCCAAATTAGTGCAGGTGTACATGGAGGCTAAAAAAATTAAACGAGAGTGGTGTTTAATAGAAAGAGGTAGAAAAGGTGGGCCGAAAATCAAATAAAAACTTGGGCCTGATAGATATTAGTCTAGAAACTAAATTGAGAAGGACTAAGAAGAGAAGTAAAAGTAGGCTCTTTTAGGAAATATTACAAGATGCCAATAATACTTACAAGCCTTCTTGTAATAGACCTAAAAAGGTTTGATATAGAAAATCCAAAATATTTGAGGAGAGATTAGGAAATAAGCAGGACTGAGTTTATAGGTTTGAAAGCTCAGTTGAAAGCATGGAAAATGTTGTTGGAGCTTTAATCTCATATGCTGATTCACCTTTTTTTGAGTAAGTAGGGAATTTAATCCTAAAGGAAGCACTTGCCATGATGGAATTTGATAAAAGGCTTGGGTTGGACATGGGTGGAAATGATGAAGCCATTGTTGAAAAACTTTGATGAATGAAGGGTATTGACAATTATGGAAGAAGGTAGCCATTCTCGCTTTAGTTTGAGTGGAGAGATTTTTTATTCATGAAAATCCAATCCATAAACATATGAGGTATCGATAAATCGGTGAAGAGAAGGTATTTTAGGGTCTTAATCAGAAGTTGTGAGATTGATTTTTTGTTAATTCAAGAAACTAAAAAGAGGTTATTTCGGAGAAATTGATTAAGTCTGTTTGTTGTTCTTTGGGTTGGGAATTTGTGCAATATGGATTCTCTGACTCCATTGGATGTATTTTAAGCATGTGAAACTCAAATGTATTTAAAATTAGGGATGTTATTACCAATTATGGTTTTATTGCAATTGTTGGAGAATGAGAAAACAAGTGGGAACAAGCTATGGTAGAAATGTATATGGGCCTCATAATGCTATCCAAAAGAAGGAACTTTGGAACAAGTTACTTGTTCTAAAAGAACATATGCAAGTTCCTTAGTGTGTGGGAGGATATTTTAATGCAATAAGATTCAAAGAAGAAAGAAAATGACGTGATTTTGATGAAAAAAATTACCAATGACTTTAATATGTTTATTGATTGAAGGGAGCTAAAGAATCTTCTGATTAGAAGTAGAAGATTCACATGGATCAACAAAGCAGGCACAAATTTAAGCAAGTTTGATAGGTTTTTGGTCTATGAGGAAGTCTATTGTAACGGCCTAACTTGATTGTTCCAGTTTTGGGAAAACTAGCGTCAGACCACTGTCCCTTGGTTCTTAAGCTCAATAACTCAGATTTTGTTCCTTCTTCGTTTAAATTTTTTGACTAATGGATGGAATATAAGGATTTTGGAGACTTGATTATAAAAGTATGGGAGAATACTATAATTGTTGGCAAACCTTGGTATATACTCAAAAAGAAGCTTAAAATATTGAAAGGTAAGTTAAAAAATGGAGGAAAGCTAAGTTCTAGAATTTAGATTTACATATTAATGAGCTCAAATGGAAACAACAACAATGGGACTCATTAGCAGAAGAAAAAGAATTAAATGAGAAAGAAAATTATGAGACATAGTTGCTCTAAATATCTATAGAGGGCCCTAGAACTGAAAGAAAGTCAGTTGAGACAAAAATCAAGATTAAAGTGGGTAAAAAATGGTGATGAGAATTCAAACTTCTTCCATGTTATTTTAAAGAGCAGTGTAGAAAGAATAGCATTCATGGAGTTTCTGTGAACGGTATTTGGAGGGAAGACCCAGGACAAAATAAAAAGTATATGATGGAGACCATCATATAGAAGCAGTGAATTCCACTAGTTGAGTGAGGAACAAAAATATTTTCTTAAAAGGTCCATTTCTGAATAAGAGATAAAGAATGCAGTGTGGAGTTGTGTAGGAAGTAAAGCTCTAAGCTCTGACGGGTTTACATTTAATTTTTTCAAGAAGTATTGAAGCATCATTAAAAAGGACATATGTAGATTTGTTGCTAACTTTGAGAAAAATGCAAGGCTGTAAAAGTGTTGTAATGCTTCTTTCATAACATTGGTGTCCAAAAACCAAGATTCTCGCAACAAGACTCATCGCAGTGTGGGAAGTATCATTAGGGAAACTCAAATTGCATTCAACAAGGTTAGGCAGATCCTTGATGGAATGTTAGTGGCAAATGAAGTTCTGGACTTCATAAAACTTAAAAGGAAAAAATCCTTCTTTTTTAAAGTTGATTTGGAGAAGGCCTTTGATTGTATAAATTGGAATTTCATGGACATTTCAATGCAGCAGTTCAGGTTTGGTAACAAATGGAGAAATTGGATCAAGGAATGCTTATTTTTTGCTTCAGTGTCAGTGTTAGTAAATGGTACTCCGACTGCCGAATTTCAAATGAAAAAAGGAGTGAGACAAGGTGACCCATTTTTGCCATCTTTGTTCTTATTAGTAGCTAAATTTTTAAGGATTATAGTTAAAGCTGCTTCAGAAAAAAAAAAGAGCCATTTCAGGGGTAAAGGTTAAGGAAGGAGAGTTATCATTAACTCATCTTCAGTATACCAATGATACTTTCTTTATCAGTAAATGGAGCAACTCTAATTTGATCAACCTGAATAGAATCCTAAAGTGCTTTCAGCTTGTATCTGGAATCAAAATTAATCTATCGAAGAGAAAAATATATGTTGTTGGTGTGGATCATATAGAGATTGAACAAGCAGCCTCACTATAACATTGTGCACCTGATAAATTCCTTTTTAAGTACCTGGAACTTCCTGTTGGAGTGAACCCAAAAAGAGTCGATTCATAGAAGCCGATAATGGAAAAATTTAAAGCAAAATTAATTCTTTAGAAGTCCATCACTTTATTTACTGGCAGTAAACTCACCCTCATAAGGGCATTCCTTGCTAGCCTCCCTCTATTCTTTTTCTCTCTATTTTGAGCCCCTATAAGTGTGATGTATCTACTAGAAAAACTAAGATTATCTTTCTTCTTGGGGGCTATTGGGGAGGGTAGAAAAATAGTTTAGGTATCTTGGTGTAAGGTGTTGGCAGAAACAATTTCAGTTAGGTTGAGTGTGGGTAGTCTTAATTCAACAAAACTTTCCTCTACCAAGGAAATGGTGGTGGAGATTTGGTAAGGAAGAAGGTGCTTTATGGCAAAAAATTATTGTCACTCTTTATGGAGAAAAGGGTGGCCTTAATAGGAATCGGTGTAATAAGAAGGCAAATGCCAAACATTAGTCCATCACCAAAAATAGAGAATACACAGTCAAAGAAGCAACTTCGATGTTGGATTCATTGACGCTCTAGTTGCAAACAGATAATGGAAAGGAATGCTAGAACAAGCTAGTTCCACCTAAGGTCAACTTCTTTATCTGGGGAGTGCTACAAGACCGCATCCCTACTAGATCAAACTTGATTATAAAAAAAATTAATATTGATAGCTCCCTATGTCCCTTGTGCAACAATTTAGTGGAAGACCTTTAGCATGTTTTTATTTTTTGCTGTTTGGTACAAGTAGTTTGGTCATCAATCTTTAATTGGTGGAATGTTGGTGACCCTTTGGGACTTCACTTGCTGGAAATTTTGTCATTCAAGCCATCATAACCTTTGAAAAAATTGCAAATCATCACTAAGGAAGCTGTCTTTCTAATTACTGCATGGGTTATATGGAAGAGGAGAAACAAATGAGTCTTCAATGATAAAGAGAGTCATCCAATGGAAGTTTTCTACCATGTCTAGTTTATTTAATTCTTTTGGATTAATAATAGATGTAGGAAAATATTAGAGAATGAAAAGATTGACTATATAGTAAATCTTCATAAATTAGTGAGTTGATCAACTAAAATGATATTGCAAAATTATTAAAATAGTGACAAAACTTATGAAAATCATATAACAATAATAAAATAAATCAAAGTTTAATTACAATGACCAATATAATATTAATGCACATTAAATATCTTGATCACTGAAGGTTCCTCATATTCTCCGTAATCGAATGATTGCTAAAAAAAGTAAGAAGGTGTTCCATTTGCTACTACAACTTCCTAACCACCTTTACTTTTCAACTCATAATGGTCACAGTCATACTTTAGCACCCAAAGAAACATATTTTTGATCTTATCTTCAACCATAAAACATCTCCAAAAGCCTAAACATAGCTAATCTAGTTTTTTAACATTGCATCATTCACTCACAAACTCGACCATTTTACATAAATAATATTAGATAGCCTTTGATGTATTCTAAAATAGCCATAGACCCTTATACATATTCTCGACCACTACTAGAAAAAGGGTGATTTTTAATGGAATTTTTCGATGGCAACTGCCACCTTCAACAATGTCGGAAATAAGTTTCTAACGGCACCTTGATTCTCATCAATATTCAATAGCATGTGCCCTATACTTTTCTAAGATGCTTTATTTGTCAACAACTCCTTGTTACTGAAGTCAACTAAGCAACATTAATCTTCACTTAAATACATTACATAATCATCTTTTTTTTCTTATGCTAATAAAAAATTTATGTATTGCTTTAATTTTAATTAATTTTCCAATCCCCTTTGGCATACGCTCGAACCTCTCAACTCCACAATTATAAAGATAACCAAGACTTATCAACTCCCCTATCCATTCGGGCCTTTTTTTTTAAGCTTCTACATTCGCTTATCTCTAATGTTTCTAGGTTGCATAAACCATATATTACTTCTGGCAATACTTTTAATTTTGAGTTCCATGACAAATCTAGGTATTTAGATGTTCTAACTTCCCTTCCTCCTTTGGAAGGACTTCAAACTGCAAATCATTTAGTTCCAATGTCCTTACACAGATGAGTTGTCCCCGACTTAGTGCTGAAAGATCATTATTTATTTTTGCATACTCAGGATTG
The DNA here is from genome assembly GCA_039654915.1 of Aquilaria yunnanensis. Lineage (NCBI taxonomy): Eukaryota > Viridiplantae > Streptophyta > Magnoliopsida > Malvales > Thymelaeaceae > Aquilaria > Aquilaria yunnanensis. The sequence continues at coordinate 20,630,242 of CM077600.1, forward strand.
TCTTGAATACAAATGCTTCACAATTTTTTGCAACCACAAACATTATTGAGAAATTGGAAGCTTGATTCTTATCAATATTCAATAGCATGTGCCATGCACTTTTTTTAGATGCTTCCTTCATCAACAACTCCATGTTATTGAAACCAAGTGAGCAGTATTCATCTTCACTTAAAAATATTGCAAAATTATGAACTTTGTCATGCATTTTAAATCTATATATTTCTCCAACAACAATTTTTTTTAATCTTGGTGAAAACATCACATAACTAGGTCATCAAAACACTTTTCTGGTATAAGTTTTTTTTTTTGCCTGCCCAAGAAAACCTTGTGCCATCAAAAATTGAGCAACTCATGTTTTCCAAATTCAATGTCTTTTGAGAATAATGCACAATATGAAAAAGACTACTTTGAGATTGTTGGTAACTCATAATAGCTTAATTGCAAGGGACCAAAAAGACCTATCTTAGCATTTTTAGTTCTCCAAGTTTTACTCACTAAGACAGGTTGCCACTCTTTTCTAGTTCTTTTGAATAGTAAAAGACTGCCTATTATTTTTATTTCATGAGGTAGACCTTTACATTTACCAACAATTTTTTTACCGACACCTTCTAGCATTTCTATCTTATCCCTTGTCTTATCATGGGACACTAACTGAGCAAACAATCAACAAGAATATTTTTTATTCAGGATCCCCCCATGAAAAATATTTAGTTGCCTTGATTCCAAAACCATAGCCACCATGTCGTTTTATGTGGTCACTAAAATTCTACTCTAAGAAGGAGAACACTTGAAAGTATTTAGGAGTTGCTCCCATTTCTCAAACTCCTTTGTCCAAACAACATCAAGGCCAAGTAAAAATTTATTTTCCAACATATGTTCATGAATTTGTTATAATATGATATCCAATGCATCTGCCTTCCGATGTTGGCCTGTATATACTTCAAAGATTTTGTTAGCTAATCTTCTTTCATTGAAATGATTGAGGACATAGACCCACATTCTTTTGTCAAAGTGGGCTTTGACTTCACCATCATTTAGATAAATTGAGGAAAAGTAGTCTTGCCAAAACTATTCATTCCTACATTGGAGACAACATGTAGAGCCTTTTCTTCTTGGGTACTACTGCAATTCAGTGTTGATAGTAGCATGCTTTTGACAAAAATTTCATCTTGCTTTCTGCCTAGCACCTTTACAACATCAATGAGAGGCATTGTTTTTAGACTTTATTCATGAGTTATTCTTTCATGAATAATGAAGTTAAATATCTTTTTTTGGGTAGAAATGAAATCAACTTTTTTGTTAATTTCCTTGATCTTAAGAACAAAGGGATGGGACTAAGGAACATAACTTGCTACACGGCTTTTATTGTTGCCTAATCTCTAATATTAGGCATGTGGTCTTCCACTTATCTAAACATCTTCAAGATCATACGATCATAAGATACCTTCTCAAGTTTATTTAACCATTCTCTAATAGATGCCTCTTTCACTTGCCTCTGCATTTTATGGTACAACTTGAATGACCTGAAAATTGTTGGTGAGGCTTTCAATTTCTCTATGCACACTTTTCATGAGCTCTACTTTTTTCTTAGCTTGCTCATAAATTATGGTTGTTAGTTGTTTCAAGACTGTGGAAACAATAGCATCGGCCTTGTTTATGACAGTATATTGGTGTGTGGGCGGTTATCTTATAAAGGGGTTGTAAGAGCAAGAATAGATCTACAAATGAAAAGGAGAGTTGTAGACAAAGAGGTAAATACATCAACCCAGGTAATTGGCAGAGGTAGGCACAAAGTTTGGTGAAAACTTGCCTTGATTTGAAAGTCGTCATGTTGGCATCTCCTAAAGATTCGCTGAAGTTTGAAGTGCAAGTTGAGCTTCGAAACAAATCATCATATTATTTTGTTTTTTACAGAAGATGCTTCATTCCAATTAAAAGTGAGTCAAATTGTATCTTACAAACCAACAATGGCATAAAACTCTAAAGGGTAATAGGAACATAAATTGGCCACAAAAATGCTACTTGTTCCTATGACACTAAATGAAGCGAAGAAAATCAGATCAAGAAAAACCTTCCAGGTAAGTCAAAATAAATCTAGAGCACAAAACTCACAAATAATTGGAAGAAAGCTTAGACCAAGCCAATAATAACCAAGAAATCCTAGAACTAAACAGACATCAGAGGTCTGAACAAGATTATCTATAAAAATAAAAAGATTACCTATAAAACATAAAAAAAATAAGGACTTACTTTATTCTATACATTCGTCTCCATATCTGTTGCAAAGCATTGGGACACTTTAGTAGAACAGAGATTCTAGTGAACCCAATAGACTTAGATCTATAGTTGCTTGCCATCAATTGAAGATCTACCATGTGAGAGTCTTGAATCACTATTGAACACCAAGATTTAAATGAGATTGCATTCACCATAAATTTTAATAATAACATCAGATAAGGTTAGTCAAACAACTAGAAGATTGAAAAAGAGATATGGTTGGAAATGACAGGGAATGATCGGGGAGACGATAGAAGGGAATAGGTTAGAGGAGAAGAAAATAGGTGTGTTAGGATTTTTTTTTTCTCTCCTATTCTTTAATTCTCAAGTCATCATAGTATTAAATATCAAATCATACTTCTCAAAGGTGCCCTTTCCTTGAAATTAGGCATAATTATAAAACCTAAAATGTTGTTAAGGGAGGTTTAAACTCCCAAACACATAGGAACGGGAGGAACAAGGAGGCAAATGCCAATAAGTCTCCTTTGACATATGAAGTGAAGTTAATTGTTTTATAGTAATTTGGTTTAGGCAGGAATATCAAATTTTGCCACAAATATTTTGGGTAGGGAGTGGATATGCCACTATAGTTGCTCAATCTCCTACTAATGTTTTCAAATGTGGCGAATATACCACTGTCAGTTAGAAAATAACGAAAGATGGTAAAAATAACAAGTTTTGAAATCTTGAGGTTATTGTGTATCTTTCAAGAAATATCAGAACCGTTGAGATTTTTGCGAAAAGATGGCCTGATCTCTATCATCAATGCTTCAGCTTTGTCACTGTCTCTGTCACCAACACCCCAGCCCCATACCCGCACTCTCTCTATCTCTGCTGTCTAATATTCTTGCCAACATTTGAGAGAGAAAGAGAGATTCTAATAACAAAAAGTCTATGCAGTTTGTTAAGACTTGCATTATCAACATAAAATTTCAAAACTTGTTATTTTTAACATTTTTCATTAGATTTGTAATGGTTAGTGGCATATCCACTTTTGATTTGAAACTTTAGTAGCATATCCGGCCTATTTTAAAACATTAGTAGGAGATTGGGAAAAAAATTATAGTGCCATATCCGCTTCTAACGCAAAACATTAGTGACAAATTTGATATTTTTTCCTTTGGTTTAAAATGCCAGAAAGTCAACTTTGGCCCATCAAGCAACAACCGATTGAGGGCGCTTTGAAACCATGTTTCCTCCCATTAACATATTACATGCTTCACTTATGCTTATGCCTACACACACACACACACACACACAATATATATATATATAAATAATTTTTCAAACTAAGAGGGGGTGCATTTAGCAAATTGTAAATAATTAAGTTTTATGTTTCACACATGTTTAATTATTCCACTCTTATTTTTCTATATTCGTTTGTAATTCATCTCTATGTTTTTTAAGGGACTCTACTATGTTTTTTTTTATTTGTTGAGCTAGTGGATGAAATGTGTCTTGGACTGTAGAGTTGAATATTAGAATTTTTAATATATTGATATGTTCCATGTATAATTTGATATACACACATAACTGATACATTTGATACGATACAATATAGTATGGTATTGACATAATATTGTATCATTGAAAAAATGGCACACTTTTTGGTATGAAATTTAAAATCTTGCAAGTTATGGACAAAAACAATAGGCTACGCCAAACGTTTAAAAAAGGAGAGCTTGGAAAGCAGAAAAGCCCAACATATGCGTTTTATTAAAAAGAAATTATAAAAGAGCTCAATCCAGTGTTTAGTGGCCTGGCTGTTTTTTCCTAAGAAAATCTTCGGGTGATTATTATCATTATTATTGTGTACAAACTTGGGTATATTTGGATCTGTAGTCGCTTGTTTTGGAATTTTTCTTTCCCCAATGAAAATGAATTTATTGGGCTTTTTAGTTAATTGCCTAGAAATTATTAATTGCTTAATTACAAGGGTGACGGTGTTTGATGAAATGTAATGGTCTAATTCAATTAGGCTCTAGTGTAGGTGAGTCCATGCATCCCAACTTTTTTTTTTTCTGAAGGTTCCTTCCTTGATTGGCTATAATTATTTCAGTTTCTTTAATGTGTTTGATTAATTGGGCAGCAATAAACGGAATTCTTACCTTATGCATGTATTTGTTTTTCCTTAGGAGGTAGCATAGGGAAGGTGTTTCTATAGTGATAACCTCGCTTTTCTCTCTACTGTGGACTTGGTGAGATTGGATGTTAAAATCTTTTTCAATCCTACTTACGCCATAAGAAAGCAGGATATTTGAGATACAAAAAATCATAGGATTATAGTATTTCCTACAATAAAAATCATAGGGCCAAACTATAGACAATATTTGTGTTGGAAATAGAAAGCGTAGGAAAAGTGTAGGACAATCCTATTGTTCTCTAACATAGGATTGTCCTACATATTTGTGACAATATGTTTCCTACAGTTTTCTGACACATGGTTTATCCTATGGATATCTTGCACCTTTTCATCTTATGATTTTGTGACAATTGATGTTCTATGCCTTCTTAACACAAGTTGTCCTATGGTTTTATGACAGATGATGTCCTACATTTTTTTGACACTAGTTGTCCTATGGTTTTGTAACACATGTTATTTCCTTTATTTTTTTTTGAAAATCATATAACATTTATATAGAGAAAGAAAAATTCAAATATGGTCCCCTAACTTATATTATCATCCTAAAGTGGTCCTTTAATTTTTTTTTTCATATTCTTCAAGTCCCTTAACTCAGCTAGTTTGTCCTATTTTAGTCCCTACCATTAGTTTAGGTGTTATTTTAGATAAAAAATACCTATATGGCATCCACTCTACCATGTGGCATCCTATTTTATAACAATTAATAATTATATTAAAAGAATACAAAATTTCAGGTTAAAGTTGACAAAACCTCATAATATTGGGGACTTAAAGGTAAATTAAACCTATTCCTTCTTCCACAAATCAGTGACCTTTCGCATCATGACGGAAAAACTTCTTTGTCTCCAATGACTTGGCGATTAGGTCTGGTCGGGTGATAAGGAGCTGCCGACGGCGCTGTCGCTCAACAAATCACCTTGCCTTCTTAGGCAAAGGATAGTCGACAGGCTTTGATTTCTCTCATATTTTTCCTGTGCCACAGCTAGGTGGCGGTGGAGGCTCAACAGACAAAAACGGCAGAGGAGGGCGGCCAGATAAAAATCAAAGCAGCCAAGTTGAAAACTTCAGGCAGAAAAAAGGTGACTGAGAGCTGGAGAAGCAAAATCGAGGAAGAACAGGCATGGCGGGAGCGGGAGAAGAGAAATCAAAGGAGGACGATTGGAAGCGGCAGTAATTGGAAGCACAAGATGGCGGTGGGAGGGGATTGGAAGTGTGAGATGGTGGCAGCGCGATTGTAAGTAGAATTAAACCTAGGTTTTGCTAGAGCGCTTAACGGAATTAAACCTAGGTGGCGGTGAGGAGAAATTGGCATGTCAGCGAGGAGAAATCAATGTAGAGGAGGAGGATAGAGGCTGAGAACGAATCGACCAGCTAGATATGAATAGAGGAAATGGCTTGCCGACAGTTTTGCCACTGGAGTAAGAGATGAAGCAAAACCGTAGGATCCATCCTGCAGATCTGTGACAAATATTGGGGACTGTAAATTAGCCATATGAACTGTTCCTACAACTTCAAGGCAATAGCAGATGTAGGATGAATTTTTTCATTGCCCACCCATCTGCCAAAATTTTGCAATTTCCGCACACACGAGATCGTAAGAAAATTGTCACATTAGAAAATTTCATTTTCCCCCCAAAAAAAATTTATTATTATTATTTTTATTATTATACACATACATTTTTAACATATATATACATTTAAGCATATATATATATATATATATATATGTATGTATGTATGTATGTATGTATATTATATAATGCATTATGTGTGTATGTGTGAGTGTGCGCGCGCACGTGCACTAAAAAATATGAAAATTGCTATACCTTAACAAAATTATTAAATTTACTAAATATGAAAATTGCTCAATATGAAAATTACTACATATATGCAAGCCCCTAAATGAGGAAGGTAATTACTAGTATAACTCAAATATGGAAGTGATAAATATAGAACTTTATTGCGCACAGTGATTGAAGCATATAATAATAAGTTTAATAATCGCTCCATCATCTTTGGAAGCTTCACTAAGTAATTAACCTTCATCCTCAAAATCATCTTTAGAATCATTACTAAGTAACTATTTCTATAAAGCTCCATATTCATCTTCAACCACTACTGAAGGCTGGTGTTACATAAATTAATTAAGGGTAAGGTTTAAAGAAGGTTAGGGTTAGTTAATGATAATGTAAATGTTAAGGATTAGAATTTTAATTAGGGCTATATTTTCAGGGCAATTATTAGGTTAGGGTTTAGAGTTTAGGGTTACACGGTTTGGGCTAGTAGCTTAAGGTTTAGACATTTAGAGTACTTAAGGTATAGGGATTTAGGATTAGGGTTTAGGTTTAGGGTTTAGCATTAATAAGATTTGTGTTTAGAGTTAGGGTTTGGATTTAGGGATTTAGGATAAGGGTTATAGGGTTTAGGGTTTGGGTTTAGGTTTAAGGAGGGTTTGGGGTTAGGGTTAGGGTTTGTGTTTAGAGATTTAGCATTTAGGGTTAGGGTTTGAGGCAGGGGTTAGGGTTATTGTTTGTGTGCAGGGATTTGGGGGTTGGGTGAGATTTAGGGTTAGGGTTTGTGTTTAGGGGTTTTAAGGTTTAGGGTTACAAATCGTAGGATAACTGTTATAATTTATGTTCCTACGATTTTGAGATACATCTTTGTCGTTAAAATGTTGTAGGAAACTCTTTCCTTCCTACGATGTTGAGGCATTTGACTTGCTACTACTTTATTCATAAAAAATCATGGGAAATAATTATGCAAGAAAATTGTAGGACTATTTTTTCACATAAAGATCGTAGGAAAGACTGTTGCAAAAACAGTGTAAGACATAAATTCACCTTAAAACCGCTAGACACTTTGGCCCCACCTCATCATTCAATGATTTTACTCTAATTTATTTATCCTATGATTTCTACCGTAAGAAGTGACTGTAGGAAATAATCCTTATCCTTGTAATATTATAAGTGCAGAAAGTTTTAGAGCATTGGAATAGGTTCTTCCCATGTGGCGAAGTTCATCAATCTAAGAACCTGAACTTACTTCCACCTCCACAATGGGTATGAGTAAAGATGCCACCTACTTAACATCTGGTGCCAATACTAAGTCCCAACCTGATGGATACTAGTGATGACCCCGACCTCGCTGTTGAGGGCCTGTAGCAACGTGATTTTTGGAGTCGCCACCAATCAATTTTCCTAGGTCGATTGGATACCTGAAATATGGTCTGCGAGAGATTCTAAGATCGTGAGTCGGTTACGCTAAAATAACCCTATTAAAGTGCCTGGAAATTGGTACCATGGGGTTTAGTTTCATCTTTTCCCAACTATTTATTTCTTGACCTAATATTTGATCTAAAGTGACTTTTTTGTGAATTTTATTTAATTTTTAATTCCAAACCGGGGATCTTATCAAACCAACCGAATATGAAATACATAATCCGCCTCGGGATTTTATCAAACCACCGAGAACGGATATCTTGAAAAATAAATGTCAAGTACTAAAAATATAATGAGATCCTAAAACCAAATTGCATAATCCTAAAATAAAAATAAAAGATGACTGAGGTAATTTGAGAAAATAAAATAGAATAAACAAAAAAACATACTAGGTGAAATTAATGACTAAATTTAATGGGTGCCCAAAACAAACAAACAAAAAAAGAAACAAAGAAGAACAAAAATAAAAACTAAAACCCTTGCTGTCAGTGACTGATCTGAAAAAAAAAAAGAAAGTTAGTGACTTATATGGGTGAAACCGAAAAAAAGTCAGGGGCTAAAGTGAAGTTATACCAAAAGTTGACTGGGTGGGTCGAATCTGGGTTCTGAAACGGGTCTGATTCGTCGCGATCCGGGCTCCTCTCGATTCTTCGTTCAGCAGCGTAACGGAGACGGCGGAGGGAGCACCGGCGCTCGTGCGGCTGGGTGGATGGCGGCGGGAGCAGGGGAACGCCTGGACGGCGGTGGAGGGCGACTGGAGAGAGAACGCGAAGGGGACGGAGCTGCGGGCTTGCCGACGGCGCGGAGGGCGACGCGACGGAGGCGGACAGGACTGGCCGGAACGGGGAGGCGACGCGCCGGCTGGGAGAAAGGTGACGGCGTGACCGAGCAACGACGAGGGCAGACTGGAGGAGGACGAGCGTTGGGCGTCACCAGGGAAGGCAATGGTGATGGCGGCGCGAGGAGAAGATTTAGGGTTTCTGGGCAGAGGGAAGAGAGACAGGGGATTGAAGGCTGTAGTTTTCCCTTTTTCGAGTTAGGAGCTTAGGGCTTCGTTTCTCCCCCTTCTCCTGTTAATAGTGTCCCATATTTATACTAGAGAGTCCTAATCGAGATTAACTAGGTTTTCCTTGTTTAAACTAATCCGAATTCAATTTTTTAAGATTTTGGTAAAAATTATGATTCAAGTCCTAAATTCTGTGAGAATTTCACTCTGACCCAAAATTTTTAGGAATTGTCAGATTAGCCCAAAACTTTGCAAAAGTCCCAGATTTTCCTGAAATCCCACAAAATCGCCAGATTTGGCTCAAACCCTCCAAAAATTGACAGTTTTGCCCCAAACCTTTGAATTTTGTTCAAAACTTTCTAAAAATCTCCCGTTTTCTCCCAAACTTTCTCTTTTTTCCAAATTGACCCTACAACACTTTTAGGACTCCAAATTAGTACCTAAACTAAATTAACTCCTATTTTTACCCTAAATGATAAAAAAAACCAAAAATTACCTAAAAGACTAAAATGCCCCTATAAAAATCAAAATGCTCCTAAACTAATTTTCTTAACCTAAAAATTAAACAAAAGTCAGTGCCCGGACAAAATTGGGTATCAACAGGGCCGGTGATGGTAAAGTCTAGCTTATTCCGTCTATTTTGTTTGTTGATTTCTTCCCCCTCTCATATTTTCTCTTGGTATTTATTCCCATCTCCTTAGTTGGTGTTTTCCCTAATTTTTAGGGTGTTACTTTTTCTGTAGTTTTGTTTGGTTCCTATGTATTCTCCATTAGTTCTCCAATTCAGTCTACTAATATGTCTTTCTTAGCTCCCCATTTTTTTAGACCCAATATCTTGTCTTGGTAGTTCATTCTTGCCTTATTGCGGCACTTTTCTAGGTGTTGAATTCTCTTATTGTGCTTTTTTGTTTTTTGTGGGTTCTTTTTCTCTATTTCTGTTGTTAATTTTTTCAGTTTGTTTATGTTTTTGTCTTTGTTCAATCTGCCATATGGTAGTTTTATTGATCGATCCTTTTTAGTCATTGTCTGTTCTATCATCTGCACTTCTATTCCCAGTTTGTTCTTTCTTTGTTATGCATTTGTGGCTTAGTTTTTTTCTAGCTGGTTTTGGAGTGCATTGTGTTAGTATCCCTTCCGTTGCCTTTTTGCCTCCTTGGGTTATCTCTTTGTACGGATTTTATGGTGTAGTGTTGCACCTTATTTTCTTTCGCTCCTTGGTTTTTGGTCTTTGGATCATCTTCGCTGTAGAGATGGCAGATCCAACAAAGGCAAATAAGTTCCCTCTCATTTGTACCCAAAGCGTCACAAACGGAATAAGAAACCACAATTGGATCATTTGAATCAATTTCTTGATGGAGATTCTTCAACAGACTCTTCCTTGCTTAAGGATAGCTTTTTTGCATGGGATTCAGTCAACAGTGGGAATGATAATGAGCAAATTTTGTTTCATATGTTTATGATGGAATTGATGAGGCTTGTCTTGAAGATGTTGTGATGGTAGTCTCAAAGAAGTTCTTCCCTCAAGCTTTCCAGGTTTTTTTTCCAGGTTTCCCTCTCTCATTTCCATATCCCTCGACCCTAACCCTCCTCGCCATTAGGCCTCACCTTCAAATCCTTTTGAAGCCACTCGATGTCCGCGTCGGTGGACCTCCGTCTCCTTGCTCGTCCTCGTTAGCCGTTGGAGAACCTGAGAGAACAAACAACAGAGAATTTTTTTGTATACTTTTGTTAAAAAAAATTACCAACAGTCTGACGTATTGGAAACATTATCAATGGTCAAACATGTTAGCAGATACCAATAGCTTAAACCATTAGTAAAAAACATATGAACTTAGACTGTTGGTATTTTCTGTCGGCCATTTTTTCAATGGCTAGATGTTGAAAAGTACCAACGGCTTAGTATTCAGCTGTTGGTAAAAAAATTTTCAAACGCATTAATTACCAATTATTCGCTATCAATTGTCTCATATTGAAAATTTTTAAATTACCAATATAGAACTGTTAGTAACTACGGTTGATATATACTTTTTTTTTAGTAATGTTTGGCCGAACCTTATTAATTCTTGTTGTCTTCTTGGCTTGTTTATTTTTTCTTTCTATCAATATCTACTATTTACGGAACAAATGGAGAATTTAATTATCCCACAGTGATATCAGGTGAGAGTCTGACATGCTCCTTGGTGTTATTGCACCCGGTTACCAAGTATTAACGTCTGTTTGTTTTTAATTCTTATAAGGCATGTTGGGTTGTCAGCGATGGGATCTTGGGTAATTAATTAGAATTTGTTAGTTTAATATAATAATGATAATTACCAATTACAGTCACGTAATTGTAGTTCTTACTTGATTGACTTCATCTGTTTCGTGTTTTGATTTTTTTTTTCTCCACCAATTCATCATTTTTGGCAGGCTACATCTCCTCTCATATTTTTCATATTTCAAAATAAGGAGGATAGTCTGTACACTTCTGTTCAAAACATAAAAAAAATAAACAAACATATTAGAATGACGTATCAAATGCACAAAACTGTACACTTCTGTTTAAAATAGTACATATAATAATGCATTTAAAATTCAAAGAGCTACATAAACGAATCATAATAGCACAAAAAAATCTAGAACAAATATAAACACATTAGAATAATACACCAAACAAACAGAATAATACATATATAAACACATTAGAATAATACATAAACATATTAGAATGGTACAAAAAAGTACATTAAGAATCCAGAACAATACATAAACACATTAGATAATACATCAAACAAATTAATAATACATAAACACATTAGAATAACACATAAACATATTAGAATGGCACAAAAAAGTACATTAAGAATCCAGAACAATAACTAAACACATTAGAATAATACATAAACATATTAGAATGGCACAAAAAAATACATTAAAAATCCAGAACAATACATAAACACATTAGAATAATACATATAATAAAAAAAACAGAATGGCACATAAAATACAGATAATAAAAAAACAGAATACATTAACATATGAGAAAACAGAATATACAACAGAAAGCCACATTAACACTTCTCACGCCCACAAACAAAACAAATCCACTCTCCTCCAAATCCAAACTATACAAAACATTTACAAAATAACACAACAACACAGCAAAAATCTTCAATTACCAAACTCACTTTAAAAAAAACCCAAAATTTCCACCCATCACTATTTTCTTAATTCGCACAATAGAACCATGCAATTTCAACTATTTCGCTTTCTAAACCATACAATTCCATCTATTTCGCATGTTGAACCATTAAAAAACCCAGAACACCTACACCGTACCTCCCTCTTCTCCGGCAACACGAACACCCCCAACAATGAAATAGAGATTGGAAACACTCGCTGTGATTGGGGACACTAACTCTGTTGCATGAGTTTTGTGTCCTTCCGGTCCCTACTCGCCGTGATCGGAGACACTCCCAACTCGTCCTCGCCTTTGCCGAGCTGGATTTTGTGTGCTTCTACCACGAGAAGTCAACACCTCTAGGTTTCCTAAACAACCAGCCGGCAGAGATACCCTGAGTTTTCTTTTAACCTTAGGGTTTTGTGTTTTAATGGGATGTTGTTGTATAGAAAACAAAAGCTAAATTGCTACCAGTTGATATTTACCCCTTAATCTTCGTGCTTACCTTATTGATTTGAAAACGTGTTAACGTGTCGAAATCGTTAATAATACTGACAGTGTTACTTGGTATATTTACATCAAGGAGGACAATCTCCAATCTCGATATCAGAGCTTGGTTCATTGATCGAGGATTATTCATTAAGGCAAGTTTTAGCACTTCACAATTCCAGGCGGAGCAAATTGTGAAAGAGGAAATTTTACTCTTTAGCAAAGAATGGTGAAGGACATCCTAGTTCAATAAAGCATGGCAAAACCGTCGAAGAAAATAAATTCGAAGTGTGAGAAGATTTCGGATGAAGATTGGGACGGGTTGGAGTCAAGTGTGTTAGCACTACTGTTAGGCTTTACATCAATATAGATCCTGCACCCGAGGGAAAAGTTAGAGAAGCTGCGATAACTAGAATGGATTTCGAACGGTGGGAATATCTGTACAGAAACGAGCACTTGCACAGTTTTGTGGAACAGAGGTTGGAGTTGCCGGCCGATGCTTGGGAGCAATGGGGCCGGGAACACGGCCGTCTTATTTCTGCTGATTCCGAGTCATCAGATCTGATGGTCTTCTTGATCAACACCCAGGACCTTACGCCCTATCACGTCGTTGATTTTGACCACAAAATGTTCGGCCGCCGCCCCAAGGCCCGCTCCGCAACATGCGCTGTCCTAGGATCCGAAATCTACGTCATCGGCGGCCTCGATGGCGTCAAGACCGAAGAGCGTCGAACCGACGTCTATGTCTGCGATCTCGCGCAGCCTCCCTACAGCTGGTCGCCCGGGCCGTCTCTCCTCGCCGGTATGTTCTGTCCTTTGTTGTTTTGCCTCACTGGGAGAATATACGCGCTCGAAATCCCGGATCCCGATTCCGGCTTCAAGGGGTCGTTTCAGGTGCTCTACCCGAGCTCTGGCTGGCAGATGCTTTCTGTTCCTCCGTTCTCTGGTGGTCGAGTACAAGGCACCGCCTGCATCGGTGACGATAAGATTGTTATCCATTTCAAGGAAGCAGGAGAAGCAATTTGCGACGGTTATTATGTATTGGCGTGTTTCTATCAATACGATGTCAAGCAAAACCAATGGAGCGAATTGAGGAAAATTAAGTTTGGAAAGGAGGAGCCGTTGGATGATGGTATTAATATGCTTGCATGCGATGCTGTTCCGTATCGTGCTTATGTGCAGGATGTTTCCTTACTCACCATCTATCAAGGTGTGCTGGCTCTGTTTGACTTCTCCGCTCTCGGAGGCAGGGATCCGGAGGAGTATCCCCTCCGCCGGATTCTGGGTCCCAATTGCATTGATGGATCGCTTACATACTGGAAGTCTTCGCCGCAATGGCACATCTATCATATGGGCGGCACCAAGTTCTGTGTCCTCTTAACCTGCACTCCCAGTTATTCTTATCCTACGATTAATGTCTTCACTTTTGATCTGGTGGATCACGTTGAATTCTCCGTTGAGGCTAATCCTAGCTCCAGTCTGGACTCGTATCCAGATGATTGTAATAAGCGCAGGAAAACTGATGAACGCGTGGGCTACAAGATCAAGAATTTTAAGCGAAGTGCTTTTGTTGACAATGAATGTCGGTGCTACTACGAGTCATGCCGCAGGCCCTGTTCCCCAAGTAGTGATACTAATTTCCTTCTTTTTTTTTTTTGCAAGTAGAGATTCCTGATCGAGTTTTTTTTGTTTTGCAGCTCGTTTATGTTTTTTAGACTAGGCCTGAGCTATGCGATGATGCCGCTGTCTTGCAAGTAAGACATCACTTGTTTGGTTAAAGTTCTTGACATGATGCCTTTTATTTCTCTAATTTCTGTCAATTTTTTTGATGTCTTGAGATGGATTCGTCAAAATTATTCTGGGCAAAGTGCAGGGAATTTTGTTATGTGTCTGATTGGCTGTCTTGCCTTCCGAATAATTTCATGTTGTATGATATGCATAATGTGCTGATTTAACTGCATGCTTCTTGAATTTCTTGACGAAGAAGAGAGTATGTTTTAGGCTCGTCTCATTGGTTTGGAGTTATCTTGTTGGCATGTATATACATTTGATCTTTCTGGAGTTATAGCTAATTGATGTAATGAGCTCGTTTATGTTCTTCATCCTTAGGTAGGTGAGACTAAGTGGTAGTTGGACTGGCATGGTGGTGATAAATCAGGTGGTAAAGCTGGCACTGGCAGAAGTTGCTGGATTTGGAGCTACGAAAGGGCAAAATGGAATCAAGATCAGCTGTGCTTCTTGTGCGTTGAGGAAGCCGCAGAAAGTGGAGCTGTACTGGTACTGGCATTTTGTAATATGCTATTTGTATTAGCTTCGGATTGAAGGTGATGTTTATGACAATTAGAAGCATCTTTTGTCTTGTATGGGTAACTTGAAACTTGCGTCTGAATCAGATGTGTTTGACCATATTCTGAAGTTGCATCGAGATTTCTGCTTCTTCATACAAAATGATTGATGGTGGTAAAGATGTGGAGCTAATGAAAGCGAGTAAGACGCTGAAACTGCTATATCGAAATAAAACTTGAGTCTAATTTTAGCTTTCCCAAGGTTGCTGAGAATAAGGTTTCGTATGACCAGGATGATGATGATGATACACTCTTACCCATCCATTATCGTGTTGAATTGATGCTTATCTGTTTTGCAGTGGCCAGTAAGCCATCTTCTCGGGTGGGGGGTTAATAGAGGAAATGAATAACTGAGACCAATGTATCAAAATGACAGCCAACTGACAATTGTTAATTGTTAAAACCGAGGTAGAGAAACATTGGCATTAAGGGTAAATTTTTTAACATGTATTTTTAAGTTCTTTTGATACATATGAAAGTACAAATAGTTAAAACTAGTACTTCTTTACCCTTTTTATTATCTAAATTTTTTAAAATACTTTATAAAATTATATATATATATTGGGGGGAGGAGGCAACACTTCCCCTAGCCCCTTTCTCCAACCCTAGTTCTCGGTGTGGGGATGCTAAACAACAAGATATTTATTCTGGGAATGTCAGTACATTTTGGAAGTTTTGGGTAAGTTTTGCTCCTCCTCGCTTGCTAAGCAAGTTTCATCATTTGATTTTTCGCTTACATTGATTTTAGACTCTCAATTGAAATAGCAATTTGAGTGGCTATCATTCAATGCTTTTACAGGAGCTATTCAAGCGGCTCATCGTCTCAAACTCAAATTTGTCACCTTTCTAACTAAGTATACCCAAGTTTTTGTTGCTCGTTATGTTACATTGCTACTTAGTCCCATGATGGTGAGCATAGCTCAATGAATAGTAGTTTGGGTGGAGAACTTCACTCATTACTTAGTAAGGGTTGTAATTCAGGAACAAGTCTCTCCAGCGCATGTTTTTTGTGCTTCTGTTTTCTCTTAGCATCTCTTTTTTGTATGTTTCTGAGTATAAAAAAAAAACATGATAGAAAAAGAGCCTCAATACAGCTTTAAAAATATACTTGCTCCATCACACTTTCTATTTTTGGTTGTCCCAAATTATTTGAAATATTTCATTTTTTAGTAAATTTTAGCATGTATCTTTATAATTATAACTCTTATTCTCTCATCACTCAATTCCTTTCTTCCACCCTAAAACCCACTGCTCAATTCTCTCCTCTGGCTCCGATCTCAACAATTGACATGTCAGGGACGGAATCAACGTGACGGGGACAACAATTGACATGACAAGGACAACAATCAATGTTTTGGGGACAGAAGTGAGGAGGTCGAAGATGGCAATCGATGCGTCGGGGACTGAATCGGTGCTATGGGGAAGGCAATTGACGTGTTAAGGATGGCAATCGAAGTGGTGGGGATGGAAGTGAGGAGGTTGGACGACAAATGGACGCAACAACAAAATGGACGACTGGTTGGCAAGGTAAGGCTAGTTAGTAGGGTACAGGGGCTGACGTTAAGCGAGGGGCTGATGGAGGCGTGAAGTGAGGGGTGAGTGATCGGACGGCATAGGGCAAGGTCAGAGGCATGAAGTGAGGGGCAAATAGAGGCATGATGCGAGGGACAGGTGATCAAACGGCATGAGCAGAAGCAGTGATTTGACAGTGTGGCGGGTGGGGGAGAGAGAAGGGAGGGCAGGGGTAAACTTGAAAGAAAATACAAACTTTCATCATTTTTTAATCTCCGTGCAAATACAAAAGAAGTAAAAAAAGCAAGACAGGGGGAGTATTTCTCAACACCAGCTATCAAATCTAAAATATTCCAAGCATTTGTTCAAATCCTTCAAATACTTCTTCCCAAGTTACCAATAACAAAAAAAAAAAAGACATGAACATTTCCAATAAAGTTTATTTGCCAAATACAAAGAATGAATTCAAATGAAATGTTTTTCCTCGCAAAATACAAATATAAAAAAAATTAATCAATGCGTTGCACACAAGAGTAATCAAGTTTGTGGGCCTCAACACCGAGCATTTCCATTTATGAAACACTAAATATTTACCGATGCAAATGTCAAAGAAAAGAAACTCATTAGCGAAAAAACATAGAGCCATATATCTATCAAGCTAATATAACCCTGAATGTGTAACCAATTGTTTGCAAATGAAGCGATGGTGGGAAAGGGACAAGTTTTTTGTATGTAGCACTACCAATTTTGCATTTGTTGGGAATTAGAATGACTACAAGCAGAGTTTATAACTTTCATAAATGACTAAAAAAAGTCTAACATAATAGCCATTAGCACCCTATGTACACCAAGGAAAAGTGTAGGAAACAGGAAACGAAGGGAAAAATACCTAGGCAAATTTGTCTATCTGTCTATACTACAAATGCCCAAAAGTTGCGATTTGTGTCACAAGCCACGGAAACATGTAAGTGTTCTGCACCTTGCATTAAGCCCCTTAAATCCCACATATATACTTGTTTGGTGGTCTTTCACGTCATGCATCTACCATCAGTCCTATATACCTATACAGATACTTGTGAGTAAAAAAAAAATGTAAAGATGCAAAATATTATAGTTGACTAAAATAAGCTGCTATCCAAAATGAAAAGCATTTGCATGAATGCACACTGAGAGTAACAGCTGCTCATGTGTATCTAGAGCCATAAATCATGATTAGGTCCATGATAGTTCCATGCTTCTCCATAAAAGGATGAAATGATGAGGTAACTTCATTATTCAACAAAGAATGTGATTAGGGTGGCACCAAGTTCTGTGTCCTCTTAACCTGCGCTCTCGAGTTGTGTTGTCCTATGATTCATACCTGGACTTTTGATCTGGTGGAGATTAGGGTGGATCACATTGGAGTCTCCGTTGAGGCTGATTCTGGCTCCAGTCTGGACTCGTATCCAGATGATTATAATAAGCGCAGGAAAACTGATGAAGGTGTGGGCTACAAGATCAAGAATTTTAAGTGAAGTGCTTTTGTTGACAATGAATGTTGGTGCTACTACGAGTCATGCTGCAAGCCCTGTCCCCCAAGTAAGTTGCAATAGTGATACTAATTTCCTTCTTGTTTTTTGCAAGTATAGATTCCTGATCGATTTTTTTTCTTCTCTTTTTGTGCATCTAATTTTGCAGCTATTTCATGTTTTTTAGACTATGCCTGAGCTATGCGAAGATGTTGCTGTCTTGCAAGTAAGACATTACTTGTCTGGTTAAAGTTCTTGATATGATGTCTTTTATTTCTCTAATTTCTGTCAATTTTTTTGATGTCTTGACATGGATTCGTCAAAATTATTCTCGGCAAAGTGCAAGGGATTTTGTAACCTATCTGATTGGCTGTCTTGCCTTTCTAATAATTTCATGTTGTATGATATACATATATAATGTGCTGATATAGATTGCTTCTACCCGGATAAGATTATAAATTCCTAATGGGAGCAGGATTGAAACCATGGACCTCGCAGGTCACAAAGCTTTGGGTTGTTAATTTAAGTGCATGCTTCTTGAATTTCTTGACTAAGAAGAGAGTATGATTTAGGCTTGCTTCCGTGCTGCTGCTCTTCTCAAATGAGGTCCTCTTGTGTCTTTTGAATTGTCTGCCTTAGTTAATTCATAGCAGATCACTTGTTTGTATTGCCTAGTATTTTAATGGAGGGTGCTGGCAAGCATACTTGGTTCTTTCCATACCAATTCTGTTTTACTTTCTTTCTTTAACTGTTCTTCTATTCTCGTATCTCATATTTCAAGAGATTCCCTTGCAAGTTGCAACTCTTCGTACGTGGTAGTTTGCAGATCCCTCGATTTGTATCAAGTGTCTTAATTTGAAGCCTTTTCAAAAGTCAACTTCTAAGAGCCTACAATTGAATGAAGGTTTTAGAAAGCCTGCAGTCTAAGTTAGTCAAGTAAAAAGTGTGTTACAGGAATTAGGTGAAACCATTAGATGATAGGGCTGCTAGGCTAGAATTTGTTCTGCGAGCTAATGCTTAAACTCATTGGAAGGTTGAGTAATTGTTTTATAGGCAAGGATAATAGCTTAGAGTGCTAGCAGGGCCATAACTTGAAAATTTTTCTGATGAAGCTGACCGTTATATCTATAAATCTTGTTGCGGCACATGTAAATTAGGTGGGAAAGCTAGTACTGCTAGGCCACAACTGGTTCTGGGAGTTCTGGGAGTTTATGTTGCGACTGGTTGGAAGATTGAGCAACGATGTCTGTGGCCAGGGAAATGGCCGGATGACTACGGGTTCTAATACTAGTGGTGCCATTACTTGAAATGTTGTCCCATGAAGCCCATGTACCTAAACTGTTGAATCTATTCATATACACTTGCACGCATTTATTTTTGCCTGTAATAGGGCTTGTTGCTCTTTTCATTGGTTTGGAGTTATCTTGTTGATATGTATATACATTTGATCTTTCTGGAGTTATAGCTTATTGATGTAATGAGCTCCTTTATGTTCTTATCCTTAGGCTAATAGAGGAAATGAATAACTGAGACCAATGCATCAAAATGACAACCAGGTGATAATTTTTAATTTTTAGGTGCGGCCATATCTTAGTAATAGAAATTTTAACATAGGAAAAGGTAAAACCGAGGCAGAGAGACATTGATATTAAGGGTAAATTTTTTAACGTGCATTTTTAAGTTCCTTTGATACATATGAAACAGTAAATTTTACAAGTACTTTTTTTTATTATTTATGTTGTTATATACTTTTTAATTTTTTTAAATACTTTATAAAATAATACATTGTGTGTGTGTGTGTGTGTGAGTATAAAAAATATTAGGGAGGGGGCAACATGCCTCATATCCCCTGGTCTCCACCCCTGGTTCTCAGTGTGGAAATGCTAGATAACAAGACATTTATTCTGGGAATGCAGTGGCGTACTTTAGAAGTTTTGGGTAATTTTTGTTTCTCTTTACTTGCTAAGTAAGTTTCATCATTTGATTTTTGGCTTACACTTATTTTAGCCTCTCAACTGAAATAGAAAATTTAAGTGACTATCATTCAATGCTCTGTAGGAGCTATTTAAGCTGCTCATCGTCTCAAATTCAAATTTGTCACCTTTCTAATTGAGTATACCCAAGTTCTTGCTGCTTGTCATGGTACATTACTGCTTAGTCCTATGATGGTGAGTATAGCTCAATGAATAGTAATTTGGGTGGAGCACTTCACTCATTGCTTAGTGAGGGTTGTAATTCGAGAGCAAGTTTCTTCGGCACATGCCTTTTGTGCTTCTGTTTTTTCTTAGCATATCTTTTTTGTATGTTTCTAATCATGAAAAAAACCTGATAGAAAAAGAGTCTCAATACTGCTTTAAAAATATATTTTATCAGTCTCACTTTCTTTACAATACTTTCCATTTTGGGTTGTGCTAAATTCTTTGAAACACTTCCTTTTGTAGTAAATTTTATCATGTATATTTACAAATATTCCTCTTATTCTCTCATCACTCAATTCCTCTTTTCCACACTAAAACTCACTGCTCAATTCTGTTCTCCGGCTCCGATCTCAGCATGGATGATTTCTTATTGGCAATGAATCGGTGACAGCTGGAATGAGGGAAGGAGGTGACAGATTGACGATTGAAGCAAAGGGGATAGAAGCAAGGAGGTCGAAGATGGTAAGTGATGCTTCAGGGATAAAAGTGAGGAGGTCAAAGATGGCAATTAACACGTCGGGGATAGAATTGATGTGATGGGGACAAAAGTGAGGAGGTTGGAGACGACAATTGAGGCATTGGGGATAGAATCGACACCGCGGGGATGGCAATTGACGTGTTGGGGATCACAATCAAAGTGGCAGGGACGAAAGTGGGGAGGTTGGAAGGCAAAACAGAAGGTTAGGTTGGTCAGTTGACGGAGGCGTGAAGCGAGGGGAAAATGGAGGCGTGACAAGAGGGGTGACGATGTGGCAAATGGGGGAGAAAGAAAAGAGCACAGGGGTAAACTTGGAAAAAAAATACAAACATTAATCATTTGGTAATCTTTATGCAAACACAAATAGAGCAAAGAAAGCAGAACGAATGGAGTTTCTCTCAACACCAACTGTCAAATCTAAAATATTCCAAGCATTTTATTTGTTCAAATCCTTCTGCCCAAGTTACCGATAACAAAAAAAAAACGTGAACATTTCCAATATAGTTTATTTGCCAAATAGAAAGAATGAATTCAGATGAAATGTTTTTCCTCGCAAAATATAAATACAAAAATAATTAATCAATGCATTGCACCCAAGCTAACCAGTAATCAAGTTTGTGGACCTTAACACCGAGCATTTCCATCTATGAAACACATTAGCAGAAAACATATAGCCATATATCTATCAAGCTAATAACCCTGAACATGTAACCAATTGTTTGCAAATGAAGCGATAATGGGAAAGGGAAACTCTTCTTGTATGTAGCACTACGCCACTACCAATTTTGCATTTGTCGGGAATTAAAATGCCTACAAGCAGAGTTTATAGTAACTTTCATAAATGACTAAAAGATAGTCTAACATAATGGCCATCAGCACCCTATGTACACCAAGGAAAAGTGTAGTAAATTGGAAACGAAAGGAAAAGGACCTAGGCAAATTATCTACTACAAATGCCCAAAAAGTTGTGATTTATGTTCGTGCGCACCTGTGATAGCTCACCTGCTTCCTCTCTCGTTCATTTTCTTCACCTGGTATTCAACTTGTCAGCCCATATAAACAAAAATGCAAAAAGGGAAAAAAAAATAGAAAATAATAGCTCAGAGGGCTTAACCTACTTGTCACAAGCCACAGAAACATATAAGTCTTCAGTGCCTTGGTAAAATGGCTTAGGCATTAAACCCCTTAAATTTCACTTTTCGCTTTCACGTCCCATATGTACTATCATTCCTACATACATATACAGATACTTCTGAGCAAAAAAACAAAAAAATGTAAAGATGCAAAACATTATAATTGACTAAAATAAGCTACTATCCAAAATGAAAAACATCTGCATGAATTCACACTGAGCGTAACAGCTGCTCATGTGTATCTAGCTATAACCATAAATCATGATTAGGTCCATGATAGTTCCATGCTTCTCCACAAAAGGATGAAATGATGAGGTAACTTCATTATTCAATAAAGAATGTGGAAACAATGAAAATAATTATTTAAAAAAGGGAAATTAAAACAGAGGCTACACTGTGGATCATGGTAAAAAATAATTGTCAAAATCACTAATAAAGTCTCATGCATACTAGGTTTAGAATTTAGTATGAAGCAGCAACATTAACCATTGAGGATAACCTTCAAACTTATAATTAGTTGTATTATTAAGTTACCACTATCTTAGATGTTTTCTCATGGCTTGCCTGCATTTCAAGAAAAGAAAGGATCAAGAATATAATACTTGGAACAAACAGCAGCAAAGGCGACAAAATACACCCTACCATCTTGTAAGGAAAACCATAACAGGTGAAATGATGTGATGTGATGATAACAATGTTGGAATTGTAGCTCGCTAAATCCTTTTTTTATTAGTTTTCCGCTCCATGTAGCTCTAGTTTCATGCATTGTAACTATATGAGTCATATTCACGGCTAAAGCTTAAAAAAGGCTCCAATAACTAACATTTCAATTTCCATAAAAATGTAACTGGGAATGGCAAGAAGAGGAATATTGTACTTCAAAATTTGGTTTTTACACAAATTTCATTACTTTCCAGACAACAACAAATGTCTTTCCAGGCATTCTTTATTCTTCCAAGTTTCTATGTCACATGCTGTGTAGGCCCCAGCCAAAGCACACATATCTCTAACCAAATGTGTCATCTAAGGACACTAAAACCTATGTGTCTGTCACGGGACAAAACTTTATAAAAAACCTTCTCAACCTTAACTCCAATCTCACCTGCAAGTGTACGGTATCAATTGTAGTAGCGGTGAGTCAGGTGTCGATCCCACAGAGAATTGTATGGCAAAGAATCTCATCAAATACCAAGTACGATGACCTCACTTTAGCTAGAGCAAACAAACCGTAGAAAACAAGGAATAAGAAGCTAAACTATCAAAATTGTGGATCACCCCACCACCAAACCAAACAAATATAACAGCTATTCTAAACACATATTTACAAAGTTTCTAAGGAATTCAAACCAAATGGCCTGCTATATAGACATAGCTTTGACATAAGTACCTACCTAACCCAAATCATGCTTCCTGAAAGTTGCAGGCCTCAAAACTCTACAATATCAACCCTTCTCTCTTAAGACAGGGCAAATTAGTTCCTTAAAACCCCCTTAGACTTTCTCATGCTAACCAGTCGTCCTAGAAACCATTAAGCTCAAGTTCTCCTCTAAGGCCTCGTAGGAACGATAGTTCTCTCGAATTTACCCATTACCCATGCTCTATTAACCTTCTTCCAACCTTGGAAACCTCTCTCGAGTCTTTCCTAAGTCTAGAAAGTTGTTCAACATAAGTAGCCAACAAATGAAAAACACATTCAAGCATAAGCTAAAAGAGCCAACAAATCATGGAAATAATCAATGGGTTATGTATTTACAAGCATCAAATCATCCCAAATGGTTCACAACATCCATAGAAACAACAAATATACACATATTTACAAGAATCTCAAACTAAAGAAAAAGAGGAGTTAGAGTTAGAAGAACCAAATCCAAGTAGAAAGTCTTGTTGTAGAAGAGGTTCCACTCCAATCCAAGCAAGAATCTCCATCAAATTAGCCTCCTAGATCCCTAATCCATGGAAATCCTAATAAAACTTGCCAAAAAATGAGTCTAGAGGTTTGGGGTCGAAGGGGATCCTCCTCCGCAACTTTTCGCTGAGGATTTTTATAAACAGAGCAGGTCTCGGTGATGTGTCGCCAATACCCAATAGCACGGATACTCTTTAGTATTTTGACCATAACTTTGCGCACAGGTATCCGATTGAGGCGATTCAATAGCCCACTCGAAGCTAAGAAGAAGGGCTACAACTTTTATGCATTTACCCAATCCTGAATCTGCCAAAAAAAGGTCCAAAAATTGCTTGCAAGTTACCCCTATTTTGCTCTAATCACCTTCACCTACAAAAACATAAGAATAACACTAGAAAGACACTAAATTCTAACAATTATTGCTATGAAGTACATAAATAAGGGTTAAATGATAGATATGCCATGCACTTAACACACCCTTAGACTTATTACTTTGCTCGTCCCGAGCAAAAGAAGGAAAAATGAACAACTAATGATATAAAGAGTAAGCAAGTGAATGAATCAACCTAACCAATCCTATCATATAAGTTCATCTAAACATACAAGTTATGCTAACAACACAAACATATAAAGTAAACAATGATGAATAATGACCTAACCTACACTAACTATGCATCCAATTACAAAATTTACTTGCATTAATCATAGTCGATGTTGAGCCTCAAGAATCAAAACAATACAATGATCATAGTGATTCTTCCATATTTTTTTATCCGGACTTTCAACTCAATCGATTTCTTGCTAATTTTTTAGTTTCCCATGTGAAAGTGTGTGCTTGACCAAATCTACTTAGACTAGTGTTACTCAAAATCAGTAAATGTTCATAAATGGACTACTTCACATTAAGATTAAAATTAAGTACTCTAACTCTAAATTTGTTTTTCGTATGACTTGATAAGTGAGAGAACTTAACAAGTGGAGTCAAAAGAGCCTTTTTCCCATTTCAAAACTTCCTTTACTTTAATTATTTTTTCTCTTTTGTTTCTTCTTTTTTCCTTTTCTTTTCTCTGTTTTTTATTTTATTTTTTTACCCTTTTTTTTTCCTTTTTTTTTCTTTTTGAATAAATTCTTCAACTATTGCTCTTCTTTGAGTTGTTGCTTACCGTTTTACGTGAAAGTCAACTCTTGCCTTAGGAGAAGACTCCTGGTTACTAAATAAGTACATACTCAAAGTGCTTTGCATACTCATATCTCAAGTCACTATTTTACGCGAAGATCAACTCTTGCCTTAAGAGAAGATCGCCGGTTACTAAATGAGTTAAAACATTGGAGTGGAGAATAAAATAAATAAATCTTTTAAGCACATTATTTAACTAATCAATTAATTAAGGCTTTAAGTGACTCCAAAAGGTAAGTGCCAACACTTACTTCAAGTAATAATCAAACAAATACTAGAAAAGGCAAAGTTCCATAGTCCAATGATTAACAAACACTTCATTCGAATCAACCACTAAGCTAAGCATATTGATATTGTGTAAAATATTTAGTGGGAAAAAAATAAAATTAACAAAACCTCAAATTAGGTAAATCATCCAAGATTAAAAATATCCAAGAATCACAACAATCAAAGCATAGTAATACATATCATCTTCTCTCATTGGCTTGAACTCAAATATAGTTAAATACAACCTAAATGAATAAAGAATGAATAAGTTATCTACCTATTATATACAAACAATCAAAATAAAGAATAAAAAATATCAAAATTACCCAAAAAAATATTTTAACTCACTACAAAAAAAATAGCTAAACTACAACTTCCTAAAACTTAAGCAAACTACATAAAGAAAAATAGCAAACTTCCTAACAAAATCTTCAAGTAGGATTTTCTCCCCCAAACTTAAAATAAACGTTGCCCTTAATGTTTACAAACAAAGAAGAGAAATAGGAATCTTACCCAGGAGACAAGGTAGTCTCGCCTTCGACTACTCCTCCAAACTTGTGGTAGTGGTGGCGGAACCAACCTAAAGGCAACCACACAACATCACTTTATTCTCCCTACAATTCATAACATCAAACCATGCATATCCATATAACTCAAGATATCAAAACCAAGATAACTCTTTTACCATACAAAATACATTCCTCCATCAAGTAAGAATCCATCTTCACACTCCATAAAAATAAAAAATCACAATTCAAGCTAAGATGTCTCAAAGCATGAATTTGAAAAAAAGAAAAAAAAATCTTTATGAAGCATGAGTTGAAACACTTGCAAAGATGGTTTTCAAAGAGAATAGCAAAAACTTGGTACAAGTAGTGCAAGGAATGGAGTTTTGGTTAATTGGAAGAAAAAATGCAAGTTGTGTGCGTAACATTAGGTTGTTCCATCATTTGCATTGCAATTTAAGAAAAGTAGTCAAGAATTCTAGCTTAAACTACTAAAATAAAAGAAAAGAGAGAATATATACAAACAACAAACATAACTCTAGTCTAAAGCAAAATCACCAAAAGGATATTGATGGAATTCTTTAACAATTCCTAGGCAACGGTGCCAAAAACTTTGTCGCGGGATAGAAGTTTATAAAAAACCTTCTCAACCTTAACTCCAATCTCACCCACAACTGTACGGTGTCAATTGTAGTAGCGGTGAGTCAGGTGTCGATCCCACAGAGAATTGTATGGTAAAAAATCCCATCAAATACCAATTACGATGACCTCACTTTGGCTATAGCAAACAAACCGTGGAAAACAAGGAATAAGAAGCTAAACTACCAAAATTGTGGATCACCCAACCACCAAACCAAACAAAACATAATAGTTATTCTAAACACATATTTACAAAGTTTCTAAGGAATTCAAACCAAATGGGCTGCTACATAGACATAACTTTGACAAAAGTACCTACCTAACCCAAATCATGCTTCCTGAAAGTTGCAGGCCGCAAAACTCTACAGTATCAACCCTTCTCTCTTAAGACAGGGCAAATTAGTTCCTTAAAACCCCGTTAGACATTCTCATGCTAACCAGTCGTCCTAGAAACCATTAAGCTCAAGTTCTCCTTTAAGGCCTCGTAGGAACGATAGTTCTCTCGAATTTACCCATTACCCATGCTCTATTAGCCCTCTTCCAACCTTGGAAACCTCTCTCGAGCCTTTCCTAAGTCTAGAAAGTTGTTCAACATAAGTAGCCAACAAATGAAAAACACATTCAAGCATAAGCTAAAAGAGCCAACAAATCATGGAAATAATCAATGGGTTATGTATTTACAAGCATCAAATCATCCTAAATGGTCCACAACATCCATAGAAACAACAAATCTACACATATTTACAAAAATCTCAAACTAAAGAAAAAGAGGAGTTAGGGTTAGAAGAACCAAATCCAAGTAGAAATTCTTGTTGTAGAAGAGGTTCCATTCCAATCCAAGCAAGAATCTTCATCAAATTAGCCTCCTAAATCCATAATCCATGGAAATCCTAATAAAACTTGCCAAAAAATGAGTCTGGAGGGTTTGGGGTCGAAGGGGATCCTCCTCTGCAACTTTTTGCTGAGGATTTTTATAAACAGAACAGGTTTCGGCGATGCATCGCCAATACCCGACAGCACAGATACTCTTTAGTATTTTGACCATAACTTTGCGCACAGGTGTCCGATTAAGATGATTCAATAGCCCACTCAAAGATAAGAAGAAGGGCTACAAGTTTTATGCATTTACCCAAGCCTGAATCTGCCAAGAAAAGGTCCAAAAATTGCTTGCAAGTTACCCATCTTTTGCTCTAATCACCTTCACCTACAAAAACATAAGAATAACACTAGAAGGACACTAAATTCTAACAATTATTGCTATGAAGTACACAAATAAGGGTTAAATGATAGACATGCCATGCACTTAACAGTGTCTTATGTGCACCAACCATGGTTTATGAATGTGTCTATCATTCGGCCAAGGTTATTATCCAATCATACATGTAAAATCCTTAGGGCTAGGACACTAGAAGGCACCCCAGGAATCTAAACAACTAAGCCCATAATAGTTACTTGCTTTAAAAGGCAAGATTTCAAAATTTTCATGTGATTCTTGTGTGCCCATCAAGTGTGCATCCACAATGCATGACAACCAAAAAGCCCATTCCAATAAGGTTTGAAATCCCATACGTTTATGTCTCATGAACAAGGAAGTTCAAAAGAGGTTCAAATCATACATGGACTAGAAACTGAGAGTTCACATGGACTTCACACCATAAGGTTTAGCATTCAATGTTATCATCACATAAGTTTAATAAGCCATCCGAGGCCATACCTAGAAGATACACACTAATTAGTGCACATGTCCTTGGTACATAACCAAGAGCACTCAAAATGCTTAGTTCAACATCGTCGTCCTTTACATGACATTGTACTTAGAAATACTCGAAAGCCACCTTGAACATATAATATAAGATCATAGCTTGTAAAAAGAGTCCAACAACTAGACTCATAATCAAGAAAGCAAGCCACATCACTAAAGCCCATGAACACACATCCATGATTCTAGACTTGTCCCACAATCTATTCACAAGGCCTGCAAGCACTCAAACATGTGAGCTTGCATATACATAAGACTTGTACTTTGTACCTAATAGGCTTTCTTTCGGTTTTAGTACATACCTTAGTACAACCGAACACAACCTTAACTCAAAAGTTACCCAAGCTCAATTTCCTTTCCTGTAAACACATAAATACGGGGCATGAGTTATATACACAACTCAGTAAGGATTCACATAGCTCCTATGAGCTCATTTAGTTAAGTCCGAAGACTTAACCTCCCATAAGCTAGCTCAACCTGCATAAAAAGACATGAAGACCCGAAAACACAAATACACACAAGTATATGTACATGTATAACAACTATCTAACTACTAAGGATCAGCAAGCACAAACAAGGCACCCAAGCATGCAACTCACACACCATACACAATATTCTTGGATGCAAGAATCAAGCTTTCAATCTAGGCCCCTTGGTCGCTTATGGCCGAACACAACAAGTGTGAGCTTAATTCTTCAAGCTTGGCTCAAATCATCAAGGATTCACATGGATCATCAAGAACATGACACTCCTCCACCAAGAACAACAATTGACTTGCAAATGGAGTTTGAGCCCGAGTCTAGCCAACCAAACAAAGTGGAGACATGCAAAATTCCCACATGTGTCACATGGCACAAGGAATGGCTTAATGTTAGTCCCAGCTATGGTGTTTTTTGCATGGTGTTATGTACTCTTTTAGCAATAAATTTCTCCAAATTTAGAACCCAGATATACATAACAAATGAGCCCTCCCATTTACAAATCCGCCACTATGGTCTGAAACCCTTCAAACATCCATCCAAGTACACCCGATAGGCCTACCTTCACTATTGCCCCATGTAGACTCGAGGCCCACCAAGTGCACTAGTCCAATTTGTGCCAGGTTTAGTCTTCCACTCCAATTAGCTAAGGTTTGGCACAAAATGGGGGTTATGACATTCTACACCTACAAATCTCATACCCAAGGAAAAATCATGCATCATGAAAAACAAATATTCAAAAATTAATGATGCATCTCTAAAAAAATTAAAAAAAATAAAGAAAAAAATAAGGTTTGGGATGGAACTCAAGACCCGTGAATCTATTTAATGAGGGAACTTCTAATATGTCACTCTGCCAAACTTCTCCTTTTACCAATGAGTTTTTACTTGACACAAATACTAAGGGAAAAACAAAATCATATTCATAATTAACATACAATTCACTGTGGTTACTTAACTCAAATAGTAAAAAGGAGAAATTACAAAACCCTCTATACATTTTGTTGCCCTTATTTTTTAAAATCTATACTTTACGTTGTATCTCTTATACTGTCCTAGAACAATTTTAGAAACCCTAATTCTAAACTTTTTGGTAGCTACATTCAAGTATTAATTTTGAGCATTTTCGATGGAGTAGCTTTTGTAAATTGCCATTAAGCACAAGATCGTAAACCAGGATCATACGGCGTTGTTTCCTATTTGAGAAGCCAACTACCGAGACAATAAGCAATGAATCGATAGCTCATTCTAAAACTCATGCTCCCTTTAAAAAGTGCCCATGTCCATGAGCTTGATAGTGACTTGGTTCATCTCCTGCAGGGCGGGATGTGCTAGCCAAGGAGGCAGCTGGGGGAGAAGGACGCAGTAGTACAATGAAGAGTAGAATAGGAAAATTTGTATTACAGTCTAGTGTCCAACAACGAAGTGCAGTCATAGCCAGTTTTGGAAAAGCAAAGGGAGATGACGAGGATGAGTGAAGGCTTATTTGGACGATTCTAAAATAAAAGCACTTCTTATGACAAATTAATAGAGATCAAGAAGGCCTTTTACAATTTTTCAATAAAAAGTTTAAGCAATGGATTAAGTGGCAAGCATCGACAGAGTTCAAGGGGCAACATTTACTAAGTAATGAGTGATGGGCTAACTTGCACAAGCTGTTCAAATTTAGGGACTAGAGGTTGAATTGGAGACCTACGCATTGCAATGGTTGAAAAAATTATCGAAAACACTTTCAAAATCCTAGATCACCTAAACTGAAAATATCTTTTTTTTTTCGATTTATTCATTGTTACTTTGTTCGCAACACAATACTTATTCTGTTTCATAAATATTTACATTTTATTTTTTTTACTAAAATTTAACTTAAATATATTTATATTAATTTGTATTGTAAAAAATTGTAAGAAATATATTTATAAACTAGAATCTTTTTTATATAAAAATTTTATATTTGTATAAATGTTTTTTGAAAGAAAACAATCTTGAATTAATTACTGTGAATAGAAAAAATGACAAGCTTTGCGAGACGAAGGTAGTAATACATTTTTACATGAAATTAAGAGATATAAAATTGTATAAGTATTTTAAAAAACCCTAGCATAATTCATCCATTTCATGGACACAAATATATCTATTCTCAATCTAGTAAAATATATGTCTGACTGGCATGCATGCACTTCTACATCAACCGATCCTTACCCATCTTGTTGCGGCACATATAAATTAGGTGGGAAAGCCGTTATGTCTGGCTGCTGGTGCTGGCAAGGGTTGCTGGATTTGGGGTTAGGGAATAGAATATTGTTAAGTGGAAAAATCCTAAATGGCCAAGAAAAAGGATTAAGTCAATGCTTTATATAGTGATGAGGCCTCTCCACTTAGTACCAATTGGTTTTAGGTTGGATGCTTTAACATGGTATTAGAGCAGATTCAAAATTGCCCCAGCCATTACCGAAAATAACCCACCTGATAGAGCCGAAGCCGCCTACACATGAGGAGGTGTGTGTCAAGTGGAAAAATCCCACATGGCCAAGAAAAGGGATTAAGTCAATGCTTTATATAGTGATGAGGCTTTTCCACCTACTACCAATTGATTTTAGGTTGGATGCTTTAACAAAGATACAGGATCACCTGTGCTTCTTGTGACCTAAGAAATCCGTAGTAAGAGGAGCTGTGCAAAAGCAAGGTTTTGGTAAGGTTTCTCTTATGTCATTCTTACATAGCTACATAAAAGAATTGGCATTTCCATAGCAATCTGAGGTAAGGAGCTAATGACAGCTTCAATCTGAGCTGGAGACTAGTAAAAAAAATTGTAATTTGTTCTACTCAGGTTTAAAATAGAATGTTGTTTAAAAGGCTGATTCATTTTTACCGTATGATTGGTGGTCCACATCTTAAGTCAACCCTCTCTTCAATTGATTATGAGTCGGCCAAATCTTCAGTCAAACCCAAAAAAATATATACGGTATGTAACTCAATATTTAGGTATCTGTACACAATTTATAAAAAAGGATAATTATTTATTATTTTATATATAAAAAGGTCTGGTGGCAAATGTATAATATGTTAATTGTGGTTTACCTTGTTTGGGCTAGAATTCAGGTTAGAAATTATATTATTAAACTATTGTTAAAAACTGGCAGATGTATAATCCAAAATCAACCTTTATTTTCTTTTTCTTTTCATGTGCCCAACTTTGCAGTGTTTTTATGGTGAAACTGAGGTCACAACCATGACCACGTCTTACTAATAAGGCATATGTGATTCAATCGGATGCAATGTGTGTATTAATTGCATGTTTTGTTTTAATCCCCTCCTTGTGGTATATATGAGCAAGGCCAAATGGGAGTTGAAAGCACGGACCTTGTAGGTAGCAACCACAAATGTAACTTAGGCATTGCGTGCTTCTTGAATATTCTTGAATGGGTTTTTCTGATCTGCCTCTGTTAGTTCCTAGCAGATCACATGTTTGTATTGTTGCCTTGTATTCTAATGAGTGATGATGGCAAGCGCACTTCTTTTTGTCCATCGGTACAGAAATACCCCTTTAACTCCTTATGCTTAACATTTCACTTGTTTTAGATTTTGTCCTCTGTATCAAGTGCCATAATTTGAAGCCTCTTGAGAAATTAATTGACAAGCACCTGCAGTTGAACGGAGATTTTAGGACGTCTGCAATCTGAGTCAGTCAGGAAAAAGAAGTTTATAGTGCAGGAATTAAGTATATGGATATGGTCATGCTAGATTTCACTGAAAGTGACAACCTGAAGCTGTGGCTTTTATTTATGGGATGAAGGTCTTCCCTGCCCTGCTCTGCGATTCCTGTTTTGCTGTTCAGTTTAGAATCTGCCTGTCTGGTGAATGAGCTTGTGTCAACTTTTTAGATGCATGCTAGGGCTGCTAGCCCACAACTAGTTCTGGGAGTTGATGTTGAAACTACTTGGAACATTGAGTGAAGTTGACAGTCACCAATCTCCTTGTGACCCGTATAAATCAGGTGGGAAAGCTGGCACTTGCTGGGGTTGCTGGATTTGGATCTAGCGAAAGGCAAAATGGAATCAGGATCAGCTGTGCTTCTTGTGAGTTGGGGAAGCCGCAGAAAGAGGAGCTGTACTGATGATGGCATTTTGTAATCTGCTGTTTATATTAGCTTTGGATTGAAGGTGATATGTATGACTATTAGAAGCATCTTTTATCTTGTGCGGGTACTTGAAACTTCCTGTGAATCAGATGTGTGACCATATTCTGAGGTTTCATTGAGATTTCTGCTTCTTCGTACCAAATGATTAATGGTGGTTACTGGTTAAGATGTGAAGAACTAATGAAAGGGAGTAAGACACTGGAGCTTGTGCATCTAAATAAACTTCAATCTAGTTTTAGCGTTCCCAGGGCTGAGAATGAGGTTTAGTATGACCAGGATGATGATGCTGGTGATACACTCTTACCCATCCATTATCGAGTCAAATTGATGCTTATATGTCTCCCAGTGGCCAGTGAGCCATCTTCTCCTGTGGGTTAATAGAGGAAATGAATAACTGAGACTGATGTATCATAATGACCTGGCTGTGCAGCCAGCCTAGCTTGAAAGCCCTGTACTGTTCTCATTCTTTCTCCGGTTCATTTGAATTGCATGAACCAACTAAATATGTTTCCGGGAAGACATTTTATAACTAGCATATACCCAAAATGGAAGCAAAACTTACAAGACATTAAAAGCATCCATGTAAGAGCAATTTTGCTGAAAGGCATCCAATTCCAGTTTTTCCTGCCTCTCTGATGAAGAAATTGCATCATGAAGGCTTCCTAGATTAAATAATAATAATAATAATAATAATAATAATAAGGTGACACCACCAAATTACATACCTTGAAGTGGCCCTCTGCCTTCGTTTCAAGTAATTTTTCTGAGCACCAGCTTATTGTCAAGTCTTCATCAACTGCTTCCAAAGCAAGTTTTCCATCATAAGATATTCCTTGTCGTAAGAGTTCAATGTAGTGAGACTTGCATTCAGAGACTTTCTGACCAAGAGTAAAACCACTAATCAGTTAAATCAGTAATTGGGCTGGTCAATAATGAACTGATAAACAGAATATGAGCTAGTGAAATTCTGAATGATAATTACAAGAACAAAACAACAAAAGTCCAACTATAACTTATACTATATTAGCATGATTTCCTGCAGACAGGCCATAAACAGATTTGAAGTACTTGACAGTGAATTTACCAGGTTTACTGCAGAATTTGGTTAAATGGTAGCAAAGCTTGACTTTATGCTAGAGTACTTGTTTTGGTCTGAAACTTGGGGTGCAAGTCTGAAGCCACATTTGAAATGCGCCTGTAACATTAAATTTGATTTTGAAGCCCAAGTGTGAATTTTTGCTACTCAACCTCTAATCTGGAGTTTCATAAGCAGAACCAGTTTATTATGTTTTAAAGGTGCACTTGCTGTAGCTTTGGTAGCATCTTTCAGATCTATTTAAAGCAAAGGAAGTGCACATTTAGAAGGGATAGTGGCCCTGGTTTGCCACATTTCTGAATCAACGAGCTTCAGCTAGTTTTTATAGACATCTGAAACTGGAATTCTGCTAGAACATGGCTGATTTTCGAGTTTAAGAGCAGAACTCTTTATTAAGCATTGAAAGCATGTCTTTCTATTCCTAATGCCAAAATTCCAGGATTTTGCATAACTTGGTGGTTCACCAAGTTTAAGTATTTAAACACCTCAAAGTGATAATACTGTGTGTGGTTGTTTTAGGGGAAATTTTAAGAACTTGTAAAATAGTCTGTGAGCCCCATTGATACACACATATGGAAGATGTATTTGAGGAGCGGAAGAATGGGCTCAAGCTGGAAATCTGATAATTAGTGAGCCTAATAAGCTCATGTAGTGCAAAAGTGTGTGTATGTGTGTGTGTGTGTGTGTGTGTGTGTGCAGCGTGGGTGTATGTGTGTGTGAGTTTGGCACTAGAGCAGATCTGTTTAGGACTTCTAAAAAAGAGAGTGCCAAAAAGCCATAGTAGTGATCGTAGTAGGGATTTGTTAAGTGAACAAGGGCTCCTGCTGGTGGAGTTTTGGGAATGAAATGTTGTGTCTGTAGAGCATCTATAGTGTCAATGTTGTGGAACTTGGTTGCTTGCAATAAGATCTGCTGGAATAGAGCACCAATCTGGAAGTTTATTGGTCTCCTTTTGTTGAAGGAATCTGAAATGGCATAGCCTCAGTAAAGGAACACTTACGTTCAGATTCTATTTCTGCAAAAGTGTTATTGTTTAATCTGTGTTTTCACAAACTCAAAGGTGTTTTAGGAGCATGTTTACAGGCTAGTTATGCGCTAAATCTGTTGTCGACAAAGTTTTACTGAATTCTGTGGCAGAGGTTTACAGTTTGCAATGTTTGACCTGAAAGTTGACTTTTAACTAGAAAATGTTTCAAGGGCTGGGATTTTACATACATGTCTTCTAAGTTAAGTAGAAGTTGTTTGAACACTTTTTGGTATGAAAATTATCTGGTTTGAAAACAGTATACTACTGAAGTCAATTTTTGCAGGTTTGAGACTGCTTTTCTGGAGTTTTATGGTTGGATTTTGTTCTGTGCTTTTAAACTGAAGTTTTAAAGTTCAGGCAAGTTTTATTTCGTAAACCAAGCACGGTGACTAATTTTGGTTTGTGAATTTTTAGTAGAACTTAAAATGACCCTTCAAACTCAAATTTCCAAAGCTACGTGACCTGCAGATTTGGACAGAATTCAAGTTTTGAAACCATGCCCTATCTTTTCTGAAGTGTTGCTTCTATTTTCAGGTCAAACTGATTGAATATGCTTTTTGAAACTTGTTAAGTTTGACCCTACGGTAAAATAACTAGTTTGGTTTACAATGGTTTACAGCTACTAAACCTACTGGTGTACTGTAGTGTTTCAAATACTGAAGTTTAGAAATTCTGAATGAATAAATTGTTTTAGTCAGGAAGGTTGGTGAGTACTCATGTGAAATTACGCACCAATTGGTTCAGCGATTCTGGTCTGAAAGATTTATACGTCTGAATCTGGAAAAAAAAAAAAGGTTTATCAGGTTGGCAAAGTGCTGGAAAATTCTGAATACTAGTTTTGTTTTGCTAACTTTGACTTTGGAGTTGACTTTGAGTTTGGAAAAGGCTTCGAACTGGAAATTTTGCAGACAATTATGTTTTCATATTGTGGACTTGTTTGAGCCTTAAAATAAGATTTTGAATCAGAGTTATTTGTTTTGACTTACTGGTTTTGAAAAGGCGGACTGCTCAAATTTTCTGAAATGTTGTCTTGTACATTGTTAATGCACAGAGTAGTTTGGAATTTGAATTTTATGTAGTGGACTAAAATCCATGGCATTAACAATGTACCAGATGTTAGGGGACTGTGTCAGTAGTTGCTCAAGGAAGAAGGCTAAACATTTCGAGAGAGAGCAAAAAGGCTAACAGTACATATATATACAAGCTTTTTGGTTTTGTGAAGCTGACTGAAAATAGAGGAAGACAATCTGAGATCAGTGTGGAGGTCTGTCTGAAGATCAGTTGGATAGGCAAGTTTATTACAAATCTCAAGTCTCTTCAAATGCTCAAACTTTGATTACAAGACAAGAATCATGTTTTGGCTACAGTACTTTCAAGGACCTGTTTTATCTGAGAATTTGTCCTAGGCCTTTAAATTCCTAGTGCATGATTGTAGTGCCTCAAGGCATGATTGTAAACTAAAAATTATATTCTGTTCAGTAAGAGTGAACTTGGAGATATAGGGCTATATTGGCTCAGCGTGGGTGCTACAGGTCTGAAAATGAAAACAACAGTTACTGACCAGAAATTGCCGTGGAAGACAATCATTCTTGACACTGGCATTGAAGGTATCTAATCTACTAGAGCACAATATAGATGCATATGAAGCACCGAACTCTATAAGCACTAAGAATACTCAAGTAACTGAACAGAAAAGTTAGTAAGCTACAGAGCTCTTGTGTTACGAGTGACATTAGAGCCATGATAAGAATAGTATGCAAGATTAATTATCTGATGAGCCTGGTATTGCATATCTGCGAGGCTACTGATCTGATGAGCCTGTTATAGTATGTCTGCAACATTGCTGATTGGCAGAGTGAAAAGGTTACTGATCAGTATAGCAGTGAAGACTGCAACATTTTAGAGTCAACATTGCTGTTGACTAAATCTGATTGTCTGGCTAGGTTGTATTTTCTGGAATATGAAAGCGTTAAACCAACAGTTCCATTGAAATTCTGTAGAAACAATCCCAAGGTTGCAAGTTTGACTGAAGCTTTCAGCTACGCTTATCTGCTTGTTCTGAAATTCTGCACATGAGTCTGGATTGGTATTTGAAACTTGGTCCTGAACTATGGCATTGTTGTACGGTCATACAAGTCCCTCGGGTGGATTTCTGGTTCCAAAACCTTGTTTTTCATGTCATTGCTGCAGCAAAAATGAAGTGTTAGGCAATGTACTTGAGACAAGGATGCGTGCTTCTGTGATAGACATCAAGTGAATCATAAACCCAAAAGCATCAAGAACCATGAATTTGAATTGAACTGTAACAAAGCCAGCAACAGAAGAATTCAAAGCAAGATGGACAAAAACATAAAAGATCATTTCAGCAAGATACAAGGGAGGTAGATTGAAGACGGCAGGAATCCAGCAACAGAAGGACATTAAAGTAAGCATGATGCAGAGGAAGAATAGAAAGAATGTAAAGGAGGCTAAGCTCTACATGATCCAGTTTTACTACAAGCAAATTGGAGTATAATCTGGAAAATGGAAGTAAAATATCGGAGGATTGATTTTCTGAATTATTTCTATGGAAAGTAAATTTGGAGGACCAAATTTTGAAGGAAGGCAGAATTGTCACACCTATCCCTTGACAGAGCCAACCTCACTAGGCTGGGCTTCTGTAATTGAGTCAGTAACCACAAGAAATAATGAACTCAATTGCAATGGTTAAATGAGGAGGCCACTAAAGCAAGGGGCTGAATTGCAGGGAATTATTAAGTTGTAGGCTGATTGAAAAATGATTGACTTGTCTGCAAAGAAAGAAGCTATGAAAGACTCAATTGACAGAAATCTGAGGACTAATTGCATTTATGGGGAAAATTCGTTTAAACTGAATTTGGGATTTAAATGAACAGAAGTAAAATACTGGACACAATTGGGAACAATTCAGAAAGTCAACTTAGAGTTATCTCCGACTTACTGCATGGAAGAGTTGAGTTGTCGGGCATTTGTTCAGGCTGCTCAAATGCGATCTGTTCGTCGTCCTTGAATTTCAGAAACACTATTCTGACGAGATGGAAGAGAGAATTACAAACTCAAGATGGAATTGGCTCAGTTGCTGCGAGATTTAGCAAGCAGCAACGTTGCTTCAGTGTCAAGGCAGCACGCATTGGATGGGTAGCAGGTTCAGGTTTTGGCTTATGTCAGCGTAATTGGTAAGGGAACAAGAACTTCTCTGTTTCTGTTGTCAATATAATTAATGCATTGCGAATCAAGCCTTTGCATGTTTTCTGAGAAGTCTAGAAAGTCATGTGAGAATGGTGCCTTGAATGACCATGGCTTTCGAGGAGAAATCTGAAATTACCAGCAAACTGTTAAATACCAGTTCAAGGAATTGGTGGTGGCTTGATTTCCCCCTAGAATCAAGTGGAAGACCAGATCATTTTTGGATTTTCTGGCAATTGGTATAGAAATCCCAATGCATGTACCAGGAATCCAGTTGCTTTTGAGACCGGATTGCTCTTGGTTAAACATAGTTTTTTTTTCTTGGAAATTGAAGTGTTTATTTGTAAAGGCAAGTAATGAGGGAGAAATGGATCTAGATCCTCTTCTGTTCGCCAATTATCTGTTACGCCCGGAGTTCTCTATCATCTGACTGGAAATCTGATCAGTAATCTGCGTTACTTGCTAGTTTGATATATCTGAACTAATCTGTCTGGTTTAGGCCTACTGATCTATTTCTGTTAGCTGTCAGATTGAACAGCTCATGGTATTGAAATCATCGCTACTATATCAAGTGTTCTCTTACTTGGTTTCCATTGAAAACTCACCTCTTCTGATTTATCTTGCAGAGATTGGACTGACATTGTACAATGGTCACCGGAAATACTGGTTTTTGTATTCATGGTGCAGGTAAGCTAGAGTTTTAACTACTGATTTATTCTGTATTAGAAACTCCAGTAAGCTGGTTATGAATCTGTGAATTCATGATCTGAATCTGGAGTTGTTATTAGAGCTACTGTTGTGAGGCTTAAAGGGAGCGCAACTCTAAGTTTGGATTAGAGAA
Source organism: Aquilaria yunnanensis (assembly GCA_039654915.1). Classification (NCBI taxonomy): domain Eukaryota; kingdom Viridiplantae; phylum Streptophyta; class Magnoliopsida; order Malvales; family Thymelaeaceae; genus Aquilaria; species Aquilaria yunnanensis. The sequence continues at coordinate 20,668,748 of CM077600.1, forward strand.
AGTATGAAACAAGTTGGTCTCTCTCGGTTAAGGGTCAATATGAATCTGATGAGTCCTGGATAAGGGTTTCTGAACTCAGGTTCCTGTGTCTATAAAGTCTGTCATCTTCTGGCTATGAATCAATTTATAATATATTTTGCACTTCTGATTGAAAGGCTAATTTGTAGAATTAAATTGATGAATTACATACAAGTTCTGAACCTATGTTGTTTTGTATTCTGAAAACCTGCTTTCTGTTCTGATTTTCTGTAAAGGTTTCAGCTACTAGTTTAGTATTTGATTTTTGTTCATTTGTTCCTGAACAAATGGCTTCATTCAACTGTTCTGAATTTTCTAAGACATGCAATGTTAATCTTGTAAACTCCGCTTCCATCATGAAACAAGGATTTGACAGTAAAAACATTGCAGAAAAACCTGATCTGAATATTTGATTTAGAGTGTTGTCATGTAGTGCTCAGTTTTTCTCTGTTTCCACGCAAATGTCTCTTATCAAGGTTGTATTAGCACAATTTTCCTGCAGAAAATACGTTCTAATGGTTAGAAATAGATTTGAAGCATCTGAGAGTGAATTTACCTCTGGTTATGTTTGACTTTATGCTAGAGTACTTGTTTTGAAGCCCAAGTGTTTATTTTTGCTACTCAACCTCTAATCTGGAGTTTCGTAAGCAGAACCAGTTTCTTATATTTTAAAGGTGCACTTGTTGTAGCTTTGGTAATATCTTTATGATCTATTTAAAACATAGGAAGTGCACATTTATAAGGGATAGTGGCACTGGTTTGCTACATTTCTGAATCAACGAACTTGAGTTAGTTTTTTATATACATCAGAAAATTGTATGGCTGATTCATGGGTTTAAGAGTAGAGCTCTTTATTAAGCATGGAAAGTCTTATTCTTATTGGTTAACAACTTATATTTGGTACACCAAACATGTTTTCATGATTTAACTTATTGAAACCAGTATCTGAACCAATTTTCACTTTTTTGTCTGAGCATGTCTTTCTGGCCCTAATGCCAAATTTTTAGGATTTTGTGTAACTTGGTTTATTATTTAAACACCTCAAAGTGATAAAAAGGACTTGTATGCGGTAATGTTCCAAGGAAGTTTTTAAGAACTGACACGGGCAGAAAATTTTACCCTTTTGTTATTTCATTTTAATTTTCTTAATTATTTTTAGTGGTATTTTATTTCCTTAGTTTAAGAATTATTTTTGGGTTTTATTAGGTTAATTAGAGTCATTATTAATTATGGTATCAAGTAAGATTTCCTTAAAGATTTTTTATCCAAAAAGGATACTCCCTCCGTCCCATATTTTTTGCACCATTTGACTTTTTGGGCTAGTTTGACTTGAATTTTTTTATATTATTGATTGTTAGAAAAAAATTAAAAAATATATATTTAGAAACTATAGGTCTTGATTTATCATTCACATATAAAAGTTTTTCATTTATATGTTAAAATGTCTAAAATAAAAAATCATTGATTAATTGGTAAAACGTGAATGGTGCAAAGAATTTGGGACGGAGGGAGTATCAATTAGGATTAGATTTCATAACAAGAGTTAATTTTGATTTTTCCTATTCTAGTTGGTATAGGACTTTAATTTTGAGATTTCCTATTCCAGTTGCCGCTACAAGAACATTTTCTTCCTTTGAATTATGAGGAAATACCATTTAGTCAATGCCAACATCTATTTAGTTAATACCAACAACATCATTAAGGTGAACAGTCCAAGTATACTTGTAGAGATTATGGTGGGGATAATTTTGAAGTCTATGGTAACAAGTGCAATTTGATTCCCAATATTTTTGTCTGTAGTCATTTATGTAAAGCAAAAGAGGAAGAGATTATTTGTAAGCAAGATGAAGAAGATGAAATGTACGAGGAAAGTATGGGGAAACATGAGCAAATCATTGATGATAAGTGATAGCCGAAGTGCCTATTACCTTTCAAACCCGTAGGCTCGAGTAAGGCACCACCCTCGTAAGGGAAAGCACCAACTTCGGGAAGAAGGATGTCCGGCCCCTCTCACATCCGACCTCGGTAATTCTTCAGCTCTAGGGACAACAGTGCCTACCTCGGTAAGACGACCGAACCGTCCTCGGCAGCAAAGGACATCCTTAAACAGGACCGCCCTCGGCAGGGATATGCTCGGGATACTGAAGTAACCTCAGGAGATAGTTCTCCTGCTCCAAAGAGTTCTCTTCTAACAAAAGGACCTCGGGAGTACGGCAGGAGCAATTAAGGAGCCTCTGACACATCCCCGACACGCCGCCCCCAAACACGCTCTGACACGCCGCCTGCAGAGACACTTTGACACGCCACCCTCACGCGGCCTAGGCTCCTGGCCAGGCTGCCTGTGGTCGGCTAGATGCTCCCCTTCTCCCCGAGGATGTGAATCGCATCTGATCGAACACGTGTCATAATCTGGGCTGGCCACATCAAACGGACTTCTACTTTTCATTCCTCTATAAATATTCGGCCAACACCCCAGGTAAAGGGGGATTCAACTCAGAAGAGAAAACCTCTTCATTTATTACTTTCTCTCCACCTCAAAAACACTGACTTGGGCATCGGAGGTTTCCCCCTGGAAAAAGACTCAGGGGACCTCCTAACCACTGTTTTCTGAGCGTTTCAGGCAGATTCACCTGGGAAACCTCCACTTCAGGCGTTCTTCCTCACTGAAAGTCCTTCCCGGTCTCACCATGTCACACAACGAGATGCTGCAGAGCATCATTTGGCACCGTCTATGGGAACCCACCCCCAGGTCACCATTGTTGAAACTCGGTGTTCCAAGGACAAGGGACTTCCGAAGTCCCCGTCCGCGCCAAAAGTTCAACCAGCAGCCAAACAAACTGAAGTAGAGACTTCCTTGCTTGAGGATGAACGTCCTCCGACTATTACCATGGGTTTCCTGCGTGAGTTCCAACGCTCCGTCGTGGCTGAAATGATGCAACAGTTAGACCGAAGATGGCCAAAGCCGACTCCGGTTCGAAGGCCCTCTTCACCAATGCCTCGCCGGGAGAAGAGTCCCAGGTCAACTCACCGGAGTTCGGGAAGTGGGGATCAACGTGATGAGTCCTCGACGGAAAATATACCCCTAAGGGCACGACCTACGGGAGAAACAGGGCCAAAGCAACCCAGAACTCCCCATCGAAAGAGTTCTTCCCCTGAAGAAAAGTCGCCATCTCCTCGGCGCCAAAGTCACTCCCCAAAAAGGAGACGTCAGTCTCCGTTCCCGGAGGCCTATAGACAGCATGAAGAAGAGCCCAGTGCCGCACTCCTCATGGAAAAAATCTTAAAGAGGCTAGAGAGAGTGGAGAGGCAGGTAGCTCGGAAGCCCATCTGGGCTAGGTTGTCAGAAACCTTCAATGGAGACGAATCACCATTCACCTGAGCAGTGGTCGAAGCACCTATGCCGAGTGACTTTTGGGTACCTCGGTTGGAGACCTACGATGGCCGAATTAACCCCCAGGCTCATCTGACCAAATACAAGCGCAGCATGGTGTTGCACGGTGCTGATGACGCGACTTTGTGCAAGTGTTTTGAGGTCACCCTTGCTGGACCAGCAACGGCATGGTACAACTCATTAGCTCCGGGGACAATCATGGAATTCCAAGAGTTGTCTACTGCCTTCACACAGCAATTCATCAGAAGCCAGCCAATGGCGAAGATGCCAGTCCAAATGTTTGACATAGCGCAGAAAAATGGGGAAACCATTCGCGACTATGTCGAAAGGTTCAACCTGAAAGCCTTCCCCTAAGGGAAGAAGAGAAGATGAGGGGAAAGGAGATGACGAGGAGTATGACTCCGACAGACGCCGGAACCGAAGTCCAAAAAGGCGTCCGCCACCCCCGGCGGGAGTGATACAAATGATCACAACAGGACTGCCGTCGGCAAAAAGGAAAAGAAAGGCCAGGGAGATTTCGATGATGGAATATGGGAACCCATCAAAAAAGCTTGTTCAGAAATATGGGTCCACCGTCATATTTCCCCATGACGATCCACTGCTGGTTATGGCGAGGATAGGAAGCTGGGACGTCAAGAGAGTACTGCTTGATGATGGTTCAAATGCGGACGTCTTATTCTCACACCTACTACCGAGTTTGGGTATATCAAGGAGCGACCTTAAGTCCGTCACTTCTCCTACTTTTGGAGTGGGACCGTCCGAACTCCCCGTCCTCGGCTGGATTGATCTCCCTCTAATACTAAGGGGAACTTCAATAAACAACAAAGACGAGTTGTTTGCCTTTGTAATGACAAGGTTCATCGTCATAGATGTCCCTTCATCATATAACGCCATTCTTGGGAGGCAAACGCAAGGGAACCTTCACATCCGCCTGGATGTAAAGTACCTAACTGTCACCTTCACCACCAAGGATGAAGATGCTGAGATCTTCATCGACTAGGGGAGGTGAGGAAGGTGTTTGTCAAGGTGAGGAAAGCCTCGATGACAAACTGCGTGCAGACTACGAAAACGAAGGTCGCACTCGCAGAAGAGTCAGAAGGAAAAAGAACAGAAGATTCTAAGAAAATGGAAACATAAGACATAGAGCTTGTCCCAAGCTGGAATACCCGAATAGGGAAAAAATTGGCCAAAGGTGACAAGGAAAAACTTGTATCTTTCCTACTACTGAATAAAGATCTGTTTGCCTACTCGCCGAAAGATATACCTGGGGTAGACCCTCGCATAATACAGTATAGCCTTAAAGTGAGCCCAGAGGCAAAGCCCGTCCGCCAAAAAAAAGGGAAGCCTCTCGGCACACAAAAACAACTTCGTCAAAACCAAAGTCCAGCACTTGATAGATGCGGGCGTAATCAGGGAGGTCAAATACCCCGAATGGCTAAGTAATGTGGTTATTGCCACGAAAGAAGGAAGCGACAAGCTCCAAATGTGCATCAACTTTTGAAACATAAATGATGCTTGCCCTAAGGATTCCTATCCTCTCCCGCCAATAGATCAGTTGGTAGACTCAACCGCTGAATATGGACTACTGAGCTTCCTCGACGCCTTCGGTGGCTATCATCAAATCAGGATGGACCCCGAAGATGAGGAAAAAATCACCTTCATCATCGAAGTCGATACATATTGCTACGTCAGAACGCCCTTCGGGCTTAAGAATGCAGGAGCTACCTACCAGAGGCTAATGAACAAGGTCTTCAACGATCAAATAGGGAGGAACATGGAAGTCTATGTTGATGACATAATAGTCAAGAGCAAATTGCCTGGCAATCATATTGAAGATTTGTAGGAAACTTTCCACCAACTTAGAGCATTCAGAATTCGTCTCAATCCTGAAAAATGCGTCTTCAGTGTAAGTTCGGGCAAGTTCCTCGGATTTATTGTATTGGAAAGAGGTATCGATGCCAACCCGGAAAAAGTCAAAGCGTTACTTGAACTCTGAACTTATGTTACAACAAAAGATGTGCAAAGGCTCACTGGGAGAATAACGTCCCTTAGCAGATTCATTTCCAGGTATGGGGATCGCTGCCGAGCATTCTTTAAGGTCCTCACCAAGGCAGCAAAAAATGGTGGCAACCCGGAAACGATGACCATCATTGGAACAAGGATTGCCAAAAGGCTTGAGAAGAGCTCAGAGTTTATCTAGCTCGTCTACCCACTCTTTGGCAACCACGAGAGGGAGAACCCCTTGTACTATACCTCGCCGTTACTAAAAAAGTACTGAGTTCGGTTCTCATGAAGGAAGAAGGGGCGGAGCAATGGCCAGTATACTACGTGAGCAAGTCCTTGCATGGCGCTGAAATCAAGTATCCCCTACTACAAAAAGCTATCTATGCCCTGGTACTAGCAAGCAGAAGACTACGTCCGTATTTTCAAGCTCACCCCATTATTATCCGAAGTAACCTACCTCTTCGGGATGTCATGAAGAGAGTAGACCATTCGGGAAGGCTTTCCAAGTGGTGCATAGAGCTCGGCAAGTATGGTATTACTTATGAGAATGACTGAAAAAAAGGTTGGGGGAAGCAAAGGGAAAGTGGCTAGGAGAACTTCCTAGTGTGCTATGGAGTTATCGGACAACACCCCGAAGGGCCACGGGTGAGACGCCTTTTTCGCTCGTCTTCGGTACAGAGGCCATCATCCCTATCGAGGTAGTACAGCCATCAGTCAGAATACAAGTGTTCGACGAAGGAAGGAATGACCTCGGATTGAGAACTAAGCTCGACCTGATTGACGAACACAGAGAGGTGGCTGAACTTAGAAGAAAGGCTTTTCAGCAAAGAGTGGCCACAACCGCGAACCTGCGCATTAGGCCAAAAGGAATAAGGAAAGGAGACCTCATTCTCCGAAAGGCTGAGTTCGAACCCTGAAAACCGTCTCACGGAGTACTTCGCGCTAACTGGAAAGGACCTTATCTAGTCCTGGATGAAGTTCGGAAAAGAGTCTACAAGCTCGGTGACCCCAAAGGTGGAGAGCTAAAAAATACTTAGCACTCGGATGCCTTAAGAAAGTTTTATGCTTGAAAGCTTGTCTGAAAATTGTACAGTTAGAAATTTTTCTAAGTACAGAAAATTTTCGGAAAGAATAGCTCCACCTAAGAAACCCTACCGAACAAGGAGTAAATAAGCACTTGAGAAAATGGCATTTTTTCCTCAAAGTTTCTTAGGACATTTTTCCTAAGTACGCATCAACTGAACATGTCTGCTGAGAGTGGGTCGATTATTGATTTAAGGAATTTGCCGAAGTTAGCGTTCTCCCGATGATGGTCGATAAAAAATGCAAAAGAAGTATATTGCTAAGGGTCTTAGACCGAAAGTGGTCAAAACAACCCTTGGGAACGAAAAATTATTGGGGACTTAGCCAAATTTTGAAAGAAAAAATTTCATTACTAAAAGCAAGATTACAAGGTTACAAGAGGAAAAAAGAAGAAGGAAAAAGTCTAAAGCTAGGCAGGAGCATCCTGTTTCTCCTCGGCGTCGGCATCTCCTTGGACAGGCTCGTCCAGAGGCACAGGCACAGTAGAAGGAAGGTTGAGGAACTCCAGCTTCGACCATGTCCACCTGGGCTCCTTGGGAAAATCCAGAGCAGACAGGAAGAAGAGGTCGAGCCCGGGGAACCGAGAGAGGACCTGGTGTCGCGCCAGACAAAAGCCGTCCTGGTAGGACACCTTCGTCATTTGGTTCGACTGGTCCTTCTTGGTACTTAGTGCTGCCAGGTCGGCCGTAAGTTCAGCAACCTCCTTATCCAACTTCTTCTTCTTCTTGCTCTTGGCCCCCTTCCTCAACAAATCAACCTTGGCCTGGAGGTCGGCGTTCAATGCGAGCGCCTTCGTAAGGTTTTCAGCATCTTCTGCCTTTTCTTTTAGAAGAGCTTCGTTCTCCGAGGAAAGGGCAGCGCATTTTGAACCGAGATCCTCGACCTTAGCTGAGAAGTCGAGAATGAGCTCCTTGTTGCTCTCCCTGAGCTTGGCCCGAAGATTCACTATGTCCTCCTGAACAATCTTGTTCAGCTCGCCATACTTGAGGACGTATCTGGCGCAAAAGTCTTTCACCTTTTTGAGGGAATCTTCGGACCGAGAACGGGTCTCGGCCTGTTTTGCCGCCCAAGAGCGGAAGTACCTGCTATACGCCAAGAGCTACAAAAAAGAAAGCCCCGAATAAAGGTCAAGAAGCAACAAAAATAGACAGAAATTTTTCTAAGGAAGGAAGAAAAACCTACCTGGGCGGCGTGTTCGGTCATCCTCGCCGCGAGGATCTCCTCGTTCGGGCATTCCTCGATGAGCGACTGGAAGGTGGCGTTCATCAGCACACCCGTCGCCATCTGGGGAGCCATTAACTGGCTGTCCTTGGATAACAAATTCATGTCCTCCATGAAAGTCCAGAACGGCTCCCTTGGCACATTATCCTTCGAGATACGCTTATCCCGAAGAGCCCTTCTTCGGGCATGAGCCTCCGACCAGGGAGCTTGAATCACATCCTCTGCGAGATCACGCCGAAGTTCCGTCAGTACATCATCCCTTAGCCATTCATCTAAAAAAACATAGACACGGAAAATACTAAGATTCCTAAAAGAACAGCTAAGGAAAAAACCTGGTGGAACTTCGGTCACATCGTCCTCGGCTTCGTCCACTTCTCGGGCTTTGCCGGCAATGTTCTTGCCTTTCCTCCTCCTGCTCTCTTCGAGCTCGCGGACTGAAGTCTGTGCGACCGCAGTCTCGGCGACATCCAAACCCAGAACAACCTCGGGAGCAGCAGGATCTGAGGAAGGATCGGCAGGGACAGGGGAAGGAACAGGCGATTGATCCTACACTTCCACAACATCTTTGAGAGGAGGAAAAGCATCCGCCTTGGCCTTCTTCACCTTAGAGGGCCCTCCGGTAGTCTTCTTCCTCTTAGCAGACGTCTTCTTTCGCGTCTGCTCCCCCTTCTCGGCCTGGTCGAGGAAAAGGGACTTGTAGAAGTCAGCAGATTGATCGCCCATCTCTGCAAAAGGAAAAGACATCAGTGTAAGCCCAAAAGGAACTCAAGTAAGCAAAACCTGGAAGACAACTTACTCTCGGCAAAAGTCTCGTACGAGATCTCGCACCGAAGAAGCATCACTAGCCACGCTTTCTTCCCCAAAAGAACGGGCACGGGCATGTTCGGGTCAGACTTATGGGCATGAATTACTCCTAGTTCCCGAAGGACCTCTTCAGTCATGAGGTCCCACTTAATGGGAAAGGGGTACAACAAGCGTGGAGGGACCTTGGGGTCCCAGTCTGCAACTGCCCGAATACGCCGGTCAAATTCGGCGAACTCGACAGCCAACCCCGAGGTCAGAAGCTTCTGTGGGTTGGCGACGTCGATCTTAAGTGTCCCCAAAGCCCACCTGGTCGGTACGTGGCTCCAAGATTCGGGAACTGACACGAAAAAGAATTTTTTCTGCCATCTCCGTCAACTATCCCTATTGTCGAAGGTGAAAGTGAATTTTTTGCTCCCGGACCCTTGGGGAAGCAAGAAGTAAAAGCCACCCCTCGGGACTGGGTGGAGTTTGTAGTATTGAAGGAAGAAAAGAAAGTGGGGTTGTATCTTAAAAACTCCGCACATGCAAAGAAAAGAATTGAAGTAAGAATAAGAATTAGGAGGGAGCTGGTTCACGGCAATTTGGTGAAACTTGCAGAACTCGCATACCATCCGAGGGGGAGGGTACCGAAGACCGGCTTTTAGTTAGGCTCGATAAACAGTTATCTCACCAGAATGAGCATCAAAACCATACGAGCCAGGGAAAGGCAACCTCGGGATGAAGTAAGAAGGAAGGTAAAATTTAGCCATCCATTTCGTCATCTTCTCCGAAGTGGTACAGCATGGATGAAACTCGAGAGGGAGAAAGTTTTCGGGGAAAGGACGGACGGACATCAACGGAGTTGGACTCGACATCTCTTAAAAAAAAAAGAAGAGTGACCTAGGGGAAAATGAAGGAAGAGGATCGAAGCACTTTGGAAAAACAAAACCTAAACAACCTCGGCAGAAAGGAAGAGCTATAGAAGGAAAGACTCACTGAAGGTTTTGCCAAAATCAGGATTCTTGGACGCCGTCGTGAAGGGTTGCCGGAAATCGCTCCGCCGCTAGAACCGGCGCCTAAAGAAGGAAGAAGACGATAGAAAGCTCTAGAATAGATGAGAGCAAAAGAAAAGAGTGTGAAGAAATGAGGCAATATGCGCTTATATAGACCGAAGAGGGCAAACGAAGCGTCGTTATTATTGCCCCTCGAAGGCGAAAAGACGCAATTAACGTAACTGACGTTTCTATTCGCCATCCATCAGCGGCCACGTGTTATCCAACGCAAGGAACTAGGGCACGCCCCCTGACATCGTGAAAATCCATGCACGCTCATCCATAACTAACATGCCTGGTCACAAGACGCGACAGTTCACTAACCTGCCACAGAAAAAGTAAAAATAAAGGGAGTACGCACCCCTAGGCCATCGAAGAACTAGTTGATGATACCTCGACCAGGAAGGGACACCTTCCGATGACAATATGCCTCCTTGAGCAGTGTCTCGGCTCAGAGTTCGGCAAAACGTCTTCCGGGAGATCAGAGCCGAAGTCTCCGCTTCGCCTTTTCGAGAAGGGCATGTGATAGCCGAAGTGCCTATCACCTTTCAAACCCGTAGGCTTGGGTAAGGCACCACCCTCGGAAGGGAAAGCACCAACTTCGGGAAGAAGGATGTCCGGCCCCTCTCACATCCGACCTCGATAATTCTTTATCCCTGGGGACAACAGTGCCTACCTCGGTAAGACGACCGAACCGTCCTCGGCAGCAAAGGACATCCCCAAACAGGACCACCCTCGGCAGGGATATGCCCGAGATACTGAAGTAACCTCGGGAGATAGTTCTCCTGCTCCCGAAGATGTCTCTTCTAACAAAAGGACCTCGGGAGTACGGCAAGAGCAATTAAGGAGCCTCTGACACATCCCCGACATGCCACCCCCAGACACGCTCTGACACGCCGCCTGCAGAGACACTCTGACACGCCACCCTCGTGCGGCCTAGGCTCCTGGCCAAGCTGCCTGTGGTTGACTAGATGCTCCCCTTCTCCCTGAGGATGCGAATTGCATCTGATCAAACACGTATCATAATCTGGGCCGGCCACATCAAATGGACTTTTACTGTTCATTCCTCTATAAATATTCGGCCAACACCCCAGGTAAAGAAGGATTCAACTTAGAAGAGAAAATCTCTTCATTATTATTTTCTCTTTACCTCCAAAACACTGACTTGGGCATCGGAGGTTTTCCCCCGGAAAAAGACTCCGGGGACCTCCTAACCACTGTTTTCTGAGCGTTTCAGGCAGATTCTCCTGGGAAACCTCCACTTCAGGCGTTCTTCCTCACTGAAAGTCCCTCCCGGTCTCACCATGTCACACAACGAAGATGCTGCAGGGCATCAACAAGCATTACAAGTTGGAGAAATACCATGAAAGTGACACAATTGAAGGTATGCCTAAAGAGAGAGGGGTTGGGTGGGAATCAAAGAGCCCTTGGGTTATAATGTCCAATTAGTGCAAACTGACATTGATGATGAAGAAACAAAATTTGAACTTGCCAACAAAGAAAAAGAACGAATTGAAAGCGAAGAAATTTGGGAAAGTGAAGAAATTTGGGAGATTGAATTAGTAGTCAATAAGGATCTTTCCAAGCCAAAATCACTATTTGTGTTTTTTTTTTTTGTTTTGAAGATTTTTTTTCTTAAGCCAAAGTAGCTAGGGGTGATCAGTATTCGGTTCAAACCGAAAAAATTGAAATAATTTTAAAATTCGGTTCGGTTAATTCGATAATTCAGTTCGGTTTTGGTTTTAGAATTCGGTTAACTCAGTAACCAAAATAACCAAAAAAATTTTTATTTGTTTCATGAACAATAATGCTATCAAGTAACCCAAATTAACTTGGATTCTTATTTTCTTTCCTTCCATGGACAATGAATCTTCTATATTGAATGGAATTTGAAAAGAAAAACAATATCTCCATCTCATTTCATCTCTTATAGAATTTAACTATCATTTTTTCAGCTAATTCAGTTTGAACTGAACCGAACCGAAATATTTCGGTTCGGTTTGAATTCGGTTTTATAGACTAATTCGGTTAATTCAGTTTCTTATCATCCAAAATCAAAAACCAAATAAACCGACTAATTCGGTTTGGTTTAAACCGAACAAACCGAATAATCACCCCTAAAAGTAACTTGATTTGTGTCTGAATTAATTTGGAAGTAAAAAGACATCAACATGGCTCGACGCTCAAGAAACATGAAGGAAGTTTGTTGTGTTCCAAATATTTATTTATGTGGCATGGAAGAACTCAAGGACGAGTTTTCTTCAAGAGGAGGAGAATGACACGGGTGAAAAATTTCACTCTTTGTTATTTCATTTTTTCGTAATTATTTTTAGGGGTATTTTATTTACTTAGTTTAAGAAATATTTTTGGGTTTTATTAGGTTAATTAGAGTTTTTATCAATTATGGTATCAAGTAAGATTCTCTAGAGATCTTTTATATTCTAGCAAGAGTTAATTTTGATTTTTCCTATTCTAGTTGGTTTAGGATTTTAATGGTTGCCTATACAAAGGCTTGTACTTGTGTGCAAGAGATATAATCTTTGATCGATAAAATTAGTGAGGTTTTTCTTTCTAAATTTTGAGTTTCTAGATTGAAACACCTTTTTTTATTTTGAAAGTAAATGTGTTCTACCGTGAACTTTCTTGTAAAATAGTTTGTGAGATCCACCATTACATACATGGAAGATGTATACGAAAAGCTGGAGAATGGGTTCAAGCTAAAATCAAGCAAAGATAATGAAATAATTAGTAAGCCTAATAGCTCATGCAGTGCAAAATGTGTGTAAAACATAAAGTGTGTCAAAATTGATCTAGTTATTCACAGGAAGTAGTGTCTCTTTTTTTGTTAGAAATTAGATACACACTTGGTTTTTTGGAGCCTAGCTGGATGATCATTCATTAACAAGTCACTTTGATTCATTTTGCAATTAGTCGAATCTGTGCTTGATGAGGCTGATAAAAATTTCCTCCTATTACTACCACCACATGTCCATGGATGGTAATATCTTCAATATCAAATTTTCTCGATTTCTTTAATGCAAGATCAGAATAGAATAAATCCAATAAGCCCTTTATGATGAGTTGTCCCTCCCTTGATAGTCTATAAAATTCAGCTTTGATGGCATTACCTCCTGGCAAAAACTGCTCTACCAGCAAGTAGTTCAATAACTCTTCCTGTTAATGTAAAACATGGTATATCAATGTTCAAGCAACGCAAGATACATGTATAGTAAAACACTTAGAATAGATGAGAGAGAAGCAAGCAAATTGTTTTCTAAATTAAACAAAATAGACGAAAGAGAAGTAAGCAAATTGTTTGCTAAATTAAACGCACTTTTATTTGTAAATAATTCAAAGTCTACTTCCTAAAATGAAACCCCTTAAGTGTAGGAATGAAAATACTAAACCAAATAAACCACTAATAATTAAATATCTCTAAAGTAGATAATTAACATAAATTTTTTAATCTTGAAAAGATAAATATGTAGAATAAAATCCCAAAATCTATCTGCCATCACACAAAAAACAAAAAAACAAAAACAAAAACAAAAACCTTAGAAGGTTTATCCATATTCATATCCATCTCGAGATGAGCATATGTGGATAGCACTTCTTCCATAACTTCATGCAAGATTTGAAACAAATACAATATCAGGCATCTGCATATTCATAACATTTAATTAGTTCAAACCTTGTTAAGAAAATTCATAAGAATTCTAGTAACACACAATGGTCCAAGAATTAGATTACCTTGCACAGAAGCTTTCTCTGTTGCTTTTTTTTTTTTTGCTTTTTGCCTTTGTTCACGGCTTAACTTTCATTGTAATGTCTTCTACTGCCCGCCTCCTTCCATATTGGTATGTGATGATGAAATTGGATAGGCTTTAGTGCCAGAGTTGCAAGAATATAAAAGAAAAGGCATTCAAATTCATAATCAAAAGAAGAATGATTTTACAAAATTCTGAAGAAGAAGAACATGAGTAAAGTCACTGGAAAGCCCACATTAGTTTCAGGTTTTTATGTTGTATTTTGTGATTGTAGTTTACATGAAAAGGAACTTCTTGCTAAAGAATATTGTAATCAAACAATAAAAATAAAATTCAAAATGATACTATTGTCAACTTCTTGCTAAAGAATATTAATTCATTAGTTATGTTGCTATAAAATTGTGTGGGCATATTACAATTATCTAGAACAATTTTTTTTGTTATGTAAGAAGATCGAAATATGTATTAAAATATACCAAAAATACACAGTAGCCAATAACCCAACTGGGCATGGATAAGCTATAGTGAACAAACTCAAACAGAGAACAAGCTAACCTAAGAAAGAGATATGAATAAAGTCTAAGAAAAACATCATTCAAACAACAGACAAGCCAATAAACCCAATGGAAACACTAACAGTCAACACATCAACATAAAACAAACAAATCGACTGAACCTGCCACAATTACGAAACATGGACAGAAAATGAATCAGCCTAATGTAAAAGCAACACAACTGCACCAGTAGGTAAATACCATTCTGGGCTCTAGATATCCAAATGTGTAATAGAAAATCAAAGTATTAACGCTAAGAATTCAAGCTCTGATTTCAACAGCAGGTAAATGGAAATTCTGGTTTTCTACTTCAAAAACTTACACTTGAACTCTATGAATCCGCGTCGTCTACTTGTTTGTTCTCTGCTTCTATAATGAAGAAGGCAATTAGGAGGTGACTGGGAGAGAATAAGATCACTCGTCAGCAGGCAGGTCATGCTCGGTGCACTTGCACTGACAGCGGCAGGTGGTTCGGAGATAACAAAGGAGGGACGTGACAGCCAATGATAACGAGAGAAGGACAAGGGAAGGTTAATTTGAACTCATATTTTTTTTCTCCAATAAACTTGGGATTTTGGTCAAGTTTGGGTTTAGGGATGACTTATGCCCCAAATTTATGTAGCACATAGTAAAATGGGTAAATTTGCTGCTAGAGTTTTTCATATAGGTATAAGATCAGGCAATGTAGTTCTTTTTTAGTTGAACTTGTTTAAATACCTGGCATTGCCTCGGAAAAAAAAAATCAGATAGAATTAAGAACAAAGACTATAAGTAAGCAGTTTGAGAAAAATCAAAGAAATGTTTTCTATATTCACATCGAATCTTCACAAATGAATGTTTTCTATAGTTCAGTGGCAGAACTACTAGTGACATTACCCTCCCAGGTAAACTATGGGAACAAGTCTCACACTGATTGTAATTGTTTAATTAATTATGTGTACCCTTGTTAAAAACTTTAATGTCGCTAGTTATTTAACCTAAGATGCAATAAACTTGCATGACTTGCTTTGACATAAGCTAGTTAAAACTATTAAAATTTAAACATAGCCTAGGCATTTTCATAACCCAAGTGTCAAGATGTCAAAGCAAACATAACCGTCACAAGTTTTTATAAGCATATCTACACATAACCAATTATGTGTGGGCACCAACACAAAACATGACTATGCCCATCAGCCAAAAGCAACCCTAGAGTTCATTACTCCATTCATTTACATTGGAGGCCTCTAAGGTAAATGACATGCACCTAGACTAACACTACTGAGATCCATGCATCTAGCTCCCCCCTTAGATATTGCTCCCGGTGGCAAGCTCCAAAAGTTCCCTATATGCTTTGTTAGCCTCTATGCCCAAGTAAACTATAGTTAGTATAAAAACTTAAACAACAACTAAATGATAATTTTAGACTCCTAAGAATTCAATTAATATTGTACCTGTATCAAAATATTACATCAACAATCCTTAGTGATTGTTGGGCTCAACATCGTCAGAATCTGTACAACATAAAACTAAGGAAATGAGAATAATTGATTCTTAGTAAAGGATCTTCAACCTACATGAAAAACACTAAGGACAACATACATATATTTATATGTAATCTACTATGAGCTCAAAACAATGTGAGGCTGAACTTATGCGCATAATATTTTTGTCTCTTGGGACTTGTCTTCTACCTAGTCCTTAACTACAAGGCATAATCTCGTCCACTAGTAAACATAGCTCACTAGTTCAACTCCTTTCAAAGTTATACAGGTAACTTGGTGAACTCTATACTTGAGATCCAAGAACACTTCCTGGATGCTCTAGGCTCCCGTATAGTGCCTCAAGCTTCTAAGCTTGGCTAGAACATAAATGTACTAAGCCTTCACATATAATCTTTTCAAAGGTGTACTAGGTTCTACTTGTGTCTTAAGCAATTTACTTAAGTCACATAATATACTAAACCTTCACCTATGATACATAAATATTCACCAATTCCTAGTTACCATGCTAAATTAATGTTTAACCATTCACGGCGCCCTTCGACAAAACAAACTAGAGGCCTCAAGGACTTCTCTTGTTATTTAGGACACACAAGGGTGCATTTTTGCTTTAAAAATGGCTCAATGCTGTCACACATACAATGGCACCTCAAATTTTACTGCTTTATGGATTTTGTGCGATCACACCAACAGTTAATGCGTCCGCATTGACCACTACAGTAGAGCATTCGTTCATCCTTTTGTGGTCTCGTCTTGGTGCATCTCTCATTTCTCTTGTTTGCTTATTTCGTTTTGCCAGTGTCAAGTGCCGTGAACTAATCACAGACATTATTCATCAATTTAGCAAACAGAGATCAATTAATCCCTTACCTCAATTTTTAAGACTATACAGGACTAAACAATTTATTCAATCCATTAGGTTCTTACGTTCCAATGTAACAATTAACACAAATGGTACTAAATTAACTTTAACCAAGCAAAACCTAAGCTTCCATAAGCCCCCAAAAGCACAAGTAATGAATCAAGCTTGAAAAATGTTACCAAGCCTCCAAAAGCACCAAACAAACTTAAAACAAGCTGCCCAAAACTTAAGCATCATTGGAGCCTTCAATTTTCACCAAGAAATCAAGGATTTGAAGAAATTATGGCATGAAATCAAAGAAGGCTGGGTGGGTTTCAGGTTTAGCTTCAAGAGTTTATTATCACAAAGAAACAACCAAAGAATGAACAAAGAAGAAAGAATGATGGGCAGGACCTTTCGAACACCAGTCTAAACCAATAAGATTCATTAAGAATTGCTAATCCATTAGAACTTTCTATGCAAGCCCCGATGTTCTTCCAAGTTAGAATAGTAAGTGGCATTAAGGAAAGTAAAGTTACATAATGAGAATGAGGGTTAAAAGGACTAAAGTGTACCATTTCTCAAAGTTGAGAGGGAAAATTGGACCGAGTTTATGTCCAGGAGGTTAAATGTCACAGTTGTCCGAGTTCAACCAAAACTGCATTTAGGCCACTAGTTTGTAAGCCATATCAGTAAGAACTTCTTCCGCGCTACTAGTCGAAACTAAAATTGATGATTTTGATAATTATGCAATATATACATGTAAATGAGAATGTGTATGGCAAAATTTAATTGGCAAGGTATATTTAAGTGAATCATTTATATATATATCCTATTTCTTTCAATGTCTTTTGAAATTTCAATAAATCAATGTTGGAATAAATCAATTTTATAAAAGAACGATGTCTTTACTTTAACATCGATCACCATGCATATTAAAACTTTTAGATTAAAAAATGATGGTCTAACTATAAAAATCACATATCACATAAATGAATCCAGCTAGTAATGTGTGACATGTCCATCACGATAATCGATAATGACGCGAACAATATCCTTTTATGTATCATCGACCCACGCGTAGATAAAAGTTATGAAGCCTAACAATTCACGTACATGCAAATGCAAGTGTCCATGGTAGCCTTGCAAAAAGGAAATAGTGGAGTTAAAATAATATAGGGAACATGAGTTCGAAGGGACATATATTTGAACTATCAAAAGTGGCATGAAATCAAGGATTTGACCTATCAAAATCAACTAGACATGAGATATTTGTAAGAAAGGGTAAATTGCACGATTAGACCTTAACCTTTAATTATTGTTTAAGTTTTAATCTCAACCTTCAACTTGTACATTTAGACTCTCAAACCTCGTTTAAATGTTTCATTTTAAACCTTTTGGTAATGTTGTTAAAGTTGGGTTTCTACCTAGAGTCGTTTTGGTTTTTCTATAGTCGTAAAGTAGTAAAAAGTCGTAAAGTCGTAAGATTCTATAAAAAAAACTTTTAGAAAAAGATAAAAAAATATAGTCATGTAAATTATTTCAAGAAGTTCATATTATATAATTTTTTCACTTACTAACATTTTAATACCATAAAAATGCCATGGCATAAGCATATAATATAAAAAAAATTTAAATTAACAATTCATAAATGAAAAGTTGAAAATATCTCAATTATCTAATGGAATACAAGAAACATTATAACCAATGATAATATCAATATTATTATCTTCTAAATTCATATCTTTTTTTTTTTTTAGTTTTATCATTTAATAGGTTAAACTCATTTATGTAAATATTTGTATCATCATTGCCATTTTCTTTGCCTACAACCACATTTATATGAACTTGACAACCAGGATTATTAAAATTATAGTGAATAAGAGTAATCAAGCGACACTAGGAGTAAGAGGAAAAAAACAATAAATGATTTATTTTTTTATTTTTATTTTTATTTATTTTTTTTATTTTAATCTAAATTAGTCTAGTTTGATTGTATAAATATTGAATTGGGTAATAAATTAATATATTTTTTGCTTGCTTTCATTTTTTTTAGCCTAATTTCAGCAAATTTGATATAATAACATAGAAACGTAAAGTCGTAAAATTTCTAAGTTTCTAAGACTAAAGTCAAGATTATACCTGTTTCTATCTATATATAAATTTCTATTAAGTTGAAACATTTTTGGTTTCTAAAGTCGTAGAAACATAAGTTTCTAATACTTAAGTCGGAATTTTAATAACCATGCGTTTTGGTGACGAAACTCATTAGTTCCGACATAAAACATCATCAGCCTCCCTTCTCTTCCTCTCCCAGTCGCCCTCCCTTCCCTCCCTGTCGCCCTCCCTCTCGGCCTCCCTACCCTCCCTCTTGGCCACACTCCCAGCCATCGCGATCCTGGTTCGCTTTCAAAACTGTGTCCCTTGTCCGCTTCCATCAGCCCTAGCCTCCATCTCGGCCCCCCCGTCCCCTATCCCCAGCCAGCCCCGCCCTCCGTCCTCTGTCTGAATTAAGGCTGTCATGATTTCGCCTGCAATTTAGCCTCTAATTTGTGATTTCGCCACTGATTTCCTCTCCCTCATCTGGTCACTCCTCCTTCACGATTCCCTCCCCCCCATCCCGTCGCTCCTCCATTGGGATTCCATCACTCCTCCCCTTAGGATTCCATCTGCGATTTGTCGTCATTGATTTGCCATCCGAATTGAGGCCGAATTTTTCCTTGTCTGAAGTGAGTGGCCGGTTAGGTACCGTGGATAGGAGGCCGAAGAAGGAGGAGAGGTAGTAGAGACTGGAGAGAGACGCCGCAGAGATGGGAGGCCGAATGGTCCAAGGATCTTCTAAGGAGTTTTTTGTTGGATTTCAAAGTTTTGAGAATTCTTTGTTAAAAGTAAATGTTTTAATGGTTAAAATTAGCATTTGTCATCTCGCACCCCTGTCAAGACTGGTACCTCAGGTAAGCCATGTTCTCTTTTTTACTTTTTTATCCTGCTCTAAATTTAACCCCAGCAACAAAGCCTACCTTGTAGCCACTTCTTCAGACCATGAACCTCATAGTTATGTCGAGGCTTGTAAAGATCCGTGGTGGCAAAATGCTATGTCCCAAGAGTTGGAAGCTCTAATAAAGAATGACACATGGTCACTTGAAAGGCTACCCCTGGAAAGAAAAGGAGCAAAATGGGTGTACAAAGTAAAACGTTAAGCGGATGGCAATATCGAGCAATATAAGGCTTGTTTAGTTGTTAAAGGATACAGTTAAGTGGAAGGTATTTATTACACATAAAGTTTTGCACCTGTAGTGAAGCTAACTACAGTTCAATGTTTGGTTAGCATTGTTGTAGTCAAAAGTTGGGAACTTCATCAACTTGATGTGAATTATACATTCTTGCAAGGTGATCTCCATGAAGAAATATTCTTGCAACCCCTCCTGCTTTGCTTGATGCTGGTGATCATTGAGTTCGTAGGTTGAAAAAGACTTTTTACGACTTGAAACAAGCCCTGTGACAATGGTTTGAAAATTTTTTTTGTCTTCCTAAAAGATTATAGCTTTATTCAGTCCAAAGCGATGTACTCGTTGTTCACCATAAAGTCTTAAGCTAGTTTCCTAGTCATTCTTGTCTATGTAGATGATATCATCATCAGTGGGAATGATAGCACTCAGATACAAGACCTGAAAACATACTTAAGTGAAAAATTCTATGTCAAAGACCTTGGGAAGCTTTGTTACTTTCTTGGGCTTGACGCTATTCGGTCTCCTAAGGGCATCTTCTTGTCTTAGTGAAAATGTACACTAGATTTACTCAAAAAATTAGGTATGATGGGTTCTAAATTGACAAACTTCCCCATTTAACAACGGCATAAGCTTGGAGTAGCTCAAGGAAAATTACTTGATGATCCCAGTCAATATCGTCGTCTCATTGGAAAGCTCATTTACCTCACCATCACTCGACCCGACATCACTTATGCTGTGAACTTAGTCAATTCATGCAAGAACCTTGATGTGAACACATAGATGCCATAATGTACCTACTTAAATACCTAAAAGCAACACTAAGGGATTCTCTTCCCGTCACCTAGCATGTTAAAGCTTCAAGCCTTTTGTGATGACGATTGGTCTAATTGTCCCAATATACGTAGATCAACAACTGATTATATAACAATGCTTGGTGATGCTCTAGTTTTTTGGAAATCAAAGGAACAACAAACAGTTTCTCAATCTTCAGCAGAAGCCAAGTACAGAGCTATGGCTGCAGCAACTTGTGAGTTAATGTGGCTCTGTACGTTACTTAGTGATGTTGACATTCCTCAACTTCAACCAATAAAGTTTTTCTGTGACAACCAGGTTGTTTTACATATTACTTCTAATCCAGTTTTTCATAAAAGAACCAAGCATATAGAACTTGATTGTCATTTTATTCAGGACAAACTTTTGGTAAGTGACATTATAACTCAACATGTCTCTAGCAAGAACCAGCTTGCTAAAGCTTTGGGGAAGGATCAATTTCAATACTTAATTGACGAGTTGGGCATTTGTAATTTACATGCTCTAACTTGATAACTTGATGGGGGTGTTAACATAACATTTAAGTTACTTTTTTGCCTAGGATTTCTCTGCATTTGTAATTTACATGCTCTAACTTGATGGGGGTGTTAACATAACATTTAAGTTACTTTTTTGCCTAGGATTTCTCGGCCTTATCATGTTTAGTTTCCTACTAGGACTCTTTTTATTACGGATAGCTTCTTAAGCAGTTTGAGATAAACTCAAACATGTTACTCGCTGTATAAGTATGCGTGATTCATTAATGAAAATATGTTGCCTGAGACCATCAATTTACATTTTCTCTTTAGGTTGTATACAACAAATATAGATGAGCAAGAAGAAGCCTTGCATCTTGAATTTAACAAACATCCCAAAGAGTACCTTGTGTTATTTGGCAAAGGGGTGAAAGCAACATCACCATTTCCTAACTCCATCGCGGTAAACCCATGATCGAATGAGTGACAATTCCGCCATCCTTCAAAATTTGGCTCTGTCAAGGGATAGGTGTGACAATTCCGCCCTCCTTCAAAATTTGGTCCTCCAAATTTACTTTCCATAGAAATAATTCAGATAATCAATACTACAATATTTTACTTTCATCTTCCATATTATACTCCAATTTGCTAGTAGTAAAACTGGATCATGTACAGCTTAGCTTCCTTTACATTCTTTTGATTCTTCCTCTGCATCATGCCTCCTTTACATTCTTTCGATTCTTCCTCTGCGTCATGCTTACTTTAATATCCTTCTGCTGGCTTCCTGCCGTCTTCAATCTACCACCCTTGTATCTTGCTGAAATGATCTTTTATGTTTTTGTCCATCTTGCTTTCAATTCTTCTGTTCCTGCCTTTGTTGCAGTTCAATTCAAATTCATGGTTCTTGATGCTTATGGGTTTAGGATTCACTTGATGTCTATCACAGAAGCACTCATCCTTGTCTCAAGTACATTGCCTAACACTTCATTTGTGCTGCAGCAACGACATGAAAAACAAGGTTTTGGAACCAGAAATCCACCCGAGGGACTTGTATGTCCGTACAACAACGCGATAGTTCAGGACCAAGTTTCAAACTGCAAAATAAGTTTCAAATACCAATCCAGACTCACGTGCAGAATTTCAGAACAAACAGATAAGCATAGCTGAAAGCTTCAGTCAAACTTGCAACCTTGAGATTGTTTCTACAGAATTTCAATGGAACTGTTGGTTTAACACTTTCATATTCCAGAAAAATATAACCTAGCAAGACAATCAGATTTAGTCAACAGATGGGTTCTCACTGTTATCCTGATTCATTCTTGATAATTTCTTTGAAGCTCGTGTCATTTCTTTTGTATTCATTCCATTAACCTTCAGTCTTCACTGCTATAATGATCCTTGTGTATCTTTTCACTCTGCCAATCAGTAATGTTGCAGACATACTATACCAGGCTCATCAGATAATTAATCTTGCATACTCTTCTTATCATGGCTCTAATGTCACTAGTAACACATGAGCTCTGAAGCTTACTAACTTTTCTGTTCAGTCACTTGAGTATTCTTAGTGCTTATAGAGTTCAGTGCTTCATATGCATCTACAGTGTGCTCTAGTAGATTAGATTCCTTCAATGCCAGTGTCAAGAATGATAGTCTTCCACACCAATTTTTGGTCAGTAACTGTTGTTTTCATTTTCACCTGTAGCACCCACGCTGAGCCAATATAGCCCTATATCCCCAGGTGCACTTTTACTGAACAGAATATAATTTTGAGTTTACAATCATGCACTAGGAATTTAAAGGCCTAGGACAGATTCTCAGACAAAACAGGTGCTTGAAAGTACTGTAACCAAAACATGATTCTTGTCTTGTTATCACAGTTTGAGCATTTGAAGAGACCTGAGATTTGTAATAAACTTGCCTATCAAACTTCATTAGAAACTAATTCAGACTCAGCAGACATAACTCATTAGTCTGTTAATTACTGTCTTCACACAGACCTCCACACTGATCTCAGATTGTCTTCCTCTATTTTCAGTCAGCTTCACAAAACCAAAAAGCTTGTATATATATGTACTGTTGGCCTTTTTGCTCTCTCTCGAAATGTTTAGCCTTCTTCCTTAAGCAACTACTGACACAGTCCCCTAACATCTGGTACATTGTTAATGCCATGGACTTTAGTCCACTACATCAGATTCAAATTCCAAACTACTCTTTGCATTAACAATGTACAAGACAACATTTTAGAAAATTTGCACAGCCCAGCCATTTCAAAACCAGTAAGTCAAAACAAATAACTCTGATTCAAAATCTTATTTTAAGGCTCAGACAAGTCCACAATATGAAAACATATTTGTCTGCAAAATTTCCAGCTCAAAGCCTTTTCCAAACTCAAAGTCAACTGCAAAGTCCAAGTTAGCAAAACAAAAGTAGTATTCAGAATTTTCCAGCACTTTGCTAACTTGACAGACCATTTTTTTTTCAGATTCGGACGTATAAAACTTTCAGTCACATGAGCAGTCACCAACCTTCCTGACTAAAACAGTTTATTCATTCAGAATTTCTAAACTTCAGTATTTGAAACACTACAGTACACCAGTAGGTTCAGTAGCTGTAAACCATTGTAAACCAAACTAGTTATTTTACTGTAGGGTCTAACTTAACAAGTTTCAAACACCAGTTTCAATCAGTTTGACCTGAAAATAGAAGCAACACCTCAAAAAAAGATAGGGGCTGGTTTCAAAACTTGAATTCTGTCCAAATCTGCAGGTCACCTAGCTTTGGAAATTTGAGTTTGAAGGGTCATTTTAAGTTCTACTAAAAATTCACAAACCAAAATTAGTCACCATGCTTGGTTTTTAAAATAAAACTTGCCTGAACTTTAAAACTTCAGTTTAAAAGCACAGAACAGAATCCAACCAGCGAACTCTAGAAAACCAATCTCAAAACTGCAGAAATTGACTTCAGTAGTATACTGCTTTCAAACCAGATAATTTCCATACCAAAAAGTGTTCAAACAACTTCTACTTTACTTAGAAGACATGTATGTAGAAGCTCAGCCCTTGAAACATTTTCTAGTTAAAAGTCAACTTTCAGGTCAAACCTTGCAAACTGTAAACCTCTGCCACACAATTCAGTAAAACTTTGTCGAGAATAGATTTAGCGCATAACTATCCTATAAACACACTCCTAAAACACCTTTGAGTTTGTAAAAACACAGATTAAACAATAACACTTTTGCATAAATAGAATCTGAACATAAGTGTTCCTTTACTGAGGCAATACCATTCCAGATTCCTTCGACAAAAGGAGACCAGTAAACTTCCAGATTGGTGCTCTACTCTGGCAGATCTTATTGCAAGCAACCAAGTTCCATAACATTGACACTACAGATGCTCTACAGACACAACATTTCATTCCCAAAACTCCATCAGCAGGAGCCCTTGTTCAATTAACAAATCCTTACTGCACTCACTACTATGGCTTTTTGGCACTCTCTTTTTCAGAAGTCCTAAACAGACCTGTTCTGGTACCAAACTCACACACCCCACGCTGTACACACACACACACACACACACACACACATACACTTTGCACTGCATGAGCTTATTAGGCTCACTAATTATCAGATTATCCTAGTTGATTCCAGCTTGAACCCATTCTTCCGCTCCTCAAATACATCTTCCATGTGTGTGTATCAACGGGGCTCACAGACTATTTTACAAGTTCTTAAAAATTTCCCTTAAAAACTACCACACACAGGTCCTTATTATCACTTTGAGGTGTTTAAATACGTAAACTTGGTAAACCACCAAGTTATGCAAAATCATGTAATTTTGGCATTAGGAATAGAAAGGCATGCTTTCAATGCTTAATAAAGAGTTCTACTCTTAAACCCGAAAATCAGCCATGTTCTAGCAGAATTCCAGTTTCAGACATCTTTAAAAACTAGCTGAAGTTCGTTGATTCAGAAATGTGGCAAACCAGGGCCACTATCCCTTCTAAATGTGCACTTCTTATGTTTTAAGTAGATCTGAAAGATGTTACCAAATCTACAGCTAGTGCACCTTTAAAACATAATAAACTAGTTCTGCTTATGAAACTCCAGATTAGAGGTTGAGTAGCAAAAATACACACTTGGGCTTCAAAATCAAATTTAATGGTACAGGCACATTTCAAATGTGGTTTCAGACTTGCACCCCAAGTTTCAGACCAAAACAAGTACTCTAGCATAAAGTCAAGCTTTGCTACCATTTAACCAAATTCTGCAGTAAACCTGGTAAATTCACTGTCAGGTACTTCAAATCTGTTTATGGCCTGTCTGCAGGATATCGTGCTAATATAGTATAAGTTATAATTGGACTGTTGTTGTTTTGTTCTTGTAATTATCATTCAGAATGTCATTAGCTCATATTCAGTTAATCAGTTCATTGTTGGCCAGCCCAATTACCGATTTAACTGATTAGTGGTTTTACTCTTTGTCTGAAAGTCTCTGAATGCAAGTCTCGCTGCATTGAACTCTTACGAAAAGGAACATCTTATGATGGAAAACTTGCTTTGGAAGCAGTTGATGGAGCCCTGACAATAAGCTGGTGTTCAGAAAAATTACTTGAAACGAAGGCAAGAGGCCACTTCAAGGTAGGTAATTTGGTGATGTCACCTTATTATTATTATTATTATTATTATTTAATCTAGGAAGCCTTCATGATGCAATTTCTTCATCGGAGAGGCAGGAAAAACTGGAATTGGATGCCTTTTAGCAAAATTGCTCTTTACTTGGATGCCTTTCATTACCATCTGTATGAATGTTAGAGGGAACACATAACCCCCTTCTTAATTCAGATTTTAAAAAATGAAATAATTGTCTATGGTTCCAATACTAATATGCTTGTGTCATGTATTTCTGAGGCACTTTGGGCATGTGCTAGTTCTAGAATGTCTTGTAAGTTTTGCTTCCATTTTGGATATATGCTAGTTCTAAATGTCTTCCCGGAAACATATTTAGTTGGTTCATGCAATTCAAATGAACCCAAGAAAGAATGAGAACAGTACGGGGCTTTCGAGCTAGGCTGGCTGCACAGCTAGATCATTTTGATACATCAGTCTCAGTTATTCATTTCCTCTATTAACCCACAGGAGATGGCTCACTGGCCACTGGGAGACATATAAGCATCAATTTGACACGATAATGGATGGCTAAGTGTGTATCACCAGCATCATCACCCTGGTCATACTAAACCTCATTCTCAGCCCTGGGAACGCTAAAATTAGATTGAAGTTTATTTATATACACAAGCTTCAGTGTCTTAGTCCCTTTCATTAGTTGTTCACATCTTAACCACCATTAATCATTTGGTACAAAGAAGCAGAAATCTCGACGCAATCTCAGAATAAGTGACAACTTCAGGTTGTCAATTTTATTTAAGTCCAGCACTGACGACGTCTAATGGGTTCACCTAATTCTGGTAACACACTTTTTACTCAACTAATTCAGACCACAGACTATCTAAATCCTTCATTCAATTGCAGGCTCTTAGAAGTTGACCCTGAAAAGGCTTCAAATTAAGACACTTGATACAAATCAAGGAATCTGAAAACTGCTATGTACAGTGAGTTGCAAGGATATCTCTCCAAAGATGAGATTGGTATTATTTCTTGACAAGGAGAGAAGAACAGTTAAAGAAAGTAAAACAGAATTAGTATGGAAAGAACCAAGTATGCTTACTAGCACCATCTGTTAAAATACTAGGCAATACAAACAAGTGATTGCTAAGAATTAACAAAGGCAGACAATTCAAAAGACACCAAAGACCTCATTCGAGAAAAGTAGCAACACGCAAGCAAAGCCTAAATCATACTCTTCTTGGTCAAGAAAATTCAAGTAGCATGCAGTTAAATTAGCAACCCAAGCTTTGCCCAACATTTGCATTTGGGTTGTGACCTGTGAGGTCCATGGTTTCAATCCTGCTCCCACTTGGAATTTATAATCTCATCCGGGTAGGAGCAACCTATATCAGCTCATTATGTATATCATACAACATGAAATTATTAGAAAGGCAAGAAAGCCAATCAGATACGTAACAACATTCACTGCACTTTGCCAAGAATGATTTTGACGAATCCATCTCAAGGCATCAAAAAAAATTGACAGAAATTAGAGAAATAAAAGGCACCATATCAAGAACTTTAACCAGACAAGTGATGTCTTATTTGCAAGACAGCAGCATCGTCGCATGGTTCAGGCCCAGTCCAAAAAACATGAAATAGCTGCATAATGGGACGCACAAAGAGAGGAAAAAAATCAAGAAAAAAAAACTCAATCTCTACTTGCGAAGAAAAAGGAAAGTAGTATCAGACTAATCGAAGAGGAGGCACTATTGCAAAATCGGACATACACAAAAAAAAAAAAAGGCAACAAACCTCGATCAGGTGCCTCTTCTTTCGTAGATAAAGAAAATCAAGTAGTATCAGACTAGTGGAAGAGGAGTCACTATTGCAACTTACTTGGGGGACAGTGCCTGCAGCTTGACTCATAGAAGAACCAACATTCAGAGTCAACATAAGCCCTTGGCTTAAAATTCTTGATCTCGAAGGCCACGCTTCCATCAGTTCTCCTGCGTTTGTTACAATCAGCGGCATCATACGACTACAGATTGGAGCCAGAATCAGCCTCAACCGAGACTTCAACGTGATCCACCCTAATCTCCACTAGATCAAAAGTGGAGACATGAATCGCAGACATAGACGTCGGTTCGATGCTCTTCGGTCTTGACGCCAACGAGGCCGCCGACGAGATTTGGGAGCCTAGGGCGGCGCATGTGGCAGAGCGGTCCTTGGGGTGGCGGCCAAACTTTTCGTGGTCAAAATCAACGACGTTATAGGGCTTAAGGTCCTGGGTGTTGATCAAGAAGACCATCAGATCCAACGAAGCTGCACCGGCGGAAATAAGACGGCCGTGTTCCCGGGTCCATTGCTCACAACATCGGCCGGCAACTCCAGCCTCTGTGCCACATAACTGTAAAGGCCATCCTTCCTGAACACATGTTCCAACCGATCGAGATCCATTCTAGTTCTTGAAACCCTAATTTTGTAATTCCTGCCGCCCAAACTCGAACTCGCAGAGCCTTTTTGGAGGCCAAAGTACAGATAACGTGATAGATAGGCAACTTCTCGACGTCTCGACGTCTCGTTCGATGGAAAAAGAAAAAGACACTGAAAACCCCAAGATTGTTTCTCGACAATTATAGCACTGTATGTAGAAGTGGGTACTCCGACCGGCCCAGACAAGGCCCATCTCTGGTCAACCTGGGTACAGCCTGGTCAAACTCGCAGGCCTCAAACCTGGCCCAGTCGAATGCAGGCTGAATATGGATTGAGGCTAGAAGGCTCATTGCCTCAGCCTACCAGCAGGTTTTAAAAAAATAAAATAAAATAAAATAAACAATACGTGCACATGTAAATAGCAAAACGCTAAGTAAATGACCGCGCACTGCGGCGGTAATCCATCTCTTGGGACCGATTGTGACAAAGTAAAGTCTTAGGATAAATAAGATAAAGACAAATAGTATGGATGTCAGTAGTTAGGGTAAAATCTGTAATTTGTAGATATCCGACTCACAAGTTGTGGATATTTGGTGAAAATTGCAGTTATATACCTGTCATGAATTTTGATTTTTACCTATGGTAGACCTGCTATACCCGTAACCCGCCATAATTTACCTTTATTTGTGGATGACTTAATTATAACTTGTTAAAATAAAAGACTAAAATGAAACAAATAAATAAATCAAGTGACCAAAGTGTAATTTGCAAAATAAATAGCCCTAAAGGTTATGCTGCCGCCACCTGTTTCTTCTTTTCTACCTGGTTCCATGCCTTTTTCCTCCACCAGCGCAAAATTCCGTATGCCCTTCCATCGATCTCTTTCTCCCTCTGTTAACTTTCCCCTTTCTCACAACTCCTGCCTCGTTTTCATCGCTCCTCCATTTATACATACACCAACCCCATTTTCTTCCACTCACTTTCCATCATTTCCATTTCTTCACTCCTCCTCCCTTCCCTCCTCGGGTTTCTAGGTCTTTGTTTTCTCGTCTTCTCTTTGCTTGTTCAAGGTTAGTTTATATATAACAAAAGTGTAATTTGTTTGTCAATCTGTCGTTATAGCTATTTCTGGTGTTGTCAAGGAGAAGAAAAGCAAGTCCATTTTACCAATCACCGATGGATAATCCATCGGATGCCCGTGACCTGCGGGTGGCTGGCACGGGTGTCATTTTTTACCCGTCAAGTTTAGCTGGCGTGTGGCGGGTGTGGTGGCTCCATACCCAATCCGCCCCGTTGCCATCCCTAACCAATGGGGATGCCAACATATAAGATTTGGAAATGGTAGAATCATTCTTAAACCCTTCATGCATTAAAAGAGTTTTACCCAAACCATCCTCACAAACTTATGCAGGTAGAATTTCCTCACTCAAACCCTCCCCGAGTTAAGGCTAGTAGGGTCAGGTATATATCTGCAATACACGCATAAATGATTCACATAATGCAACATAAATTAAAAACATTAAAATACTATAATTTACCACGAATAACATTAACCATACTGAAAATTAAAATAAATATCACAAACAAATATGAGATTTTGACACATTTAGGAAGTTTTTCAAATAAAAGTTAAAACATAAACATATATAAAACAAAGGTTGAGCTAGGTGACAAGCAATAATTTTGCAATTCTAGAACACAAGAAAGTAAGAAAAAGGAATTGATGATCCGCACATGAATTAGATTATATACCGTATATGACTTGTGAATTTTAGGAATTTAGAATGAGATTGTATTGGATAATGGATATGATTGTAAGTATGGCATATGTATTATTTTAAGTACTCAAACATTATATATTACATACAGGGAGGGTAGATTTTTAAACCCGTACCTCTTCCGATGTGATTAGTTAAAATCATACTCTCCCCGATACTCTATGCGTAGGGGTAGGTATTTGTCCCAGCAATCACGCTACTGCTTATAAAGTAGTTGGCCGAGAACCCAATGCAATTGCCGATTACAGCTTAGCCATAGCACTCGATAAAATTATGTGAAGGTTTTTTTTGCCTTTTTCTAACTTGGAAGGGTTCATTACACACGTCATCCTTAACCTTTAATTATTGTTCTTGTTCTAACCCTAACCTCCAGTTTGCTTATAGTGTGTCCCTAACTTCAATAAAATGTTTCATTTTGGTCTTTTTTATTTTACGAGAACTGTTATCTTGGATTAAAAACACCATCTCAGCATATAATTGTAGGGAAAAATGTTATTTTAACCCCAACAAGTTTTTCCTTTATTAAAAAAAACCTTTGGTCCTTGGAATATAACGATCTGATCATTGCCCTTTCACCTTATTCGCCACCACCTCTCTCACTGCCTCTTCCCTCCCTGTTCTGCCTCCTCAGCCACCACCTTTATCCCGCCTTCCCGCCACTGGGTTGTACCCAACCTGACCTTCATCCCCCTAAGATTTTTCCTCAATATCTTCATTCATCTCTCTTTCTCTCTTTCTCTCTGCCCTAATTCTTCCTCCTCCTTACGAATTTCCAACCCATTTGCGGTAGTCAATAGATGGTCGAAGAGATTACTTAGCTGTGAAACATAGAACCAAGCCAAAAAGTGAAGCAAAGTAGCCGCGGAAACGTAAAAAAGAGACAAGGTTCTGGGACTTTGTGAGGGTAACTTTCACAAGCATGTGGTGGGCAAACTCTAAAGCAACGACATGACAAAGAATCAACAAAGAATCCAGCTTAATTACATGCCATGAAGCCGAAAATTATTTTTCCTAGGCAAATTAAGACTTAATGGAGAGAGATAGAGAGTCTGGAAATTGCCCTACATTTGGTTTACCTCTGGTCCGGCTGTAACTGCTGCTCTTTCAACGGATGAAGTATTAATAGTTACCGGTGAATCAGACGAGTTGCTTGGATTACTTAATGTTAATTTGTGATCACAGATTCATTTAACATAAGGCAGGTGTGGGGATAGGTGTTGGTCGAGGCGAGAAAGGTAGTTGAGTAAGAATATTCCTCCGACAGTGAATCTTGGGATTACGAAGAGGACGACGAACAAGGTCGGGTTTGAACTTAAGGTAGAGAATGGAGCTAGCAATCGATCAGGGGGGATGAGTGTCAGATCTGGTGTATCTCGGCTGTGGGAAGTAGGATGAAGGTGGCTGCTGAGAAGGCGAAATAGGGAGGGAATGGTGGTGAGGAAAGTGGTGGTAAAGGATATGAAGGGGTGATAGTTGAATAATTAGATTTCAAGGTTTCAATGTTTTTTTTTATAAAAGAAAACTTTTAGGGGTTGAAAGTAGCATTATCCTATTATATGCTGAGATGACATTTTTTTATCAAAGATAACAGTTTTCATAAAAAAAAATGAGCCAAAATAAAATGTTTAATTGAGGTTATGGACACACTACGAGTAAATTGAAGGTTAAAGTTATAATAAGAATAATAATTAAAGATTAAGGGTAACACATGACGTGCAATTAACCCAAGCTGGAGTTATATGCTGAAAAAGGAAAAATGGAGAACTCTGATGGTTTTATTGTTCTATTTTGGGTCATTTGTGGATGGAAATCGTTAGTGTGAAAAATGCCACGCGATAGGCCAATGTGAACTATGAAAAATGCCACGTGCTATGCTAGTGTGAATGTTTTGCAATTGTGGCACAATGAATCACCTGCTATGGATGATGTGGAAAAGTAAAAATAATAATAATAATAATAACACCATAATGATGATGTGGAAGATCAAAGAAAAAATAAACAGCAATAGAGTTTGTATGTGATGCACTGTGCACTTTGGTGGAGATGAACTGTGATCTCATGAGCTAGTATGTCAAGTTCATGGTAGATCAGTTCTGGGTACTTTAGGGTATAAGAAGATGTACATTGTGGTGAGTCCACTTGATTGGATAGAGTTAATTGTGTTTCAAAGAAAGAAAAATTTATTTGAGAAGATGGTCGGTGAGTAATAGAAGGTGGCAATATCGTTGATTCATCTTTCTTCCCACCGCTTCTCCAAATTTCTACCATTTCCCATCTCTCCCCATGTTTGCTCCAATCTCTCTCCATGGACGGCTAACATGACCACAATTGCAAAAACAACAAGATGACTTTTCTATGTTTTTTTTGGGAAGATCTTACTCTGGTTAAAGCCCAACCGCAACTAGTTATGGGTTTTCTAATGGATCTACGTCAATGGAAAAAGAATTTGGAGTTGATTTGGGCTGCAGGTCTGATAAATGTAAATTTTGTAGTCAAACATATTGACTTTTTGTCAACTTTGACCACCATTTCCTATCTTACCACTCAACATTTTTTGGCGATTCTTGCTTTGATCCTTCATTTTGTAGGTTGGAGAACTAGACTGTAACATTGGAATTGCACCGGGACGAGCGGAACGAAAAACGGGCATGTAAAAGTCAAGTGGATTTATAACTGAGAGGCCTAGGCCCTAGGAGTGAGGCTTAGGCGCCACAGTTCAAAAGCTAGCTGCCTGAAAAATGCACTGTCGACACCCAATTTTGTCCTACCCATAAAAATTAAAAAAATTAAAAAAAATTTTAAATTTTTTTTTAAATTAATTAATATTAATTAATTAAAAAAATTAAATTAAATAGTTTAGGGGGGCATTTTTGTTTCGTAAGGTTAGATAGTAAATTTATATATATCTATATATGTCAAATATAAAAAGGGAAAGTTTTTTTTAAAGAATTGACAAAAATAAAAAGGTTGGGGTGAAAATGATAAAATTGAGAAGTTTGAGAAAACTCTGATGAAATCTGGAATTCAAGGTAAATCTGGTAATTTTTTGCATGATTTTTGGGCCGAACAGACAATTTTGGGCCAAATTGACAGAACAGACAAATTTGGGCCAATCAGTAATTTCGTGAAAAATATGGGACCAGACCAGTAGTCAATGAAAACTGAAGGACTAAATCTGTCATTTTTGTCAAATTATGAGATAAATATTTTTTAATTAACTTTTGAATTTTTTTTAAATAAAATGAATCCACTGCTCCTCCCTCTATAAATAGGGGTCCAATCCTGCGAATAAACGAAGAAAAAATCAAGATTTAGAGCTGCTTAATTAGAAAAGGGAAAACTGTAGCTATAGTCCCTGGCCACTCCTTCCTCACCCAGAAAAATCCTAAACTTCTATCCCTGTTCCCTGTTGCCTCCGTTATCCACCGTTTCCAACCAAAACCACTTTTTTGTCAATCCTTTCGCCGTTATCCTCGTGCCGGCCATCATCCTCCTCTCCCACGTTGCTGTCCCTCCTCCGTCACCCCCTCCCATCCCTGATTGGTTGATCAATCGTCCGGAATTGAAGAATTTGAGCGAAATCTCTTCGGCGACGAAACGCACCCGACGTCCGGATTTCAATTTCCTTCCCTTTGGGTACAACCCCTTTTTAATCCTTAGACTTTTCATATTCATCCACATAAGTCACTAACTTATTTTTCCTTGCAGAACTAATTATTAACAACAACTTTTTTTCTTCTTTTCTTTTTCTTCTTTCTTGTTATTTTTTTTTTCATGGAAGGTTATACCTTCTACTTTTAAGTGGATGGCTAAAAGGCCCACTTTCTTTATTTATTTACTTTTTCTGCATTTATTTATTTTATGCACTTTTATTTTTTTTTAAAGTGGATGGCCAAACGCCCCACTTTCTTTACTTATTTAATTTTCTGCAATTATTTACTTTATGCACTTTTATTTTTTAAGTGGAAGGCTAAACGCCCCCACTTTCTTTATTTATTTACTTTTTTACATTTATTTATTTTATGCACTTATATTTTTGTTAAGTGGATGGCTAAACGCCCCACTTTATTTATTTATTTAATTTTCTGCATTTATTTACTTTATGCACTTTTTATTTTTAAGTGGACGGCAAAAAGCCCCACTTTTCTTTATTTATTTAATTTTATGCAATTATTTACTTTATGCAATTTTATTTTTTTAAGTGGACGGCAAAAAGCCCCACTTTTCTTTATTTATTTAATTTTATGAAATTATTTAATTTATGCACTTTTATTTTTAAGTGGACGGCAACAAGCCCCACTTTTCTATATTTATTTAATTTTTTGCAATTATTTACTTTATGCACTTTTATTTTTTTAAGTGGACGGCAAAAAGCTCCACTTTTCTTTATTTATTTACTTTTCTGCAATTATTTACTTTCTGCAATTTTATTTTTTTAAGTGGATGGCAAAAAGCCTCACTTTTCTTTATTTATTTAATTTTCTGCAATTATTTAATTTATGCACTTTTTTTATGTGGACGGCTAAAAGCCCCCACTTTTATTTATTTATTTAATTTTCTGCAATTATTTACTTTATGCACTTTTATTTTTTTTTATGCGAACGGCTAAAAGCCCCGCTTTTCTTTATTTATTTAATTTTCTGCAATTATTTACTTTATGCACTTTTATTTTTCTGTGGACGGCTAAAAGCCCCATTTTTCTTTATTTATTTAATTTTCTACAATTATTTACTTTATGCACTTTTATTTTTTATGTGGACGGCTAAAAGCCCCACTTTTATTTATTTATTTAATTTTCTACAATTATTTACTTTATGCACTTTTATTTTTTTATGTGGACCGCAAAAAGCCCCATTTTATTTATTTATTTCTTTCTTTCTTTCTTTATTTTTTTCTGCACTTTATTTATTTCTTCATTTAATTTCTGCACTTTACTTATTTCTTTATTTATTTACTTTTTTTGCATTCTATTTTTTTACGTAGATGGTTAAACGCCCCCACTTTATTTACTTTTTTTATTTACTTTTCCACCATGTAAATGATTAACCTTGTTTTACTTATTTACCATTTTTTTATGGCTAGTCAAGAGTCCATTTTATTTCTTCTTTTATTACAACCAAGCCCCCGCCCTTTATTTTCCTTCATCTTTTTTAGACATTAAATGGAATTCTAAGACTTTTCTTTTTATTTATAATAAAATCTAACATTTTATTCCTTTTATCAAAATAATTTTATTTTCTTTTATAAAAATCATAACCAGACGATTCCACAAAAAAAAAAATCATTTTTTTAAGTATATTTTATGAAAAGAAAAATAAATTTTTTAAAAAAAAATTAATATGAAGATCATTAAAAATTCAAAATTTCCATAAAAATTTATGACCAATAATTAATAATTAATTAAATAATTAATAATAAATTAAAAATTAAAATATTCATTAAATTCCATATCCGGGTAATCCGACAGGATCCATGATTTAGAAAATATCAAATTTTTAATAAAAAATGAATAAAAATTAAGTACCAAGATTAACAAAAATCCATATTCGGATAATTTGATAGAATTTATGATATGGATTATTAATTAATTAAAAAAAACTAAATTTTCATTAAATTCCATATTCGGATAATTCGACAGAATTTATGATATAGATTAATAATTAATTAAAAAATTTAATAATTAAAAAACTAAATTTTAATTAAATTTCATATCCGGCTGATTCGATAGAATCTATGGTTTTGGAAATATCAAATTACCAAGATTTTGAAATCCATATTAATTTAAAAACCCACATCTAGATGATTCAGTTAAAATTTTTGGTTTGAAAATTAACTGAAATTATTCAAAAGCAAGCAAAACAAAATTAAAATCAACTAAGGTGCCAATTTTGGGCATTAAAATAGAGTTATTTTAATGTAACCGTACTCCCGAACCTTCGAACTCTCGTAGACCATTTTTAGGTGTCCAATCGACCTAGGTGAAACCGATTGGTGGCGACTCCCAAAACCCACACGTTGCCACAGCTTGGCGACTTCACTGGGGACATACGTTAGTGAGTCAAGCCTAAAAGTTGTTTTGTTTTGTGCTGCTTTGCTTATTTTTATGTGGATTCATGTGTTATATTTACTTATTGTAAACATGTATTATGCATTCACGACATGAAGCTCTATACCTGAGCTTCCTCAAATCGAACACGTTCTTTCAAAGCGAAATTGGTGTTGTTGTCCTTGTGAGACTATGGTCTCCAAGCCTTCACCGGTTTCAAGTAGCAAAGTAGTGTATTACCTCCTGAGACGGATAGTCTCTGCATGGGCCCACGAAAAGCTACGACCCGAATTAATCCTTTCCTTACATAAACCCTCGTGGGTAAGGAATTGGGTTATCAATATAATTTAGTGATGGGATTCGGGAACTACCCTTGGCCTTTTTGATAAGCCACCTTATGCATATAGAACCCCCCACTTAACCATAGAACTGACCATATAATTCCTATCATTCACCAATGCCACAAGCATGTCATTCTTATGCCATTTTTTTGCCTTACCCTTTGTTTTCTTCGTGTTTTATATTTATGGCTCTGACTTCTTTTCTTATAATAGCTCATGAGTTATTAATTGATATTTAACTTGTTACTAACCTTGTTTTTCTTTTGTTGTACTTCTATTTGGTGCAATTCTTCTTCATGCATCAAAACCACGCATCAAATTGTAATAACTTTTTGGTCTTTCTAATGACAACTAAAAGTCTTGAAGTTCCACGATAGTGGATAATCAAACTCATTCACTGCATGCATGCATTACATCAATCACATACATGTAAAGTCTAATAAAATGAATCTTACTTTAAAAGGGTAAAATTGGCCCTCAACACCAATATCCAACTCGGCTCTAAACAAGGCTAATGGCAGAGCAAACCGAAGGACGTCTCACAGATATTGAGTCCAAGATAAAAAGCATGGCCGAGCAAATGAAACAATTAATTGAGCTAATTAAGGGAAAAGCAACCCAAGTCCCCGTCAAAGAGCCACAAGATTCCACTTATCCGTCGGGATTCACCCCACAACGGATCTCAGTTCAGGAAAATCTTTTTCAGGAACCAGGTTCGTCCGTTAACATTCACCTGAAATAAAATACTGCCTATGAAGAGAAGAAGACACTATCAAAAGAAGAAAGAGAATCTCAAAAGATCGAGACAATAGAGAAGGCTTCGAGTCATTGAATGAGGCACTATATTCGGATCTCTCTCGGTGGATGATCTCTGCTTGGTGCCAGATGTTGTAATCCCTTCAGACTTTAAGGTGCCAGACTTTGTGAAATACGATGGAACAAGTTGCCCCATCACTCACATCACGTTGTTTCTAAGAAAAATACAACCACTCACAAAAGACGAGAATGTGTGGATAGCACTTTTTCAAGAAAGTCTTACAAAGTTAGCACTACAATGGTATCTAAGTCAAAGTCCAAGAGACATCAAAACATGGAATGACCTCGCTCAGGCTTTCATCAATAACTACAAGCATGTTATGGACTTGGCCCCAGATCGCCAAACTCTCCAGAATATAGAAAAGAAAAAACAAGAAACCTTCAAGGAGTACGCACAAAGGTGGAGAGACTTAGCCGCACAAAGGAGTATGCATCTAGGTAGTGCATAGATAATGGTTTAAGCTCCCATATTTGCTTAGATGCACATTTGTTAGTGCCGGTAGCTTCGTGAAGTTGGTGTGCCATATCTTGCGACAAGGTCATGATAAGCCTTTTTGCCTAAATAAATTCATGCCTTGAGGTGTATAAATTGTCCAAAGTGATTGCTTGCGGATGTGTGTAGTGACGTAGACTTCTATCTTGGAGGGTGGAAATATTTAATTGAATATTTGTGCCATGAGAATTATATATATGTTGTTGCTTGGTGTAAGAACAATGGCACCAAGAATTTTCAAGGGGAGGAATGTCGACAAAGGAAAAAGCAAGAGGATACGGGAGAGCATGCCCAAGAGCCGGCCATGGAGTACCCCCGATTTGTCAACAAGAAGGCCGAGGAACTATTTGAGGGCTTTGTGAAAAAGAAGTTCACCATTGAGAGAGGATTTGATCTTAGAGCATCAGAGAATGCCAACATCTTAGTGGTGGTGGAACGGAGAGCTTAGAGGACATGGTGCACTACACCACGCACCATGGTCTCCCAAACACTTGTGGCAGAGTTCTACGCCAACTTGAACGCCACCCAACCCAAACGCCATTTGGCCACGACGATGACGGTTTGATGGAGGACCATAAACATTGCACCAAGCAACATCAACAACCACCTTTGGATTAATCCTGAGATCGGAAACCCTCATCATAATGGTGACTTTGATTGGATAATGAGTAGGATATGTGGACGGGTTGTGCCTTGGATTCATAGCAAGGACAACCCCAAGCGGAAGATTCATTTTGCCTCCTCCTTCCTCAAGCCGGAGATAAAGGTGTGGCATTACTTCATCAACTCTCGGCTCATACCATCCACTCATCCATCTCATGTGACTCCGGACCGGGGTTAAGTCCTCTTTTGCATTGCCTCCAACTACCAAGTTGACGTGGAAGCCCACATAGCACAAAACATAAGTAGGGCAGCAAGAACAAAGAGAGGTAACCTCTCGTTCCCACAATTGATCATGGAGCTTTTGGCGGAGGCCAAAGTTCATTACTCGGAGGACCCGCTCATCTTTGCTCATACACCCATGGACATCTTTTTGAGCAAGCTATATGGTTATGAGTTGGCGGGGGGCAAAGAGGCTGAGGACCACCAAGAAGAAAATGAAGAGGCCCATGACCCGCTAGGCTCGGAGGGAGAAGCATCACCACAGGAGGAACCACTCATCGATCCTACTCATGCTTCTAAAGAAGCCCTCACCATCACCCTCAATAGGATCCATCTTACTATTGATGAGTTTCGGGATGAAGTGATTTCACGTGTTGATCACTTGGAGGGGCGATTCACCTCCTTTGCTACTAAGCCTCATGAGGGATACTCACTTTTGGCTGGGTGTGTAGAGATGATTTTGGCCCAAGTCAAGTGGGGGGCCATGCAATAAAACCCCGACCTTCCTCCTGACTATCCACCTTTCCCACAAATCCCACCACACCTCCACCTTTCCCCCCACCCATGGTATACCCCTCACCCACTCAACCATCCTCCCCCCTTTTACCCTCACTTCTCTCAGTCTGCCCAACAAGACACATCCACCATTCCTCCTTCTCATCCACTGGCCGGAAAATCGTCCGGCACACCTGACATGCATGAGGATTAGTTGGAGGCGGGAACATCCACCTCCCCGAGTACAATTCTTCACACTCTCTCTCTAGCTGTTCCTTTCTTTTCACATTGAGGACAATGTTTGGCTTAAGTTTGAAGGGATTACTTGTGGATGAGTATTTGTCTAATTCTTTGCATGATAGTTGCTTGGTTAATTTTGTTGTTTCCCTTGCATGGCATTTAGCTTAGTTAATTGCACATTTTAATTCCTAGCATGAGTGATGCCGCGCTGGTCAGGCATCCGATGCGGTCCGGTTAGGCGGAGCCAGCATCTCCACTATGTGCAGTGGTTAAGGCAATAGGGGGACCCGGAGGTGTAGGCGGGTCGCGGAGGACCGGTGTCCTGGGTGGATCACCTTGGGTACCGGCCGGCAGCTTCTGAGTCTCACGGCAAGAGACA
Source organism: Aquilaria yunnanensis (assembly GCA_039654915.1). Taxonomy (NCBI): domain Eukaryota; kingdom Viridiplantae; phylum Streptophyta; class Magnoliopsida; order Malvales; family Thymelaeaceae; genus Aquilaria; species Aquilaria yunnanensis. Next base: position 20,707,967 of record CM077600.1, read on the forward strand.
GGGAGAACCTCTAGCGTGAGAAAGAGCCCAAAGGGGAGATCCATCAGGGAAACCTGGCTGAAACACTCAGAAAATAGGGGTTAGGAGGCCCTCGGGGTGGTTTTCCGCGCGGGGTGGACCTCCGATGCCCAAGTCAGTGCCTTTTAGATAAAGATAGGCAGTAATGATAAACACAAAGGACGCTTGCCTGGCGAAGACCCTTCTGGGGGCGTAGGGGAGAGTATTCAGGCGGAGAGAGGAGAACGTCCTCCGTTATGCCGCGCCTCTCTGTCCCCTTTTCTCTCCAGAGGAGAGTCACGCCCCCCAGGGGTGGTTCGGGTTCCGACCCCCCCTGGCTTGTGTCATTTCCTTTGTATAAAAGGAAGGGGATGATCTCTTCAGATGACGACACGTGTTCGGCACGTGTATGGTCGGATGATGTTCTTACTTCTAGGCGTGGAGGTCCCTAGTCGTCTACAGGCTCCTTGGGCTACGAGCCGTAGTGGGTGTAGCCCTGCGTGACAGGACGTTGGACTACGACGGCGTGCCAGAGCACGCCTGGAGGTAGCGTGTCAGAGTTATGTCTGAGACGTGTGCGAGCGGAGTGTCAGAGACTGCTTGATGGCTCTTAATGGCCATGTCGTACAACCGAGGTCCATACGGTTGATGTCTCACTTCTGAGTGAGGGGCCTTCTCCCGAAGTCAGTCTGGAACTTCGGTGTTTTCGTCTTCGGGGAACTCTCTTCTGTAGAGGGTGTTTGAGCCTTTTCCCCCCGAAGAAGGTTCAGCCGTTTTCCCGAAGGAGACTACATGTTGGTTTCCCGAAGTTTGCTTTTGGCATGCCATCGAGGTCGCGTGCTTCAGGTGTACAACTTCCTTCACTCCGGAGTCCTTTCTGAGGTCGTACGCCTTGAGTGTCTGGCTCCCTCTTTCCTGTGGTCGATAGGCGGTTAGTGTGATAACACTTTGGCCATCACATGCCCCCCTTGGAAAGTCGAAGTGGAGACTTTGGCAAGTAGTTCTTTTGGTGTCCGTCTATCACTCAAATGACATTTTTGACAGGACGACCTTGTGGACTTCCAGAGGTCCATGTGATAATATGTCCGTTTTCGGTCGAACAGGGCAGCGCGGAGCCTTGAACCCCTGACCTTTCGGATTCATGCTCGGAGTATGACGCCGGTCGGGGAGGCACTTTACCTTTCAGGTGGTAAGCCCTGTTCGAACAGGTGTCTTCTGTCTGTTCTTCGGTGCTCTCGAGATTCCCAACTTGTTCATTTTTCCCGCCATGGGGCAGTGGACCGACGCGTCTTGAAACTAGGCGTGTCAGCCTCGAGCATTGTGCCCGGGTTTTCTAGATGTTAGAGAATGTGTCTTAGTTCTTTGTGACGAGTGACATGTGGCAGGCATCTGCTGGGATGGGCACGCCTTTTCGTGTGCAAAGGGCACTTATGGCGATGCTTCGCTTTGCGCAGCATTTATGACACCTTTTGGCTACCCTTTTCTCGATTTATATATAGGCCTCCTTCTGTCATACTCTTCATTTGTGTTTCTTTGCTCTTATTCTACTCTCGTTTGCTTTCTGAGCCTTTTTTCTCTTTTGCGGCGGTTTTAGTGGTGGAGCGATTTTCGGTAATCTTTCACGACGGCGTCCTCAAACCTAGATTTCGGCAAAACTTTTGGTGGGTTTTGACTTCTAGAGTCCTTTCAATTTCTGCCTTTCTTTTGGCTTCCCGAAGGCGTTTTTCCTCTTTCCGAAATCGTTTTCAACCAACCATGCCTATTCCCGAGAGCTGGCAACCTCTTTTGTCTCACCCTTGTTGCACAACTCCTGAAAAATTAGAAAAATGGAAGACCAAATTTTTCCTTCCCTCTTATGCCATCACAAGGTTACCTCGCCTTGGCCAACTTTGCTTTTCGAACCGGGGTGACAAGGTTACCGTTTTTCGAGCCCAACTGAAGGCCGGACTTAGGTTTCCTCTCGCGAAGATGATTTGCGACTTTTGCCGATTCCATGGCATAGCCGTGAATCAGCTTCCTCCCAATTCTTTTTGCTACTTCAACACTTTTCTCTGCATGTGCGGGGTCTTCGGGGTTGAACCCCATCATATCCTGTTCATGCAGTACTACAAGTTCTATCCGGTTTCGAATGGTGGATTTTATTTCATGCTACCTCGAGGATTTGGGAGCAAGAAATTTATGTTCACCTTCGCTACCAAGGATAGTTGGCGAGGGTGGCAAAAGAAGTTCTTCTTCCTGAGGGTGGCGAAGGCCTGGTCGCACGTCCCGACTAAGTGGGCTCGGGAAGAACTGGAGGCGGACGTCACTGACCCCAGGCAACTGCTAACTCCTGAGTTGGCGGCGAGGTTTGGGGACTTTGACAGACGAATCCATGCTGTCGCCGACTGGGATGCTGAGGTCCCTCCACATTCCCTCTACCCTTTCCCGGTTATGTGGAAGCTCATGATCGAGGATGTCCTTCGGGAACTAGGGGTGGTTACGGAACACAAGACGGATCTCGACATGCCAGCTCCTGCTACCGAGGGGAAGAGTTCTTGGTTGGTGCAGCTCCTTTGGAGCGAGCTCACTTTTGAAGCCTTTTCTGAAAGTAAGTTTCTATCAAAGTTTTTCAGCATAAGTGCGTGTGGACTTACACTAATTTTTTCCCTTTTTTTCAGAGATGGGCGACGATTCTGCCGCCTACTATAGGTCTCTTTTCCTCGAGCAGGCCGAGAAGGGAGAACAAACGAGGAAGAGGTGTAAGGCTTCTGGGAGTGGATCATCTTCCGCCAAAAAGACCAAGAAAGACGCCCTTCTACCCCCCTCAGAGGTTACTCCGGAAGTCATTGAAGTTAAAGCGACTTCCGCTAAGGTTGCTTATGTCATTGCAACTTCAGTCAAGGTCACAACTTTATCCCAGCCTGGAACTCCGGGGGGGTTCTGGCCGAGGTGGCCATTCCTGCACTTCCGAGTCCCACCACATCGGCGGATATATTGGGCTCTTCGGAGGGTCCTGTTGCTGAAGAGCTAGAAAGGCGCCGAAGAGCCAAGGGCAAGCACGTTCCTGTCGACGTGGAGAAGGTCGATGACTCTGATGATGACTGTGCCGAGGTCGCGCCAGGTTTGTTTATCCTTTTTCTGCAATTACTTACAAACTTAACACTTTTTCATAATCAAGGAAGTTTTACCTAATTAGACGGATGTTTCTTTTTGCAGTGGATGTGACGCCCCTGGCATGGAAGATTGAGCATGCCCGAAGGCGGGATCTTCGGGATTCCCATGTCCCGCAGGACAAAGTCCCGAAGGAGCCGTTCTGGTCTTTTACGGGGGACATGAATCTGTTCTCCGAGGACTGCCGGGAGATGGCTCCCCAAATGGTGAGGGGCGTGCTTACTCAGGCATCTTTCAAGGCAGTTGCTGAGGAGTGTGCCTCCGAGGATGCCCTTGCTACAAATGTTTCCGAGCATGCTGCTCAGGTAACTCTTCAGCCTCTTCAATTTTCCTTCCCACTTTTTGTCTAAGTGTTTTTGTCTTTTCCTTGCGAATTTTGCTAAGTACCTTTTCTTTTTGAAGCTTCTGGGGTATAGCGGATACCTCCGAGCTTGGGCAGCAAAGCAGTCTTCGGTCCGAGCTTGGGCCGAAGAAAAGTTGGAGAAGGCCAAAGTCTTCTGCATCAACTCGGTGTTGACGAACACCAAGTTGAGCCAAATATGCAAGAGAGAGATTGCTAAACTTCGGGAGGAGTTCTTGAAGGGCCATGAAGAGCTCTTGAAGGACTTTTCCATGAAGATGTCCGACCTTGGCGGCAAACTGGTCAGCCTGACTTCGGCCAATGAGGTCCTTCAAAAGGAAAAAGAAGGGGAGTCTGCCCTTCTGACTAAGGCAATGGCTGAAAATGCCGAACTCCGGGCCAAGGTCGACTTGCTGAAGGAGAGTTCGGAGAAGGAGAAGAAGACTGAGGAGCTGGAGGAGGAGATTTCCGGGCTTCAGAAAGAGGTTACTGATCTTGAGCATGAAGCGAACGAGCTAGATGTTGAAAGAAACAAAGCCGTTTAGACATCCAAGGTTGCTTTTCAGGACAGCTTCTGCTTAGCTCGTTATCAGTTCCTGAAGAAGTATCCTGACCTCGATCCTTCCTTTCTAGCTGCCCTAGATATTCCCGGGGGACCTCGGTGGATGTGGTCAAGAGCCGAATTCCTTAACTTACCTCCTCCTTCGGCAATGAAGGCGCTGGTGAAGGGTTTGGGAGCCAGAGCTTCCCACGACGCTGGGGTCTCTTAGAGATTCTAGGGCCTTTGCCTTTTTCTCCTTCTTTGTACTTTTCTTCTTGTAATCTCCTCTTTGTATATGGACCTTCTTCAATGAATTTTTCCTTCATGAATTTGGCTAAGTCTTTTTGAGCATTTTTTTGTTTCCCAATCGTCCCGACCAGTTTCGGTCAAGGGGCTTCGGTACTTTTCCCAATTGTCCCAACCTCTTCGGTCAAAGGACTTCGGTACTTCTTTGCTCGTTTCACCGGCAATCCTTCAGGCGAACTTTCGTAGTTAACAAAATTTCTTTAGGCAAATTTCAGCCTGCCCTTTGTCGGCCGTGTTCGGTAGACTTCACCTCTTTTGGGTTTATAACCCAACTGACTTAGGTAGGAATAGGAGACTTTCGGGAGCCCATGCCTTAACTCTGTTCGGCGAACATTTCCATATAGGAAAAACTTTCTGTACTTAGACAAATCTCTGGCTTGCACCATTTCTTTGTCTAAAAATTCTAAGTCTTAAAGGCACCCAAGTGCCTTGTACTTTTTCAGTTTTCCTTCTTCAGTGTTGCCGAACTTGTATGCTCCCTTTCGGACCTTGTCCAGGACCGAATAAGGCCCTTCCTCGTTTGACCGAAGTACCTTACGGGATGCTTTCCGGGGTACAGATTCGGCCCTTCGGGGGCGAGGTCTCTTTTTCCTTATTCCTTTTTGGCCTATTATGCAGGTTCGCACTTATGGCCACCTTTTGCCGAAAAGGCTTTTTTTTCGAGCTCGGCTACTTCTCTGTGTTTGACAATTAAGTCGAGCTTGATTCTCAACCCGAGGATACTTCCTCTTCCGTCAAACATCTTCATGATGGCTGAACTACTTCAAATAGGTAGTGGCTTCTGTACTGGCAACTTCTCAGTACAACAAAAAACTCTTCTGGCCACTTTCCCTTTGCTTTTCTCTTAGTCACTTGGTCCCTTTTTTGGCTTACCTCTACTTGTCTGCTGCTCGGGGGCTAAGCTAGTGGGCTAAAGTGCCTTTTCATTCTGAGGTTGGTGATGAATTATTTGAAATCCTTTGCCCATAGACTAGAAATCATTACTTGGCCAGTATCACCGTCGATATGCCTAATCAGCATATTATGTAGTTTTGGACGAACTTTTTGTGCATTTTTTTGTCGGCATGACTGCTAGAGATCCTGCCTCACCCCACTCAGTGAAGTGGTCCTCTGTTGCCGCACAAAACTTTATTTCTTCAGGTGATGTTGAGAGCGGCTCGGTGAAATCTTTCAGAGGATATTTGCTCCGAGCGCAGTCTTCGGCGCTTGTGTGTCTCTGGCTATTTTCACACCTTTTGGACAAATGGTCCTACACCCTTTTACCAATATATATAAATAATTTTATAACGGAATTACGTACCTTTGCCTGCATAGTCTTTCCTTAGTCAGGAAATATCGTCCGGAACGTCTTTACACTTTCTGCCTCTTCATGAGGATTTTCGAGACTCTTTGGCTGCGAGGTTCCTCTTTGTAGGATCTACCCTCGCTCTGTCTCTCTTGTTGGTTTCAGCCTTTCTTGCTCCTGGGATTTTGGCAACGTAGTCTGCCGACATTTGGGCGTTTACTGCCCTTCTTGGCCTATACGCGATGTGGTGTTTATTGAGTTCGGTGCACCACTTTGATAGTCTTTTCTGAATACTCTACTCTCTTTTGAGACGTTGCGCGGAGGCAAGCCCCTTCGGACAGCGATAGTATGTCCAGGAAAGTTGAGTCGGGACCTTCTGCCCGCCAGTCACAGATGACCTTTCGGGGCAATGGGTTTTGACTTCGTTGACGATGAGATATGATTTTTTCCTCGAGTGCAGAAATCTTTCGGCGATGAAGTTTAGGTCGTCCCAACCCTGCTTTTCCCGTAGATTATACTACGGGGAGCACGTTTTCCGCTAAGGACTCATCTCGTTGATCTCCGTTTCCCAAATTCCTGCGAATTGGCCCGGAGCTTTCATCTCTACCGAGGTACCGATGAAGGGGCGCTCGGCCCGGATTTTGCTGCGGCCTTCTTTTGCTAGATTTATGCATCACTTAGCCCATAGTAGAGTGCGTTCACCCTCAGACAAGGGAAATTCCTGCTGCCATTATTCGGTGCCGGTTGACTTTCAAGCGCGGACAGGGACCTCAGGAGTCCTTTTGTCCTTAGAATGCCGAGTTTCAACGACGGCGACCTAGGAGTGGTTTCCCATAGATGGCGCCAGATGATGGCGCACTGGTCGGGCATCCGATGCAATCCTGTTAGGCGGAGCCAGCATCTCCACAGTGTGCAGTGGTTAAGGCAGCAGGGGGACCCGGAGGTGTAGGCGGGTCGCGGAGGACTGGTGTCCTGGGTGGATCACCTTGGGTACCGGCTGGCAGCTTCTGAGTCTCACGGCAAGAGACAGGGAGAACCTCTAGCGTGAGAGAGAGCCCGGAAGGGAGATCCATCAGGGAAACCTGGCTGAAACACTCAGAAAACAGGGGTTAGGAGGCCCCCGGGGTGGTTTTCCGGGGAGGAACCTCTGATGCCCAAGTCAATGCCGTTTAGATAAAGATAGGCAGTAATGATAAACACAAAGGACGCTTGCCTCACGAAGACCCTTCTAGGGGCTTAGGGGAGAGTATTCAGGCGGAGAGAGGAGAATGTCCTCCGTTATGCCGCGCCTCTCTGTCCCCTTTTCTCTCCAGAAGAGAGTCGCGCCCCTAAGGGGTGGTCCGGGTTCCGACCCCCCGGCCTGTTGTCATTTCCTTTGTATAAAAGGAAGGGCGTGGAGGTCCCCAGTCGTCTACAGGCTCCTTGGGCTACGAGCCGTAGTGGGTGTAGCCCTGCGTGACAGGACGCTGGACTGCGACGGCGTGCCAGAGCACGCCTGGAGGTAGCGTGTCAGAGTTGTGTCTAAGACGTGTGCGAGCGGAGTGTTAGAAACTCCTTGATGGCTCTTAATGGCCCTGTCGTACAACCGAGGTCCCTACGGTTGATGTCTCACTTCTGAGTGAGGGGCCTTCTCCCGAAGTCAGTCTGGAACTTCGGTGTTTCCGTCTTCGGGGAGCTCTCTCCTGTAGAGGGTGTTTGAGCCTTTTTCCCCGAAGAAGGTTCAGCCGTTTTCCCGAAGGAGACTACATGCTGGTTTCCCGAAGTTTGCCTTTGGCGTGCCACCGAGGTCGCGTGCTTCAGGTGTACAACTTCCTTCACTCCGGAGTCCTTTTCGAGGTCGTACGCCTCGAGTGTCTAGCTCCCTCTTTCCTGTGGTCGATAAGCGGTTAGTGTGATAACACTTTGGCCATCAATGAGCATTAAAGTTGAATGTAGAAACATGTAGTTGCATTTAGGTTATGTGCATTTAGGGACCCAATGCATACTTTTTATTATGATTAGGAGAATTCATTTACAAGTTCAACTTGATTGTAAATTTTGTTAAGTAAATAAAGATTTTCACCTGTCATTAATGATAGAAACCATACCTGATGAGTCTTTGGACCTTGTATGGCACACTTGCATTATAAATGATTCCATTCATCAGAGTAGTGCTTGTTTTGCTTATGAATTCCTTAATTTGCTTTTGGACCCCTTCATATCTGAATTTATGCATGCAAATAAAAAATGAAAATGACAACTTAGGGCTAACTACATACCTAAATGGCTAACCCTTCATTATAATCCTTAGTTGACCCCTTTGAGTCTTTAAGCCATGTTTGTTATTTAACTCACATAATTGAGCCATATCTATTAGTATTTGTCTTTTCTTGTCCTTGAAGTAAGTTGAGCATTGCATATATGGGCTCGGGAAGGATACAAATTTGTGAGTTATGTGAGTGAGCAATAAACAAGTTTGGAGGGGAAATGTGGGGTTATTAACTTATTATTGAGTTTATGTAGCTATGGTTTGAGTATTCTTTGTATAAATCATGCACATTTGTTTGAACTTTAAAAATTAGTTGAATTTCTAGTTCTAAAAAAAATATATCTTTCCCTCATGAAAAATGCAAAATGGGTCAACATGAAAAAGCCCTCGTAAAAAAATTTTTAAAATTTTTTTTTAAAAAAGAAAGAATAAATAAATAGGGAGAAAGGTAGAAGTACTTCACTAATTTAAAAGGAGTTCACTCATGTGTTTTCTTAAAATTGTGTTTATGGGGGTTACTTGAATTGTTGCTTGGAAGTCAAGAAAAACATTTTTCTTAAATTGAAATACCTCGGGTGGGACTTTAGATTTGATTATTAGGATTGCCCATGGTGTTTATGCTTAACTTACTTCTTTAAGCCCCACCTAAAAAAGCCTTTATCCGATTTTCGTTCATACCAAACCCGGCCACAGTACAACTTTATATATATGTCATTGGACTTAATTTTGCATGCATGCTCCTTAGGGACAATTCATGGGTAGTTTGGGTCCTTTTGCAAATCTGTGGATGAAGTGGCATTATAAGCCTTAGATATACTAGGCAACCATAGATTAGAGAGTGAAACACTTAGTGAGTGATTACCTACAGTTAATGACAAGGTTCTTCTTTCATTACTTACTTTAAGTTCTCTTGAGTTGAGCTTGTACTTGGAATGACTTTATGATATGATATTGAGTATATGTTGTTAGCTTTTATGTTTTGTTTGTTTTATGTTTTTAGGTTAATAAATGCTAGGGACTAGCATTTTTCTAAGTTTGGGGGAGTTTGATAAATGTAAATTTTATGGTCAAATATGTTGATTTTTTGTCAACTTTGACCACCATTTACTACCGCACCAATCAACATTTTTGACCGATTCTTGTTTTGATCCTTCATTTTGTAGGTTGGAGAAGTAGACTGCAGCATTGAAATGGCACTGGGACAAGTGGAACGAAAAATAGGCATGTGAAAGTCAAGTGGATTTATAATTGAGAGGCTTAGGCCCTAGAAGTGAAGCCTAGGCGCCATAATTCAAAAGCTGGCTACCTGAAAAATGCACTCTGAAGGCCTAGGTGCTAGAGCACCCCCTCCTGAGGCCTAGGCGCTAGGCACCCTCAAGCCTGAAGGCCTAGCCGCCAGAGCACCTCCCTCTTGAGGCCTAGGTGCCAGGCACCAGGGAAAGTGGTCCCCTACCTCAAATTTAAACTCAAGCTTGCTATTGGCCAAGGATTTCTATCCAAATGCTTTGGTGAGTGAAAGAGACACCTCCAAGGGTAGAAAAACCTGGAACCTAGCAAAAGAAGGGGACACTTCATCTTCATCATGTCATCCTAGAACTAGTTTTTTCTTAGCCACCATTGTTAGTTTTCTTGGTTTTTCTTGTCACAATTGGAGCTAACTTGGAGACTACTTGGAGTGCTCAAGGGGAATAGCTTGGAGACTTTGAATTCAAGATCTTCTAGTCATCTTGGATTTATTCTTTCATCTTCCTTGCAGTTTGTCATGGATGTTATTATGTTTATTCTCATGGTTATGTTTCACTTAGTTATGGAGTAGTTTTCTCTACACTTTCTATGGATATAGCTACTTGGATTGATTATGTTGAATGAATTTATGGGTATATGATGCTAGTCTTCTATTAAATGTATGTTTATTCTTCTCTTGAGCTTAATGTTGTATTAACTAGTTGATGACCACAATTAGTTACACTATAAATTTCTTCTAAACTCTTGGAAAAGATTAGAAGTAATTGGATCTAGGAGAAGAATTTAATGGCTATGGACTTGTTGAAAAATTAGTCTAAGTCATTAGGTAAAGGTAAATTGAGCTCTAATGCCTCTTTCTAAGCTTATAATCGGATGGAAATCTTTATTAAGTTTAGATTAGAGAGATTAATTCTTTTACTTGGACAAGTAAGAATTTAATTGAATAACTTTATCAACATATATTGGAGATTAACCCACTCACCTAAGTTCACAAACTAATCAAGACAAGTAGTGAACCTATAGGAAGTGTTCTATCATAATTTGATAAAAACTACAATTTGTTACATTGCATACTTGCATTCTAGGTTAATGGTATTCCATTTAGCTAAGTTTAGTCACTTGTTTAAATTGCCTACATTTCCATCAAACTTTGATTATTTAGCTAAAGTTTACTTTGAGTGATGGTACTTGGCAATCAATTTAATCAATCATCGTGGAAACGATACTCACTCACCCTATCTACACATCCACCGTGCACTTGCGGGGTAGGGATTAAAAATTCAACAACAGGGTCATCTTGAGAAGGCTAGAGCAGATTTAGAAGGGTAATTAGGAATTTGTTTTCAAGAATTCAGAAACAATGGTGTTGATTAGCAAAAGCAAGAGTAGTAGTTCTGTTTTGCAATGAAAGCTTATGGCAGCAATTTCTGAAGCAAATTTGTCCGTTGTGATGATGGCTGTGAATACGGTTGACCTTACCGCGTTGCACATAGATGACCGGAGCTCGCATTGGTAGCTTGCTCCTATGAGTCTATGACACTTTCGTTCCACTTTTATCACCTCTTGTCCTACACCGCCTTCGGTTTGGATAATGGTTTATGGTTTCGGGCGGTGGAGATGGGAGTGACGGTGGCTATCAAGGATGGGGGAGTTGGCAACAGATGAGGAGGGAATTGGTGGAGGTTGGACTTGACTAACGATGGGAGGGGTTGCCGAATTCTAGTCTTTCAAGTTTTTTTCCATTTTTTCAGCGATATCATCATTATTTGCTTTTCTTTTCCACATCATCGTAGTGGTTTTTTTAATAATTTTTCTTTTCCACATTATTAATAGTAGGTGATTTATTGTACAACCATGGTAAATCATCCACGTTGACATTTCACGTGGCATTCCCTAGTTATACAAACAGTTTCTATCCACAAAAGGTTTAAAATGAAACACTTCAACAATGTTAGAGACTTAATATAAATCGAGGTTAGGGTCCAACATAGTACGATATTAAAGGTTAGGGGCCATATATATAATTAACCCGGCAACTACTTGTTTGATGTGGAAAAGAAAACACTGAAAAGACATTGTTCTTTTATTTCGCCCAAATTGGCACCTCAAGATTGTTTTTCTCACAATTAATGCATTGTATGTTCTATGACAAGCTTGCGTGACGTTATGTTGTACCCTTTTTTGAATTTTAAGTAATATAGAGGATTGAAATGCCCAATAAGAAAAAACAACATAGATTCATAGAGCATTTTTTCTTTATTTTTTATTTTTTTCCAGAGGATGGGTTTTTTGTTTTTATTTTTTTTACTAATTTTTTTTGCTTAAAATATGTACTTGCTTTTTTTCCAAAAATTAAATGCACAAATGTTTATCAGTACAGTACTGCTTAATTCTTTACCAAAAAAATTGGAATATATAATTTAGGTAATTTCTTATTCTTATTATTTTTTATAGTAATCATAATAATAATAATACTAATATAATAGTAAGTAAAAAATATGTATCTGGTGGAACGTATAATTAATTAATATAATTATATTTAATGATATGAAATTTATTAAATGTAATCATCACAGATATAATCACATTTGAAACCAATAATTCATTTTTTAGCCTAAAAAATATAATTATTAAATAATGATATGAAAGGTATATATAATTATATAAAATAAATTTTACTCCCTATATCTAGATTGTTTACACTATTTGTAAACGGTATATAAGTTAAGAAAGATGAAAAAATTATGTATTATTTCACTTTTCTCTTGTACTTTTTCATGAAAGGAAAAAATATGAAAAATAAAAATTGAAATAATAATTTCGTGGTAATATGAAAATTGCTTAGCGAACTCAAAAAACCCCATCCCTCCACCATTATAAATATGTGTGTGCGTGCGTGCGTGCGTGTGCTCGTCCGTGCGTGCGTCCGTGCGTTGATGCGTACGTCCGTGCGTGCATCCGTGCGTGCGTGCATGCGTCCGTGCGTGCATCCGTGTGTCCATGCGTCCGTGCGTCCATGCGTCCGTGCGTGCGTCCGTGCATCCGTGCGTGCGTCCATGCGTGCATGCGTGCGTGCGTGTGTGTCATCTTATGTACGGCATTTCCGTTTATGTTAACGTAAACATTGTTAACTAGACTCTAATGTCATCCTCCTATTGCAGATGAGTAATATCGTCTTTGTTCTAAGGCTAGCACTTTTCCAGTTGTTAGATTTCTGAACATATTCCTAGTTTGTTCTAATGGGTGTTTTCTGCTTTAATCTTTATCCTATTTGTGTTAATAAATGGATTGAGAGCGGGTGTTTAAAGAAGAATAAATAAGTATAAAGCCTCTTTGGTTCAGAGTTAAGTTTGTCTCTCCTTCTAGGCGCTATTAACTAGGATTGGAGATTTTAACTACTGATTTGTAATGGATTGGATTGCTGCACTTGTTTACTTGAGGACTTTATAGTTTTCCTTGTTTTCATTTTTTCTGGAAATAAATTGTTTCTTGTGTATAAACGATGATCGATGATTCAAGTGTTGAAATTCGTAGGATTTTGTAGTTTTGACTATTCAATATGAGGTTGAAATGTGTTTTCATTTACTCTATGGGCTTTGTTATTTGAATGGGTCTAACTTTATATTCATAGGTTCATATCCAGCCATTGTAATATAAGTGTTACTGTTATGCCTTATTGATGATTTTTGTTTGGCCAACTAGGTATATCTTGGCTATCTTAAAGCTGGTGCAGATATTATCCTTACAACTTCATATCAGGTATAGTTAATGGTTTCTTGCTGTCCATCCTTCTACTCGAGCGTGTATGTATGAAAGCAGGCTCAAGTATTACTCACCATGACAGGCAATTCACATGCTTCTCTAGTTGTTTATGGAACTTGTTTTTTGCTATGCTTATTATTATTTTGATGGTTATGGACTGTATTAATGGAGAACTGTTTCTTCTCTTCCTCTCTCTGGTTTCTGAAGCCCCAGATCTCGCACCTTTCACCCAAAGAAATACCCTTGGTTATTGGTGCAATTCTGAGGTAAGATAAGTGGTTTTCCTGATTTTATTCAAAGACGTTCATAGCTTGTGCATGTCAAGAAAGAAAATTCTTGTTGGGTAATTTAAGTATACTAGAAAAGATGTTTGTTGGGTAATTTGTTTTGTTGTTACATTTTATTTTCTATGGATTTTGTTGGAGTGTTACGGGGTGTCTTTTAGTTGATCATCTATCATGCCTAGTCTACTGTAGGTGTGGCTTAGGCGAACTCAAGTTATTTGAAATGTGTTACAATATGGTACTTTACATGTTCTATGAGCTTTTCTTGGATATTCGAAGGTTCATGATCTTCAGGTGTTAAAAACTACTGACCATGCTTGGTGCTTCATATACTTTGTCAGTTTTTTGCTTCTGTGTAGGGTGCAAAATCTTGTTGCTACAAGGAACCTAAAAGTTCTTTGACTTGATTAACCAGCAAGAAGTTTAGGAGTGGTGTAACACAAGATAAATTCATTGAGATGGAAAAATGTTGAGATGTGTGTTCAACTAATTAGAAACTGAGTCAAAGCTTGTAATTGGATTAACCCCTCTCCCTCTTTTTGAGATAAGAGCTCTGAAAGTTCAGTACTGTTTTAAGAGCTTAATTGTTACTTTGAGAAATCGTGTTTTACAAGCAAATGGAATTTGCTGCACCTAAATGTGTGGAATCCACAATGCCATAGCTTGATTTGTTCAGTTTCTGTTAGTTTCTTATCTCTTCTATTTATATAAAATTCTCCATGCTCTTTCTTTCTCTCATACAAGAGTGGTGTACCGAAAATGGTGAATTGTGACTTGTTATCGCTGTCTATGTGTATTGGAGTTTTATTACTGGGAATTGGAAGTTGTTTCAGGCTTAGTTTTCAAGCATTTGCATGTTATGTCAGCCTGGTTATAATGAGTTGTTGCTTTCTAATAAAGCAATACATGTGATATGTTATTTGTTGCGTGATTTCCATTGGGGTTATATGGTCATTCTGAGATTTTTTATACTCGCTTTCAATTCAATAAAATTCCATTTCGATTTCTTCAGCAAAATGCTGCCTGGGCGTTGTCCAACTTACAAGTCTCTTAAGGAATATTAACTTTTATATTTGTGGTTGAATTACTTCCTTAGACCTTTAATTTGAGTTAAATGTTTAGTTTAGTCACTGAGGACAAATACTACATTGTTATTAATAGTTCCGAGATGATGGTGCAGCATTTTATAATAAAGATGGATTTGCAGGATTGGTGATAGTTTATGACGATATATGTCATTTACTCCTAATTAAAAATCAAAGTTATGATGACTAAAATTTAGTCCAATATCATTTTAGGCTTTATAGTTTCAAGTTTAATTTTGTTTTAATTTCAAGTCACAATGATTATAATTTAGGCCAATAACTTAACATAAACATCAATTATGAGATTTCAACATAACATGATTGTTACACCTAAGCTTTGAAGGTGCAAGTTTTTTCCTAAACCTAAACTACCTTTTGCTCATGGCGTCCCTCATGAAGTGAATCCTTAATTCGATTGAGATTGGTGTTACGGCTGTGTGCGAGCTTGAGCTTTTGGCAAAGCTGATGGGTTAGCACGATCTATCTAGGAAAACGGTTTTAAGGGCACGACGGCGAGGATGAGGCAGTACTTCACCATCCCGACACCAGCTGTCTCCATTCTGAGCCATCTACGGCGAGAAAATGCGAAGTCCCACCTTCTGCTAAGAAGATTGAGAGGAAAAAATTGAAGGCCTGGTTGGGGGATTATGATGGGCGTCTGGATGATGATGGTAATGAAGGCTCTGAAATCAAAAAAATGTGAAGGTTTAAGGTTAATTGAACATTTTTTGTTGAATTACTTCCATTGACTTTTAAAATTGGTTCAAACATTCAGTTTAGTTATAGAGGATAAGAATTACAACATTATCAACAGTTTCAAGATGCTAGTGAAACATTCTATAATGAGGATGAATATGCAACATCGATGGTGATATTTTAAGAATGATCTATACCATTTATTGTGAATTATTTCCTTAGATCTTAATTTGAATTAAATGTTTAGTTTAGTCACAGAGGACAAATATTACATTATCATTAACAGTTCCAAGATGATGGTTCAACATTTTATAATGAAGATGGATTTGCAGCATTGGTGATAGTTTACGATGATCTAGGTCATTTACTACTAATTAAAAATCAAAGTTATGATGACTAAAATTTAGTCCAATATCATTTTAGGCTTTAGAATTTTAAGTTTAATTTTGTTTCAATTTTAAGTCACAATGATTATAATTTAGGCCAATAAGTTAACATAAACATCAATTATGTGATTTTAGCATAGCATCACTGTTACACCTAAGCCACAAAGGTGCAAGATTTTTTTCCTAAACCTAAACTACCTTCTACTCATGGCATCCTTCCTGAAGTGAATTCTCATTCCAGTTGAGATTGGCATTACGATGGTGTGCAAGCTTGAGCTTTTGGCAAAGT
This sequence comes from Aquilaria yunnanensis, assembly GCA_039654915.1. Lineage (NCBI taxonomy): Eukaryota > Viridiplantae > Streptophyta > Magnoliopsida > Malvales > Thymelaeaceae > Aquilaria > Aquilaria yunnanensis. The sequence goes on from CM077600.1 coordinate 20,723,581, forward strand.
TGATGGGTTAGCACGATCCATCCAGGAAAATGATTTTAAGAGCATGACGGGGAAAATGAGGTAGTACTGCATCATCTCGACACCACCTGTTTTCATTTTTTAGCCATCTACGGCGAGAACACATGAAGCCCCACCTCCCGCCAGAAAGACATAGAGGAAAAAATTGAAGGCCTGGTTGGGGGGATTATGATGGGTATTTGGATGATGATGGTAATGAAGGCTCTGAAATGAAAAAATATGAAGGTTTGAGGTTAATTGAACATTTGTGGTTGAATTACTTCCATTGACCTTTAAAATTGGTTCAAACAGTTAGTTTAGTCATAGAGGATAAATATTACAACATTATCAATAGTTTCAAGATGATGGTGAAACATTCTATAATGAGGATGAATATGCAACAGCAATGGTGATATTTTAAGAATGATCTATGCCATTTATCACGAATTAAAAATTAAAGCCATGGTAACCAAAATTTAGTCCACTATCATTTCACATTTTAGGGTTTCAAATTTAATTTTGTTCCACTTTCTTGTCACAAAGATTTAAGGTCATTTTTGGCTTCACTTGGAGCCAGTATCTGAGCCGCAGGTTTGTTGCATGTTATTCTTCCCGTGACAAAGAAAGTAATTACTAGCATTATCTGAAATCAACGTTCCAAAAACCTGTAGACCATGTCTTTCACATTTTGAACACTTCTCATATTTGTTACACATGCTCAATTATTCTTAGGTTTCACATGGACCATACCTTGGGCTTTACTACCTCACACCTTCAGGAGCACGTTCATTGATTAAGATGAATGGTTATCATGTGTGTCATCTGACTGACCTCGGTAGGGTTGCTTTTTCAAACCTTTTTAAGCTTGTAGATGTCGATTTAAGAGGAAATATGATTCGTAAGAGCTTAACATCAAAAGTTAGGCTACTTGACATGGGACCTACAGTCAAGCTGCCTGAATCAACAGATGTACTTGAAGAAGCCACATTTAACACTGAGTTAGCTGCTGTGAAGACTTGTGTGCTTGACTTGTTTGGATGCGTAGAACCTCCACCAGCAGTTGCTCATGTGCTATATTTCCTCAAAGATCACGACACATTTGTGTAATATCCTTTTTGGTCCTAACATTTCTTTTTCAAAAATTTTGTATCTTCATCCATTCATTTATCCACATTAATTTACAGGAGGTATAGGGAGCTTTGGTCCCACCCAAAGATAGCAGGGACTTGTATTTGGATTTGTGCGTCCATAAAGGATGAACCAGTAATATCAGAAACACTGATTAATTCTGCACGCCTGAGGATTACAGGGATTTGGATGGATCATATGGATAACACACTGACCAAGTTGATGAATTCCATTTCCAGTCTATTTCATGGGGAAGCTACGATGAAACTTGAACGGCTCAAAGTTGTGTCTACTTTTCAAAAGGTTCTTAAAGAAGGTAAAACATCTTAAGAATTATTCTTGGATGATTCCAAGTGTAGATCAATTTAGAATTTTTTTTTTCACACATGGTGTGAATGTGCTACTGATAGGAAAAAACAAAGAATACTACAAATCTAGCTATATAGTTTAGCAATGGCAAGGCCAAACTCTGTTGATTGTTGTTGCTTGACTTGTAGTGATTGTCCATGCTCTTACCTTCCTTATCAACAGACCTAGATCGTTGGACAGCTCAAAGAGGAATATATGTGAGGTTTGGTGAACCAATAGGCGTGATGATCTACTTCCAGGATGTGCTTGTGCACTTTGTTGATCATCATTAGGAAATGCTTGTGAGTTATATTGTGCTGATTATGACATATTTGTTTCCAACTTATATGGCTGACTTTGCATTGGCACTCTACCGAGCTGACATTGCATTATACCTCCGTGAGTAAACTGTCACTTTTAGTTTGTCTTTCTTTTTGTTGGAATTCTTGGCGTACCAAGATCCTTTTAAGATAGGATTTGAGCTCATTGAGCTAACTCTAGCTTGAACAGCTATCTAAGGCAACTAGAAGTAGTTCCCCTTAGCTCAAGTTAGCTCAAGTCAGCTCACTTCAGCTTCTGGCAGCTGAATGTAGTTGAACTTCAGCTCAAGTTAGCTCACTTCAACTATAAGTAGCTCAAAGTAGCTAGACTTCAGCTCAAGTTAGCTCAAGTCAGCTCAAATTAGCTCACTTTAGCTTTTGGTAGCTGAATGTAGCTAGACTTCAGTTCACTTCAGCTGAGAGCAGCTAACTCCAGCTCAAGGTTAGCTCAAGGAGCTGGACCTCAGTTCATGGAGCTTGGTTGGAGCTCAAAGGAGCTCAATGGTGCATAAGTAGCATAGTGAGCTAGCTTTGTGCCAACTCACCTTGCTTTTAGCTCAAAACTACCAAGAGACACATCTTTTGTGTAAAAGTATGTCTCTTCATCAAAAGAGATGACTATTGGCTAAAAGAACATGTTTTTTCATCCAAAGGAAGTGTTCCTTGAGTGAATAGACATGTATATTCGGCCATGGGGTGATTAGGGTGGTTATTGCACCAAGAGTGATGTCCTTTGACATTAAACGACATGTATATTCGGCCATGAGGTGGTTATAGCACCAAGTGTGATGTCCTTTGGCCTTAAAGGACATGTATTTTCGGCATAGGCTAGAAAAGACATGTTCCTTGGCCAAAGAAACAAATCATTTCGGCCAAGACATGTCTCTTGGCCAAAGGGACATGTCTCTTAGGCCAAAGGAAGTGTTCATTGGCCAAAAAGACATGTATTTTTGCCACTATAGATGACCCTTGGCCAAAGGAAGTGTTCTTTGGCTTAAAAGACACCTTTTTTGGTGTAAAGGTATGCCTTTTGGTCATCTATAAATAGGCTAAAGGGCCGGCCATTCAAAGCACTCATTGGGATTCCATTTGCTTCATTTTCTTGAGAGAAAAAGTTTTCTCCTTCTATTTTCTTTAGTGGCCAAAATTTTAAACACTTTTCTAGAGCATTGTGAGTGGATTTACATTGAGATTGTTCATCTCAATTCAAGCCTCAAGGTGCTCCTCCAAGATCAAGTTCTTCCTCTTTTTCGCCACACATAACCAAGAAGGAAGGTACACATTCTTTCTTGGTTTAGTAGCATGCTAGGATTTATTTATTATTTACATGATTGTTCTTAGTAGCATGCTAGGATTTGTTTGACACAATAAGTATGTAAAATTGACATGCTATATAACATATTATATCAAATGCATAAAATATGTTAAATAAATTGGAATGATGCATGCTTGTATTCATGTTGAACTCAATTGGACAAATATGCATGTGGCATATACATGAGTAGATAACATAAGAATGTGTTATCATAAGATCCTGAAATCTTCACTTTTCCTCTTCTATTTTTCCTATTGTTTATATCGTCCTTTTTTTTAGGTTTCTTCCCATGTAACTGAAGTTAGATGGTAGCTGGAGTTGGATGGTCGATAATAGCAAGTTGAGGTTGGTTCTTGCCTCGTATGAGTATTCAGTAAAACTAGGCTTGTTGATTTGGTTGACCCATTCATTTTGTCGTATGCAAGGAATGTGTTTTCTCTTGCAAAAAACAATCCAAATATGTTTGTAAACATACACACAAAGTTTCAGTCAAAGATTCACAGTGACAGAAAGTCAACCTCATTTTTTACCCATTTGGGAAAAAAGTGCTCATGTTAGTTGCTCACCAGCTAAATCCTTGAGTAATCGGTGACCAAAACCAACAGTCATGCTAACACTCAAAACAAACTTGCTTGCAAAGAAACATAAGACTTTTTTAGCGAAAATGCAGACCTTGCCACTCTTTCTGCAGACATGGACGGTGGACCTTCTAATCAAGACTACTCAGGGTTTCCAAAACGAGTTTTTAATCCTGAGACAAATCAGATACGAAACCACACTTGTCCCCTAAAATTTAGATGGAAATACAACCTGCAACAAAAAGTCAATTCGGCCAGTCAAACTAGCTCAACTACTAAGTCTACTTACTGCAGAAAACTCAAGTTTGTCATTGCTAAGCAGAAATATTCGATGGTTTTAGAAGACCAACAACAGAAATTAGCCAGGTTCTACTGAGAGCAAAACTGACATAAAGGCACGAAGATGCTTACATTGCTAATAGTCTATATCAAAGACTACCGATTCAGATATCTGCACTACATAGAACTGTAACACTTTTGAAGTTACAAACACAATTACACATTCGTTGCACAAGGAACACACACTACATATACGCTTCCAGGATCTGCAGATTAATCTGCTTCAAAACCAGAGAAACACTTGGCCCTCCTGTGCATGCTCAAAACCAATTGGAAAGAAAACTGTTTATGGACTTGGCCAGTACTGTAACAGCTATTTGAACTTTTCAACCAAGCATCGCTACGTTCACGAGTTCAGTTATTAATTCCTGAAATTCTGAAATTCGACAATATCATTCACAATCTAACTACCTTCACAAAAAACATCAGACCACAACTATACCAATGAGCTACTGCCCTTGTTCTTCATCAGACCACAAAAATTGTGATAGCATATTTCTACTTGTCATCTGCAGGCTGCAGGGAAGGAAGCATTTCAAGCAGGAAAGCCATTTGTCTCTGCAATTGTGCTACATTATCTTCCAGGGTGGAGTCATGACCTTTTGCAGCCATTTGACCTTGCAATTGCGCTAATGCTTATAAAGCAGTTGGCCAAGAACCTGATGCAATTGCCAATTGCAGCCTAGCCATAGTAGTCGATGAAATTATGTTAGGGTTTTTTTTTATTTTTCTAAGCCGGAGTTATATGTTGAAAAAGGAAAAGGGGGAACTCCAAAGGTTTTAGCAAAATTGCTCTCACATGGATGCTTTTCATCACACCTGTAAGAACGTCTATGATTCCAACACTAATATACTTGTGCCATGTATTTCTGAGGCACTCTGTAGACCAGCTATTTACTCCATCTATATGGAGCAATGCTACATGCATCAAAACTTTAGCATACATAATAATTTAGCAAAACAAGTACATGGAACATCTTTTGATCAAACTCAAAACGAAATTCTTGTGTGTGTTAAAATTAACTTATTATCTCTTAAAACCTTGTTCTTGATCCATGAGCCATAAAGATTTTAGAGGCAGTATTCATGTAGACTGTTTAAGGTCCAACTGTAAGTTCAATAATCTAGTTCCACTTTGAAATTCATAGGGAAAGAAAATAGATTTATAAACTTTTTATACTTTGCACAAATACATTTTGAATAGCCAAATGAAATTTCCTCAAAGTTGATATGTAAAACCAAAAAGAGAAAGAAAAATAATAGCACACAATAGCTCCTAAAACCCAAGCATATCGAACTGACCCAAACTATCTTTTATGCGAGCAAGGTTTTAATCAGGTTTTTACTCATGTGGGTAGGGTTGGGTACTAAAATATATAACTTGGTCAAGGTAGCAAGGCTGGTTGGGTTTTGTGGAAACTTGGCCAAACTCGTTCCATGAACACCCCTATAATAATTTTCTTTGGGTTATATTGGGCTAAATTCAATTTAATATAAATAGCTTGTTTTAGGCGCTTTCTATTTTTTAAAACTCTGTTTTGCTTGAGGTCTTATTATTTTCCTGTATGGGCCTTCAAACATTTCGATTTGCTAATTATATTATATATTAATTGTGGAACAAAAACATTATAAGGACTTTCTCCAAATTTGGAGGTTGCAGCTATCAAAGAGAACAACTGTAGTTGTCGAGAAATCTACAAGTTTGGAGACTGCAACTGTCAAAGGTCGAAGAGAACAACTGTAAGGACTTTCTCCAAATTTTGTTTATCTCACAATTTTTGTGCTTTATATATTCTAGTCCTTATGTTATCGATCGTTTTATTTCAGCACCTAAATTTATTTTGTTCACAATTTTGGTTTTTTGTCTTTATTAAGTTAATGTTATACTTTACTACTTATAGTATTTCCATTTACCTATTGATCTCGAAATTTTACTTCAATTTTTATGTCAATACTTAAACAACATTTTTTATGGGAAGGTTATCTCTATCATTCTAAAGAAAAAATTTGGTTTTTATGATTTTTTTGTCACGACTTAGACTATCCCCAAATTGTGCTTGGACTTTGCAGTTTAAACATGTAATTTGTATCATTTTTTTGTGTTACTTTTTTTATATGTCAATGGTTAAACACCACTTTTAGTTATTAAATTCTTGCCCTTTAACCCATTAATCCCAAAATTTTATTGTATAGAGATTGGATCATGATTTTAGGCTAACCCCAAATCTCAAGTTTTTAAATTTTGTGGGAATTTTGTTTTGCATCAATGGTTAAACCCAGTTTTAAATACTATAACTCTAATATCTCTTCTTTTTATCCCTAAACTTTGTTACTTAATAACTATTTTGCTATATTTATATTAAATTCTACTACAGATTAAATTACAACAATGCGTGGGACAATAAACCTCATTAAATTTTATTTATTTTCTTATTTGATTCATTTAATATTCTTTATTAATTAAATTGGGCTACATTCATTCACAATTGGGCCACATGGTTTTTAGGCCAATTTTTTTAATCAATAATTATATTTTATTAATTATAGTATGCTAGATTCCTTTATATAATCATTAATCATATTTTACTTACTTTAATATTATCACTTTGCAATTGAGTTTCCAAAGATAAAAACATAAATTCACATTTCAATTAATGAAGTCATTTTGTGATATGTAAAGTCGATTGAAATAGCTACCCTTCCATTTGACAGATTATGAAACTAGTTAGAAATGGAAATTAGAAGCGGGTTGGCAAGAGTTATCTAGATTTTGCTATTCATAACCTGAACAAATCTGTATATATGCCTGAGTTTTGCTTTTCTTTACCTAACCCATCCTTAACTTACATAAAACCTACATTGTCATCGGTTCAGTTTGGGGCAAATCAATTTTGTGCATAGCATGGGTTGGAGGATCACCCCAAAACTACAATGCTTTAATTATGAAAAAAATAGTATTGAGTTGTGGATTTAAGTGAAATAAAAAAAATGGCTTTTTAGAGTCTTCTCCTTTATTGATCGAACAAAAAGTGACCTGTACATTACTCCATCTATGCTATGGCCTTCAAAAGACAACGAGTTCAAGTTTGGGCTACAAGAATTTTAGAAAGGATACCAAATTTTTATGCTACATGTGATAAGTTTTCATTTTTAGGATGTCCAAAAAAGGATGAGTTGTTTCTTTTTTTATAAAGTTTTTAATATCTAATTTATCTTACTATTCTCATTTATACTTTCTCTACACAAAACTAAAAAATTGCACAAACCCAAAAAAGAATATTTTCTTTTCCTAATCATTATTTAAACTCTCAATACACAAAATCCAAAAAATATATTTTTTTTATTTTAGCTTTAGGGGTAAAAATGAAAAGAATAACATAAATTAAACATATCTTAATCTCCGTATTCATAGAAATGCGTCATCCAAAAAAGGACAGGAGGAGTATTTGTTTATTTATTTAGTTTTTTTTAAGAAACTATTGGTGGGTTGAGGCAATGGACCTTCTAGCGCAAGTTCATATTCAGCATGTATGAAAGTCAAGCTAGGCTGAGTTTGATGCATTCTAATTTTAATTAGGCTGTACTCAAATTGACCTGAGATGGGCATTGTCTGGGCTGGTCTGATTATTAATTCTACATGTAGTGCAACGGCACACAGGCCTGTCATAAAATTAGAAACTATAGTTCTTTAATTGTGAGAAAAACAATCTTGAGGTGCCGATTTAAATAGAATGGCTTTTCAGTGTCTTCTTCTTTGTTCATCGAACGAGAAGTGACATCTTTAAAGTTTCTAAATTATGGGCCTTGTATTGGTACCCCCAATCATAGTCGTATATTCTTTTCTATTAAAATTTGGCAAAAATTACTCTTCATAACAATAGTTCATATTTTGTTGTTTTAATCCTAAAAGTTCATTCCCTCCTCTTTGAGCCATCAGATTGAGATCTGATAAGGGAAAGGCTTGTAGAACCCCAATTTTTCCGGTTACAGAGGGTCTCAAATTTAGTCCCCTCAATTTTTCCTAAAATCTCATCATCTCTTCTTCCGCAAGTCAACCTTTCTTCTTATCTTCCTCAATTTTTGGCATATCTTCTTCTTGCTCAAATTAATATTATGTTCACATCACTAATTTGCCTGATTGGTGACATGGGGCGTTGTGGCTATTAGGATGTTGTGATTTAGACCTTGAGTGGGTTGTGGGTGGTCGGATTACTTTTGTCTCAGTTGCTGCTCATCTTCCTCAATATGCTAAAGTCGTTCCCCACCACTCATCGCCCCCAATCTTGGTGTTAGATTGTAGAAAATTGGAGAAGATGAAGTCCCTCATTGATACTGGCAGGGTATGTTTCCAAGTCGCTTCCATGAGTCAAGGTTCAACGGCAAGTCCTTCTCCGATGTTTAATCTCTCCGCGACCATCGTCAGCGCTGAAATCATGGCACTTCCGACCATCATCAAGTTGGTTTTGCATGGTGAACTTGACTTATCTTAGAGCCATAGGCCCCGTTTGAGAACAGCTTTTGTCAGTATGGTTAGAGTTTTGGATAATTTGTTTAATGATTGAAATGAAAATGCTAAAGCTAAAAGCGAAAAGCTACAATTGGATAACTTTTTTAAAACTCTAATGCTAATCGCTGACGCTAATGCTAAACGGGGCCATAGTCTAGCATATCTAACAGTGCAAAAAATCTGATTCGCCGCAACTGGCAGCCCATGAAGTGCTTTCTAAGTATGATGTCATCAATAATACTTTCTTCTTCACTATTTTATTGATCACCACTTAAATTTGAGATGTTTCCGGGATTTAATCGAAATAATAAGTGTGTTTACATAGCTAGACTCCTAAAAATAAAACAAATTACTGGTTTGGGTGAACCATTCAAAGCAGTGGCTCTTCATGAAGATTGCTCAAGTTCTATATATGAGATCTGTCTATTATATGTCATACCTCTAAAAATAGTGGGATATCAAAAGAATGAAGATAAGCAAACTTCCCCCTCTATTTGTTGTTGTGCACATAATTCTTATTGCTTTTTTTTTTTCTTGGGTGAGAATTTTTAGAGTAAGTACCTTAAATAAACGGCTAAATATATGTCAAGTTCTTACACTTTCTACTATGATTCAAGCTAGCTTATGTTGTAAATGCTGAAGAATTATACTGTGCTTTTCTTGATTTCTTGAAAATTAATACCAACATTTTCCACTGAAGAGTTTAGTATTACTCTGAACTCATTATTATTTGCTAATAGTGAAGCTATCATACTTGCTTGTACATTTACTGTATAAATTTGCTGAACATGCTTATTGAATTTCTTGATTAAAAAGAGAGTATGATATAGGCTTACTTCCGTGCCGTTGCTATTCTCAAATGAGGTCCTTTGGTGTCTTTTGAATTGTCTGCCTTAGTTAATTCCTAAAGGCCTAAATCTACAACGCACCCTCGAACTTTATTGACTCAGACATATAACCTTTTCAATTATGACTCCGGACAGCTCAGCCCTCAAACTTTGTGAACTGGGACATATAACCCCTTCTATCTGATGAAAATGTTCTTTTTACTTTTCAAGGGACTTAAATGATAATAACATTAAACAAGGAGACCAAACTAGATATTTTAGCATATTACTGTTTGAGAGGTTAACTTCCTCTGCAACTTCGCTTATAGGAGATCAGAGAGTTCCTTGGAAAATTGGGAGTATTCTCAACATGTCAATTGGAGCTGCGGAAGAAGACCACATGTCAAACAACAATATGCAAAAATACCAAGTTCAGCCTCTTTGTTCAATATTAATGTCATTTAAGCCTTTGAAGAACAAAAAAGAACATTTCCACTAGTTAGAGGAGATTATATGTTCCAGCTTATAAAGTTTGGGGGCTGAGTTGCCCTAAGTCATAATTGAAGGGGCTCAGTGTCTAAGTCAGCAAAGTTTAGGGGTGACCTATGGGTTTATGCCATTCCTAAAAGATCACTTGTTTGTATTGCCTAGTATTTTAATCGAGGGTGCTGGTAAGCATACTTGGTTCTTTCCATACCAATTCTGTTTTATTTTCTTTAACTATTCCTCTTTCCTCATCAAGAAATAATACCACCTCTCATCTTTTAAGAGATACCCTTGCAACTATCCATACATGGTAGTTTGCAGATTTCTTGATTTGTATCAAGTGTATTAATTCGAAGCCTTTTCAGAAGTCAACTTCTAAGAGCCTGCAATTGAAATGAGGTTTTAGAAATTCTGCAATCTGAGTTTGTCAAGTAAAAAATGTGTTACTGGAATTAGGTGAAACCATTAGATGATAGGGCTACTAGGCTAGAATTTGTTCTGCGAGTTGATGCATAAGCTCATTGGAAGGTTGAGTAATTATTTTTTAGGCAAGGATAATAGCTTAGAGTGCCAGCAGGGCCATAACTTGAAAATTTTTCTGATGAAACTGACTATTATATCTATAAATCTTGTTGCGGAACATGTAAGTTAGGTGGGAAAGCCACTGCTGCTAGGCCACAACTGGTTTTGGGAGTTTATTTTGAGACTAGTTAGAAGATTAAGCAATGATGTTTGTGGCCAATGAAATGGCTGGATGACTACGGCTTCTAATACTAGGGGTGTCATTTCTTGAAATGTTGTCCCATGTAGCCGATGTACCTAAACTGTTAAATCTATTAATATACACTTGCACGCATTTATTTTTGCTTGCAACAGGGCTTGTTGCTCTTTTCATTGGTTTGGAGTTATCTTGTTGATATGTATATACATTTGATGGTAGGGGTTGCTGGATTTGGAACTACGGAAGGGCAAAATGGAATCAGGATTAGCTATGCTTCTTATGGGTTGAGGAAGCGCAGATAGTAGAGCCATACTGGTACTGACATTTTGTAATATGCTATTCATATTAGCTTCAGATTAAAGGAGATATTTATGACAATTAGAAGCATCTTTTATCTTGTATGGGTAACTTGAAACTTGCGTCTAAATCAGATGTGTTTGACCATATTATGAAGTTGCATTGAGATTTCTACTTCTTCATACAAAATGATTGATGGTGGTAAAGATGAGCTAATGAAAGGGAGTAAGACACTGAAGCTGCTATATCGAAATAAAACTTGAGTCTAATTTTAGCTTTCCACAAGAATGATGATGATGATGATGACATCCATTATCATGTTGAATTGATGCTTATCCGTTTTGCAGTGGCCTGTGAGCCATCTTCTCGAGTAGGCTAACAAAGGAAATGAATAACTGAGACCAATGTATCAAAATGACAACCAGGTGATAATTGTTAATTGTTAGGTGTAGCATATCTTAGTAATAGGAATTTTAACATAGGAAAGAGAAAACCCGAGGCAGAGTGACATTCGCATTAAGGAAAAAAATTTTAACATGCACTTTTAAGTTTTTTGATACATATGAAAGCATAAATTTTACATGAAAAAAAGTTAAAACTAGTATTTTTTTACACTTTTTATTATTTATGTTGTTATATATTTTTTATTTTTAAATTTTTTTTGAAATACTTTATAAAATAATGCATTATATATATATGTAAAATCCACCGGGGGTCACTTAACTTATTTTTTTGTCATTAATGAGTACCTTAGCTTAAGATTATCTTACCGGTGTACCTTTACTCCTATTGTGCATCCCAATCAACTACTTTCCTTCTATTATAGCGTTAAGTCTAATAGAAATAGTTGACATGGCTTAAAAAAATACTAAAATAAATCACAAAATAACAATTATAATCCTTTAACTTTTTCAATTAACAATTTTAAACCCTAAAATTCTAAATCTATGGCTTATGCTCCTACTGGTTCTGGTTCTTCTTCTTCCCCATCGGTTTTCCAATCGGAACCAAATCTATCAATTCAAAATCCACAAACTTTGGATGATGCTAAAATTGAGCTCTATAGCCTCACCCCCACATTGCTCGAGCTCTGTAGCCTAGTATCCAAGAATACGCACGATCTTCATCCTTCATGATAAGAGGCCCGACTCTCCGGTAGTGGCTCTAGGTTTATTGGCTCAATTTGTTAATTGAGCCCTCAAAGTCACCTTGCAATCCATTACTCCTCGAAGCCGTTTCCAAGTTCCGCCACTAATCAAGGGTCCATGGACAAGGACAATCTCATCGGGGGAATCGGAGAATCTCATCAGCGCACCTAAGTTTGATTTCCTTGGCTCAATCGAAGCTGCTAATGGGTAATTGGAGAATCACCGACCTTCGTGATTTTTTCTTCAATTCATCGTGCAAGGCATACACGGAGAAGCAAAGGAGTGAAATGGCGGTGTTGAGGGGTTTTGGGTTTTCAAGCTAGGGGATTTTGGCGGTCAACTGGGCTGGTGGCTGGAGGGTGGCCGGGTGAGTGGCTGGGTGGGCAGCTAGGCTGGTGGCTAGAGGGTGGCCGGTGGTTGGGTTGACGGCTAGGCTAGTAACTAGTAATGGAGATGAAATATTAGGGTTTTAGGGGTAGAACTGAGTTGAGTAGAAGTGTAAGGGTTAAAATTAGTAATTGAAATAGTTTTAAGACTACTAATGTTATTTTATGATTTATTTTATTATTTTCTTATGTCATATCAGCATTTTCTGTCAGACATAACTCTAAAATTGACGTAAAGTATCCAGATAGGACGCACATTAAGATGTAAGGTACATCGCGAGGACAATTCGAAAGTAGGGTACCCAATTAGGACAAAAAAAAAGCTAAGTAACCTCCGATGGATTTTATACACACACACACACACACACACACAACGTATATATATATATATATATATGTTGTGTGTGTGTGTGTATGAAAAATATTGGCTAGCCCCCGATCTCCACCCCTGGTTCTTGGTGTGGGAATGCTAAACAACAAGACATAACTTAATTCGTTTTAACTTAAGTTAATTGACTACAAAATAATTTATTTTTTTCTTATATCTTTTTTACTAAAAATTAATTTTAATTAAAAGCTAATATTATGTCGCTGCAATAATCCATTGAAAATATATTTTTGTAATCTTACTAAATTTTTATGAATTTTTATATTTTCAATCCTTAGAAAAGAAAATTTCATAAAAATTTAACAGTTTTTTAAAAATTTACTTTCAAATGAATTATTGCATCTACATAATATTGGCTTTCTAATGAAATTGGTTTCAGGCAAAAATGATATAAAAGTAAAAATAAGTCAGTTGACTTAATTTTGAGAATGTCAGGGCATTTTAGAAGTTTTGGGTAATTTTTGTTCCTCCTCACTTACTAGGTAAGTTTCATCATTTGATTTTTAGCTTACACATTTTAGCCTATCAACTAAAATAGCAATTTGAGTGACTATCATTCAATGCTCTTACAAGAACTATTCAAGTGGCTCATTGTCTTAAATTCAAATTTGTCACATTTCTAACTGAGTATATCCAAGTTTTTGCTGCTTGTCATGGTACATTGTTTCTTAGTCCCATGATGGTGAGCATAGCTCAATGAATAGTAGTTTGGGTGGAGAACTTCACTCGTTGCTTAGTGAGGGTTGTAATTCGAAAGCACATTTCTCCAGCACATGTCTTCTGTGCTTCTGTTTTCTCTTAGCATCTCTTTTTTGTATGTTTCTGATTACCAAAAAACTTGATAGAAAAAGAGCCTCAATACAGCTTTAAAAGTACACTCTATTCGTCTCACTTTCTTTACAATACTTTCCATTTTGGGTTATCCAAAATTCTTTGAAACATTTCCTCTTTTAGTAAGTTTTACCATATATATTTACAATTATACCCCTTATTCTCTCATCACTCAATTCCTTTGTACATTTTGTTGCCCTTATTTTTTAAAATCTACATTTTACCTCGTATTTCTTATACTGTCCTAGAACAACTTTAGAAACCCTAATTTTAAACTTTTTGGTAGCTACATTCAAGTGTTAATTTTGAGCATTTTCGATGGAGCAGCTTTTGCAAATTGCCATTAAGCACAAGCTCGTAAACCAGGATCATACAGTGTCATTTCCTGTTTGAGGAGAAGCCAACTACAAAGACAGTAAGTAATGAAACGACAGCTCATTCTAAAACTCACACTCCCTTTAAAAAGTGCCCACGTCCATGAGCTTGACAACTACTCGGTTAATCTCTTACAGGGTAAGATGCCTTAGCTAATGAGGCAGTTGGGGAGGAGGAGGCAGTGGTACAATGAAGAGTAGAATAAGAAAATTGGTATTACGGTCTGGTGTCCAACAACGAAGTGTAGTTATAGTGAATTTTGCAAAGGTAGATGGAGATGACGAGGATGAGTGAAGGCTTATTTGGATGTTTCTAAAATAAAAGTACTTCATATGACAAATTACTAGAGATCAAGAAGGCTTTTACAATTTTTCAATAAAATGTTTAAGCAATGAATTAAGTCGCAAGCATCGATGGAGTTCAAGGACTAACATTTATTGAGCAATGAATCATGGGCTAACTCACACGAGTTGTTCAAACTTAGGGACTAGAAGTTGAATTGGAGACCTACGCAAAATTCTAAAAACACTTTTAAAATCCTAGATCACCTGAACTGAAGTATCTTTCTTTTTTATTTATTCTTTGTTACTTTGTTTCGCAACACAATACTTCCTCTCTTTCATAAAAGGTTGAAACTTTTTTTTTTTTACTAAAATTTAATCTAAATATATTCATATTAATTTGTATTGTAAAAAATTTATAAGAAATATATTTATAAACTAGAATTTTTTTCATATAAAAATTTTATATTTTTATAAATTTTTTTGAAAGAAAACAATTATAAATTTATTACTGTGAATAGTAAAGATGACAATATTTGCGAGACTTAGATAGTAATACATTTATACATGAAATTAAGAGATATAAAATTGTATAAGTATTTTAAAAAACCCAAGCATAATTCATGCATTTCGTGGACACATATATCTATTCTCAATCTAGTAAAATAAATTGAAAAAGCTAACTTGTGTTTATGATAAACATTCCAAATTTCAAATTTCTGGACGATGACTTCGAATTAGATAAACAAACGTGGAAAAAAAACTGTAAGCGCTAATTTCAGAAGGAAAAGCTATTTAAAACTCTCAACTTTGAAAAGAAAGGAGAAAAAATAAATTAAAATAAAAGGGAAAAGAATAACAAATTAATGGTTTGAAGCGCCACCAGGCAGTAAGGCACCAGCGGATGAAAAAAAAAAAAGGAAAGCCAACATGATATGAAAATAATGAGAAAGAATAGAAATATATAGTCTTTTTTCTTCAAAACGAAGCCATTAATCTGCTGTAGTTTCTCTTTGGTTGATTTCCATAACACAATTCAATTGTCCGTTCAAAGTTTCTTGCTTGATGACTAAGAATCTCCCTCCGGACAGACTTCTGTCAACTTTTTCGTTTCCTTATCCGGCTACTTTTTAGTTTCTGAATCCAACAAACAGAATTTTAACGATGAACCCATCTTCAAACATCGGCTCAAATTCTGGGTTTTCAACTTCAATCCGAAACAATGCCGGGCTAAGCATCCCTTCGTCAGGGATTTCATGTTCATCCAGGCCTTCTAGGCCTAAGCTTCGAAAGGTAAAAAGACAATCATCCCAGAACTTAAATTCATTTACATCTGTTTCAGAGAATTCCAATGGTCAAATAGGATTAGGGAACGATGACAATGTGGTATTTGTGTTTGGAGCTAGAAGGGGTAACGACGGTGGGAATTCAAATGCTAGAAAATGGAATTCTAGTGAGTGCCTGGGAAGTAAAGTTGTGGAGGAAATGAGGAATTCAGGAATTGGGGGTAGAAATGAGCTTTTTGGGTTTCACCGAAATTTAGGTTCTAAATTCCCAGTGGATAGGAAATTGAATGTTGATGGTATGCGGAATGCTGGCCTGGCTGGGTCGGGTTTTGGATTTACAGGTGGTGAAAATGGTGTTAGTTCTGATGGGGAATCGGTGGAGGTTGAATTTCACAATGATTTTGGGAGTAAATTGAACATCAAGGATCATGAGAAAGTTAATGATTCATTTCTAGGATGCTCAGCAAATGCAGTTCACGATTGGATCAAGAATACGAATGTGGAGGACTCTCACAATCGGAATGACCCTGGAAAGAGTGAGTTGAATAGAACGAAGCCCAAGGAGGAAGGGGGTTTTGCTTTCAAGGGCAATAGAAGTGCTGGAGAAACTGAAAATATTTTGTCCAATGAGATGGGGAAAAATTTGAATGTTGGGACTGTAAAAGGAGAATCTTTTGATCTAAAAGATAAGGGATCGTTCTTCAGGCAAACTGAAATGCTGGGCAATAAGAAGCTTCATAATGTTCGTGAAGCTGCCCCAGTGGAATTGCCCAGTAATGATCAGAGCAGAAGGCCGGTCCAAGAGGAATTGCCCGGTAATGATCAGAGCAGAAGGCAGGTCCTCTTGGACCGGCCTAAAGATGATACTGCAGCATCAACAACTTCAGTTTCATCTGGTGGCATGAATTTCCAGCCAGGAAGAAGTATTTTCGGCAGGGGTTTTTCCGATCGAGGTGGGAGGATGGCTGGGTTTACATTTTCAGCCAAACAGGATGAAGCAAAGGCAACTTTTGTAGAGTTTACAACTACAAATGCGTATGCAACCCTCTTCTCTGGTTTGAATCCAACTTTAGAATTCAGTGCCAAAAAAGAAGCTTGTGCAAACACAAGTACGAGGAAAAGGAGGGGGAAGTTGAAGCAACCTACAACCGTCCAACTTTGTGGTGGAGAAGAGTTTGTTTTAAAGCCAAGCTGTGAAATTTTGGAAGGTTCTGAAACATGTTTAACAAGGGATGCTTCTCCATGTCAGGAAGCAATGACCGACACAGAATGTTCTAGACAGACTTCAGCAGCATCAGATCTGACCTCAAATCTAGCAAATGATTATGAATTTACTGATTTGCGACCGACGGTTGCAGATGACACGAAGGGCAAAAATCTGGTTGATGCAGTCAAACATATGAAAATAAAGGGAGGGGAAACAGGATTTGGAGGGAAAAAAGATGATTCTAAACTAATTTCCCAAAAGGGTAGTCTCACAGAATGCCATCTCCTACAGTCCGTTGCTGATGCTGAAACAGAAAGTTTAAAGTCTGAAGGCGAGGAGATTGACTTCAGTGATGCTACTACTAGTGCAGATGAAGGTCCATCTGACTCAAGCTTGAAATTGGGAATGCAAAAAAATGATTCCAAGATGTTGTTTGCTTTCTCATCTGATTCAAATAATATTAGAGGGGGCTTTACCTTCTCTGCTACATCTCCCACTAATACTAAAGTATCAGCACCAAAATATCACCACAAAAAGAGCAGTTCATTTAAACTCGACCACGATTTGTATAATTGTAGCTCAAATTTGAAAATTGTTAATGGATCATCCTCAGCACAGTTTTCTTCAGATGCTGGAGTTTCATCAATTTTGTCTGCTCAGCAAGCCCATAATGAAGCATCTCTGCTTTCAATACCAGTCCAAGAACATTCTGTGGAGTTCACAGGGAAGGAAATCAAGCAGAAGCTTAGTTTGGGTCCTTCTGTGACTCCTGCAGCTCAGGAAGTTTGTGAAAAATGGAGATCAAGGTCTTCTTTTCTTTCTATGTTTTTCCTGTAGGAAATCCTTCTCTTTGATCAGAACTTAGTGTAGTACTTATAGTGATCTTCAATGTTCAAGTTTAGTTGGTTTCTTGGTTAAGAGGTTGATCATGTTTGGCTTCTTGGTTTTGTCTCATGTAAATCAGGGGCAACCAAGCTTATGCAAGTGGTGATTTGTCCAAAGCTGAGAATTTCTACACACAAGGGATAAACTGTGTTTCTAAGACAGAGACCTCTAGAAATTGCCTCAGGGCATTGATGCTGTGTTACAGTAACCGTGCAGCAACACGTATGTCTCTAGGGAGGATAAGAGATGCAATAGGGGATTGTGTCTTGGCAACTTCTATAGTTCCCAGCTTCCTAAAGGCTCAAGCTAGAGCTGCAAAGTAAGCCTATTTATTTTCTTCTTGTGCCTGTTTTACCAACAGGAGTCATGTGCTTTATTTTTAGTGCCTTTGAGAAAATACTTGCAGACCTAAAGTTGTGTGTTTTTACACAAAAATAAAAAGCATAGACAAAAATCTTTCGGTTAGTTTCTATGCTGGTCAGTGAATCAACAGTCAATGGTCCAAGTTACACCTAGGGAGGTCCTGGTGCATGAAATTGATGTTACCAAGAGCAGACAAGGTTATGACTAGCTCCATTGTTGTGTAAGTTGAGGTGATGACAAAGTATTTATCATTTTTAGAACTTTCCAATAACAAACTATTTTATTTGATAACTTGGAGAAACAATCTTCAATGTAATCAATTTGGAACTTAGGCTTAAATCATTTAGTTGCAGCAGAACTTCTGTTCAATGCTGTGTAGTTAGTAACTGTCCATTGGCTTGTGTGCATGAAGAATGTGGATATGTAGAATGGAACACTCTTTCTTATTGCCTATTATAAACTAGGGTTATCTTTTTTCCCTTTCCTCAAGGGGTTATCTTGCGCTCGGTGAAGTAGGAGATGCATCCTTCCATTTCAGAAAATGCTTGCAAAGTGGAAGTGGCATTTGTGTGGACCGAAAAATTGCAGTAGAAGCCTCTGATGGGATACAAAAGACACAGGTATTTCATTTTAAAGAAGCTAGTGTTTTGCAGCTATTATTCTCAAGTTTTGGTAGGGCTCTCAGTATAAGTTATAATTGGTCTTTGTTGTCTTGTTCTTGTAGTTATCATTCAGAATTTTGTTAGCTCATATTCAGGTAATTGTTTCCTTTTTGGTATACTGATTTAACTGATTAGTGGTTTTGCTTTTGGTCAGAAAGTCTCTGAATGCATGTCTCGCTGCGTTGAACTCTTACAACAAGGAACATCTTACGATGCAAAACTTGCTTTGGAAGCAATTGATGAAGCCTTGACAATAAGCTGGTGCTCAGAAAGATTACTTGAAATGAAGGCAGAGGCCCTCTTCAAGGTATGTACTCTTTCTTGCTTTCCTGACAAGTAAAATGAGATCCATCGCGGCACCCCTTCTTTTAGCTTTAATCATTCTGGGAGTAAATTGTAGCAACTGTCTTTCCTACTAGCAGTTACAAAAACATGAAGAGGTGATCCGTCTTTGTGAGCAGACATTTGATTCAGCAGAAAAGAATTCTCCCTTGTTGGATTCAAATAGGCAGGACAATACCTTCAGAATTTGGCGGTGTCACCTTATTTTTAAATCTTATTTTTGCCTGGGAAGGCTTCATGATGCAATTTCTTCCTTGGAGAAGCAGGAAAAACTGCAGTGTGCTGCTAGAAAGTAATTTATGTTTCTTTTTTCTTTTTTTCTTCTATCAGTATTGAGATCCTCATTTGAAAGAAAAAATTACTTTTTTTCTTTTTATGACTGTGAAGGGATAGAAGTGACAAGATAGAGTCTTCAATCCCATTGGCTGCCACTGTACGTGAGTTGTTACGCTGTAAGGTAATTGAAGTTTTACCAGTTCGTTTTCTTGGTGGAATGCATGTGCATTATAAGGATCAGAGCAGAAATACTCCATGCTTGTTCATACTTGCAAGATAAATTACTCACCCATATTTATTCAATTCCAATATTCCCCTATATCTCTGAATGCAGCATAAAACACCTTATTGATAAAAATTTTTATTGGTGTAAGGACAGATATTTGTACTTGTCATCTGCAGGCTGCTGGGAATGAAGCATTTCAAGCAGGGAGGCCCGCTGAAGCCGTTGAGCACTATACTGCTGCTTTATCTTGCAGTGTAGAGTCACGAACTTTCACAGCCATTTGTCTCTGCAATCGAGCTGCTGCTTATAAAGCACTTGGCCAAATAACTGATGCTATTGCTGATTGCAGCCTAGCCATAGCACTCGATGGAAATTATGTGAAGGTTTTTCTTTTTACCCCCAAAACTGGACTTGCTTCTCTTCAAGGCCTTTGTTATGCTGAAAAAAATAACAGGGAGAAACCTAATGGTTTTAGTAAATTTTCTCTTACATGGATGCTTTTCATCATGCCTGTATGAATGTTAGAGAGGGAACACATACCCTTCTTCTTAATATATCAAATTGAAGTAAATGTCTGGTTCCAATGCTAATATACTTGTGCCATGAGTTCCTGCAGGCACTCTCCAGACGAGGTGGCTTATATGAGATAATTAGAGATTATGATCGAGCAGTTAGTGATCTTAAGAGAGTTGTAGCTCTTCATAGTAAGAAACTGGAGGGGACAAATCAACTTGGAGCACATGAGAGATCAATGGACTTGTCAAAAGATCTAAGACAAGCTCGTCTGCAGTTGTCTGAAATTGAAGAGGCAGGCAAAAGGGATGACCCTCTTGACATGTATCTAATCTTGTAAGTTTGCTTCCCTTTGGGTTTTGCTAGAATGTGGTAAGTGGAATGTTAATTCTAATATGAACATGGATCCTCTTTGCAACAAATGGGTCAACTGTGTGCACACCTCCGTCTCATGAATTATTTTGGAATTCCTACTAGCTACAATGTGTTTTGAGCGAGTGATTGGTTTAGGTAAAATAACCTTCTTTAGTCAATCAACTAGGTGTTGATCTCAGCTGATTGGACTGGCCACAAATTTGGAATGGCTAATCTAATTTTTATAACCTTCTTTAATCAATCAGATGTTATTGATAAATCAGCGATGAGTTAGTGTCATTAAATTATGGGACACTTAATTCATGTATATTTTGATCACAATGGCAGGGGAGTTGAACGGACTGGTTCAGCATCAGAAATTAAGAAGGCATACCGGAAAGCTGCACTTAGACACCATCCTGACAAGGTTCATCATATATTCCTGTTTGCTTTTCTTGTGATTAAAGTTTCCTTTTCCAACTTATATCTGCTAGTGCAGGCCCTTCAATCCTTGGCAAGAAATGACAATGGAGATGACGATCTCTGGAAAGAGATAGCGGAAGCAGTACATAATGATGCCGACAGACTATTCAAAATGGTCGGAGAGGCTTATGCAGTACTTTCAGATTCAAATAAGGTAAATACACTTTTTATATGCTCCCTATTAGAACTTGAACTGTTTGTTTCTTACTAGTTAATATCACCGATCTAGGTTTGCTTGTAGGTGTGTTGTGTGTTGTAATAACTTTCCTATGAGCATTAACATCTTTATGTTAACTGTTTATTGGAGGATTTGAACACCCGGTATGCTGGGTAAAATGAAGTCGGAGCAGTATCTGTCATGTTTGTTCTTTCCACGTCACAAGGCATGGTAAACATATAACTCGAGATGGATTTTCTCGACTAAATTTGACATGACCAGCTAATACATTTGATTGTTCCATGTGAAGACTGCTAAGTAGATGTTTTCTGCTATCCTTTAATACATACTTTTCTAACTAAATCAAGCAGACTTTCCAAGTTTGGTTTGGGTCCACAAGTTTTGCTTTTGCTAATGTAAAATTATGATGCTTATTGCTTTTGTCTACTTCAGCGTTCTCGGTATGATATTGAAGAAGAGAAAAGAAATGCAAAACTAAGACGTGTCGGAAGCACATCAAGAGCACATGTTGATCCTCAAAATCAGGCGTATGATCTTAGGAGTGGTCGAAATTGGAGAGAGGTTTGGAGAGGATATGAAACAGCAACTAGATATTCTCAATAGTAGCCCTTCAATTACACCAAAGAAGTTTCATTTTCTGGTCTGGCGGACAATGGGGTTTCAGCTGGCGACAGATTTAAGCAAACTGCATCTTCAAATGTTGAACCAACTTAAAGGTGCAAGATCAGAAGTTCAGAACAGACTCTACTCATGGCCGACAGACTGGAGTACCCAAATAAGGATGACAGACATATATGCTCGCTCGACACTGGTAAGATCTCCAGTGGCCACTCCATCTTTTGGTGGCATCTCTTGCTTGCATGCAGAATCATGCGTTTTGAATGTGAAACAGCATTAGCACATCATACAAAGGTAGTCTGCAATGGAAACAGAAAGAGCACAAAGGGGCATATATTTGCAGCTGTCCCTAATAGAGAAATGTTTGACCTTTTTGGTACATTCTTAACAAAGCTGAGAACTTGCTCATTTGAACCATCCCACTTCAATGAAAATAGTCATGTATTGTGTTTACCTTCCTTTGTGTTTTGTTTTAACATGTAAATTATAAGAACTTGAAAAGCAAATTCTATTATATCTCTATTTTCCTTGTTTGACCAAATAACATGTTCCTTAAGCAACAAAGAGCTGAAATCAACCAGCAATCAATAAATAAGATGTTTAGAAAGAATTTCACTAATTTTACACAGCAACATCTAAGCCCTCCACTAGAGTGCTGCTAACCTTAAAGTATGAGGAAGAAAAATGATGGCTCTACCATATCAAGCAGTGTGAGAATTCTACCTTTTAAGTATGGGCCCCAGAGAAAGCAGAAACTGCATATGATTCACACTTCCCTTGTTGTGTTCTCACACATATATACCTAATCCAAGCTCTTTTGGCTCTGTCTCTACCATCCATGGTGGCCTGTTAAAGAAGCAAAAGACATCCATGAGAAGGACAAAATAGAAAGTAAAGGAGAAAAAAGTGATAAACGTCTAGACTAGAAGCAATACTTGTTCATTACAAAATTAATAGTTCCTTGAGCAGCACGTTTGAGCAGAGTTTCCCTTGCCTCAACAGCAATTCCCTCCAGCTGAATAAAGAACACGGAAGATTAGTACATCAAAACCACATCACAAACACACACAATCCTCCTGCATTAAAAATTACCATTTGTTTCCATACCTCTTCCGGAAACCAAACTCCAGGCTGAGTGCTTCCCTCAAGAACTGCAATAGCAAAAGCAGCTATAGCAGTGCCAACAGACCTGACAAAAATAACATTTATGAGCCGTTATATGTTTATGAATTCCATCTTGAAAATATCTGATTTCTGATGTCAGACACGAAATGTAATTTCAATTGAATGCACTAAGAAAAGGCTTTCAGCTTACACAGATAGCTTTCTGTGACTAAATATACCAAGAGTTTTACGCCCATCTGAGCATTCCAAATCAACCTGGACAAACATAAATCTAATTAAACAGATAAGCGATACTTAGAAATGGACACTGCTCCAAATCGTCATTTCCCAAATCAAAGCAATTGTAAGCATTTTTATCCTAAATTTAGTGTCAGTAAGATTCAGCATGGTTATATCTAGTTTTGCACCCTCATGGACATGCGTTCCCCAGCAATCCCATCAACAGCTCGAACTACTGGGTTAAACAACTGAACCAACTCCTGAACTCTGCTTCGATCTCTCAGTACCTCCTGTAACATGAACCACTACTTAATTAGCCTGCTAAAACTCAAAGCATAAGCTTTGAATGAGCAAATCAGTTTCCTTTTTCATTCTTAGCAATGACAGTTACACATGCTCACTACAGGGTCATAGTACAGAATTCAAAAAATAATGAAATTTGATTGCCTCTAACATACTGTAGGAACTGATGCATTGGCTGATACCAGATATTCAATATTCTTCAGTCAAAAATTCTAACACTCAACTTACATTTCTGCTAGGCAGAATCATGAAAAGAAGTTAATTTTGCTGCTTAAAATTTTTTTTTATAAAAAAAGGGGCAATTCAAAATGATGCCTACAGCAGGGAGAAGATTTGTCATCACTTCCATCCCCCAGTTCCAGAAGAATGGTGCAGTTCCAAATCTGGCACTCACTGTGGGCACCTGTAGGACCTCATGAGCACTTTGTACTTCCGGCAAATTTCTGAAATAAGATCCTGTGACTTAGTCTTTCTTTTCTTTGTTAAACTTACTACCTCATTATTTAATTATTTAATTTTTCTAAAACAGAAACATCACTAAAAATAAAAAAAACTGTCTGTGACTCCTATAATTGAATTTCACTTGAGTTTCGCAAATTATTTGGAAATAACAATACTCACAGCAGATAAACATCCTTCTTTCCAATTCCTTTGCCAAAGTCGACATTGCGAACTCCACTGTAAGGCTTTAATTTGATCTTTTCTCCTGATGGGACAATACATTCTCATTATACCTAACTATAGGATTTAAGCTTTAAACCAAGATAAATACTTATGAACTGGTACACAGCAACTAGAAGCCTACCTTTATTATATGCCACAACTTCTTCCCCAAGAAGCAAAAAGCTAGTGGCTAATATAGTAGGACCAGCACCGCCTGTGCCAGCAGTGTAGTAATTGAACCTGAAGATACGCATCCAAACATTAGTTCTGTACATCATATGAAACACGCAAGCAAGAACCATTTTCTCCCATCAATAAATTGATGCTTAATTGATTGGAAAATACTGCATTTATTGCAATGTAACATGTATTCTCCTTTCTCATCTTTTTCAGATGAAGCTCCATCAAGCAATAACATCTAGTATTTATATTTCCATCACAAAATTTCTCTGATTTAGCTTGAGTTGAGGAGGTCCATGAAAAGATGCCCCTCTCCCCAAGTATTTTCAAAGGTTTTGTTTCTACAAGTGACAACTGCTTAGAACTATCAGCATGACCACTGCAGCTCACATTAAAAATTTTGCACATGAAAAATAGATTGAAAAGTGGGAAAGTAAGACAAATCTAAACTACTTGGTAAAATACTTTAATAAAAGGTACCAATTCTACAAACAAATTAGATTTGGAATCCACTATCTTGCAAGATTATTAGAGAAGAGTAATGACCTTAGCCTTTCAGGCTCCCCCTTGCTTTCACTTCTAGCAGCGCGTACTAGCTCTGCTGCCATAACTGTAACAAGGATCAAAACTATAAGTGTGAAAAAAAAAAAAACACAACAACAACAACAATAACAAAAAAAAAACAATAGCAAATGTGAGAATGTCCCACTCATTTTAAAGCCATCTAATAGAGAAGATATTATGTGTTTCTATCAAATAATCCGAAGAATTGTAAATATTATTGAAGAACCACGCAATTTTTTAGTTAAGGCAAAATCTCATGGCACATTCAGCAGTGCATATCAGATCATCAATCTACCACATAAGAAAATAAAATTCAACCGGACATCAATTAGTCATACATCTTGCCAAGTGATATTCAAACTAATTGTGGAAAACAAACATGCAAGTGATCAAACAGTGGATGCATAACATAGAAGTTTGTAGTGGCACCATTGCTGACTCCAGGATATATCCCAGCTGTTGTTATGGCTGGAATTTTCGCATCAACCGCTCTATTCCACAGTGATTTTGCTCGAAAGGCATAGCTTGTGTCATCACAGACATCAATGTATGCAGTCTGAAGAAAGCAAGGTTTTCATCCCAGGTCAGCATGATGGTCACACATTCATGAGAATGACATCGTTGACCATCCATAGAAGACAAAAAGATGTGTATCACAAACAAAATAATTACCTTCATCTCACCTTGCTGTCAATGGCAGCTTCAAGGACACTACAAGTCTGAGCCTGTTGGAAAGGCCCTGCAGCATGTATGACAAGATCCATGTCTGCAGCAGGAAATTATAAATCTGAGAACATGAAAATGAGAACAAATGAAGGATCTCTCTCTCTCTCTCTCATTGACAGCCAGAATATTGCAATATATGAGAAATCAAGAATTAGACATCACAATAGACCCAACTATAAGAATCAAGCAAGCAATAGATTTGTGACTATCCCCTTTATCATTGAATATTCTCCTAAGCTTGTTTTCTACCATAAACTATAATGCTGACATGGATTGCGAAAAGAACCGTGAAAGGCAAAACTCTAACCTCTTAGAGCTGTTCGCAATGAATCACTGTCTTCGATATTAACTCGTGCAAACTCGGAATTCTCTCCAATTGAAGCCACCATTGCAGCTCCTTTTTCCCTACAGCAGAAAAAACTCCTTCAAATTCAACGAGTTCACTACTTGAAACAAAGCAGGGAAAGGCATAATTTCAAAAGACTAACTAGGTCCCAAACAGACTAAAGACTGATAAATAAACCAAACATTTCTAGATAAAAACGCAAGGTAATTTCTAGGAAAGTCGCCTCATTTGTCATGTTCAAGCTTTATTTTAGAAAAAATTAAATAGATTTATTAATGAATTCGAAAACCCATAATTACTTCCGTACAATGAAAAAGGGAAATGAACAATTCATAAAAAATTCTACGGCTACATTTCCCTCTGCTTCATGAGTACTCGAACAAGCTAAAGTTCAAAAAGAAAAAGAGACCCATTCTCCATTTCCTTCGATTTTACTGGACCTTTCTCGACGAACAAAAGCTTGGGATCAACTGGGGTTTCGCTTCCTAACCTGTTTCGACCACCAATGACAATTCTAAGATCGGGGCAGATGTTGTTGAGGGCAATGGCGGTGGATCCCCCGACCCGACCCGTCCCACCGAGAACGAGGACCCGAGAATTGCGGGTCTTTTCAGGTAAAAGAACCTTTCTAATGTTATCATATTCCCGCTCTCCGGCGGAGGGCAACGGAATAGCGGTCTTCAATGGAAGCAAAGCTCCCGCCATTAACGTCAGCTCTGAAACTTCTGTTCAGCGGCCCAGAGCTCTCTTATCACTTCTTTCTTGGGCGCGATTCTTTCGTGGTGACGTGGCACATAAAATCGCCACATAAGGTGCCGAATCCAACTCGGCGAGCGAATCCACGAATTGAATTCTGAATCGCGCGCCACTCGCGCTCTGGAAATATTTGTTCGCGATTTGTCCAACGAATTGCCAATTTTTTCCCCGCCGAAGTCAGCCTGAACGGCAAGATTTGCTTTTCAAAGTCTCCTCCAATTGCCTTTGGAAAACAATGGCAATTAGCAGGAGAGACAATCACCACCGTCATTACTAATCTTACTTTGTTACTGCCTTGATTCAGATTTCTTTTGAAACCATGAATTCAATTTATGAGACCATATTTTCTTTTAGGTAGAGTACTTTTTTTGTTCTTTTTGCATTTCTAATGGCTTTAACTAGCGTAGGAAATTCAATTTAACAGTAACCTTAGTAAAATAGTGATATTGCCACATAAAAATGATTTCTTTTTTATAATATAAATATAACATTAGTGAGATATATATATATATCGTTTTTATTTTTTATTCAAATTGATGCTCTTGCTCTAGGCACATGCTTTATGTAAGTTAGATCCAAAGCAAACTATGCTATCCAATTTGGTTTTTTGGGTTCGAAGACAAAGTAATATCTTCATTTACAGGATTTTTTTTTTCTTCAAATCATATTTGAAGGTACTAGAGGCGGATTGATGTTAAAAGAAGTGTGTCCATGAGCCCCACGTTTTGTGAAAATATTGTTAAATAGATCCTGCTTTAATTTTTAATGTACCCCAATAATCTGAATAAATTGTTACTAAAATACAATATCAAAGTAGCACTTTTCTAAATATACTAACAATTTTATTAAAAATTGTATAAAATTATGCACATCAGGAATTGATTAGATGCCAAAAGGATAATAAGTCACAATTACATTTTAAACTTTCAATTGAACTATACCAAAGATGTACTTTTAAGGTTTTAGTACAAAAATGTTAGCATTTCTAGCACTACTCAATATAATAATTATCTCCATATAAGAGGTCAGCCACTCTTGATGACAAATTTTTTTCTTTGATCTGTTCACCTTCTTCTAGTATCCGGTGGTCACTTTGGATTCCGACTACTCCTTAGTTGGGTTGATTCAAACTCCATTTTAGGAGAAAGCTCTTCCAAAACTTACTTCATTATTCACAATACTTAAACTCGCTTGTTAATGGAGGATGAGCTCTTTACCAATCCACCTCACAAGTGTCTAGTTCAACTTTACAAACTATATAAGTTGCAAATAAGCCAAGTTAGTTTACTTGACTAATTCAACTAAGTTCAAAAGCGTGATTTTGATTTAAGCTATTTTCAATTTAAATCAATTGATTTTATAATCTTAATAAAATTGGTTATTTTTTAGTCTTCAAGTTGTCTCTAGACATTTAAAACAAAATTATTCGTTGCTTTGTGGCAGTGCCGGACCAAGGATATTGCTAAAGTAAGGTCCATATATAAGCCTATATTATAACCATGATTTAAATTTTACAATATAATGCAACTATCTAAAAAAATATATCTTGTATAACCTTACTCTTGTAAATTTCTGAGCACTAAAAAGAGCACAACTATCTAAACAAAAATTCTTTCAGTTAATTCCAAAAACCATACATAGAAATAAATATTTTTTTAAGTAGCCTTTAATTTTAAGTTGAAGTAAGTTATTAATTTTTTTATTTTCAAATAAATTAATTCTATATTCACTAAATATATATGATTTATATTTAACTTTAAATTGAATAAGTCTTTAAAATTGTTTAGAAACTTTAAAAATAAATTTTCAAAGAGAAATAGTATTGTTATTTTTATGGGCAAAGTATTAGATATTTTGTTAATTTTTTAAACAAATTAAATGGTGGTTTCTTACTTTTCAAGTTAAATTGCCTATAATACTATTAGAATAAAATAATCCAAACATAGAAGGGTGGTTTATAATTTTACAATAAAAATAAGTAGAAGATGACTTTTTTTTTTATGACGTTGACACTTCTGTTAGGGATTAATATAGTTTGTTTGAAACTTTGAGCTTATTTTGATTTGTAAAGTTTAGTGACTATAGGTTAACTCGTAACTTGTGAGAGAACTAAACCAATTAAATAAAGTACAAGAGCTAATGCTGTATTTAAGTAATGATTTTAAGATAAGAAAGAATAACGAGAAAAAAAAAAGTTTATAACGAGTGGTTAAAATTTTTGTTTCAACAATTTACTATGCATATAATGTATTTTTTTTCCTAAATTTTTATTTGAAATAGTGGGGTCCATAATTAATTTTATATACTTTTTCTCCATATTTTTCAAATAAAAGTGGAGTCCATAGACACTACTTTGGTGTATATGAGTTTGCCCCGAGTTTGTGGCACATTTAACCTACCATTTGTCTAATGATATCTGAACATGACATCTTTAGAACTCAACTATAAACAAGTTATTAAATCAACCAATTTGAGTTAGCTATAAATTTTAGGAAAATACTATAGTGATGGTCAATTGCCATCATAGATACTTACGGACTATATCAGATCAGGTTCATTAATGTCAAGACATGCGGATGGACCGCACGCATCTTATAACAGACTATTACATTAACACAATTCACGGTTTTGTACATGTATGTAATGTGGATCTTACTTAAAAAATAATAATAATTTTAAATCCACCATTGCAAGATACACAAGTATGAAAAGTCGCACATTAAAAACTTTTGACTAACATCCCCCCCCCCCCCCAACCAAAAAAAACCACAAAAAATCAGCGGTGAAAACTATGCTTCTTTGATAATGCTAAAATAACGTAAGATTTGGTTATTTAGAATCTTATATACTAACAAAATAATTTATTTTTATGTTCAAGCGGTCATGTAATTTATAGATTCAAGATAATAGAGACAAAGTAAAGTTATGTGCTACGGAGATATGTTGTTGTGTCACCGAACAATGATCCAAAAACTCCATGGCGCTGATAATCTGGTTTACCATAATTACTAACAATGAATTAAGAGGCCATAGACCAGGGGCGTAGCCAACATTATAGAGTAGAGGGGCGAGGGGGGCTGGCCCAGTGGCCCGCAGCTGGCGGTTGCCGATCGCGTTCGTGACTTCACTTTGCACGTCGGAGCCTTCCTTCACTTATTGGAATCGGAATAGAAAATCAGATCAGCTTCAGTGGTGAAGAGCGAAGACTCTGGGGGGCAAGGGGGCTGGCCCGCCGCTGGCGGTTGCCGAGTGAATCCTGTGCGCGTCGCACGACGGAATCTTCTACCTAACTGCCTTGCAAATCGCAAGCGATATTCACAATTCGCAACAACATGGGAGCTCTAGACTGAAACTAAAAAGGAAAGGCCAAAATACATCTTCAGCCCTCAAACTCAGATGATCAGGACACTTAGCCCCCTGGACTTCAACTTGGAGCAACTCAGCCCCTGAACTTGGTTAAACGGGTCAATCAACCCCTTTGACTCACACGTGCCGTCACGTGATCGTTGTCTTTAACGCCGTTCACCTCATCTATGTCTCGACATGTTTTCTGCAGAATCCAACTCGTCTTCCTCCGGCGTTGGAACCGGCCATGTGGGAGGACGTGATGAGGCCATGCGAAGGGTGAAGGGCAGTGACGGGCGAAGGGTGAAGGAAGAAGGGTGGCGAAGGCTGAAGGGCAAAGGCCGGCGAAGGGTGAAGAGCAGCAGATGGCGAAGGGCGAAGGTCGGCAGACGGCAAAGGGCTGTGAAGGATGAAGGATGGCGAAGGGTGAAGGGCGAAGGGCGTTCGACGGCGAGGGGCGAAGGACCAAAGGCGGGGAACGGCGAAGGTCGGCAGACGGCAGACAGCAAATTGATGGTAGTAGTACTAATTGAAGTTGAGGAGATTGTGAAACACGGTGCCTTTTACCTGGGGATTTCTGGGCATAGCATTTAATAAGGATTAGAATAGGGCAGAGAAATCTCGAGGAAGACAATGGGTGTTTTGTAACGTTTATAAAATTAGGATAGTTTAGGAAGAAATTAGAAAGTTTGGGAGATGTTATATAATTTTATTTTTGTTGTTATCTGTAGAAAATAAATACAAATTTACTCCTTGTTGTTTATATTTAGTTATAGTTCTAACCCTAAGAATTTATTCGTGCCACCAAACTTGGGAGGACAAACGTTGTTGTACTTATTAAAATCACGTGACCGCATGTAATGGTCAAAGGGGCTAACTGACCTACTTTAACCAAGTTTAGGGGCTGAGTTAACTCAAGTTGAAGTCCAGGGGGCTAAGTGTCCTGGTCATCCGAGTTTGAGGGCTGAAGATGTATTTTGGCCAAAGGTGAACAAAAGAAACGCACCGGATCGTTAAAATCATTTAGAAAAAGGTTAAACCATCTAAAAGTTCTCCATTAATTTTAAAACTTACATATAGGTACCTAACTTTAATTTTCCTACAATTATATCACATACTACCTACCCCATAAATTTTTTTCAAATCCCTTCATAGATACGCCCCTGCCATAGACAACATAGAGCACCAAGAAGTTACGAGCAATACGTTAATATTGAAATATACCAAATAGATGGTGAACAGACTGTTCAAATAGCGCCATAAACTGCTGTTAACTCTACTTCCAAACCCGAAGAACATTGTTATAAAATAATTTCATCCTTAAGCCGAATTGGAGCATTGGTTGCCATCTACATCTAAGAGGTAGCACCAAGATTTGAAAATTCACTCCAAGCTCCATTGGTGACAAAAATTTCCAGGCTGAATAGGGAAACCAAAAACTTTCTATAGCCCCAAAACTGATAGAGGATTCGAGGGGTGCCTCACAAAGCAAGTAAAGTTTCTAAGGTAATCTTTTGTGACTTGTAACTGTTGACAAAGCATATTTCTCTTCACTATAATTTTACTTTTAGATTATTAATTTTCATATTTTAGATAGGGATGTCAATGGATCAAGTATAGCTAATCTCAAACTCTCCCCTCAAGTGATCATGTTCGGGTAGTACTTGTCCTATGGGTCGGTGGATACTACCCATTAACCCATTTTAAGTTATATATTTAATTTTTTTAGACTTACTTTTTATATATTAACATATATTTTCAAAAGAATGTACATATTCACAATGAATGAATACTTAAAAAATCATAAGTTAAAGTAATATAAGGTAATTTATGTTAAATTATAATGTTATTTTTGAAATAAAATCATATTTTGAATATAAAATATACTAACTTGAGAGGGGTACGGGTAGAGTCAAGTAAGATAAGTTAAACTCATACCCTTCTCATAACTTTGAGGGTAGGATTAAGTTCGGGTTTATGTAGCAAGGTTTGGGGAGGATACGGGTAGGGTTTTTTTCATCCCTAATTTTAGAGTTTAAAGAAGTGATTGTTTCAATGTGAAAAAAATGTTGCCTCAATAATAAAAAGGGTTCTGTCAAATCTTAGATCGAAAATGAGATCTAATTTTCACTATAATTAGGCTAAAATGAGGTTCAAAAGGCCTGCATGTTGCGGCGGTCACATAATATTACAATATTAAGCAAAATAATAATGAAGAAAAACAAAAAAAAAAGTTTGGGGACCCAGAGAAAAAATGTAAAAATCTTATGTATTAAGAGTTTAACAATTAACTTAGGAAAAATTAAGAAAAAAAACTCTATTTCACTAAAAAAATAAATAAACCATGATGACTAAAAGATCAAACAAAAACACTATAATTAAGTAGTTACTAAGTTCAAAGTCCAAAATGTCAAACTGATCAAACTCAGGGTCTAATATGAAAAAAATGAAAATAATACAAGGACTGGAAACATGATTCACAAAAAAATAAACTTGAAACAAAAAGAAAATGAGAGAATAACAAGGTAGACCCTCAAAAAGCTATTATCCTTCAAAAATCTATCCGAACTTCTAAAAGAAGCAATCACATAAAAAAAATTCAAGTGAGCAGGTTGTAGCCCAGCCTAAAACCAAGGAGTAAAAGAGGAAAGACACTGTAGTTTACAGTTCATTTGAACAGTAACCCAAAAACAGGTTTTAGTATATAGTACGAGGTTCAAAAGGCTCGCACATTGCAACGGCTACATAATGTCGCAATATTAAGCAAAATAATAATGAAGAAAAGCAATAAAAATAATTTGGGGACCTAAAGAGAAAATGTAAAAACTTTATGCATTAAGAGTTTAACAATTAACTTAGGAAAGACTAAGGAAAAAAAGCTCAATTGCACTAAAAAAAATAAATAAACCATGGTGACCAGTGTTTTAGTATAGAAAACAACACACCATAAAAATAAAAATAAAAAGAACCAAGAGATCAAACAAAAACATTATAATTAAGTAGTTACTAAGTTTAAGGTCCAAAACGTTAAGTTGATCAAACTTAGGGTCTAATGTAAGAAACGGAAACAATATAAAAATTGGAAACGTGTTCCACAAAAAAAAACGTGAAATAAAATGAAAGTGGGAGAATAGGGAAACCAAAAGCTTTCTACAGCCCAGAACTAACATAGAGGATTCAAGGGGTGCCTCACAAAGCAAGTAAAGTTTATGAGGTAATCTTTTGTGACTTGTAACCGTTGACAAAGCATATTTCTCTTCACTATAATTTTACTTTTAGATTATTAATTTTCATATTTTAGATAGGGATGTCAATAGATCAGGTATAGCTAATGTCAAACCCTCCCTTCAAGTGATCAGGTTCGGCTAGTACCCGTCCTATGGGTCTGTGGGTACTACCCACTAACCCATTTTAAGGCATATGTTTGATTTTTTTAGACTTTATTTTTATATATTTACATATATTTTCAAAAGAATGTACATATTCACAATGAATGAATACTTAAAAAATCATAAGCTAAAGTAATATAAGGTAATTTATGTTAAATTATAATTTTATTTTTGAAATAAAATCATATTTTGAATATAAAATATACTAACTTGAGAGGGGTACGGGTAGGGTCAGGTAAGATAAGTTAAACTCATACCCTTTTCCTAGCTTTGAGGGCAGGGTCAAGTTCGGGTTTATGTAGCAAGGTTTGGGGAGGATACGGGTAGGGTATTTTTTATCCCTAATTTTAGAGTTCGAAGAGGTGATTGTTTCAATGCAAAAAAAGTGTTGCCTCAATAATAAAAAGGGTTCTGTCAAATCTTAGATAAAAAATGGGATTTAATTTTCACTATAATTAGGCTAAAATGAGGTTCAAAAGGCCTGCATGTTGCGGCGGTCACATAATATTACAATATTAAGCAAAATAATAATGAAGAAAAACAATAAAAAAAAAGTTTAGGGACCCAGAGAAAAAATATAAAAATCTTATGCATTAAGAGTTTAACAATTAACTTAGGAAAAGTTAAGAAAAAAAAGCTCTATTTCACTAAAAAAATAAATAAACCATGGTGACCAAGAGATCAAACAAAAACATTATAATTAAGTAGTTACTAAGTTCAGGGTCCAAAATGTCAAGCTGATTAAACTCAGGGTCTAATATGAAAAAATGAAAATAATACAAGGACTGGAAACATGATTCACAAAAAAATAAACTTGAAACAAAAAGAAAGTGAGAGAATAACAAGGCAGACCCTCAAAAAGCTATTATCTTTCAAAAATCTATCCAAACTTTTAAAAGAAGCAATCACATAAAAAAAATCAGGTGAGCAGGTCGTAGCCCAGCCTAAAACCAAGGAACAAAAGCGGAAAGACACTGTAGTTTACAGTTTATTTGAACAGCAACCCAAAAACAAGTTTTAGTATATACTACGAGGTTCAAAAGGCCCGCGCGTTGTAGCGGCCACATAATATCACAATATTAAGCAAAATAATAATGAAAAAAAAAGCAATAAAAATAATTTGGGGACCTAGAGAGAAAATGTAAAATTTTATGCATTAAGAGTTTAACAATTAACTCAGGAAAAGTTAAGGAAAAAAAGCTCAATTGCACTAAAAAAAATAAATAAACCATGGTGACCAATGTTTTAGTATAGAAAACAACACACCATAAAAAAAGATAAAAAAAATCAAGGGATCAAACAAAAACACTATAATTAAGTAGTTACTAAGTTTAAGGTCTAAAATGTTAAGTTGATCAAACTTAGGGTCTAATGTAAGAAACGGAAACAATATAGGAATTAGAAACATGTTCCACAAAAAAGAAACGTGAAATAAAATAAAAGTGGGAGAATAGTAAGACAGATCCTCAAAAAATTATTATCTTTTGAAAATCTAACCAAACTTTTAAAAGAAGCAATCACTTAAAAAAATCAAGTGAAAGAGCGAGTCGCAGCTCAGCCTAAAATCAAGGGGCAAAAGTGGGAACTTACTGTAGTACTGTTTAAATAAATAGTAACTCTGACCAGCTTTTAGTATATAATATAATAATTGTTGTGCTTGCTTCAGTGGATATTTATGTCAATATTCATAATTATTAAAATACTGTAAATTGGGATCAATTATATAAACAAGAAAGTTTTGGACAAAAAAAAAAGCTAAAGTTACTATATTCGGCACCTTTTTTTTTTAAGTCCTTCCATTTTCTTGTTTTGAGCAACCTATTAAATTGGGTTCGCTACCATGTAATTTTTTCCCCCCAAAAAAGATTTGACCCATAAGGTCATAACTCTGTTACTATTCAATAAATAGTGAAACTTGATGTTTCAAGATATATAATAATCTGCAAAAAAGCAAAGAAACTGCAACAACCAAATGTTGTTTTAGAAAATAAAAATAATATAGAGAAGTCAATAAAATTATGTAAACAATTAGAATTTAGTGGTAAAGAGTGGATTTTAATAATTGACACAAAAAGAAAAGAAAAAGCAACAGAAAAGTTTTGGAGACTAAGAGAGCAAATAAAAAGAGAAAAAAACAACTTAACCATTAGCTTAATAGAGAGAAAAAAAAATTGAGTTTAGTTTTTGAAAATTGTAATAGAGAAAAGCAACAAAAAAAATCGGAGACCAAGAGAGGAAATGGAAAGATTTTAGATATTAAGAGTTTGACAATTGACTTAATAAAGCTAGAAAGAAGAGAGAAAAAAAAAAAGAAAAATGGTTGAAGTTGGACCAGCCCAGAGCATAATAAGAAATACAAACCGGAATGACTAAAGTTTTGTTTTAGAAGAGAGTAAAAAAGAAACAAGACTCGGGACCAAAATAGCAAACAAATAGAACTTAGGGACAAAAATTGTAAGAGCAGCATTTCATGGACTGTAAACGCATTTAAACTAAAGACAACACGAAATAGAATGCAGTGGGAAAATAGCAACCAAGGCCCTCAATAAACCGATCATCAAGGCTACAGGACTCCAAAATAAAGTGACCACTTATCCATAAAAGCGATTAGCCCCGAACGAAAGCGACTGAAACAGCTTTCTACAAATTATCTTATATATTTCCTACTTTATGTATGCTATATCCTTGTAGTTACCTTTCTACCCTCATTAAAATTTAAAAATATACATCAAGTATGTCAACCCCTTGCCATTCACATAGCTGTTCCTCCTCCATTCTTCAATTGATGATGTGCTACAACGTACAGAAGTGGAAGGAGTAATTGGTGGAATCATCAAACTACGTCCACTATATGCCCAGTGCTTCTAGCCGCCACGTCTTATTGTAGCCAAATCTGTCATTGTTGAGCAACACCATTTTTGTGGGAGCAATGAAGTCGTGGCACTGCTGCAGGCAAGCACTATCGGAAGTTCATGGGGGAAGTGCACGATGATGATGCAGCAGGAATGAAATTGAATTTGCTTCTGACGGTTTGGGATGAAGAGATTTGGAGAAGAATTGTGACCCACTTGCCGTTGCAAAGATCCGTTCAACCAAACAATTTTCATAGCTTTATGGAAAATACCAAACTTGATCCTTTATCTTTTCTTGAGTTTTTATTCTAGTCATTAATGATTTTAAATTTTTTAATTTAGTCACTCTAACAGGTTTTATTTATTTATTACAATATTTTTATGTAATAACAGATATTTATCTTATTTATACATATATCACATATTATTTGTGCAGATCCCTCAATTTCTTTTTTAAATTAAGTTTGTACATATTTGATATTTGATTTATCCATATTTATAATTTTGGCATAAAGTAGAATTTAATGTGTTTATATTTGCTTTATGCTATAAATCATAGTATTACAATACACATATATATAAACGTAAAAAGTAAGGTGCATTTTAGACTTATCCTTATGAATAGTGATATGAACGGTGGATTGTGCTGGTTATTAGAATAAAGTATGATATATTCACATACTTTGGCTTAAGCATTTTAACGTTTCAAAATATGTGAATTTCTCTAACATAAGAGATGAATCTTGGTTGTTGTTGGGTTTTGACACCCCTCATATTCTGAAGGATGGCCTGTTCCTCCCACCATGCACCTCAGCTCTAGAAGCAAAGATCAGAGCCATACAAGGAGCCATTCTTATAGCTTAAAGGTAATATCACTATTCTAACAAATTGTTCTCAACCTTTGACAACTCTTCAAGGCTTAGCAGGCTCTCAAACTACACCAGCAGCACTAGTTCAATCCCTTAATACCACTATGGAGAATTTAAATCACTGTAATATGGTTGTAGTATCTTGTTAGCATGTAGCTCCAGCTCACATCCATGCTTCTTCATTTCTTGTTCCTACTTCCACCTTGTCCTAATTGTTTCTATTTGTGATTATAAAAAAAAAATGTAGATTACTATTTGTTGTTACATAGAGCTAGTAGAAACTTTTTACAATTTTTTTAGTATTTTGATAAACTAATATATACTTTTTTTACCAATTAACTTTTTCAGCAAATTAAAAGCATTTTGTACTCCGAATACATAATAAATTTCAAAGTTCGAGAGAGGAAAAAGTAATATTATGTACCAATTGGAAAACATTAACATATCGATGACGAATTAATTATGCACGTGAATAATTACATGTAATAATAAGCAAATCAATGAATCCTTCTCTTGTCCGGAATCCAAATATATGCATGAATCCTATTTTGGGAGGTAAAAGATAGGCGGTAACTTCCATTATAAATACTCACCCACAGCCTCTTCGACCTCCTCATCAAAACCTCTCCTGTTTTCTTGCCCTCCAAAATTCCAACTTTTCTCCTCTGGGTTTTTCCACCTCTCGCTTGTTATTTCGCCGGAAAAATTAACCATCTTTCCCCTGCCCACGAAATCAACAATATGAAGGAGACTTGGAGAAGAAGTCATGGACGAAGCCACTATGATGGCAACCATCAAAACCCAACAAGGAGGCCTCATCCCCACAAGTTTCAGAATCAAAAGCCTTCTTGGACAGGAGTATGGGTGCCTGCTGTTCCCTCCTGGGAGAGAAGGTTTTGCTGGGAAACCAACAGAATCAGGTGGGAAGATTTCTTGGAAGCCAAGAAACATCTTCCCACATCCAGCAGTGTGATGCAATGGGATGACCAAGCCGGAAGAGAAGCATTTTATGAGGCAAAATTGAAATATCAAGCAAAGATCAATGGCGCACCTTGCGATCTGCCTCCTCCCAGCCCCGACTTGTACATCGATATGGACATAGATTGGAACCCCAGAATCGATCCCGAGTTGTTGCAAGGATTTTAAGTGGATCCTGAAGAACGAAAGGAAGCAGTTGAGAAGGAGGAGGCCCCCCGGACGTTGGATGAACTTGTGCTAACTGGATGGGATAGCGTTTACATGGACAATGGGTTACCAGAGTTGATATTTTGCTTCTAGCAAATTAGGCATGTGCCGAGTCAAGTAACTTCGGCCTGTTTGTGAACTTTTGTAAATAATTAGTTATAGGCTCGAGCAACATCTTAGCATTATTATTGAAATATATACAAGAGTACAAGATTTATTTTTACAAGTCAATATTTTATAACTCAACACCTTTTCAATATACAAGAGTACAAGATTTATTTTTACAAGTCAATATTTTATAACTCAACACCTTGTTACTATATATTGAAACATTATATATCTTAATGTAGCTAATCATATCAAAACAGGCGATTATGTCAAATATTTGGAGTTTTTGGAATATTCTATGACGATTATGTCACAAATAAATCACCATGTTAGCGGTCATGAACAAGAAGGCTAAAACAGGCGAAAGAAAAACATAACCATCACTCTAGAATCCCCCAAGATGAAGCTTGTTTGACCTTGAGTTGAGCTCCTTGCTTTGCTAATAGCTTCATTCACTCAAACCACTCCACCACAAATGTCAAGTAAAGGGACTCAATTAATTAGCAATAAAAAATTTAGGGGCCAACCAAGTTGTTGCTCCCCCGCTAGCCACTACTTGGGAGCTCGCCTCGCCTGCAGGTCCGGACCGCTGAAGTGGGAGGCGGTTTTCTGAGAACCCTCGAACGAACTCTTTCTTCAGACTCCTCAATGGCCTCCAACAAATCAAACTCTGCTGCCGCCTTGAAGACGAAGAAGAGGAAGCAATATCTTCCCCACAATGTAACTTTAACTTCTCTATCTCTATCTTTGAATCGTATGCATGTATATTCAACTGATTTCTTTTCCTTCCTTTTATTAATGTTTATTGAATTGATCAGAAACCCGTGAAAAAGAAAGGGGCATACCCATTAAGGCCTGGAGTTCAAGGTTTCTTCATAACATGCGATGGTGGGAGAGAACGCCAGGCTTCTCATGAGGCTATTAGTGTTATTGAAACTGTAAAGTTTTCCTCTTTCCCCATCTCCTCTTCATGTTTCCTTTTTAAATACGTACTAATTCTAGTTCCATTTAATGAAATTTTAGTGCTTTCATGAACTGATGGCTAAAGTTCTTTTCTTTTAATTCTCCCTTTCTTGCGGTTTTGATTGATTTGCATTGAGGTTAAATGGGGAGCTCAGATGTTTAACATTTATGCTTAAGAAATGGCTAATTTTGTATTGATTTGAGTCAATACTGAACGCAAGATGCAACTGTTGATGGTGTCTTAGTTATTGAAACCATAATATTTTGTTTCCTCCGCCTTCTTCTACTTTCTAAGTGCTTGATTAGTCAATTTAAATTGCCCATTCTTATGGTTGAATTGAGGCTGAACTAAGCTGAAACTTTTCCATCTGGGAACTTATCTTCCCTCTTTTTGTTGCTGCTTTACTTTGATGTGTAATTTACAGTATTTGATTGGCTGTTGAGACTTGAGATGTCAAACTTGGGAGGTCTAGCTTGTATATTTCTTCTTTGCTTGAGGCAGTCCTTAATGTTATATTCTCTGCCCGCTGACTGATACCATAGGTATTTGTTCCAGTTCTTTGAAGAGCTGCTACATGGGAGGGATTCAGGTGAGAAGTTTTCTGCTTTGCCTACGGTTCCTCAGAATAAGAAGATCACTTTCTCTTATAGTGATGATGAAGATGAAGATGAAAATGAGGATGAAGATGAGAATGCTAATGGGGAAGAAGAGGGCAGAGGAGAAGAACAGGATAATGTGACTAAACCTGATCCGCCTAAGGGAAATCATTCTTGTAATGATGATTCGGACATTAATACATTGAATCCTGTAAATTCTGATGCATGTGATAAAAATCCACTGAAAGATGCCAAAGACAGGGTGGAAAATGTTAAAAGGATAGATGCAACAAATGAAGCTGAAGAACCCCCAGCCAAGAAACAATGCCTAGCAACAGATGTCCCAAAGTCAACAACGAATATATCCATAGATAAGCTAATCGATGCTGAACTCAGTGAACTTGGAGACAAAAGTAAGGTTAGTCAAAAAAAAGAATTCTTGAGATTTGTACTTGTTTGCTCGGATTGAATGCACTTCTTATCCTGTTAGTCATCATCTCTTTCTTTCATGTGTACTGGTTACCTGGCGACTCTTTTACTCAATTAAAATCACATGATTCACATCCACTGCCATATTGGGAGCAGAAGGAAGATTTGTGAATCAATCTTGGCAGATTTCAAACCATTAAAATCAATGTTCTCCTGTGGGTTTTTTCCCTTCAATTTTGTTGTATGCCAATTGCATTCTTGATAAACACATGCCCCACCCCACCCACCCCCCCGAAAATAAAAGCAGACAAACAAATAAAATAGCAGCTTTTCTCAATTTCATATCATATGTTCATGATAAGTGCTAATCTAGTACCTTGTGGAACAGAGGCGTTTTCTCTACCTTGATCCTGGTTGTAATGGTCTCGTGTTCATTCAAATGAGAAGAAGAGATCGAGACCCCAGTCCTACAGATATTGTGCAGCACATGATGACGTCTGCTGCTGCCAGTAGGAAACACATGTCAAGGTTCAAAATCCTTCATGAGACTGCCCTTTTTCTTTTCTCATTTCTCTTCCCTTTTGTTAGTAAGCAACATTGGGTTGCTTTAGTCCATTCTTAAATTGACTTGACAGTTTTACCATTTTTTTAGATTTATCTTAAGAGTATTACCAGTTGAAGTGGCCTGCTATTCTTCAGATGAGGAAATTTCAAGAGCCATGAAACCCCTGGTTGAAAAGTATTTTCCTGTGGAGACAGAGAAGCCCCAAAAGGTCTGAGACTTGAGCATTTGAGGATATTGTTTTCTGATCTCATTTATCCTTACCACTGCATCACTGGTGGACTGTAGTTCTTTCAAGTTAACTGTCTTTGGCATGCATGGCCCAATTGAGTTTTGTCATAGATGTTACCAGCTTTAAGGTGAAAACACAATATTGGCTTGCATTTGACAGAGAAACAAAGGCATCACATAAGGCCATGCATCTATGACATTGTGTTTCCTTTTGTTGATGGATAGCAACTGTTGTGTACCTTCCTCCTCTATTAATGTTCAGTTGCATCAAAGTGATTGAAATATGAGAGGATTCATTTTATATTTTCTGAAATTTATCTTTTGACAGAGAAACAACGTATTGACTTGCATTTGACAGAGAAACAAAGTCATCACATAAGGCCATGCATCTATGACAGGTGTTTCCTTATGATGATGGATGGCAACTGTTGTATACCTTCCTCCTCTTTTGATGTTCATTTGCATCAAAGTGTTTGTAACATGGGAGGATTCATTTTATATTTTCTGAAATTTATCTTTTATGCTTGAGCTGAAAAAAATAAAAAATGAAAGAAGAAACTGCATACAACCACAGATCCTTTTATTAGGTAACTCAGGTGCTCCAGTCCCTGATTAGTTGTGTATCCAGAAAAAAAAAAGATGGAGGAGCTTTTTCAGTATGTAAATTTAGATACTCCTTTTTCTGTCGGTTGGGCTGGTTCCAGCTGAAAATGGTGCTTCAAAGTATCATCGTCTTATGTATGCACTTTTATCTAGAGCACCTCATATATTCCATAAAGTGATCTTTGATTTCAATTATACTCACTGTTATGGGTTTCACTTTTGCTGCAGTTTGCTGTATTATATGAGGCCCGGGCAAACACTGGTATTGACAGGATGAAAATTATAAATTCAGTCGCAAAGTCAATACCAGCACCTCACATGGTTGATCTTAACAACCCTGACAAGACAATCGTGGTTGAGATTGTGAAGGTAAAAGCTCCCGTTGAAATACCCCGTTGATGTGCTAGTAGTCGTACCACCTTGGACAATTAAGATTTCCAGAGACATGGAGAAACTAACCAACTTCTGTTTTTCAATGTTTACGCAGACTGTGTGCTTGATTGGGATTGTTGAGAAGTACAAGGAGCTGGCGAAATACAATCTGAGGCAGCTTACATCAGCGAAGCACTAAATACTAGTGTCCTCTGGGTTAAAAAACTGAACATTCTAGGCCTGTTTTGCTTCAGACACATATGCTCACTGTAAAAGATCCTCTGCTAGCTTAATTTCAGAGAAACTTTACCCTGAAATGTGAAACATGATTTCTGTTCTACTGATTATCCGGCAAAATATCTCTGTTCAA
Source organism: Aquilaria yunnanensis (assembly GCA_039654915.1). NCBI lineage: Eukaryota > Viridiplantae > Streptophyta > Magnoliopsida > Malvales > Thymelaeaceae > Aquilaria > Aquilaria yunnanensis. The sequence goes on from CM077600.1 coordinate 20,766,003, forward strand.
CATTCTTTAAACAGTGGAAACTTTGAACAAGTAACAATTGATGTATAGATGAAGAAATTGAAAAGGAAGATGCTTTTTGATTCAGGAAACTACACCAGATCAAGTCTCGAGATTAAAAACAGAAACAAAATCAGGCGTCAGGCCGTCTATACTGCTTCTCAACCATCTTCCCGTATTCTGCATCTGCATGGATCAAACTTTTCGTGTTGTTTGGTCCTAAAGTATAGGGTAATTTTTCTACTAAAGTATAGGGTAACAGAGTAGTTTTGTTACTAAAGCTCTATTCCTAAAAAATTTGCCATTAATGTTTTTTGAAATGACATATTTGTTACCATCATTAGTGACATGTCAAGAGACACTGACAAAGCGGTGATGTGGTAGTAGTTTATTAATATGGAGCACACGTGGAAATGGTAAAAAGGGAAATTTATTGTACAGTCACTCAAGTAGTATTTGTTTCCTATTTTTCATCTTAATCTTTCATCTCTAATACCAAAGTCACCATTTTCAACTTATCTTCCTCAACCTACTGGAAATGGAAGGCCAAAGAAGTGAACTGACGAATTCTTCCACCACGATTTCCCTTTAACTCACTCACACAACCGTCACACTCTTAGCCCCAGCCTCCGCCCTAATCACAGCAACTCAAATTTATGAATTTGCTCAACTTCGACAATATTAATTACCGGGCCAATTGTTTCTTGCCTACAGTAATTGCCGACATTAGACAACCTCCCACTTCGTTCACCCATTCTAGATGTCGCCATCATCATTAATGTCAAAACTTGATGGCAAATGTTATAGCTCTCCTAGCGAGAAGCTCGTTTAAGATTTATAAATTAATAAATCTCTAGTTCAATACCTCATTTACGCTTATTTAGCAAGATCAAGCAGGTTAGTTAAGGTTTACTAGGTTCCAAGGAGATTATGGAATCAAAAGAAGTTCAGGGGTAAAATGGTAATTTTGCATCCTAAGGTGTTGGGCCAAATCCTGAGAGTAAAAAAAATGTTTAAAACTTAACTCTTGCTTAGCACCCAAGAATTTCACTAAGTGTTGAAGGTTTGACCAAATTTTGACCCAAGGTTACTATTTTAGGAAGAGGTTCTTTTTTACAACTTAAAGAAAGTTTGAGGGCTTTATGGGGACAAAGGCTTATAAAATTGGTAAAGGGAAGCTTGGCTGCCACTATTCACTTTCTTCCTCTTCAAACTGAGCTCAACCTTTCCCACTTGATTTCTCCTTTAATTCCTCCTCAAATTCAAGAGTTCTTGATGGATTGTGAAGGCTCCAAGGGTGCTTAAGCATTGGGTAGCTTGTTTCAAGTGGAATTTATGTATTGGAAGGCAATTTTCACATTTTCTTGCTTGGTGCTTGGTATATGCATGACGTAACATGATTTCCTTGTTGATTTCTTGTTTACTTGGCCTTTTTGATTCATGGGTTTTGCTTATTTGTTGTTGTTTTGGTGCCATGAACCTTTGATTACTTGGAATCTAGGAGAAAACTTAGTTGAGCCATTTACTTGATGATGGATTGCTTGATCTTTGCTTATAGCTTAGAATTGAGGTAAGGGATTTATGATTCATACCCATTTGACGCAATTCATAGCTTGTTTGTGGTAAAATTCTTGTGAATTTGATGATTGACATTAGTTGTGAAGAGAGATGTTCATGGTGGACTAGTTGGATTTCCAAGCTTATTGTGATGTTTGTGTATATTGCAAGCTTGGAATAAATGGTGCATTGTGGCCTATGAAGTGTGTTTTGCAGGTTTGTAAAGTGAGATGATGTCCCTAACTTGTTTAGAAGCCTTTAGAGGCCTCCCAAGGTACTTTGGGCACAATTTGCAAGTTCTGGGCACAGGACTTTGGTGCTGCGGTGCCATTTGGTGTTGCAACGCCCAAAGCATGTCAGGGGAGGCTAGAATGGTTGGCCTGTGGCGCTGTAGCCCTACTCGAAGTAGCAACGCCAAAAGCTTATTTGCCAGCTTTGACACCTTGTAGTATTTTTTTCATAATTTTTTGCTCAGGTGTCTATTTAAGGCAATTCAAGATTCCACACAAAGCTAAGAGGGAGTAACATCATTTCCATGCCTTCCCCAAGCTTAGATTTGCCTAGGTTTTAGTTTTATTTTAGTTCAAAGTGAAGGCATGTTTGGCAACAATAGAGCACCATTAGTCGGGTGCAAGGTTTAGTACTATCTAAAGCCTAGCCGGGCCTTTGGGTTTGAGGTTCCGATGTGGTAACCTTAGTGTACCTAGGTGGGTTCCAAAGAACCTAGTAAATGAGTCCAACCATGGTCATTGCTACTTTATTAGTGCAAACCAAGTAATGGTGGATAAGTATGTGCCTTAAGTAAAGGCTTAGTGCACTTGTAGCCTAGGTAAGATTACTTGAGGTGCAAGTGAAATCCTAATGCACTCTTGGTAAGGGTGTAAGGTGGAAGCTTGGTACACAAGTGATTAATGAAGTCTAAGGACTTAAGGCACCATGTGGAGACTTAGTACACTTAGTGAATTCCTCGAAACTCAGGCGAGGCACATCCACCATGTTCACCAGCACAACAATTAAGGGAAGGTTAAACTTATTGCGTCAGTAAGCTAAAGCTTACTAGGAGCGAGTTAGGGGCCAAAACTCGCTAGGTACGAAGTGATGCCTGTAGAAGGACTAGGTAGAGGACAAGTCTCAATGGACTAAAACGTATGTGCATAGGTTTAGCCTCACACTGTATGAGCTTGTACTAGATTGCATATACATATATATGTGTTGTCCTTAGTGTTTTTCTTGCAGGTTGAAGATCCCTTACTAAAAATAATAAGATTCTCACTCTCTTAGTTTCATGTTGTGCAAATACTAAGGTTGATAGACCTAATAATCATTAGGGATTGTCAAGGTAGTTTTCATTACAAGTACAATGCTTTGAGAATCCTTGATATTCTAGTTATTTGGCTAGTAGATAGTTAAGTTGTTATTGTACTAACTACAGCTTTTCTGAGCCACAAAGGCTAGTGAGCATGTGAAGGATTATTGAGGCTTGCCACCAAGATTTTTCATATAAAGTGGAAGCTAGTTGATGGGATCTCAGTAGCACTAGTCCTGTGTGTGTATGTCACATGATAGTAGACTCCAATGTGTATGAATAAAGTTATGGATTCTAGGGTTGCCTTTGGGTGTAAGGCATACTTTTCATTGTTTTGGATGCTCACACGCGGTTAATTATGTGTAGGATTATTATGATGACACTATAATGGTTTTGTATGCTTTGACTCTTTGAACATCAATTTTATGGAAAATGCCTAGGCTATATAAATGTTTTATGGTTTTTTACTTTCTGAGTCAAAGCAACCCTTACATGTATGATTGCATTTCTAGGTTAAATAACTAGTGGCATGAAGTTTTAATAAGGGTGTACATAATTAATTAGTCAATCGCAACTAGCATGAGACTTGTTCTTATAGGTTTTCTAAGCAGGGCCTTGAGCGGCCATGTCAACAAATATGTCCGTTTCAAAAAGATTGATGGTAAAATTATCCGTTTTAAAAATATTGATGGAAAATATGCCACATATTAGTGGCAAATTATCCAACCACCTCCATTCTGATGAAATATTCTTTGTAATAGTAGAATATATCCAGCATTAACTGACATAGTAGTAAATATTCTTCTATTCCAAAATATTGATGACAAATATGCCTATTTCAAAAATATTAGTGACATATTTCTCCGGAATAGAACTTTAGTGGCAAAACTACTGTAGGCCCTATACTTTAGTGAAAAAATTGTTCCTTTTGACAAACAATAAAGAATGGTAAAATTCATTTGTCACCTGTCCTTTTCACATTATTCTAAATGAGTTTTTAACCTTTATTTTTTCCTCTCAAAGTCCCTAAATAAACCAGTGAAGGAACTGATGGATTTGTTCATAACCAGATATGGATAAGGCTCGACATTCACTCTAAAGAGAAGATATATATGTAAATATTTCGTATGTATGTAATTATCTTTTAGTTGCCTAACTTATCAAAACACATCCTTGTACCAATATTTATGTACGTAGAAGGGAATGAGAAAAACAGTTTTTATAGCAGCAATTACTCTATTTTCTTCATGGTATTAGAGCCAAACTTGACATTTTTAAATCACAAATAGCATTCATTTTCATAGGTCAGCCAAAAGATGACATGAACAAGCAACGACATTCAAGATGGAACGATAGTCCCGAACAACCAATGGAGGAGTATGGACATGATGTCGTCGTATTACTTACATATTTCAGACAGCCCTAGGTAGATTTATGTTAGAAAGCTCCTTAATGATGGAAACTTTGGGAATAGGTGAATGGCATGAGTAACGCCCTATTCACAAAAAACAAGGTAGGCTTCGTTGATGGGACAATTCCAAAGCTAGCAACAAACTCAGCAAACCTAGGCCACTGGATGCGCTGTGATGCCATGGTCAAGGGTTAGCTGAAGAGTTTGATGGATGAGGAAATCCGAAGCAACGTGCAACATGCCAAGACCACTCAAGAATTTTGGCAAGATCTTGGAGAAAGATTTAGAAAAGGGAATGCACCAAGAGCTTATGAATTAAGGCATGTTATAGCCCTTCTAAGGCAGGAGAAACTTTTAGTTTCATCTTACTACACAAAGTTAAAGGTCCTACGGGATGAAATGCAGTCTATCTCGCCTTGACCAAAGTGCATATGTGAAGGTTGCACATGCAATGTTCAAAAGCAATTAACAGAGATGAGAGACAAAAAGCAATTGTATGACTTCCTCATAGGGCTAAACAACACATTCAACACCATCAAGATGCAAATCCTTAACACCAAGCCCACCCCTAGTTTCAGTGGCGCTTACCACTTAGTTGTTGAGGATGAACAGCAAAAGCAGATCTCCACAATGTATAAACCAGTAATAGAGGCATCTGCTTTTTAGGCCCAAGGACATCATGATGCCAAGGTCAACAAAGACCAAAAAACGGAAAAGAAAGAAAAGCCAAGGTGCGATCACTGCCATAAGCTGGGACCATAGAAGATGTTTACTTTGAAATAATAGGTTATCTGCTAGGACAGAACAATGGAAGGTACAACAAAAGGGGTGGACCATGGACCAACAAGAAGGACAGTCTAAATGCCACACAAGTAGGCACAAGTAGCAGCCCCACTCTAGCTTAACGCAAGCTCAATATGATTGCTTGCTACAATATCTTAGTTGTGAAGGTAAGGTGCCAAAGATAGAAAGACATATGATGCCAATGGTCAACATGGCTAGTAAGATAAATTTTACAAAACCATGGATAATCGATTCAGGTGCAACTGAACATATTACATGCAATGGTCAAATACTTGGGAAATGCAAGAAGTAAATGAACAACAACAGATGAAAATACTGAATGGAGAAAGCGTGCCAGTTAGGGGACATGAAAGCTATGCTTGCCGAGCGGGATGAAAGTTGATCACATTTTAAATATCCTTGATTTTAAGTGCAATCTTATTTCTGTTAACAGGTTGACAAAAGAGTTAAATTGTGCTTTAAATTTTGTGGCCGACTTTTGTATAATGCAGGACTTACCTATAAGGAACTTGATTGGCATGGGTAGGCAGTGCAATGGGCTATATCTCCTAAAGCCAATATGAGATGGAGGTGTGGCATTGACAGTTGCTAGGCCACATAAGGTAGAGATTTGGCACCAAAAGCTAGGTCACATGTCAGAGGAGAAGCTCAAGCTAGTACAGTCAAATTCCAAACACGTTGGAGGTAGTAAGATTGAGCATTGTGACTCTTGTATTTGGGCTAAACATACTAGACTTCCTTTCCCTAAAAGTAAAATAAAAAGTGCAGCATACTTTGATATAATACATTGTGACATATGAGGAGGCTATAATGCAGCATCTTTATCAGGGACACATTATTTTCTCAAAATAGTTAACGATTTCAATTGAGGGGTTTGGGCTTATCTGATGAAGCATAAATCCAAAGTAAGCCATTATTTGCCTATATTTCTAAAAATGGTTAAGACACAATTTGGAAGAAAAGTAAAACAAATAAGGGTAGACAATGGTGTAGAGTTTTAATCAGATCTCATGCAAAACCTATATGAAGAGCAAGGCATAATCATACAAACTACACACATCTATACCTCTTAACAAAATGACATAGTTGAGCAAAAACATAGGCACATACTGGAAGTTGCCTGTGCATTGAGGTTTCATGCTAATGTTCCAATAGATTTTTGGGGATAATGTGTGCTCACGGCAGTCTACATAATAAATAGACTACCATCCAAAGTAATCAGCAATAAAACACCCCATGAGATTTTATTGGGAAGGAAACTGAACTATAGTTATTTGAGAACCTTTGGGTGCTTTGCATATGCCCACGAAAAAAAAAGGACAAGTTTAGTGAAAAAAGAGACCCTATGTTTTCATTGGATATCCTAGTGGGCAAAAAGTATACAAGCTCTATGACTTGAAAAGTGGAAAATTCACGTATCAATAGATGTTATATTCTTTGAGAATAGATATCCTTACAAGAAACAGGAAGATGAGACATCAAACTAGGAGAGCATGAGACAAGAAGTTGGAACATTTTATGATCAGGAGCATGCAGAACTTTCATAAAAAGATGAAGGACATGAAATCCCACAAGGAAAGGTAATGCCTGAGGTTAAAACCGAAGGAGGTAGTTCAACACGTAATGATGGGATGGAGGCTAAGACAAGGCATAGTCAATGAGTCAAGCAGCCTTCAAAATGTCTTGAAGGATACGAAGTCGATCTGCCACCCTCCATCAAGCAATCGCAACCTCTTACTCCTTCATCATGCAACTCTATGGTATACCCTCTATCACACTTTGTCTGTTATGATAAGTTTTCACATTCACACAAAGCCTTTTTGTCGGCCATTACTACGGATGATGAGCCAAACATGTTTTCTCAGGCAATGAAACATGAACGCTGGAGAGAGGCCATGCGAAAAGAGATAGAAGCGCTCGGAAGAAATGGGACATGGACTTTTAAGCATTTGCCAGCGGGGAAGAATGCAATGGACTTTAAATGGGTGTACAAAATCAAGTTTAAACCTAACGGAGAAGTAAAACACTACAAAGCACGCCTCGTTGCAAAGGGGTTTACACAAGTTAAGGGCATTGATTTTCATGAAACTTATGTGTCAGTCGCAAAACTTGTCATTGTTAGAACCTTGTTGGTAGTAACTGCTAAGAGAAATTGGGAAGTCCATCAACTTGACATAATCAACGCATTCCTCCATGGAGATTTAGAAAAAAAGGTCTACATGCGTATTCTGTAAGGCTTTGCAAAGAAAAAAGAGGTAAGAGTATATAGATTGAGAAAGTCATCATATGGACTTAGACAAGCATCGAGAAATTGGTACCAAAAATTTATAGAAGCACTGATTAAGATAGACTTCCAACAATCAAAAGCAGACCATTCTTTGCCTATATACTAAAAGGGTGAAAATTTCGCTACAGCATTAATATATGTAGACCATGTGATAGTGATGAGAAATGACAGTAAGAAGATATAATAGCTGAAAAAGTATTTGAATGAAAAGTTCAGCATAAAAGACTTAGGCCCCTTAAAATATTTCTTAGGCATGGAAGTGGCATGATCACAGCAAGGCATTGTCCTCAGCGAGTGAAAGCATACGTCAGATATCTTGAAAGAAGCTCGAATGGAGGCTTGTTGTCCCAATGCATTCCCTATGGAACAAGATTGTAAGTTAAGACCTGATAGTGGCGGAGCGCTTGTTGACGCAACAAGATACAGGAGATTAGTTGGACGGCAACTATATCTAACAGTCACAAGGTTAGACATATTGTTCATAGTCAATGTCTTAAGTCGGTTTGTAGCGACACCGTGGCAGGCAAACATGGACGCAGCAGAAAGAGTCCTAAGGTATTTAAAATCAGCTCCTAGATAAGGCATCTTGTTAAAAGCCTCTAGTGACTTGAACCTAGAGGCATACAACGATGCCGACTGGGAAGGGTGTCAAGCAATGCGAAGGTCTAGCACTGGCTACTTCATCACATTAGGAGGATTGCCAATCGTTAATGGAAGCAGATTATAGGCCAATGGCCATAACAGTTAGCGAGATTCTATGGCTGCGATGGTTAGTAAAGGAGTTGCATGTACCACAGGTTGCACATAAAAATGAACCTAGTACAATTAGGAGAAACACAACCAATGAAAATCTAGACTAGAGCACAGGTTGGCTTGTTTACCGAGGCATTAGGCAAAAATGCATTCGAATCTTTGTTGAGCAAGTTTGGCACTATGGATTTACATGCACCAACTGGAGGGGAAGGGAAGGAACTGATAAATTCGTTCATAACCAGATGGATAAGGCTCGGCATTCACTCTAAGGAGAAGATTCCCAATTATCTTCTAGTTGCCTAACTTATCGAAACACGTCCTGAAACCAATATTTATGTACGTAGAAAGGAATGAGAAAAGCAGTTTTTGCGGCATCAATTACTCTCTTTTCTTCAGCCAGATATGACAAAACCTTTAACCCTTTTTTAAATGTACAGGCTAATAAACAGACCGTCACTTAATAAACATCAGCGCAAACTGCTCTGGAAGACATATGAGCTTTGAAATACTTCTTAATATTATTGAAGAGAAAACGTGATTACAGAAATATGAGCTTAGTGGGAAGCATTAGAATTAAATATCACACCCCAAAAGTCAAACTCGAACCTTTGATCGTTGGGAGGACATAAATTATTTCAAACCCTGGAACTGGAAGGGAACAATTACTGCTGCTCTTCAGCAGCAAAGCACTCGTCGAGACAAGCAGAAATGCTGGATACATCGGCATGAGATCTTGTTCTTGTGGCTGTTTCATCAGCACCACCATCATCACTGAAATTCTCTTCTATGGGAGACGAAAACTCCAAGCACAGTCCTCTTATAGCTTGCTCATATGAAGCAGACAGATCCTGGGAGGTTATTTGATGATACTCTACAAGCTGATGAAGGCACTGGTTTTCCCTCACCAAATTTGCATTCTCATTTGCTAGTCTCGACTTCTCTGCAAGAAGTGCCTCCAGTTGAAGCCTCACCTGCAAATTTTACATTTCTCAGCAAATTTTACAAGGGCAAAAAAGAAGAAACAAATTATACAAAGTACCAGTACCAGATCATCTTCCTCAGGCCTGACCCCCTCTGCCATGCCATGCCTAAGCCGTCTGTTCTCTTCCTCAAGCAAAGCACACCGTTCTTGCACGAAACATAAATCTGATCTTATAGATTTCAGTTCTCTTGCAAGAGAAGCAGCTTTTGTTGCCATGGAAATTGCAAGCTGCAAAAGCATAACAAAGTAAGAGTTATAAGGGGATTTGATCCTTGGGCCTTGATGGTAGGCATTTTTTAGAAGAATGGGGAAAACCAACATTTTTGGCTTTCTTCATCATGTTCTTCTGTTTCGAAATCTGCTCATCTTCCTTAGAGGAATCATCTGAAGATTCTGCAAGATCAAATTTTCTCTTGAGTCCTTTCTTGGCCTCTTTCCCACTTCTATCTACTTCTGAATCCTCCTGCTTAGCCTCTATATTCTTCAGACAGCGTACTATATCACTCAACGTGGGTGGCTTAGCCAGATGTCTAGCTCCCTAAATTTGTTTTTGTCCAGGAAAAAAAATCAGAATAAGTTAAAATAGAAATTTTTGTTAATTTCTGGTTTTCTTAGCAAAGAGAAATGAGAAGCAAGTTTCAGGCAACCTGAAGAGCGTTATCCAGATTGTTGGATAGCTGGGAAAGAGACTGAGCAATTGAATCAAAGCCTCTTAACAGAAGCTTCGAGTCTTCCTTTAGTCGTTTGCTTCTACTGGAATCGCCAGTGTTCTACGGAGAAAATCATGAAATTGAGTAAAAGGAAATTTTGTTTCAGAAACAAAAAATAAATAAATAAACAAATAAAAAAGGACCCACGAACACTTTGGGTTGATATTAAGAACTCACAATTTGGGTGGCACCAACATCGAGTTGAACGTGGTGGGTTCGGAGGCGATCATCCAGAATCTGGTCGACCCGGGACCGGAGAGCGCTCCAGAAGCACTTGTCGGAGGCGGGGCTGAGCAGAGGAGAAGAAGAAGCTTGAAAAGCAGTGGAGGACTCCTGTCAATTTGAAAATTCAAGAAAAACCAGATCAGAATAAGTGAATAACAGTTTCCGAAAGCAAAAATATGAAGACGAAGCAGCAGCAGAAAGAGGAAGAAATGACCTTGTTGAGATGGGCCGATGATGGAGGAGTGTCCACCGTAGCTGCCATTGGAACGATGAACCCAGCAGAGAGAAGGAAAGAGATGAGTGATGAAATGCGTGAAAGGTAAGGGATAGTATCCGTGAGTGGGCTATTGAATTTTATAAAGGGGAGTGTTAAATTTACAGGCTTGAGAGTGACTGGGAATCGACAGGCTTGGCAGCGGCCACCGGCGGTTTTGATCCAGTGCTGGCAACGACTGCCTCGTTTCCAAGGAATTCGTTGACAGTTTCCATATCCAAAAGCAATAGCGCAAAAGAGAATCGGGTTTCTTCTGAGACAGCGGAAGGACAGAAAGAAGAAGACGACGAGTAGTAACAATGGAGGTTTTGTTGCTCGAACTTCTTCTTCTTCTTCTTGAGAGAGAGAAAAATGAGGGATTTGTGGGATTTTGAGGCAGGTTTAAAGCTGTGGGAGGGAGCGTGCTACTGTGAAAAGAAGTCGTTTGTGGGAACTTTGAAAATTTTTTACCGTTGCAATGCCGGCGATCTCCCGGATTCCTTCATATCAACGGCTAGTTTTCTGGTTTGTTTGTTTGTTTTGTTTTGTTTTTTTTTTATGAAATTTTCTAGTACATTAATTGGCAAAAATACTCCTTTAGCACTTAAACTCGGTTGATCAGGATACTTACCTCCCTGAACTTCAATTTTGACCAATTCAGTCCTTAAACTTACTTAAGTGGGTCAGTCAAACCCTTGGACTGACCTATGCCTATCACATGGCTAATGCCGTTTGCCTCTATTTTTATACCCATTCCCTCGTTATGCCTCACCATAGTCTCAAAGTGGCAGCGCCCATCCCTTCTACCAGAATCACTGTTAGGAACTTTTTTTTTTTTACGCTTCTTTTGGTGGTTTTTTTTTCTGGGTTGGATTTGGTTTTCAGTCGCTAGATTTGCTCCTGTTCTCTAGGGTTTCCTTGAAATCTCCAGGCATCTCAGTCTAGAATTGGGTTTTGGGGTGTCAAGGAGTTATTCAACGATCCTTGGGCTGCTACAGTTGTTTCCATCTAGGCCAGAAATGTTGGCGGCTGTGCCGATATGGTTGATGAGCAGCTGCGCTCTTCGCTCAAGCCAAGTGCCTCACTTGTTAGAGAAGGCTACTGTTGCGACAATCACTGTAGAAGATTATGGCAAGAAGGTCGAATATGGAGAAATTGGGAATACCCATTCATTTCATTTTCATGGTCTGGCTGTTCGTGTGAAGACGATATATGGTCTGGCTATCAGAGTGGTGGCCAAGATAATAGATCAATGGGTTTAACAAACAAGAACAAATGGTGTTAGTCATGTGACGATCACAAATCAGTCAAAGGGGTTAACTAACACATTTAAGTAAGTTTAGGGGCTGAGTTAGGTCGAGTTGAAGTTCAAGGGGGTAGGTGTCCTGGTCAACCGAGTCCAGGGGTTGAAGGGGTCATTTTGGCCTAACTTTTATATCGGTTTGAAAAATAGTATTTTATCGGTTTAAAAGATAATTTAGCAGATTGAAAATAGCCGTTGGTATGAAGGAATCCGGAAGATCGCCGGAGTTGCAACGGTCAAAAAAATTTCAAAAGCCCAAACGACTTCTTTCACAGAACCACGCTCCCACCGCTTTAAACCTGCCCCAAAATCCCACAAATCCCTCATCTCTCTCTCTCTCAAGAAAAAGAAGTTCGAGCAACAAATCCTTCCTTGTCACACGTCTTCTTCTTCTCTCTCTTTCCCGTCTCAATTGCGCTGTTTTGGATATGGCAACTGTCAACGATTTCCATGGAAACGCGCCCGTCGTTGCTGGCACTGGATCGAAACCTTCGGTGACCGCCGCCAAGCCTGTCGATTCACAGTCGGTGCTCAAAAGGTGTGTTCTTTTTTCGCTGTTCTTTTCCTTCTTTGATATTGTCCATAAACTGTTCGATAAAAGGATAACTTAAAAAGCACGATGATGGGTTTCCTTTTTTCCGGGTGTGCATTTGGTTTCTTACATAACCTGATTGGTTCTTCTCACTAGGGTGTCTTTTCCGGGGTTCCTCTGGTTTGATCCTTTGTTTAGATGCTTTATTTTCCTAGTTCTTGTATTTTGTTTCATCCTAATCTTTGCTTTCTTCTTTTCTCTCTCAACAGATTGCAGTCTGAACTAATGGCCTTGATGGTAAGAACCAACCTAATTCTCATCATAATGGTCCAATTCCCTATGCATGTCGAGATTTCCTGGCAGAGCTAGGAAATGTGTACCTAGTGATTTTCTGCATGCTCCTTTCCGAAGATCGAGATGATGCTGACCTATTTTCCCCTAATTTTGAATCTGCAGATGAGTGGAGATCCTGGTATATCTGCTTTCCCAGAGGAGGACAATATATTCTGCTGGAGAGGGACAATCCACGGAAGCAAAGACACTGTATTTGAAGGAACAGAGTACAGACTCTCTTTGGCGTTTTCCAATGATTACCCGTTTAAGCCTCCAAAAGTGAAGTTTGAAACTTGCTGCTTTCATCCCAATGTGGATGTCAACGGCAACATATGCTTGGACATCCTTCAGGTGAACATGAGTTTTGCTGCTTGTGCAGGGCAATGTTGTTTCTTTATCAGTATCATTGTAATGTCCCTCTTCTCCAACATATAGTTCTGAGTTTTTGTCTCCTTCACTGGCAGGATAAGTGGTCATCCGCATACGATGTGAGAACCATATTGCTATCCATCCAGAGCCTGCTTGGAGGTACTGATCAGAACGCCATCTTTAACATGACTACTCCACAGTGCCTTTAAGCTATCACATGTGCTAGTTGATGAATCTAGTTTAGAAATGGTATTGGGCCCAACACTGATTGAGCTAGTGAAGCACTACTGTGTGTAGCAAACGAATCCAACATCAATTTTCAATGCATGCTTTTGATACCCTAGAACTTGCGCTGTCCACTTGCATTGCCTTCTTGTCAGGACCATGGGCAAATCTAATTGTGTATTTTTCTGGCTTTCAGAACCAAATATCAGCTCACCTTTGAATGCTCAAGCAGCACAGCTCTGGTCCAATCAAGCAGGTAATTAATAGAACTAAGCCTCCCCCCCCCCCCCCAAAACCCCCCAAACCATCATGAATCCTTTGTTTTTGTTGTTGTTATTCTTTTTCTAATCCTAAATTTTTTTTTTTTTTTGAATGCTTGGTTGATGCAGAATACAGGAAGATGGTTGAGAAGCAGTATAGGCGCCCTGACGCCTGATTTTGTTTTTGTTTTTAATCTCAAGGCTTGTTCTAATCTAGTTTTCTGAATCGAAGCATCTTTCTTGTCAATTTCTTCAGTTATACATCAATTATTACTTGTTTCAAAGTTTCCATTGTTTACAGAATGTTGACCAGAGATATTTTGTCGGATAATCACTAGAACAGAAATCATGTTTCGCATTTCAGGGTAAAATTTTTTCTGAAATTAAGCTAGTAGAGCATCTTTTTACAGTGGGCAATAAGTGTCTGAAGCAAAACAGGCATCAATTTTCTCAACTCAGATACCACTAGTATTAGTGCTTAGCTGTGTGAGCTGCCTCAGATTGTATTTGGCCAGCTCCTTGTACTTCTCAACAATCCCAATCAAGCACACAGTCTGCGTAGACATTGAAAAACAGAAGTTGATAGTTTCTCCATGTCTGTGTTATATCATCAACATCTGCGGAAATTTTCTCATTGTTTAAGGTGACACAACAACTAACTAGTATCTCAACCACGATTGTCTTGTCAGGGTTTGTTAAGATCAACCTTGTGAGGTGCTTGTATCGACTATGCGACTGAATTTATGATTTTCATCCTGTCAATACACAGCAAACTGCAGCAAAGTGAATCCCATAACAGTTAATATAATTGAAATCAAGGGAAGGGCCCGTCCATCAAAGAGCACGTTATGAAATATTTGAGGTGCTCTAGACAAAACTTGGACCAGCCCAACCGACAGAAAAGGAATATCTAAATTTTACATACTGAAAAAGCACCATTTTCCATGTCTCCTGACTCTTCTCGAATATTACCCCAAATGCGACAATAAACATGGTGAAAGTCGTAAGAGTAATTTTGAAGCTCATCATTAAGCATTCTTTACAGGTCTTTCCTTCAGAACCATCTCAATGAGCTTCCCAATTATGAGTTACCACATAATTGTTAAATTAGTTGTATATGCTCGATTTGGGTCGTACAGGCTATTCATTCAACCTAAGTTAGAAGGACAAGGCAAGCCGGAGAGGAAGTAGAGTTTATCTACCACGTCTTTTCACTAGGAACATTTGAGCGAGTAGCCCCGGAGTGGATGGGGGAAGTTCAGCAAAAATATTTGTTTCTCAACTGATCAAATCTCAGAGATCATCTATAGTGCTGAGCTTATTGTGTTATGTAAATATATACTAGTGTTTGACCCGTGCGTTGCTGTGGGTTATATAAAAAATGTAAAAAAAGGTTCATTCAACAAGCGATAGCAATTTCAGAAAAGGAGCACAGATTAATAATTACATGAGTCTAGTTGTAGTGTTTTAAAGTTTGAGAATATAATAAAAAATCATGAATAACTTTGAACTGTCCATATATTTTAAGACACATTTATGAGGCCTATATTTTTTTTTGGTCAATGAAGTCAATGAGGATGATACATTGCATCATGTCTAAGTAGCTCTAAGAAAGGAGATAAGAGACTAGAAGTCCACTCAAGAGATCTCATCTCGCTCTTACACTAAGATGCAATAGCACCGGCACACATGTTTGCCTTCCTAGAGACGGAAACAACACTACAAAAAAGAAACTTGGCTCTAAGATGTTGAAAATCATGGATAATAGGCTTAATAGACCAAGGCACTGCATTCCCTAAGATGGCACCAACAAGTTGCTTCGAATTTGTTTCTAGCTCAACATCTTGCAATTTCCTTTTCAAAGCCTGTCTTAGACCTTCCCTCATGGCTTCAGCTTCTGCCACTAAAGGTTTAGTAGTACTTAGATACCTTCATCCCATAAGCAATAAGCAACCAGCTTTAGATTGCATCACTACTCCAGCTCCTACATTTCCTGATTTCAAGTAATTAGTAAGGATGACAATGGATAAAATATGGGTATGATAGTGCTAAACTCTTATCCATCATATTTGATGCCCAATCTGTACCATATCCATCATCCATCAATTCTACAATTTTAATGTTTATATTCTATTCATTTTAAGATGGATAGGATTGGATAAAATTCACTTACTCATTGCATATCTCCATAATAAAAAATAATAATGCTATAATAGAGTGCAACAAAAAATTATTAAAATTGATCTTGCAAAAAAAAAAATAATATTAATAATAAAAACAGAAATCGACTTCGCTAAAGATCAATCATAAAGAATTTGTCCAAATCAAATTAGTGAAATGAGCACATGCTTAGCATTGGTACAAGTGTACAACTTTGTGAGAACTTGAAAGGAAAAAAAAAAGTGGGAACCTTCTTCGGAGCTTTGCCCTAGTCATATTATCTTGATGTTACAATGATATTTAGTTGTAATTACAAATAGTTAAGCTAATTAAATTGTTTTGTAAATTATTATATTGTCTTTAGCATATGTGTGTGTGTGTGTGTGTGTGTGTGTAAGCAAGGATAGAACCTAACATCTGACTATCACCCCCTTTACTGGCTTGAGTCAGAGAAGCATACAACCATGCATCAAAAGTAGTCAACTTGGCTTTATCAATCTAATAGTCAAGCATGCCAAAGCAAATTGCCCTCGTCCAATCACACCTTAGTTCGGGCATGTTCTACTATTTCCATGGAAAAACAAAAAGGACAATGTAGATCCACTTTCAGCTTCCTCTTAGCCAGATTTACTCTTGTTGCAAAACCATTATGACAAGCTCTCCACAAAAAGGTCTTCACTTTTGGAGTGCATTTAATTTGCGATAGGATCTTCCATAACCAAGGGCTGACTTGATAAGAAAACGAAGCTCTATCAGGGGAAGATGAACTTTGGATCCAGAATTTATATATTGATCGAACTGTTAACTCTCTTGAATTTTCAAAGGGCCAAAAATAGCATCATTTTGCAGAGGGCTACCCAGGAGAATATATCTTACAGCTTAGGCTTCAGCATCTGATATCTACTACTAAATCCTTTTAAAATCCTATGCCAAGAAAGATGGTTTAATAAGTTGCCAAACTTTTATATTTGGGCTGGAACAGGACCTGAAGGATGCAAACAGAATTTATCAATCATCGGGACCAAGGATCTTTCCAAATTCTAATTATTTTTCCGTTACCAACCTACCAACATTACCCTTTCATAAAAAGATCTCTCCCTTCTAAAGGGCTTGCCCATCCCTAGGAAGGCTTAGAGCCCTATTTGGCCTCCAAAAAAGAAGAGTTTAGGAAATAGTGCCCTTGCAAAATCTGGACCCAAAAGCTATCAGCATGCCTCTAAATTCTCCGGGCTAGCTTAGCAAGTAAAGCAACATAAAAAGAGCAGATACGAATTTGTTATCAATTATTTGTAGAAACAAAAATTGTTATCAATTATTACTCTAATCTATAAAAATTTAAGATGATTCTCTGATGGTTTAAAAACAAAAACAAACAAAATTAAAAGTTTGAAGAAAATTGGAACACAGAGAAGTAGGAGCAAGTGTTGGGCATGGGTGTAATTGCTGAGTTACTATACTGTTGAACAAAATCAAATAGATGAATAGGCCACGAAAGCAAAAAAAAAAAACTAATACGCATAACAAAGGCAAAGAAATGGCCCAAAGAAGCAAACAATGGGCCAACACAGCCTAAAAAAATCAGTTCTTGTAGTAGAGAAATCACTATTCTTAATGTCACATCAAAACTTATAGCTTTAGATATTACCAACTGCATGAATGCCGCGTGTTGTAGCGGTTCACATGATCATTACATAAATTTGTGAAAAGACATAAAGACTTAATATAATAAAAAAAATATGCTTTCGAGTTTCAGTCCTTATAATTTTGAAATAAAATAATATTCACACCCTGTTAGGTTAAGGCTAGAGTAAAAAATGCCAATACCAAAAACATAAGAGAAACAAATCATGGTTACTAATATTTACTTTAGAAGACAATAATAAAATGACAAAAAAATTAGAGACCAAGCAAACAAATGGAGAGGTTTTGTGACCTATACATTGTAGTGGATATTTTTTATAATAAATTTTAACAATAACAGTGCGACACTAAACACATTACGTACTTTGAAATAATGCATATTTTGTCTGTTAATTAAAAACAATTTAATAAAATTTTTCATCTCCTATTAACACAAAATCTAATTTATAATATCGATGAAAAGTTTATTTAGAAAAATTTACTCTCAAATTTAACAATTATAGAACAAATTGATTTATTAAACTATAAAGCTTGAAATAAATAATTGATGTTATAAATCTTAATAAGCAATAATGAAAGAACAATGATAGAAATAATAATTAAAGCTTCATTTTAGAAAACAACAATAAAGAAAATCAATAAAACAAAGTTAGGATCAAGACAAAAAAAAGGAAAAAACTTTAGGCATTAATGATTTAACAATTGACTTAATAAAGATAAAAAATAGTTTAACTAAAAAATAAACAAATTTTAAGTAAAAAAATAAACTAATTATGATCACTAATGTCCTACTTTAGAAGATAGTACATAAAAAATAACAAAAAAAAACTTGGGGGCCAAGAGAACAAATAGAAGATTTAATTAAATAGTTATAAAATTCGGGGACTAAAATGTAACAAGGTCGTAACTTAGGTCCAAAAAAAGAAAAAAAAAATTAGAAAGTTAGGGAATGAAATCGTGTTTTAACTAAAAAAAAAATGTGAGATAGACGAAAATCAGAAAAATTGTAACTTAGGCTCTCACAAAGGCAAGCACCTTACGAAATGAGATAAAACTAAAAAAAGAGCAAATCAAATCATAAAAAAAGTAAATAAAAAAATTTTTAAAAGTAAAAAAAAAAAACTACTGAACCATGGCCTAAAACCAATTGAACTCAATCAGCCGAAAACAATTGCCACTGTTCATTCAACAGTAACTATGTTCATCTTTAGAATATAGTGTAATAACTAGTAATTGACTCGCACTTCATTGTAGGTTGATTAATAAAGTTATAAATTTTTCTACAGTAAAGACATTTATATTAAAAAAATGTTAAAAAGTTATAATTTAAAACTGAGTGATGATATATTTAAAGGTACCAAAAAAATTATAATTTAAAACTGAGTTCATGATTATAACCCATGCAAGTTTGGAGATCTAAAACCTAAAAATCAAAATTTTAGAATATATTTGCATTTATTGGGAGAGAGTGATAATGCGTGATTTTAAAGTTTGACGAGAAAAGATGTCCTAATACACAAATAAAGTACCTATCATATAATTGTACCATTTTTTGTTTGGAAACTTTTGGGCCGAGAATAATAAGGAAAAATCTTTTTTGTTTATATGCCCTGAACATAAAAGATACTTATGCGTAAATGTTGCCTTCCAGGCAAGGTCCCGTGATTGACGGAATGGTAAATACATTAGGGAAAAAAATGAGAACAGTACTGGTTAGAGTCTTCGAGAGATGGGGGACTCGTTTTGCATTTTTTTTTTCCTTCCCACCTTAGCGCTTTTGGCGTTCGATCAAAGAGGCTCTCATTTTGCTTATCTTGGTATTTCTTCTTTACTTCTTTCTTTTTGTGTGCTGTTTGCTTTTTTTTTTTTTTGTATTTTTCATGTTTTCTTCTTTACTTCGTTTTTGTGTGCTTTTTGCTTCTTTTTTTTCCCCCTGTTTTCCTTCTTTATTACATTTTTTATATTATTCACCTTTTTATCTGATCTGTTATTATTTCTATATATTCTTTTATCAGTTTTATCTTTCTTTTATTATTTTTATATATTTTTTAGCAGCTTGTATTTATTTTTATCAATTTTTTATCATTTATTAGTCTTATTTTTTTTTATGAATTTTAATACATTATTTATTTTTTATTTTATTATTGTATATTTGTTCTTTTGTGCGTACCTAAAAGTTTTTTAGATAATTATTCTTCTCTTAGGATCTGTTTATTCTTTTTGAAGACTCATTTGTTCTTTTACTAGTAATTATTTATTCTTTTAGCATAATTGGTTGTTTGTTTTTTTTATCTATTGAAAATTTTGAAACAAAAAAAATGAAGAAAAAAATAGACAATTTTTTTAAAAAAAATTATTATCATTATTAGAAATGAAAAATGGAAAAGAGCTAAGAAGGAAAGGTAGAAAAATTTAAAAAAAAATAAAATAAAGAAATAAAACTGGAAAAAACATATAAAACAATAAATAATACAAAAAATGAAAAAGAGAAAGGAAAAACTGGAAATAAAAGGACATATACAAACTAAAAAATAGAAAACAGTAACAAATAAAAGAACCTATAGGAATTAAGAAAGAACAAGAAAAAAAAAAACAAATACTATTTGCTTATAGAACAATGGAAACATGAAAATAGACCACACATCATGTAGAACATATAGCAATTGCAAAAGAACAAACAACAATTCATAAAAGAACATATATGAATATAAAAAAGAACAAAAATAAAAAAATAGAAACTGAAAAAAGAACATATTTATAAAAGAATAAACAACTATGCATAAAAGAACATATAGAAACTTAAAAAACAGAAATAAAAGAACATATAAGAACTAAAAAAAGAACATATTTATAAAAGAACAAACAAATACACATAAAAGAACATATAGAAACTAAAAAAGATGAGCATAAAAATGAACATAAATACAATAACATATAAGAGCTGAAAAATAACATCTTTATAAAAGAACAAGTAATTATACATAAAAGAATATATAGAAACTAAAAAATAATAGAAACAAAAAAATATATAAGAATTAAAAAATAATATATTTACAAAAGAACAAACAAATATACATAAAAGAACTTACTTATAAAAGAACAAACAAATATACATAAAAAATATATAAAAACTAAAAAAGAATAAAAATAAAAAAATATATAGTAACTGAAAAGAACAAATCTATAAAAGAATAGATAATAATACATAAAAGAACCTACAATCTATAGGCGGTTATCTCGCTCCGATGACTAAGAAGAAAATTAAAATAAATAAATAAATAAATAAAACTGGTAACAAAAAAATAACATTGTGAATAATACAAAAAAATAAGGAAGCTGGTAAATAAAAAAGATAAAACCGAAAAAAGAAAATAAAAAACAGAGGGGGGCAAGGGAAACTGAAAGAAATTAAAAAAAGGTGTGAAAAACAAAAATACTGAAGTGAAAAAGATTGGGGATAAAAGTGGAGAAAAAACTAGGAAAGTTGAAAGTTCGCTGGGCCGAAAAAGAATCGAACTGTTGGCTACTTGATTTCTGCACAGGACCTGCCCACTCTGCTTGTTGCGGATTTGCCTGCCTAATGAAAAATTATTATACTACCTTCCTTTTATATTTTTTGTATCATTTAACTTTTTTATATAGTTTATTTTAAATTTATTTATATTAATATTTATTAAAAAAAATATTTAAAAACTATATATTTTAATTTATCATTCTTATATAAAAGTTCTTTATTTATATATTAAAATATTAAAAATAAAAAATTATAAATTAATTTTTAAAAAGCAAATAATGTAAAGAATATGAAACAAAAAAATTAATTAGTAATTATCCATGCCAAATTGTTCTCCTATGAGAAACAAAGTCAAAATGACAATTATTAAATTTTAAAAAAATGACGCACAGTATAAACCCGATTCATACAAGAGTTACTCGAATGATAGTAAACGGGCTTAACCCCCCCAAAAGAAAAGATAAAAAAATCTATCAAGATGCACTGTTCTTAACGTCACTTTCCATGTTAAGCATTTAGTTAATATAATAATTTGCAAGGGGCTTGGAGGCTATGGCCTCGCGGGTGAAACAACCATTGATCATTTTTGTTATGAGATTTTTTTTTTATCATGTTGGATGGGTTATTAAGTGTATATTTCTTGGTTGTAAGATTCTCCTTTTCTTCTAACAATATTTTTGAGATTTTTTATTAGCTGATCTTCTTCGTTAATGTTTCTGAGAACACTTCATTAATTAATTTTTCGTTTTTGTCCGTAAGTATTGCTAGGATTCATAAATTGCATGATAAAACCTACGACAAATCCCTAAGAAAAAGAAGTTTCTTTAGTAAAACTTCATTCCTTTTTTCTTTTCAAGTAGCTATGACAAAACGTATAGCTATTTGTTTGAACTCCAAAACACTCATTTTTTTTATGGTGAATTATATGCTCTGTTGGGGGCAAAACTAAGGGGGGCTAGTAGGGGCCTCGGCCCCCTTGAATCTAAAAAATACATAGAGTAGTAGTATTAGTTGTCTAAATATTTAAGAGAGTTTTATATATTGACTCTCCCAAGCTATGTTATACATTTGGTTCTATTTTTATCTATCTTTTTTACGTAAAGTGTTTTTTATGACTAGGATTAATTCTTTTAAATTAAGTTATTATATTAAATTCTATTTAAAATAAATAATTCTTAAAAAAATAAGTTTTAGTTTACAATTAAAAAAACAAACTTAAGTCATTTGATGCTACAAAAATTTGTAAGTTTGCCTAGAAATATTATCCTGAAGATTTTAGTGAGCAAGAGAGGGAGCATTTGCTTTATAAGCTTATATTATATCAAATTGATATGCCACAAAGTTTTGATTCAAGAAAATTTTCAACACTTTTAGAGTCACATGGAACACTTTAGTTCCTAATGTAAATTTTGACTAAGATTAAGAAAAATTACCTGTAAAAATCTTAATTGAAATTGTTCAGTAATTGTAGATTAGGAAAAAAAATTTAACAATACCTTTGGCATTCACGTAGACAAGTTTCCGTGGGGAAATTAACAAGGCCAAAATACCCCCCTCCAACCCCTGAACTCAGTTGACCAGGACACCTACCTCATTGAACTTCAACTTAAGCCAACTCAGCCCATGAACTTGTTTAAATGGGTTAGTCAACTCGTCACGTGACTAACACCGTTTGTTCTTGTTTGTTAACCTCGTTCATCTGTTAGCTTGGCCACCACTCCAACAGCCAAACCATTGATCGGCTTCACTCCAATGGCCAGACCATGAAAATGAAATGAATGGGCATTCTTAATTTTTCCAAATTCGACCTTCTAGTCATAATCCTCGGCAGTGATTATTGCAGCAGTAGCCTTCTTTGACAAGCGAGGTGCTTGGGCTGAGCGGAGAGTGCAGCCACTCATCAACCATATCGATGCAGCCGCCAACATCTTTGGCCCAAATGGAAACAACTATAGCAGCCCAAGGATAGTTGAAGACTGCTCCCATAGTGGAAAGGGAGCTGGGCCCTATTGTTAGAAACTAAAAGAGGAAAAATAGACCTAGAAGATCTTCAAGCAAGCCATTTTGAAATATAGCAAAGAAACAAAATTTTACCCCAACCTATCAAAGAGCTTATATGTGTCAAGATGTCCCAAAGTGTAATTATTGTGAAAAATTTTATTTTGGTGAATGTCACTGGAAGACTAGCAACTGTTTCTGTTGTGGCAAGAAAGACCATCTGATCAGTAATTGTAAACAGCCAAAGACTAGAAATCCTCTCCGAAGCTTTCAAGCATGGGGTAATCTACCAACTTTAAAGAAGCAAGATGAAAAAAGAGGTGTAGCAAAGCCGCAAGTTCGAGGACGAATATACGCACTTACTCAGTAGGATACATATAACTCTAATGCAGTTGTTTCAAGTACAGTGAAAATTGGTTTTGTTTTGGCTCGTACCTTGTTTAATTCTGGTGCCAATTATTCTTTAGCTTTACCAAAGTTTGCTACTAGATTGTCATATGTGCTTGAGTCATTGGATTTTGAACTATCTATTGAGACTCTTTAGGAAAGTCTGTTGTTACTAATTTTGTTTATAAAAGGTGTGTAGTCAAAATTGATGGAAGGGATATGCTTGTGAATTTAATTATGACAGATATGACTGACTTCAATGTGATTTTGGGGATGGACTGGTTATCCGCGAATCATACTTGGATTGACTGCCATGAAAGGAAAGTAGTTTTTTGTGTTCCTAATGAGCGTGAAATCATCTTTTTTGAGAATAGATAACCTGCCCCAATTTTTCTTATCTTTGCTATGCATGCATGTCGTTTGTTAATAAAGGGTTGTCAGGGATATTTAATATTCATCGGGGATACTAACCAATCTAAATTGAAGCTGGAAGACATTCCTATCATCAAGGAGTTTCCTAATATCTTTCCTAAGAAAATTCTAGGGTTGCCCCCTGATAGAGAGATTGAAATTTCCATTGATCTTAAGTTGAGGACTACTTTAATCTCTAAGGCTCCCTACTAAATGGCACCTACAGAGATGAAAGAGTTAAAGGTACAACTACAAGAGTTGCTCTATAAAGGGTACATTCAACCTAGTGTTTCACCATAGGGTGCTCTTGTTTTGTTCGTAAAGAAGAAAGATAAAAGCCTGAGGTTTTACATTGATTACTGTGAGTTAAATAAGGTGACTGTCAAGAACAAGTATTCATTGCCTCGTATTGATGACTTGTTCGATCAGCTGCAGGTGCACAAGTCTTTTCTAAAATTGATTTAAGATTTGGGTATTATCAATTGAAGATTAAGGCTGAGGATAGACTCAAGACTGTTTTCAGAACTAGGTATGAGCATTATGAATTTATGGTTATGTCATTTGGTCTAACAAATGCACCGGCTGTTTTTATGGACTTGATGAACCGGGTTTTTAAGTCTTATTTAGACCAATTTGTCATTGTGTTTATCAATGATATTTTGTCTATTCTAAGAATCCAAATGAGCATAAAGAGCATTTGGGAATTGTTTTACAAACATTAAGGGAGAAGCAAATATATGCAAAATTAAAAAAATGTGAGTTTTGGTTGGAGAAAATTTCTTTTTCTTAGCCATATAATTTTAAAAGATTGAATTTTTGTAGATCCATAGAAAGTTGAATTAGTGGTGAATTAGGCTAGACCCTCTAATATTGCTGTAGTTCATCACTTTCTCGGTTTAGCCGGTTACTATCATCGGTTTGTTGAAGAATTTTTGACCTTGGCTATGCCTCTATACAAGTTGGTTCGAAAGAATGCTAAGTACAAGTGGACTAAAGATTGTGAGAAAAGCTTCCAAGAGTTAAAGCAAGGATTAGTAACTGCACCTGTCTTTACCATCCTATCCAGCACTGAAGGTTATGAAATTTTTTATGATGCTTTACATATTGGTTTAGGGTATGTACTTGTGCAAAATGAAAGAGCTATTACCTATACCTCTAGGCAATTGAAACCATATGATAAGAATTATCCTACGCATGACTTAGAATTAGTTGTAGTTGTCATTGCCTTAAAATCTGGAGACACTATCTCTACGGTGTTTTTTGTAAAGTGTTCACTGATCATAAAAAATTGCAATACATCTTTAGACAGAAATAATTGATTAAAGAATTGCATCTTAGGCAGCGGAGGTAGTTGGAGTTGTCGGAAGACTATGATCTGAATATTTACTATCATCCTGGCAAGGCAAATATTGTTGCTGATGCACTAAGCCGTAAGTCCTCTGGCTCATTAGCTTCTTTATTTGCTGACAAAAAAGTTATTCTTAATGATTTATAGAAGTTAATAGTAGAAATTATAACAGATGGTGTCAATAATGTGGTTGCTAACTTGATGGCAACTTTAATTGAAATGATCAAAATTTCTCAAAGTTCAGATGAATGAATTAACAAGTTAAAAGAAGAAGTTGCACAAGGGAACCATCCAGGATTTCATATTCAAGAAGATGAATTTCTAAAGTTTGGAGCTCGACAATGCATCTCCGGAGATGAGGTTTTGAAAAAAGAAATTATGAGAGAAACACATAATACCCCTTACATTGTGCATCCAGGTGAAACTAAAATGTATAGAGACTTATGAGAGCATTTTTTATGACAAGGAATGAAGAAGGAGTTGCTAAATTTGTTGCAAAGTATCAAACTTGTCAACAAGTCAGAGTGGAATATCAAAAGCATTCAAGACCTTTGTAGCCTCTGCCAATTCCTGAATAGAACTGGGAATACATCACTATGGATTCTTCTGTGGGACTTCTAAGGATTACTAGAGGTAATAATGCTATTTGGGTGATTGATGATCGTTTATTTAAGTTTGCCCACTTTTTGCCATTCTAAGAATGTGCAAATTTAGAGAAGTTAGCTAAGTTGTAGGTGAAAAAGATCGTCAGTCTACATGGTGCCCCATTATCTATTGTTTTATATAGAGATTCACGGTTTGTCTCAAGATTTTAGGGACAATTGCAGAAGGCTATGGGAACTCAACTCAATTTCAGCGATGCTTATCATCCTCAAACCGATGGCTAGTCAAAATGAACTATTCAAATTATTGATTATATGCTCTGAGCTTGTGTGCTGGACCTTGGAGGTAATTGGGATGATCATTTAATATGTATTGAATTTACCTATAATAATAGCTATCAATCTAGCATTGGAAACAACACCCCATAAGACTATTGTTTGGTGTTAAAGAAGTGGAAGAATAAATCATCAATTGAGGATCAAGTGAAAGCAACCTGTGAATTTTTTTTAGTAGAAGACAAATATTTGGTAAGTATTTGTTATTTATTTTTAGTGCACAAGTTAGTTATTTTTAAAATTTAAAAAAGGATTTAGATTGGTGATTTAATTGAATATGATTTACTTGTAATGATTAAAGAGAATAATTGATTATTAAGATTGTTTTGGATGAATTAGAATTATGGTTGAAATCGGAGAGAAGCAAAAGGTTTGTGAGGGAGAAAACGAAGAATTGTGTTTTTGGGCAAAAATTGGGCTAACTATGGTTTAGTCCTTTAGGTTTGAGGAGAGTTCATCTACATCCCATAGCTTAAATTGTTACAGTTTGGTCACTACAAAGCTTGTGCCTAGGAAAGTTAATCAGGTTAATTGCAATATTAGTCCCTGAGGCTTTAGCACTACTTCAATGAATTCTTAGGATCCAGAAGTGTTTGTTTGGGTTGCTGTCAACATGTGATTTTGGGTTGTTTCTTGAATTGATTATATTTTGATATAAACTTTTGCATAATTATTTTAGGTGGCTAAAGAATTATTTTAGAAGTTGGAAAGTTGCACTCAGAGGTAAATGACTACTATCATTTCTAAAAATTAATTTGTTTTGATATTATGTACATATTATTTCTTCAAAATGTTAAGGGTCAATTCGTTTGAACTAAAGTCAAATAACTTTTTTTAACTTTTATATCTTTTTTACTTGAAACCAATTTTATTTGAAAGCCAATGTTATGTAGATACAATAATCAATTTGATAGTAAATTTTTAGGATGTTGTTAAATTTTTATGAATTTTTCTTTTTTAAGGCTTGAAACTAGAAAAAATCATAAAAATTTAGTAAGATTATAAAAATTGTATTTTTAATTGATTATTGTAACTACATATTGGCTTTTAATTAAAATTAGTTTCAAGTAAAAAAGATGTAAAAATAAAAATAAGTCATTTTGTAGTCAATTGACTAAAGTTAAAACGAATTGGGTGTAAGTTTTCTAACTTAGTAATTTTTTTCATATTTCGATTTAAAGCTATTTTTCATTAAATTGGTTTTCAATCAGAATAAGAGTTTTTAAATATATTTTTTATTTTGAAATTGTGTTCCAAGTGTTTTATTAATTTACTTATTTATTTTCTTATTCAAAGTTTATCTTACTTATGTAATATATTGTGTTTGATTAAGTAAGTTGGGAATAAGTATGTTTTGATTATGATATTTTTTATTGAAATTTTATAATAATTCTGATGCTCTAAATTTCTGTTCCGACTCTGTTTTGGTGGGTGTTGGTTCTGTATCTGTATTACTGGAAAAGTGAAGTTCTGAATCCTCCATATAAGGCATTCTATTCCATTCTGTTTCATAGTGCACTGTTTTTAAAACTAGTCATTCTGCTCTGAATTGGCGATTCTTAGACAATTATGGATGTATTACAGTAGTTTAAGTGTAGCTATAGTGATCATCTCATCCACTCTGTGCTGAATTTTTATTCTACCATTCTGCTCTGAATTGCTCTGATTTGGTTAATAATTTTATTTACAAATATTATTTGCTCTACTGTCAAATTTGCAATTATATTGATTATATTCTGACTCTTCAAATAATTTCTATTAAAGTTTATGCCATTATTTTATAACAATTATTTCTGCTTGATCTCTATATATTTTGTATATTATATTTCTATTTTCAAAGTCCACCACTTATTGAGCATTTGTGCTTGCCCTGTTTTTACCCCCTCACACAGATAAGGAGAAGTTTGAGTTAGTTAGCGGAAGCAACTACAAAGCCAGCTGCAGTTCGAGACAGTTAGAAATATTTCGTTAATATTAATACTAGAAATTTATTTATGATTAAAAAAGACTTTGGTTTCATTTTGTTTATTAGAATTCTGAGAATTTATTGATTATGTCCCAATTTTCAGGATTGTAGTTAATCTATCACTTATTGTTAGAAGTTGAATTTTTATAAATTTGGAATTAATTAGAATATGTAGCCTTTCATGCTTAGGAAAATTATTGTCTTAAATATGTGGCATGTCATTATCTCGAGACTCCCAGGGTGCAGTGACGGAACCAGGATTTTTGGTTCGGGGGGCGAGCCAAGAAGAGAGTCGACTAAACCTGGAGGAGAGGGACGGCATCGCAGCGAGGCAAAGTTGGAGATTTGGACTAAGTCGTACTAATTCAAATATTAAGGTGCAAGTTGTAAAGTTAGAAAATTTGGAGGATTAATGATGTATTTAGGCGATATTCTAATATCTTTTTAAGGCCAGAGGGAATAATTACTCATTTGGTCATTACTTTCTTTAGTACCTACCTCATTGCCCCCTATCTTCATATTCTTCCATTATTTCTAAGGGGAAAAAATGCATTTTCAGTCCCTAGTTTTTCTTGAATTGACCAATTAAGTACCTATATTTAAATTTTTTCAAAATTTTCGTGGGTTAGTGGCACCCCCTGCCCCTACATAGGTCTGCCCCTGCTAGGGTGGATTTTGGGGCATGACAATACAAGTCCTTCGGGCGGATTTCTGGTTCCAGAACCTCGTTTTTCATGTCGTTGCTGCAGCATAAATGGAGTGTTAGGCAATGTACTTGGGACAAGGATGAGCACTTCTGTGATAGACATCAAGTGAATCCTAAACCCATAAGCATCAAGAACCATGAATTTGAATTGTACTGTAACAAAGGCAGCAATAGAAGAATTCAAAGCAAGATGGACAAAAACATAAAAGATCATTTCAGCAAGATACAAGGGCGGTTGATTGAAGACCGGCAGGAAGCCAGCAACAAAAGGACATTAAAGTAAGCATAATGCAGAGAAAGAATAGAAAGAATGTGGAGGAAACTAAGCCCTACATGATCCAGTTTTACTACAAGCAAATTGGAGTTTAATATGGAAGATGGAAGTAAAATATTGTAGGATTGATCATCTGAATTATTTCTATGGAAAGTAAAGGTTAATTTGTTTTGTCTAAAGTCAACTAACTTTTTTTAACTTTTACATCTTTTTTACCTGAAACCAATTTCATTCGAAAGCCAATGTTATGTAAATGCAATAATCAATTTAAAAGTAAATTTTTAGGATGTTGTTAAATTTTTATGAATTTTTCTTTTTAAAGGCTTGAAACTAGAAAAATTTATAAAAATTTAGTAAGATGATAAAAATTGTATTTTCAATTGATTATTACAGCTACTTAATATTGGCTTTTAATTAAAATTAGTTTCAATTAAAAAAGGTATAAAAATAAAAATAAGTCATTTTGTAGTTAATTGACTAAAGTTAAAACGAATTTGGTGTAAATTTGGAGGACCAAATTTTGAAGGAGGGCGGAATTGTCACACCTAGCCCTTGACAGAGCCAACCTCACTAGGCTGGGCTTCTGTAATTGAGTCAGTAACCACAAGAAATAATGAACTCAATTGCGATGGTTAGATGAGGAGGTCACCAAAGCAAGGGGCTGAATTGCAGGGAAGTATTAAGTTGTAGGCTGATTTGAAAAATGATTGACTTATCTGCAACGAAAGAAGCTATGGAAGACTCAATTGACAGAAATCTGAGGACTAATTGCATTTAGGGGGAAAATTCGTTTAAACTGAATTTGGGATTTAAATGAACAGAAGTAAAATACTGGACACAATTGGGAACAATTCAGAAAGTCAACTTAGAGTTATCTCCCACTTGCTGCATGGAAGAGTTGAGGTGTCCGGCATTTGTTCAGGCTGCTCAAATGCGATCTGTTCGTCGTCCTTGAATTTCAGAAACACTATTCTGACGAGATGGAAGAGAGAATTACAAACTCAAGATGGAATTGGCTCAGTTGCCACGAGATTTAGCAAGCAGACAACGTTGCTTCAGTGTCAAGGCAGCACGCATTGGATGGGTAACAGGTTCAGGTTTTGGCTTATGTCAGCGTAATTGGTAAGGGAACAAGAGCTTCTCTGTTTCTGTTGTTAATACAATTGATGCATTGTGAATCAAGCCTTTGCATGTTTTCTGAGAAGTCTAGAAAGTCATGTGAGAATGGTGCAGTGAATGATCATGGCTTTCGAGGAGAAATCTGAAATTACCAGCAAACGGTTAAATACCAGTTCAAGGATTTGGTGGTAGCTTGATTTCCCCCTAGAATCAAGTGGAAGACCAGATCATTTTTGGATTTTCTGGCAATTGGTAAAGAAATCCCAATGCATGTACCAGGAAACCAGTTGCTTTTGAGACCGAATTGCTCCTGGTTAAACATGGTTTTTTTTTTAAGAAATTGAAGTGTTTATCTGTAAAGGCAAGTAATGAGGGAGAGATGGATCTAGATCCTCTTCTGTTCACCAATTATCCGTTACGCCCGGAGCTCTCTATAATCTGTCTGAAAATCTGATCAGTAATCTGCGATACTTGCTAGTTTGATATATCTGAACAAATCTGTCTGGTTTAGGCCTACTAATCTATTTCTGTTAGCTGTCAGATTATATAGCTCATGGTATTGAAATCATCGCTACTATATCAAGTGTTCTCTTGGTTTTCATTGAAAACTCACCGCTTCTGATTTATCTTGCAGAGATTGGACTGACATTGTACAATGGTCACCAGAAATACTGGTTTATGTATTCATGGTGCAGGTAAGCTACAGTTTTAACTCCAGTAAGCTGGTTATGAATCTGTGAATTGATGATCTGAATCTGGAGTTGTTATTAGAGCTACTGTTGTGAGGCTTAAAGGGAGCCCAACTCTAAGTTTGGATTAGAGAAAGTATGGAACAAGTTGGTCTCTCTCGGTTAAGGGTCAATATGAAATCTGATGAGTCCTGGACAAGGGTTTCTGAACTCGGGTTCCTGTGTCTATAAAGTCTGTCATCTTCTGGCTATGATTCAATTTATAATATATTTTGCACTTCTGATTGAAAGGCTAATTTGTAGACTTAAATTGATGAAATACATACAAGTTCTGAACCTTGTTGTTTTGTTTTCTAAAAACCTGCTTTCTGTTCTGATTTTCCGTAAAGGTTTCAGCTACTAGTTTAATATTTGATTTTTGTGCATTTGTTCCTGAACAAATGGCTTCATTCAACTGTTCTGAATTTTCTGTGACATGCAATGTTAATCTTGTAAACTCCGCTTCCATCATGAAACAAGGATTTGACAGTAAAAACATTGCAGAAAAACCCGATGTGAATATCTGATTTAGAGTGTTGTCCTGTAGTGCTCAGTTTTTCTCAGTTTCCACGCACATGTCTATTATGAAGGTTGTATTAGCACAATTTTCCAGCAGAAAATACGTTCTAATGGTTATGATAGCCAAAGGCTATTGCCTCCTCGGTAGTAACTCCTTGCCAGAATATTGGCCGAGGAGTCTGACGTCACCCAAGAGAGGATCTTTTTACTGACCTCGGAAGGTGCGAAGTCAAACACTATGAGCTCGAGACTTCGGTAGCTCGTCAGGAATTCCGAGGACAACACCGTCTCCATCGAGGGGCCAAACTGACCGTCTTCGGGTAAGAGAGCCATCTCTCTGAAGCGAGGAAGAATCTCCCCAAAGACAGAGGCCCCGAAGAGGATCTTCCCCGAACAAGAAACACCTGAACAAGGGAATCCCCTAACTATGAGTGTGAGTCCCGAAGAAGGTGTTCATCAAGGGAACTCCCAGAACTATGGGATAGATCCCGAAGGAGGTGCTCGCACCGAAGGACGGATAAAATCCGAAGAGGGTGCACGCACCGAAGGGCGACCTCGCCCAGGGGACCTCGGGAGTACGATATGAGCATTTAAGGAGCCTCTGACATACCGCCCACAAGCCCTACACGTCGCATCAGAACGGCGAACTGACACGCCGTAGCCGCCCCCGTCCTGACACAACCTGTCCGGGTCTGGGGCTAAAGGAGGCTGCAAAACGGCTGCCTGTCCCCTAGGTCCAAAAGTACAGATCAAATCCGACCGAACACGTGTCATGATCTGAACGGACCAGCTACTCCTATAAATACTAGGAAATGGGACCGGGCAAAGGATGGGCATTTTTCCTCCCACTGAGAAAACACAAAACAGGCAAAACACTTGATCCCTTAGTGTTCTTCCTCCACTTTCACTCAGAAAACTGACTTGGGCGTCGGAGGGTCCTCCCCGGAAAAGCAAACCGGGGACCTCCTAACCTCTTCTTTGAGCTTTTCAGGCACACTCAGCTGGGAAACCAGAGCTCCAGGCGCTCGCCTCCCCAGGAAGTCTCTCCGTCTGTCAACATGACAGCAAACGAAGGTGCTTTGGGGCATCATTTGGCGCCGTCTGTGGGAAACTACTCCCAGGTAGCTGTTGTCGAAACTCGGCGTTCGAAGGACAAAGGACTCCCGAAGTCCCCGTCCGCGCCTGAAAACCAACCAGCTACCGAACAAAGTCCCCCAGAGACTTCCTTGCCTGAAGAGGAACGCCCTCTTGTCATCACCATGGGTTTTTTACGAGACTTTCAGAGGTCCGTTGTGGCTGAAATGACACAACAGATAGACCGAAGGTGGCCGCAACCAGCCCAGGCGCAAAAAACCACTTCGCCAGCACGACCTCGGGAGAAAAGCCCAAGGGCAACCCATCATAGCTCGGGAAGTGGGGAGCCACGGGAAGAGTCCTCGACAGATAACTTGCCCCTCGGAGCACGGCTGGCGAAAAGAGCGAGGTCTGAACGACCCGAAGTCCCGTCCAGAAGAAGTTTGTTGCCAGAGGCAAGGTCCCCCTCACCTCGGTACCGAAGTCGCTCCCCGAAGAAACGGCAACAGTCCTTTTACCCAAGAACCTCCAAGCACCAGGAAGAGGAGCCTAGTGCTACGCTCCTCCTGGAGAAAGTCTTGGCAAGACTGGAGAGAGTGGAACAGCAGGTGGCACGCAAGCCTATTTGGGCCAGGCTAACTGAAACCGTCTCCGGAGATGAAACTCCGTTCGCCCGAACAGTGGTCGAGGCGGCCATGCCAAGTGTGTGACAGCTCTCCTAGTCAATTAATCAAGTAAGTGTTTATTTACTTTGATTAAGTGTTTATGAAATTAAGTACCTCAAATTAGCGCCTTGTTAAGCAAGTAACATAAGCTTAATCAAGTTAAGTGAGTTCCTAAGTGTGATTTGGCATAGTTAAGTCAAGACCATTAGTTGTTCTAGCTTTTAGAATCATCCTAGTAAGTTTTGACAACTTGTGGCACTAAGTGTTCTTTTTGAGCCATTTAGAACTTAAGTGGCTAAAGTGTTCAAGAAAATTAAGTTTGGAAAGCTCTTTAGTACCTTTTAAAACAAAGAAAAGTGAGTTTGGAGTGTGAGTTGGTGAGCTATTTGAAGCTTTTGAAAGTTTGAGGACTAAAGTGCAAGGGAGGGAAAAGTTGTTTTGAATGCTTATAAGCTAAGTTCCTTCATCCTTAGCCATTAGTTCTAAGTTCCAAATTTTCGTAGCTCCCTCTCCTCTCCCAAATTCACAGCCCAAGCTTCCATTTTCTTGCAAATTCTCATTGAATTAAGGGTGCCCAAGGTGTTAGAAAGATCACTAAGCCCCTTTGCTAGTGTTCTTGCTTCCTTTGATCTTTGGAGCTTGTTTTGGAATCCAATTTTCGTAGGTAAGCTTCTTGAGATCATTTGGTGTGTTTATAGGTTGTTTCTAGAGCTAGAAATGGTCTTGGTTTGATTGGTTTGGGTGCCAAATTTCGTTGGTTTTAGGCTTGGAACTCAAGGAAGCTCAATTGAGCTTAGGAAGCTTTGTTGCATTGCTTGCTTTGTGGCTAAAATTGAGGTAAGGGTTCAAGTAATTAAGCTCAAATAATGCATGGTTTTGTAGCTTTGTATGTTGGGATGAATTAGAAACAAGACCCATTAAGTTTGGATTAGAAATGAGAGAGTTTGAGTAGTTTGTGTACAAGAGCGATGCTGTCGCATAAACCCAGAAAAACAGAATTGGCGACGCGTCGCCAATTCGTCCGTGAATTGGCGCCGCGGCGCCAAGAAGTGAAATTGTACACAGAACGTTTACTCGGTGGCGCCGCGTCGCCAAAAGCATTTGCTCTTTGGCGCCGCGTCGCCAAATGCCAATTTGGCCTCGATTTCCGGCCATCCTAAGATTAACTTAGACTCTCGGTTTCTATCCCTAGGCTATTCTAAGACGTTCCATAGCCTCGGTTGGGTCTAGAATTCGTTCCTAAGGCGGGAATTGTGCGTTATTTGGAAGGTAGTCAAGTTGTGTGGTTAAGTATAAAAGAAATGTGACTTGGTGGCTAAGTAACTCATAGTATTTAAGTTTTTACATGGAAATTAAGGGGATTAAGTGGGTTTTTAGACTCTTTATTGGCCATATAGAGTATCAATTACATATGGTCAATAGAGAGAAAAACCTAAGTCGATCCCAACCAAGCCATTTGGTTTGGTAAGTGAGCCACTAGTAGTATTTTGAGTTAAACCTTGAGGGTTTGACTAGTTAAACCACATAGTAAGACTACCCTGTACAATAAATCAAGGGTAAAGGCGGGTAAGTTTGAGATAGGTGACGACCTACTCTAGAACCCGTAGATGGGACTTAATTGAGGTAAAGTGTCCGGGATACGAGGGCCAGTATCTCAAGTACCTCAGCCGTTTGAGCTCACGGCAAGAATTAAGGCACTTACGTGCAGAAAGTCCCAAGTGCATGTGTTGTGTGCATTCCATACCATACATCCATACATTGCATTTTTGGCATTTTGTTGATTGTTTGTTGTTTGAATTGCATGTTTGATTGCTTGGTTGCCATATTGCATATTTGTTGCATATTTCTTTGCAGGTATTCAAGAAGGGAATCCTTACTGAGTACTTTTAAGTACTCATTCCCTTAGTTTTATTGTGCAGGATCTAATCCCGGGCCTAATCACTGAAGTGATAGCTGAGGCCTAAGCTTTCTGTTTTGCAGGTATTTTATTGAGAATCCTAGTGATTCTAGTTTCTTGCAGTATAAGTTATGTGCTAACCAAGTTGTGCCTTTACAGTGTAGAGGCTAAGAGTACACAAGAACAAGGTCTAGTGAAGGGCTACACTTGGAGCTTGGCTTAGCTCAAGGTGGGCTCAAGTAAATGATCTTAGTTAGTAGTAATTTTGTCTCTTGTACATAGTACTTTGTGTACTAAGTAAGTTGCCTCTATTGGGATACATTAGGATGTAAATCCATCTTGTTACTTTTGGGTGCATGCTAGAGTTGTAATGTATGCACAAAACTGTTACTTGTAGTTAAAGCAACTAGTATTTCAATGACTTGGTACGTTTTCAGTATGTTTTAATGAAATGCTCGAGCAATGTTTTAATTCAAGACTTTTAAATTTCGGTTGCATTGCCAAGTCAGAAGCATGCATAACTTAATCTGAGTAGGCTAAGTAACTAGTTGCATATAAATTGTTTTAATTTATATTGACGAGTAATAGTTAGCCAACTGTAACTAGTGGGATTCATTATCCCTAAGAGCCTACAAGATTAGGGGCACTGGGCCCCGTTCCGTCACAGAAAATTGGTATCAGAGCGGGTTAATGTTCCTAGTAGAGGCAATAAGTGAACTAAGATCAAAGTGTTCTTGTGTTAAGTGTGGTTAGTACTGCTTATAAGTTGCTCTGGATATGGTCTTCTGGCTGTGGTTGCAGGTATGGTGAACACACGGGCTGGTACTACTGCTGAGGCTCAGGGTTCCGGTGCAGGAACTAGTGATCCTGGTGGATCAGATATGAGGGAGGTGGTTTCCTTGTTGAGGAGACTTAATGAGTCGATGGACCGGATGCTACATGGCATGGCCATTTTGCTTGAAGAGCGTGCTCAACCTCCAGTACAGGGGGAGACCTTGGAGGACCCTAATGGGGTAAGGGCCGAAGTGCACCAAGGCCCAACGGTGCACCAAGGTCAGGGGAGAAATCCCCCGCCCCAGGGGCAAGTGCAAGGTCAGGAACCGTCTAATGAGCATGTTCAAGTGGAGTCCAGTGAGGACAGTGAAGAGGACAGTGAGGAGGAAGATGAGGAGGACATCCATCCAAGGAGGAGACGGAGGAGACCCGTCATTCCAGACCATATGGGACTTGTTTCCTTATGCCGGGATATTAACACTCCCAAGTTCAATGGCATAGGAGATCCCGATATGGCAGAAGGGTGGTTGTATCAGATTAATGAGATCTTCAAAAACATGAAGTTGGATGACAAAGTAAAGATGGATTTGGTGCCTTTCTTTTTAGAAGGCAAGGCGTCATTATGGTGGAAGGATGTCATGGAAAGGCTTGATGCTTATAATGAAGGGAGGATCGGGCAAAGGCCTAAAGAACTTGATTGGATTGAATTCGAGAAGGAGTTTCGAAATGAATTCAATAGTGAGGCTGCCCAGGATCAAAAGCGGATTGAGTTTGATGAACTAATCCAGGGAAGGCTAACAGTTCATGAGTATGAAAGGAAGTTTAGTTCTCTTTTTCGGTATGCACCTCATTTGGCCGGAAAAGATGAACTAAAAGCAAAGAAGTTCATTCGTGGACTTAGGGTGGAGTTGAGGAGTTTTCTGACAGTGATAGGAGTTCGGACCTATCATGAGGCTGTCCAAAAAGCCTTAGTGTTGGAAAGGGAGTTGATGGAAGCAAAATCCAATGAAAAGGCCGTTGAGCCAAGGGTTCCGGTACATTCAAGGTTAATGGATAAAAGGCCTAGTGTGGGAGGTGATCAAGGACCTTCCAAGAAAATCAAGAAAGCTGCAAAGGGCCGTTGTCCTAAGTGTCAGAGATTTCATGGTAACAAACCTTGTACTCTTGGAACCGATCTCTGCAATTATTGTCGTCAGCCAGGACATTGGGCTAAGGAGTGCCCAAGGCTTAGACAAGACCAAGGTCAAGGACGACCGGGAGCCTCAGGAGTTGGTAGTACTGGTAGTACTTTTGTCAGAGTTCCTCCTGTGCCACCACGAGTTTTTGCACTGGCAAGCCAGGTATCCAGAGAACCTACAGCTGTGCAAGGTAACTTTAATGTTCAGGATAGTAGTATTAGAATTCTGTTTGATACTGGTGCTACTATTTCTGTCATTACTCTAGGCATGGTTGTTAAGTTTGGTTTGCATAGAACTGTGCTTGATGAAATGATGTTCATTAAGTCAGTGGGGAGTAACCTTGTGTTTACCAATGAAATGGTTGTGGGATATCCTTTGGAATTAGGATGTAGTAAATTTTTAAGTGACCTTTGGGTCTTGGCCTCAATTCCTTATGATATTGTCCTTGGAATGGATTGGTTAAGTAAGTTTAAGGCCCAGATTGACTGTGCGGGTTGTAAGGTCACTCTTGAGGATGCCTCAGGGGTAAGTATAATTTGCACAGGCGGTTTGGCAAGTAGTGTAAAGAGTTTGCACCTCAAGTTATTGGAGTCCATTCCCGTTCCGAGTGAGTTGGTCGCTTGCTCGTTGAACGGAGTGGCAGTCGAGGAGCAACTCAAGGAAATTCAAGTAGCCAATCTATTTCCAGAAGTTTTTCCTGTAGACCTCCCAGGGTTACCTCCAAGAAGGGAGATTGAATTCTCCATACATTTACAGCCTGGGGCAGAACCAATTTCCATACCCCCTTATAGAATGTCAGCGCCTGAAATGGATGAGCTGAAAAAGCAATTAGAAGAGTTGCTTGAGAAAGGCTTTATTAGGCCAAGTATTTCCCCGTGGGGTGCTCCAGTGTTGTTTGTAAAGAAAAAGGATGGAACCTTAAGGTTGTGTATAGACTATAGAAAACTGAATGCAGTAACGGTAAAGAATAAGTACCCATTGCCCAGAATTGATGATCTATTTGATAGATTAAGAGGGGCGAAGGTCTTTTCGAAAATAGACCTAAGGTCTGGATATTTCCAGATAAGAGTTAGGGATGAGGATATCCCGAAGACTGCATTCAGGACTAGGTATGGGCATTATGAGTATACCGTTATGCCGTTTGGAGTGACTAATGCTCCGGCAGTTTTCATGGATACCATGAATCGGATTTTTAGGCCCTACCTAGATCAGTTTGTTGAGGTGTTTATTGATGATATTTTGGTGTATTCCCCGACTCCCCACGAGCACGAAAAACATTTAGAGATAGTTTTGCAAGTACTCAAGAGTAATCAGTTTTATGCCAAACTATCTAAGTGCCAGTTCTGGGCAAGTGAAATTCCTTTCCTTGGACATATTATAAATGCTCAAGGATTAAGTGTGGACCCAGAAAAGGTAAAGGCTGTGGTGGAGTGGAAACGCCCAACAACTGTAACTGAAGTTAGGAGTTTCTTGGGTTTGGCAGGCTATTATCGAAGGTTTATTGAGAAATTTTCTATAATAGCTTCGTCATTGACCGCCTTAACAAAGAAGGCACAGAAGTTTATTTGGACTCCTAAGTGTGAGGAGAGTTTCCAGGAGCTTAAGAACAGGTTAATTTCTGCTCCCATTTTAATCCTACCAGATCCGCATGAGACTTTTGTGGTTTATACCGATGCATCTGGGACAGGATTAGGATGTGTGTTGATGCAGGATAAGCAAGTGATTGCATATGGGTCTAGGCAGTTAAGGCCTAACGAGTTGAATTACCCAGTGCATGATCTTGAGTTAGCAGCAGTTGTGTTTGCTTTAAAGCTCTGGAGACACTACCTTATGGGAAGATCCTTTAAGATCTTTACAGACCATAAAAGTCTGAAGTACTTATTTACCCAAAAGGATCTTAACATGAGGCAGAGAAGATGGGTCGAGTATATCAAAGATTATGATTGCTCGATAGATTATTGTTCAGGTAAAGGCAACGTGGTTGCTGATGCCTTGAGCCGTAAGTATTCTGGGGTAATTCTCTCCAAGGATCAAGTAACACAAACCTCAAAAGATCCTAGTGCAGAGCAATTCACAGTTTTATATGAATTGTGGAGAGAATGGGAAATGGCTCAAGTCATGGTCCTTGAAATTCAGTCAGCATGGTTGACTAGAGTTAAGCAAGCTCAAGAAAGTGATTCGAGCTTGAAAAGAATTTCTGGGGAGGAAAAGCATGGTACTGTACTGAAAGAATTTCAGTACAAGGATGGGTTACTTTATTTTGGTGACCGGCTCTATGTGCCAAGTGAATTAAGGCAACAAGTGTTGCAGGAGGCACATACGAGTAAGTTTAATGTTCACCCTGGTGTGAATAAGATGTACCATGACCTTAGGACTCATTTTTGGTGGCCAAAGTTTAAGAGAGACATGTATGAATATGTGTCTAAGTGCCTCACCTGCCAAATGGTGAAGGCAGAGCACCAAAGGCCATCAGGAATGTTGCAAAGTTTACCACTCCCAGAAAGGAAATGGGGATCCATCACCATGGACTTCTGTGTTGGGTTGCCAAACACAAGAAGTCAGCATGATTCCATTTGGGTGGTGGTGGATAGGTTAACAAAATCTGCACATTTTATCCCCATTAAAATCACTTATACCATGGAGAAATTAGCCCAGTTGTATATCCGAGAAGTAGTAAGACTTCATGGTATTCCTGATCAGATTGTATCTGATAGAGATCCCCGTTTTGTTTCAAGGTTTTGGAGTGCCTTTCAAAAGGCTATGGGTTCTGCTGTGAACCTAAGTACTGCATATCACCCTCAGACTGATGGGCAGACTGAGCGGGTGATCCAAACCTTGGAAGATATGTTACGAAGTTGTGTGATGGACTTCAAAGGGGATTGGGACCAACATCTGCCTTTGATTGAATTTGCTTATAATAATAGCTATCAAGAAGCTATTAAGATGGCGCCCTACGAGGCTTTGTATGGGCGTAAGTGTGTGACCCCTCATTGTTGGGCAGATAAAGCTGATGAAATAATTGTTGGTCCAGAAATCATTGCCGAGACCACGGCAAAGATTAAGTTGATCCAAACAAGGATCAAAGCTGCCTCAGACCGGCAAGCTAAGTACGCCAATGTGCGAAGAAAAGATTTAGAGTTTGAGGTAGGAGACCGAGTACTCCTTAAAGTCTCACCTATGAAAGGTGTGGCTAGGTTTGGTCAAAGGGGTAAGTTGGCACCAAGGTTTATTGGTCCTTTTGAAATTCTCGAAAGGGTAGGAAAAGTGGCTTATCGGTTGGCTTTACCGCCAAGTTTAGCCCATGTTCATAATGTGTTTCATGTGAGTACCTTAAGGAAGTGCATTGTGAACTCTGGGCAAGTGTTAACCCCGCCCACTATTCCCTTGAGAGAGGACCTAAGTTATGAGGAACATCCTATCAAGTTTCTTGACCGTCAAGTCCGGAAACTAAGGACCAAACGGATCCCAATGGTCAAGGTACTATGGTCTAACCATGGGGAGGAAGAGGCCACTTGGGAGACCGAGCAGGATATGCTAAGGCAATATCCAAGTCTGTATGCTCAATTAAGTCAGAATTTGGAGGACCAAATTTCTGAAGGAGGGGAGGATGTGACAGCTCTCCTAGTCAATTAATCAAGTAAGTGTTTATTTACTTTGATTAAGTGTTTATGAAATTAAGTACCTCAAATTAGCGCCTTGTTAAGCAAGTAACATAAGCTTAATCAAGTTAAGTGAGTTCCTAAGTGTGATTTGGCATAGTTAAGTCAAGACCATTAGTTGTTCTAGCTTTTAGAATCATCCTAGTAAGTTTTGACAACTTGTGGCACTAAGTGTTCTTTTTGAGCCATTTAGAACTTAAGTGGCTAAAGTGTTCAAGAAAATTAAGTTTGGAAAGCTCTTTAGTACCTTTTAAAACAAAGAAAAGTGAGTTTGGAGTGTGAGTTGGTGAGCTATTTGAAGCTTTTGAAAGTTTGAGGACTAAAGTGCAAGGGAGGGAAAAGTTGTTTTGAATGCTTATAAGCTAAGTTCCTTCATCCTTAGCCATTAGTTCTAAGTTCCAAATTTTCGTAGCTCCCTCTCCTCTCCCAAATTCACAGCCCAAGCTTCCATTTTCTTGCAAATTCTCATTGAATTAAGGGTGCCCAAGGTGTTAGAAAGATCACTAAGCCCCTTTGCTAGTGTTCTTGCTTCCTTTGATCTTTGGAGCTTGTTTTGGAATCCAATTTTCGTAGGTAAGCTTCTTGAGATCATTTGGTGTGTTTATAGGTTGTTTCTAGAGCTAGAAATGGTCTTGGTTTGATTGGTTTGGGTGCCAAATTTCGTTGGTTTTAGGCTTGGAACTCAAGGAAGCTCAATTGAGCTTAGGAAGCTTTGTTGCATTGCTTGCTTTGTGGCTAAAATTGAGGTAAGGGTTCAAGTAATTAAGCTCAAATAATGCATGGTTTTGTAGCTTTGTATGTTGGGATGAATTAGAAACAAGACCCATTAAGTTTGGATTAGAAATGAGAGAGTTTGAGTAGTTTGTGTACAAGAGCGATGCTGTCGCATAAACCCAGAAAAACAGAATTGGCGACGCGTCGCCAATTCGTCCGTGAATTGGCGCCGCGGCGCCAAGAAGTGAAATTGTACACAGAACGTTTACTCGGTGGCGCCGCGTCGCCAAAAGCATTTGCTCTTTGGCGCCGCGTCGCCAAATGCCAATTTGGCCTCGATTTCCGGCCATCCTAAGATTAACTTAGACTCTCGGTTTCTATCCCTAGGCTATTCTAAGACGTTCCATAGCCTCGGTTGGGTCTAGAATTCGTTCCTAAGGCGGGAATTGTGCGTTATTTGGAAGGTAGTCAAGTTGTGTGGTTAAGTATAAAAGAAATGTGACTTGGTGGCTAAGTAACTCATAGTATTTAAGTTTTTACATGGAAATTAAGGGGATTAAGTGGGTTTTTAGACTCTTTATTGGCCATATAGAGTATCAATTACATATGGTCAATAGAGAGAAAAACCTAAGTCGATCCCAACCAAGCCATTTGGTTTGGTAAGTGAGCCACTAGTAGTATTTTGAGTTAAACCTTGAGGGTTTGACTAGTTAAACCACATAGTAAGACTACCCTGTACAATAAATCAAGGGTAAAGGCGGGTAAGTTTGAGATAGGTGACGACCTACTCTAGAACCCGTAGATGGGACTTAATTGAGGTAAAGTGTCCGGGATACGAGGGCCAGTATCTCAAGTACCTCAGCCGTTTGAGCTCACGGCAAGAATTAAGGCACTTACGTGCAGAAAGTCCCAAGTGCATGTGTTGTGTGCATTCCATACCATACATCCATACATTGCATTTTTGGCATTTTGTTGATTGTTTGTTGTTTGAATTGCATGTTTGATTGCTTGGTTGCCATATTGCATATTTGTTGCATATTTCTTTGCAGGTATTCAAGAAGGGAATCCTTACTGAGTACTTTTAAGTACTCATTCCCTTAGTTTTATTGTGCAGGATCTAATCCCGGGCCTAATCACTGAAGTGATAGCTGAGGCCTAAGCTTTCTGTTTTGCAGGTATTTTATTGAGAATCCTAGTGATTCTAGTTTCTTGCAGTATAAGTTATGTGCTAACCAAGTTGTGCCTTTACAGTGTAGAGGCTAAGAGTACACAAGAACAAGGTCTAGTGAAGGGCTACACTTGGAGCTTGGCTTAGCTCAAGGTGGGCTCAAGTAAATGATCTTAGTTAGTAGTAATTTTGTCTCTTGTACATAGTACTTTGTGTACTAAGTAAGTTGCCTCTATTGGGATACATTAGGATGTAAATCCATCTTGTTACTTTTGGGTGCATGCTAGAGTTGTAATGTATGCACAAAACTGTTACTTGTAGTTAAAGCAACTAGTATTTCAATGACTTGGTACGTTTTCAGTATGTTTTAATGAAATGCTCGAGCAATGTTTTAATTCAAGACTTTTAAATTTCGGTTGCATTGCCAAGTCAGAAGCATGCATAACTTAATCTGAGTAGGCTAAGTAACTAGTTGCATATAAATTGTTTTAATTTATATTGACGAGTAATAGTTAGCCAACTGTAACTAGTGGGATTCATTATCCCTAAGAGCCTACAAGATTAGGGGCACTGGGCCCCGTTCCGTCACAAAGTGACTTCAGGCTACCACGGCTAGAGACCTATGAGGGTCGGACTGATCCCCAGGCCCACCTAACAAAGTACAAACGCAGCATGGTGCTACATGGGGCTGATGATGCTACGCTCTGCAAGTGCTTTGAAGTCACCCTTGCAGGACCAGCAACTGCCTGGTACAATTCCCTGCCTCCCGGAAACATCAGGGGGTTCCAGGAGCTGTCCACAGCGTTCACCCAACAGTTCATTGGGAGCAAGCCGACGGCGAAGATGCCTGTCCAGATGTTTGACATAGCACAAAGAAACGGGGAGACCATCCGTGACTATGTCGAGAGGTTCAACAGAGAGGCCCTCAGTGTTCCGGACTTTCGTCCCGAAATCCGCATCCTTGCCATGACGAGGGGCCTCCGGAGGGATTCGCACTTGTTTTATGAATTCTCCAAAGATCCCCCGGACACGCTGGGAGAATTCTACCGAAGGGCTGAACAACATATGACAGCCGAAGAACTGAGAATGACTAGACCGAAGGCTGACCATATTCACGCTCGTGGCGAAGGGTCCAGCCAGCAAGCCCGGTGTCCAACGGAACAGTTAGGCCGACCTCGGAGAATGCGGGTAGGAGGAAGGAAGCCCCAAAACTTTACACCTCTGAGCACCACGAGGGCTAACGTCCTCATGGCGTTGGAAAAACAGGGGGCTCAAATCCAACGACCGAGGGGCATGACCGCTGACAACAGAAGGAACATGAAGAAGTTCTGTCAGTTCCACCGTGATCACGGTCATGACACCGAAGACTGCTTTCAGTTGAAAAAGTACATCGAATCACTGATAAAGCAGGGCCAGCTTCGGCGTTATTTGAGAATGCCTTCCCCGAAGGGGAAAAAAGAGGAAGAAGGAAAGCCCGATGACGAGGATTACGATTCAGACAGGCGAAGGAACCGAAGTCCGAAAAGGCGTCCTCCACCTTCGGCAGGAGTAATACAGACGATCACAACCGGACTTCCATCCTCGGAAAGAAAGAGAAGGGCCAGAGAGATAGCGGTGATGGAATATCAGAGCCCAACGAAAAAATTGACCCGCGAGGATGGCTCCACCATCATATTTCCCCATGACGATCCATTGCTGATAATGGCGAGGATAGGAAACTGGGACGTCAAGAGGGTACTGCTGGACGATGGATCAAATGCAGACGTCTTGTTCTCACATTTGCTGCCAAGCTTGGGCGTATCCAGGAGTGACCTCAAGGCTGTTACTTCACCCACGTTCGGCGTAGGACCATCTGAGCTACCTGTCCTCGGGTGGATCGACCTCCCCTTGATGATGAAAGGAACTTCGGAGAAAGGAACCGCTGAGTTGTTCGCCTCTACCATGGCAAGATTCATAGTCATGGACGTTCCTTCGTCATACAACGCCATCCTCGGCAGACAGACACAGGGAAATTTGCACATTCGCCCTGATGTAAAGTACTTGACCGTCACCTT
Source organism: Aquilaria yunnanensis (assembly GCA_039654915.1). NCBI lineage: Eukaryota > Viridiplantae > Streptophyta > Magnoliopsida > Malvales > Thymelaeaceae > Aquilaria > Aquilaria yunnanensis. The sequence continues at coordinate 20,810,202 of CM077600.1, forward strand.
CGCCACCAAAGAAGGAGACGCAAAGATCTTCATTGATTAAGGCGAGGTGAGAAAGGTGTTCGTCAGAGCACGAAAGGCTCCAGCAAGCAACTTAGCACATGCTGTAGAAGCAAAAAAGCTGGAAAGGGGCGAGGTAGAAGATCCCACAAAAGCGGAAACAGAAGAAGTAGAGCTTGTCCCAGGCCATAGTACCCGAATAGGGAAAAGCATGGCCGAAGGAGACAAGGAAAAACTTGTATCTTTTCTGCTTACAAATAAAAATCTGTTCGCCTACTCGCCGAAGGACATGCCAGGGGTAAACCCTCGCGTAATCCAGCATAGCCTCAAAGCGAGTCTGGAAGTAAAACCTGTTCGGCAAAAGAAACGGAGCATCTCAGCTCACAAAAGTGACTTCGTCAAGACCGAAGTCCAGCGTCTGATAGACGCTAGCGTTATCCGGGAGGTAAACTACCCCGAATGGCTGAGAAACGTGGTAATTGCCACAAAAGAAGGAAGTAGTAAGCTCCGGATGTGCATCGACTTCAGAAATTTGAACGATGCTTGCCCGAAAGATTCATATCCTCTTCCGCCAATAGACCAACTGGTAGACTCAACTGCCGAGTACGGGCTCATAAGTTTCCTGGACGCTTTCAGTGGCTACCATCAGATAAGGATGGACCCCGAAGATGAAGAGAAGACTGCCTTCATCACCGAGGGAGGAACATATTGCTATATTAGGATGCCCTTCGGGCTCAAGAATGCAGGAGCCACATACCAGAGGCTGATGAACAAGGTCTTCAAAGACCAAATGGGGAGGAACATGGAGGTGTATGTTGATGATATGATAGTTAAAAGCAAACTGCCTGGCTACCACGTTGCAGATTTAGAGGAAACCTTCCAAAAACTCAGAGCCTTCGGGATCCGCCTTAATCCTGAGAAATGCATCTTCGGGGTGACCTCGGGAAAGTTCCTTGGGTACATGGTATCCGAAAGAGGCATCGATGCTAACCCCGAGAAGATTAAGGCTCTGCTTGAATTCCGAACTCCTGCCACAGTCAAAGACGTGCAAAGACTCACCGGAAGAATAACCTCTCTGAGCAGGTTTATTTCCAGGTACGGAGATAGGTGTCGACCCTTCTTCAAAGTCCTCACAAAGGCAGCAAAGATGGAAGGCGACCTCGGAAGGAATGGTCATCCTTGGGATGAAGATTGCCAAAAAGCCTGGGAAGAACTCAAAGTCTACTTGGCCAGCCTGCCGACTCTGCGGCAACCTCGGGAGGGAGAGCCCCTCGTATTATACCTCGCCGTCACAAAAAAAGCTGTGAGCTCCGTCCTCGTGAAAGAAGAAGGGCCAAAGCAATGGCCGGTCTACTATGTCAGCAAGTCCCTGCATGGCGCCGAAGTCAGGTACCCTTTGCTTCAAAAAGCTATATATGCCTTAGTGCTTGCAGGGAGAAGGCTGCGGCCATACTTTCAAGCTCACCCCATTATCATCCGAAGTACCCTGCCTCTACGGGATGTTATGAGGAAAGTTGATCACTCGGGAAGGCTTTCCAAGTGGTGTATAGAGCTTGGCGAACACGACATCACGTATGAACCCCGGAAAGCTATAAAAGCTCAAGCTTTGGCAGACTTCATCGCCGAAGTACTAAACACCGACGAGGGACATTCGTTTTTGGGCGAAGACGAGCCAGAATGGACATTATATGTTGACGGGGCCTCAGGATCCGAACACCAGGGAGCTGGAGTGATTATCAGAGGCCCCGAAAGCCTAGAAGTAATGAAGGCCATCAAGTTTAGTTTCAACGCCACCAACAATATGGCCGAGTATGAGGCCCTCATCGCAGGATTACGCCTGGCCAGAAAAATTGGCGTGAGAAACTTGAAAGCCCATAGTGACTCCCAGCTGGTGGTCCGGCAAATGGCAGGGGACTATGGCGCGAAAGACCCGACCTTGGCGAAATACCATGAGTTGGTAACAAAGCTTATTCGGGAGTTCGACGTCGTGAAAATCGAGAACGTACCCCGACGAGAAAATGCTGAGGCAGACTGCTTGGCGAAGTCCAAAACTTGCACCGAAGTGCTAAGCCACCCCAGCGTCGTGATGTTAAGCATAGCGACCTCGGGGAAAGGATGGAAAGAACCAATCAAAACGTATCTCGCAACCAACACACTCCTCGAAGACCCCAGCGAAGCCGCAAAAGTGCGAAGGCGCTCCGGACGTTTTTTCTTAATAGGAGAAGAACTATATCGGCAAGGATATGCAAATCCACTACAGAGGTGCGTTAGTGAAGAGGATACTGAAATGATCCTCGAAGAAGTTCACGAAGGTGCCTATGGTTCGCACATCGGAACCGACGCCCTGGCAGCAGTGATACTTCGCCAAGGATACTTCTGGCCTACCCTGAGAAAGGACGCCAAGCAGTTCGTCCGGAAATGTGGTAGTTGCCAGAGACATGCGAACATCCAAAGAACACCCTCGGAGTTCGTGACTTCGGCAGACTATCCTTGGCCCTTCGCAGTTTGGGGCATAGATCTCATTGGGCCACTCCCAACGGCGCCTGGAGGCGTAAAGTTCTGCGTAGTAGCAGTAGACTATTTCTCTAAGTGGGTCGAGGCAGAACCTCTGACAACTATCTCGGCAAAAGAAGTGCAGAAGTTCGTATGGAAAAACATTGTATGCAGATTTGGCATACCGAGGGTACTCGTAGCGGACAATGGATCCCAGTTCATAGACAAAGGTTTCCAAGAGTTCATTAGCGACCTCGGGACAAAAATGCACTTCGCCCCAGTAGCTCACCCCCAAAGTAATGGGCAGGTGGAAGTATCTAACAGGACCATAAAAGATGGTCTGAAAAAGAGACTGAGGGAAGCAAAAGGGAAATGGCCAGGAGAACTCCAAAGCGTGTTATGGAGTTACCGAACAACACCCCGAAGAGCCACAGGGGAAACACCCTTTTCACTCGTCTTCGGTACAGAGGCCATCATCCCTTTCGAGGTAGTACAACCGTCAATACGAGTCCAAGTGTTCGATGAAAAAGGAAATGACCTCGGCCTGAGAACCAAGCTCGACCTCGTCAGCGAACACAGAGAAGTAGCTGAGCTGAGAAGAAAAGCTTTCCAGCAAAGAGTGGCAGCAGCCATAAACCTACGCGCCAGGCCAAAAGGAATAAAGAAGGGAGATCTCGTTCTCCGAAAGGCTGAATTTGCACCCCGAAAGCCGTCCCACGGGGTACTTCGCGCAAATTGGGAAGGACCTTACCTGGTACTTGCCGAAGTACGAAAAGGAGTTTATAAGCTCGGTGATGCCGAAGGCATAGAATTAAAAAATACTTGGCACTCAGAGGCCTTGAAAAAATTCTATGCCTAAAAAGTTTGGTCGGAAAGTTGTATTGCACAAGTTGGACAAATTTGTCTAAGTAAAAAGTTTTGAACAAGAGTCTCCCGAAAGCAATCGCCGAGGAAAGCAAAAGTAAGGTTTTCCGAAGTCTCCTGAGCGAATATGTTCGGGACAAAGCAAAGCAAGAGTATGGTTTTCCGAAGTCCCTTGAGTGAATATGTTCGGGACAAAGGAAAGCAAGAGTATGGTTTTCCGAAGTCCCTTGAGCGAATATGTTCGGGACAAAGGAAAGCAAGAGTATGGTTTTCCGAAGTCTCTCGAGCAAATTATGTTCGGGACAAAGGGAAACAAAGGGATCTGGCAAAAAATACTTAGCCAAATTTTTATCTATTGAGCCAAAGAGTGCTTACAGAGAAGAAAGTTGCTGAAAGACTACAAAAAAGAAGAAGAAAATGAAGACAAAAGGCCCTAGTACAAACTAAGGAACCTCGGCGTCTTGAGAACTGCCGGCCTCTGTGCTTTTGTCAGCAGCCTTCGGCGCCGAGAAAGAAGGAGGCAGTTTCAAGTGCTCGATCTTGGACCAAGTCCACCGAGGCTCCTTCGGGATGTTCATGCCTTCCAGGAAGGAGAGGTCAAAATCTGGGAACTTCTGCAGAATTTGGTGCCGAGCAAGACAGAAGCCGTCTTGAAAGCCCAACTTCGTCATATCATCGGACTCCCGCTTCTTGACCGCCAAATCTGCATAGTCCTTCTTCAGATCCGCGTAATCCTTCTCCAGATCCTTAAGCTTTCTCTTCAATGCCTTCATCTTTTTCTTCTCTTCTGAAGGCTTCTTCAGAGATGCGACCTCGGCTTCAAGCTGGGCCTTTTCCTCGAGCGTCTTCGCAAGGATTGCGTCACTTTCTGACTTATCCTTTTGAATCGCTTCTACGGTCAAAGTCAGCTCCGCCATCCGAGAGCCGATGTCGGAAAGTTTCTGGGAGGTGCCTTTCTCAAGTTCCTCTTTCTCTTTTATGAACCCCTCCCGAAGTTCAGCAATTTCCTTCTCCGAAGACTGCTTCAGCTGAGCATTATCGGCAGCCAACGCCGAACACTGGGCCTTCGTCTTGGTGTAAAGGTCCCAGAGTGACGCCCTCCTTTCTGACTCCCACGCCACCCGAACACGGAGCAACCGGCATACCCCATCAGCTGCAAAAAAGCAAACAAAGGGAAAATGATGCTAAGTAAAAAGCAAAGGCGAAATTGGCACTAAGGAAACAGTGAAGCGTACCTGGGCAGCATGTTCAGTGAGTTTGGCGGCCAAAGAGATGTCGCTTGGGTAAGCCTCCGTAAGGGCCTTGTAAGAGGCCTCAGTAAACACCCCTTTGCACATCTGCTTGGCCATCTCGGGACAGTCCTCGGAGTACATATTCATGTCCTCCGTGAACGTCCAGAAGGGCTCCTTCGGAACTTTCCCTGCTGGGACTTTGGCATCCCGAATGGCCCTCTTGCGGGCTCTTGCGGGCGTGTTCGGCAACCCAGTCAGGAGCGGCCACCTCCGCTGCACAACAAAGCAGAAAAATTGGTTAAGGCCAGAAAACTCTTAAGGATTTACAAGAGAGAAAAGGTTCTTCGACAAAATACAAACCTGCGGGCACCTCGGTAACGTCGTCGTCAAGAATTGACGTCGCCTCAGTAGAGATCCCCTTGCCTCTTATTTGGCACCGTTCCTCGGCAGAAGGGGTCTCCTCCCCATCGCCCTCCAGAAGAGCATGCGAAGGCGTGGGGCTTTGAGGAAGGACGTCGGCGAAAGGAACCTCGGGCAAAGGGGCAGCAGGGTCTTCGGGCTCCTCGCCTACCTCCTCCGGAATCTGCGGAAGAGAGGAAGGAGCAGCTTTCTTTGCCCGTTTGGAAGGAGGGCCGCCCGAAGTCTGCTTCCGCCTCCAAGAGGCGGCCTTCTTTGTCTGTTCGCCCCTCTCGGCCTGCCCGGTAAAAAGAGCCTTGTAGAAGGCAGCCGCGTCGTCGCCCATCTCTGAAAAAAGAAAAACAAGATCAGTGTAAGTCCAAGATGAAGTTATGAGGGAAAAAATGAGAAGGTAACTTACTCTCGTAAAAAGACTCATAAGTCTCTTTCCCCCGAAGGAGTTTTACAAGCCAGGAGTCCTTCCCCGAAGAAGCCGGTTTCGGCATATTGAGGTCTGTCACATGCTCCTTTACAACCTTGAGTTCCCGAAGGACCTCTTCGGTCATGAGCCTCCAGTTGATCGGAAAGGGGTAAAGGGCACGAGGAGAGACCTCGGCAGCCCAGTCAGAGACGGCCCGGATGCGCCTGTCGAAGTCCTCAAAGATAGGTGCTACGTCGGCGTCTAGCAGTATCTTCGGGTCAACAACATCCATCTTAAGCCTCCCCTGAGCCCACTTGGTCGGGACGTGCGACCAAGCCTCCGACTTCTTCAGGAAAAAGAATTTTTGTTGCCACCCTCGCCAGCTGTCTTTGGTGGCGAAGGTGAACGTATACTTTTTGCTCCCGGATCCCCGAGGTAGCATAAAGTAGAAGCCACCCTTCGGGACCACGAAGAGCTTGTAGTACTGAAGAAAAACTACAAAGTGAGGTTTTATTTTGAAAACGCCGCACATACAGAGGAAGGCGTTGAAATAGCAGTACGAGTTCGGTGGGAGTTGGTTAACGGCAAAGCCATGGAAGTTGCAGAACGCGCTAACCATCTCCGGGGGGGGATACCGAAGTCCGGCCTTCAGTTGGGCTCGGAAAATGGTGATTTCATCACTTCGGTTGGAAAAAGGAAATTGGTCAGGACAGGGCAACCTCGTCACAGAGTAAGAGGGTAAGAAAAACTTTTTCTTCCACTTTGCTAGTTTTGCCGGAGTAATGCAGTAAGGGTGAGAAAGAAGAGGTTGCCAACTCTCGGGAACAGGCATGATGAAAACGAGTTCGGTAAAAACAACGAAAACGAGTTCGGGAAAAACAAAGAAGAAGCTTTGAAAGAAGCAAAAAGACTAAAACCCACCAAAGGTCTTGCCGGAATCTGGATTTCTAGAAGCCGTCGTGAAAAGTAGTCGGAAAAACGCCTGAAAAAGGAGAACCGCCGCGGAAAATCGGGAGAGAATTAGAAGGCAGAAGAAAGCAAAAGCAGAAGCAAAAAGAGGGTTATGACAGGGCTGGTATATATAGGCCGAGAAGGCCAGGTGAATCGTCGTCATTAGTACCCCTCGGAAGGCGAAGCATCGCCATAACTGCTAAATGCGCCTGAAAAGTCGCGCCTGCCGTACTCAGTGCATTCCCACCCAATAAAAGTGTGCCATGTGTCGGTCATCGCGCAGCAAACGTGCCACGTGTCGTCCATCACATCGAGCACGCCCTCTGACACCATTTAGTCTAGAGGCGCCGCCCTAGACTGACTCTGCTGGACACATGAGGCGACGCATGAGCAGACCTATAAAGGCAAAAAAGTAGGTTACCTCAAAGACACCAAAAGACAGCCTGTGACTTCGGGCAAAAGGTCTATCTTCGGTACAAGGTTATCCTATTTTCCCTCGCCACGAGGACACCAAGAGACAGCCTGTGACTTCGGGCGGAAGGTGTATCTTCGGCACAGGGACAGCCTATCTTCTCGCGCCTCGAGGACGCAAAAAAGGCTGCCCATCGCTTCAGGCAAAAGAAGGCGTCTTCGGCGCAGATATCACAACCACAGGACCCGAAAACCGATGAACCGAAGTTTCTCACTTCGGCTTTTCGGAGGGGGGCCTGTGATAGCCAAAGGCTATTGCCTCCTCGGTAGTAACTCCTTGCCAGAATATTGGCCGAGGAGTCTGACGTCACCCAAGAGAGGATCTTTTTACTGACCTCGGAAGGTGCGAAGTCAAACACTATGAGCTCGAGACTTCGGTAGCTCGTCAGGAATTCCGAGGACAACACCGTCTCCATCGAGGGGCCAAACTGACCGTCTTCGGGTAAGAGAGCCATCTCTCTGAAGCGAGGAAGAATCTCCCCAAAGACAGAGGCCCCGAAGAGGATCTTCCCCGAACAAGAAACACCTGAACAAGGGAATCCCCTAACTATGGGTGTGAGTCCCGAAGAAGGTGTTCATCAAGGGAACTCCCAGAACTATGGGATAGATCCCGAAGGAGGTGCTCGCACCGAAGGACGGATAGAATCCGAAGAGGGTGCACGCACCGAAGGGTGACCTCGCCCAGGGGACCTCGGGAGTACGGTATGAGCATTTAAGGAGCCTCTGACATGCCGCCCACAAGCCCTACACGTCGCATCAGAACGGCGAACTGACACGCCGTAGCCGCCCCCGTCCTGACACAACCTGTCCGGGTCTGGGGCTAAAGGAGGCTGCAAAACGGCTGCCTGTCCCCTAGGTCCAAAAGTACAGATCAAATCCGACCGAACACGTGTCATGATCTGAACGGACCAGCTACTCCTATAAATACTAGAAAATGGGACTGGGTAAAGGATGGGCATTTTTCCTCCCGCTGAGAAAACACAAAACAGGCAAGACACTTGATCCCTTAGTGTTCTTCCTCCACTTTCACTCAGAAAACTGACTTGGGCGTCGGAGGGTCCTCCCCAGAAAAGCAAACCGGGGACCTCCTAACCTCTTCTTTGAGCTTTTCAGGCACACTCAGCTGGGAAACCAGAGCTCCAGGCGCTCGCCTCCCCAGGAAGTCTCTCCGCCTGTCAACATGACAGCAAACGAAGGTGCTTTGGGGCATCAGGTTAGAAATAGATTTGAAGCACCTCAGAGTGAATTTACCTCTGGTTATGTTTGACTTTATGCTAGAGTACTTGTTTTGAAGCCCAAGTGTTTATTTTTGCTACTCAACCTCTAATCTGGAGTTTCGTAAGCAGAACCAGTTTCTTATATTTTAAAGGTGCACTTGTTGTAGATATGGTAATATCTTTATGATCTATTTAAAACACAGGAAGTGCACATTTAGAAGGGATTGTGGCACTGGTTTGCTACATCTCTGAATCAACGAACTTGAGTTAGTTTTTTATATACATCAGAAAATTGCATAGCTCTTTATTAGGCATGGAAAGTCCGATTCTTACTGGTTGACAACTTATATTTGGTACACCAAACATGTTTTCATGATTTAACTTATTGAAACCAGCATCTGAACCAATTTTCACTTTTTTGTCTGAGCATGTCTTTCTGGTCCTATGCCAAATTTTTAGGATTTTGTGTAACTTGGTTTTCATACAATGCAAAATGTGCGTAAAACTTAGTGTGCCAAAATTGATGTAGTTAATCACAGGAAGTGGTACCTTTTTTTTTGTTCCAGCAAGGAACAGCAATGTGCAGAGTATCAAAATCAGCCGTTGGAAGAAAACATGAAGTGTGAGAAACAGTTGGCATTTGATAAATGGTTCTTTTTTACTTTAACATGAGCTGTAGTTGCAAGAGCCAAAATGTAAGCAATGAGAAACAACATACCAACCATTGAGAGTAACCAACAAGAAACCTCAGTGTGGTTTATTCTTCTCAAATTTAAATCCTTCAACATGAAGCAGATGATTCCTTGACTGCTTTGTCAGGCTCAAAGCATCTGTTAAATGGAACTGAAGGGGATGTTTTTTTCAAGTTGGTTAGTCTTGTTTTTAGAAATTGTAGCATTGTGGAATTTGGTACTGATGGTGGATGTCTTTTAACTGGTTGAAAATGCATGTGATTTATGTGATAGTGGGATGTCCTTTAACTGGTTGAAAATGCATGTGATTTATGGTAGTGGGAGTTCTATTTTGTTGATTTGAGACCTTCATATTAAAAGTTGTCAATTTTCCAGAAGGTGTCCCTGGTTGCAAATTTAGAATACCTGGAAATTGAATGAGTGTCTTTGGGTTTTCTATTTGGTCTTTGTAATCAGCCATGGCAGGATGTTGAATCAACCATGAAAGTAGTCCCACTTCCTCAGTGGAGATTTTATATCATTAATGAGATGGTTAAACTTCTCTCTCTCTCTCTCTCTCTCTCTCTCTCTCTCTCTCTGTCACCCCCACATACACAAACACATATTTGTGCTTGTTGATGACTGCGATCTTATATTGGTTACAGATAAGGTGCTATATAATGAATTTGAAAACCTGCAAAAACTGTATCAAGAAAAACTTGCAGAAGACAACAAAAGCAATGCAGTGCGAATTACTTGTCCTCAAAGTGGTCAAGGTGCTGCAGGCAGTTCTGCTAGAGTAACTAGAAGCATGACAAGAAAGCGTAGCAGGGAATCAGGAGCTGAATCAGAAGGTTTTGTAGACTGCAATCAGGACGTTGCATTCGTAACTGAATCAGAAAACTCAATGACAAGAAAGCATAAAAGGAAATCAGGGCCTGAAACAGTTACACGAAACTACCATGCTCAAGACATTGCCTTGGTAATAGAACTGGGAAAAGATTCTTTTGCGAAGCTTTTTGATCAGTTGAGTGAATTTTACTGAAGCATAATCTGTCTCCACATGCTCTTGTGTTTTGGCAATTGTGCAGCCAGGGTGTTGTAGACGAACTAATGACATCAACAGAGGGGCCAGTTATACTTGTCTGTTTCAAGCTCTCATGGAATGTTTAGTTGGCATGAAAATATCTGCTATAAATCACGCCGAAGGGATATGCATTTCAGTTCTACATCAATCAAGTGGTAATTCTAAAGTCTTTAAGAGAGAGCTATTTCAATTCTCGGTTCTTGGTTTCCATCACTAAGTTCTCTTCTCAATCAGAAGTGATAATTCCATTGGTTGATGTATATCAAGTAGGAAGCATATGCTGCACCTGGTTTCCATGTCTCCTCACTGTTCTTTAATATCAAAACACCAAATGCAACAATAGACCTTCTCATAAGGTTTATGAAGAAAGTGAAGCTCATCATTTTTTTTAAATATTTATATATAGTAAAGTGAAGCTCATCATTAAGCATTCTTTACTGGTCTTTCGTAAGAGTTCAGACTTCAGAACCATCTCAATGAGCTCCTCACGTATGAGTTACCACATAATTGTTGAATTAATGTATGCTCGATTTGGGCCTTACAGGCTATTCATTCAACCTAAGTTGGAAGGACAAGGCAGCCGGAGAGGAAACAGAGTTTATCTACCAGGTCTTGTCATTAGGAACGTTTGAGCGAGTAGCCCCGGAGTGGATGAGGGAAGTCATAATGTTCAGCAAAAACATGTGCCCTACCTTCTTTGAGAGGGTATCTCGAGTGATCAAATCCCATTGATCATCTCTAGTGCAGAGCTTATTGTGTTATGTAAATATCTGTTTGCACGGTGGCTTGGAGGCTATGGGACAATTTGGATTGGCTGAAGGGGGATTAATGAGGCTGCAGTAATCTGCCCAGGTTGGGTGGCCGCAAGCATCCACTAATCATGTGATTATGATATTTGTGTGTAGAAGCTGGCTGTAGCATGTTGTTGTCAAATGTAAGCTTCTAAAGATATGCTTGAGTTGCCATGAATTAATGGTCTGATTCGATCTCCTGGAGTAGAAATGGATGCAAGGTGAAGCCAGAAGGACACCATCGAGCATTAGATGGGCTTTATATCTCGATTTGGATCATTTTTGTTATGAGTTTTTTATGTTGGGTTATTGTGTGTGTGTATCTTGGTTGTGAGATTCTCCTTTTCTGATAACAATATTTTTTAGATTTTTCATTCTTGTCCACAAGTATCGCTGGGATTCAAAAATTGCATGAAAATTGCCAAGCATATGTGGTTTCTTTGAAGAAATAAAACCTATTATAAATCCCAAGAAAAAGTTGTTTCTTTAGTACAACTTTTTTATTTTACAAGCAGCAAGTTAAACTAACAACCATTTGTTTGATCAGAATCAGACTTGTTCTTCAATTGTTCTTTCTAAAAGTGACACTAACACTTTCCACTGCAAGTTTTTACTTAAATAGAGAGAAATTAACTTACCAGTAGAAACATTTATTGAAATTGTTCAGTCCAAATAAGGGCAAGCGTAATTAATTAGTCAATTGCATTCAATGTGAGACTTTGCTCTAATAGTTTACTTGGGTTGGCCATCAGGGGTCATGTCATTAGTAGTTCTACCACTAAACTATAGAAAACATTCATTCGCAAAGATTGGATGTGAATGTAGAAAACATATTTTTTTTATTTTACTCAAATTACTTACTTATTGTCTTTGATCTTCTTAAAAATTCTATCTGATTTTTCTTTCTCGAGACAATGTCAGGTGTTTAAACAAGCTCAACTAAAAAAGAACTACATTAGATGATCTTATACCCAAGCCATTTTACTTTGTGCTATATAAAGTTGGGGCATAAGCCATCCCTAAAACCGAGCATGACCCTAATCACAGGCTGGGTCAGTTTATTAGAGAAAAAAAATGTGAATTCAAATTAACTTGAAAATATCTTACTCGACCCAATTTTATATGTCTTATGCTTAGATCCATTTCTCCTAACATAGCCCATTGCACATTTACAATCACTGCCTAATGCTATAATATATTATATAGCCCAACTCAACCTAACTAATTATTACTCCCTCTGTCCCAATTTTTTTGCACTATTTTTCTTTTTGGGATGTCCTAAAATCTTTGCACAATTTCTCTTTTTAACAAGTTTTTATAATAAATTTACCACATTACCCCTTTTTTATTTTTTACTTTACTCTTTTACTTAAGAAAAACAAAATTCATAAACTGCCTCAATTTCCTCTCCTTCGATCCCTCGCTCCACCCACGCACGAACCATGGCTGTCGTTTCAACGGCCAATTGGCCGCCCAGATCTGCTGCTCGATTAGGAACCGAAGAAGGCAGACAGGAGGGAGAGGAGAGGAGAGGACGGAGGCGAAAGAAGGGAGATCGATGCGGGCTTGGGGTAAATGGGTGTTTGAAATTCGCTAGCTTCGGAGGGAGATCAACACGGCATGGAGATCTCCGGAGAATGAGGACCTCGATTCTCCCCCTTCGGCGGCACTAAGGTGGAAGGCCACCTGGGCTTGGCTTACCGGTGACAGGCGACCTTGGGGAGGGTGACCGGCAGCTGGCGGTGTCGAGGACGAGATTGCGATCCGTCTCTTCCTTATTGCTTCGATGTTCAACGGCATAGCGAGGACAGAGGACAGAAGACCGGTGAGGGGGAAGACAGGGAGAAGGACGCGAGGATAGGCAAGGAGCAGAGGTCGGGGAAAATTTGGAAGATTTGCGTAAAAACGCTGCTCGCCTAAAACCACATGCAATACCAAATGGAGCAAAAATTACGGGACGGAGGGAATATACTATAGACTTATGTCTAATTAGACATACTAATCTATTTCTAATTTTCCTATATATAACCCATAAATCAGTAAAAAATTGATTAATTTGCCTTTGGACCAAAACTCAACATCACCTCCAAAAAACCTGCCTCGTTACTGTCACTGCGTCTACTACCACCGCCGTCGCCGCAGACAAACCGTGCCTCTATATCTTGCCGTCATCATCTGTTTCTAGATCTCGTAGACGTTTGCCTCTGGATCTCGTCATCACTTGCCACCCTTCACCTCCAAATCACGTTGCCGCTCGTATTCGGATCTTGCATCGTCGATCACCTCCAGATCTCGATGTTGTTGCTTGCCAAATTGGGCTGATCATCGTTTTGAACAACAAAAGTGTCTACAGTAAAATGTAATTATGTCTAATATAGTATGTGAAAGTGTCTGTAAAGTAATATAAAATAATTTATTATAATGTGAAATTAAAAGTATCTCAAGCTATAACAATAAGTGTCTGATTGAATATTGAAAAATATCTAAAGCAATATTTAAGTGTCTAAATAAAAAATATCTGAAACGATTTATAAAAAATTTTTTATCTTTAGAAAATAACTGTTTGAAAATAATGAAAAAAGTATTTGAAACTATAAAAATAAGTATATGATTGAATATTAAAAAATGTTTAAAAATATATATATAAAAGTGTCTGAATGAAAACTGTCTGAAACAATCTATGAACAATTTATTATTTTAAAAAAATAACTGTTTGAAAATAGCAGAAAAAGTGTCTAAACCAATAAGAAGAATTGTCTGATTGAATATTAAAATATATAAAAGTATCTGACTAAATAATTTGTGAACAATTTATTATCTAAAAAAAATGTATAAAATAATTAAAAAAATATTTGATTAAATATGTAAAAATATTTAAATAAAAATATAAAAATGTCTAAAAATTTTAAAAAAATATTTAAATAGAAGTATATGATTTAATAAATAAAAAAATATTTAAATAAATATTAAAAAATGTCTGATGTTCAAATAAAAACGTCTAAACAATAACAAACAAAAAAATTTATTTCACTTTCCGAAAACAAGTAAGTCTCTCGTCTGTATCTTCTTCATCTGATCGCTCTCATCTCTTCTCTGCAACCCTCCCTCCCTCCCTCCCTCAGTCGCCCTCCCCTCAGCCCCTCCTCCCTCCACGCCCGTTTCCCTCTCCCCGTCTGCCTTATCATCCTTGCCTCATCGTTTCCCTCGCCTCGCCATTCCTGGCTCCTCGGTTTCCTCGTGTCGCCATTCGTTGGTGTTCCGGATCTAGCGATCACAGACGATCTCGCGACGCTGTTCGTTTCTCACCATTTCTTGTCGTTCGACGCTCCTCAGCCTTCCAGATCTCGCGATTACAACCGATATCGTGACGCCGTTCGTTTGCTGATTTCTTTGCCATTGCTCGATGTTCGGCATTCCTCGTGCTCGCCGTTCGTGGTTCCTCGGCTTCCTCGGCATTCGTGGCTTCATCGCATCGCCGTTCGTTTCTCGTTCCTCGGCTGTGTCGCTCGGCTTCCTCGGCTTCCTGTCACTAGCCCAGTGTCGCTCGGCCTCCTCGGCTTCCCTGTGCAAATCTTCTCGTCGCCGGAAGAGATGGCTCTTGATCTCAAGTAGATCTGGCAGATTGATTTGATTTTGTGAAGATCTGTGCCAGAATCAACATAGAGGTAGAGGAAATTTAAGGGTAAAATTCTAAAATAACAACTATGTATATGTTACTATGATTCATACATTAACCTAAATTTCTAATTTTCCTAAATTCCTATGATCCTATCCCCATCTTACACTCAACAGCATTTGTTCTCTTCCTCTCAATTCCTATGTTCTTTTCCTCTTAATTACCAAACAAATGAAAACGCATATCAGCACAAGCACGCTTAACCTGCAGTAGCAGTTGGCTTTTCCTTATCTCTCTCTCATTATCATTAGCCGTCTCATCTATATCAAGCATGACTTGTCTGTAACGAGCAACTTTATCTTTTTTCAGTCACATCCCTATCACAATTTTTATTATAGAAGCAGAGAACAGATAAGTAGATGATGTGAATTTATAGAGTATAAGTAAAAATTTTTGAAGTAGAAAACTAAAATTTACATTTACTTATTATTGAAATCAAAGCTTGAATTCTTGGCATTAATATTTTGATTTTCTTATTATACATTTGGATATCTAGACCCTAGAATGGTATTTACCTGCTGGCACAGTTTTGTTGTTTTTTTTCTAAAATGACTCATTTTTTATTCATGTTTAATAGTTGTAGCAGGATTAGTCAATTTGTTTGTTCTATGTTGATGTGTTGGATGTAAATGTTTCCCTTGAGTTTATTGGCTTGTTTGTTGTTTGATTGATATTTTTCTGGTTTAATTCAGATCTCTTTCTTAAGTTAGTTTGCTCCCTGTTTGAGTTTGCTCACTGTAGCTTATCCATGGCTAATTGGGTTATTGGCTACTGTATATTTTTCATTTTTTTTAATGCATGTTCTTATATTCTTTTAAAATAAAAAAAATTATTCTATATAATTGTAATATGCCGTCACAGTTTTATAGTGACATAATTAGTGAATTAATATTATTTAGCAAGAAGTTGATAATAGTATTCTTTTAGATTTTATTTTTATTGTTGGTTTATAATATTTTTTAGTAAAAAATTCATTTTCATGTAAAATACAATCACAGGATACAGAATGAAAGCCTTAAACTATTGTGTGTGACTTTACTTCTGTTCTTCTTATTCTTCAGAATTATGTAAAATTATTTTTTTTATTATGAGTTTGAATGCATTTTCTTCTGGATTCTCGTAAATCTGGCACTAAAACTCATCCAATTTCATCATCACAGATTAGCATGGAAGGAGGTGGGCACTAGAAGACATTATCTTCAAAGTTGAACCGTAAACAGAGGCAAAAGGTTAATATAAGAGAAAAGAAAGCAGTAGAGTAAGATCTTGTGCCAGGTAATCTAATTCTTAGGTTATTGTGTGTTACTAGAATATTTATGAAAAAAACTTAAGAAGGTCTAAACTAATTAATTGTTAGGAATAAATCGATGTCTAATATTGTATTTGTTTCAAATCTTGCATACATCTATGGATGAAGTGCTATCCACATATGCTCATCTAGAGATGGATCTCGAGGTCAATACGAATCTAGATAAACCTTCTAAGGTTTTTTTTTCTTTGTGTGATGGCAGATGGATTTTGGGATTTTATTCTACATATTTATCTTTTCAAGATAAAAAATTTATATTAATTATTTACTTTAAAGAGATTTAATTATTAGTGGTTTTTTTGGTTTAGTAGTGTCATTCTTACATTTAAGGAGTTTCGTTTTACGGAGTAGACTTTGAATTATTTGCAAAGGAAAATGTGTTTAATTTATCAAAGAATTTGCTTATTTCAAAGGAAAACACTTAGAATAGATAAGAAAAAACCTTGCTCGAAAATAGAATTTTTACATTGAAGTAAGCAAAGTGTTTGCTAAATTAAACACACTTTTCTTTGTAAATAATTCAAAGTCTACTCCCTAAAATGAAACTTCTTAGGTGTAGGAATCACACCACAAAAAAAAAAAATACTAATAATTAAATATCTCTAAAGTAGATAATTAACATAAATTTTTTTATCTTGAAAAGATAAATGTGTATAATAAAATTTCAAAATCTATTTGTCATCATAAAAAAAAAAAACCTGGAAAGTTTCTCCAGATTTGTATCAATCTCGAGATCCATCTCGAGAGTAGTATATGTGGATATCATTTCTTCCATAGCTACATGCAAGATTTGAAACAAATACAATGTCAGACATTTGCTTGTTTCTAAAATTAATTAATTCAGACCTTGTTAAGAAAATTCATAAAAATTTTAGTAACACACAATGACCTAAGAATTAGATTACCTAGCATAGGATCTTGCTCTGCTGCTTTCTTTTCTCTCATATTAGCCTTTTGCCTCTGTTTACGGCTCAACTTCAGAGATAATGTCTCCTACTGCTCACCTCCTTCCATGCTGGTCTGTGATGATAAAATTGGATGAGCTTTAGTGACAGATTTGTGAGAATTAAGAAGAAACTGCATTCGAACTTATAATAAAAAATGATTTTATAAAATTCTGAAGAATAAGAAGAATAAAAGTAAAGTCACATGAAAAGGAACTTCTTACTTGTTTCTCTCATATCTTGTGATTGTAGTTTACATGAAAAGGAACTTCTTACTAAAGAATATTGTAAGCAAACAATAAAAATAAAATTCAAAATGATACTATTATCAATTTCTTGTTAAAGAATATTAATTCAATAGTTATGTTGCTATAAAATTGTGGCAGTAGATTATAATTATCTAGAATAATTTTTTTTTTGTTTTGAAAGAAGATAAGAAAATGTATCAAAATAAACAAAAAAATATATAGTAGCAAATAACCAAACTCGGCATGGATAAACTATAACAAACAAACTCAAATAGGGAGTAAGCTAACCTAAAAAAGAGATCTGAATGAAGTTTAAGAAAAATATTAATTAAATAATAAACAAGGCAATAAACCTAAGGTAAACACTAACAGTCAACACATCAACATAAAACAAACGAATCAACTAAACCTGCCACAGCTACAAAACATGGACAAAGAATGAATCAGCCTAGCAAAAAAGCAACAAAACTACACCAGCAGGTAAATACTATTCCGAGCTCTAGATATCCAAATATGTAATAGGAAAACCAAAGTATTAACTCTAAGAATTCAGGTTTTGATTTCAACAGCAGGTAAATGAAAATTTTGATTTCCTACTTTAGAAACTTACACTTGAACTCTATGAATTCGTGTTGTCTACTTGTCAGTTCTCTGCTTCTATAATGAATGAGGTAATAAAGAGGTGATTGGAAAAAGATAAGGTCACTCGTCAGCAGGCAGGTTGTGCTTGGCGCACCTGCACTAGCAGCGGCAAGTGGTTCAGAGATAACAAGGGAGGGACATGACGACTGATGATAACGAAAGAGAGACAGGGGAAGGTCGCCTGCTGCTGCAGGCTAGGCGCGCTGATGCTGGCGTGCATTTCTGCTTGTTTAGGAATTTAGAGGATGAGAACAAACGCTGTTGGGTTTGGGATAGATAGGATCATAGGAATTTAGGGAAATTAGGAATCGGGCTAGGTCGGTTATTGCCTTCTTGGGTTGGGAGTCTGGTTGAGTTGAGCTATATAATATACTATAGAATTAGGCAGTGATTGTAAATGTGTAATGAGCTACATTAGGATAAATGGGTCTAAGCATAAGACATATAAAGTTGTGTTGAGTCAGATATTTTCAAGTTAATTTGAACTCACATTTTTACTTCTCCAATAAATTGACCCAACCTGGGATTAGGGTCAGGGTCAAGTTCAAGTTTAGGGATGGCTTGTGCCCCAACTTTATACAACGCAAAGTAAAATGGCTTAGGTATAAGATCATCTAATGTAGTTATTTTTTCGTTGAACTTGTTTAAACACCCAGCATTACCTCGAGAAAGAAAAATTAGATTTAATTTTTTGAGAAGATCAAAGACTATAAGTAAGCAATTTGAGAAAAATTAAAGAAATGCTTTCTACATTCACATCCAATCTTCGCGAATAAATGTTTTCTATAGTTGAGTGACAGAACTACCAGTAACACGACCCCTTATGACCAACCCAGGTAAACTATTGGAACAAGTCTCATACTGATTGCAATTGATTAATTAATTACGCTTACCCTTATTTTTACTAACAATTTCAATAAATGTTTTTATAGGCAAGTTAATTTCTCTCTGTTTAAGTAAAAATTTAAATTAGCTATTAACAATGTTAGAGGTGGAAAGTGTTAGTGTCACTTTTAGAAAGAACAATTGAAGAACAAGTCTGATTCTGATCAAACAAATGGTTGTTAGTTTAACTTGCTGCTTGTAAAATAAAAAAGTTGTACTAAAGAAACAACTTTTTCTTGGGATTTATAATAGGTTTTATTTCTTCAAAGAAACCACATATGCTTGGCAATTTTCATGCAATTTTTGAATCCCAGCGATACTTGTGGACAAGAATGAAAAATCTAAAAAATATTGTTATCAGAAAAGGAGAATCTCACAACCAAGATACACACACACAATAACCCAACATAAAAAACTCATAACAAAAATGATCCAAATCGAGATATAAAGCCCATCTAATGCTCGATGGTGTCCTTCTGGCTTCACCTTGCATCCATTTCTACTCCAGGAGATCGAATCAGACCATTAATTCATGGCAACTCAAGCATATCTTTAGAAGCTTACATTTGACAACAACATGCTACAGCCAGCTTCTACACACAAATATCATAATCACATGATTAGTGGATGCTTGCGGCCACCCAACCTGGGCAGATTACTGCAGCCTCATTAATCCCCCTTCAGCCAATCCAAATTGTCCCATAGCCTCCAAGCCACCGTGCAAACAGATATTTACATAACACAATAAGCTCTGCACTAGAGATGATCAATGGGATTTGATCACTCGAGATACCCTCTCAAAGAAGGTAGGGCACATGTTTTTGCTGAACATTATGACTTCCCTCATCCACTCCGGGGCTACTCGCTCAAACGTTCCTAATGACAAGACCTGGTAGATAAACTCTGTTTCCTCTCCGGCTGCCTTGTCCTTCCAACTTAGGTTGAATGAATAGCCTGTAAGGCCCAAATCGAGCATACATTAATTCAACAATTATGTGGTAACTCATACGTGAGGAGCTCATTGAGATGGTTCTGAAGTCTGAACTCTTACGAAAGACCAGTAAAGAATGCTTAATGATGAGCTTCACTTTACTATATATAAATATTTAAAAAAAATGATGAGCTTCACTTTCTTCATAAACCTTATGAGAAGGTCTATTGTTGCATTTGGTGTTTTGATATTAAAGAACAGTGAGGAGACATGGAAACCAGGTGCAGCATATGCTTCCTACTTGATATACATCAACCAATGGAATTATCACTTCTGATTGAGAAGAGAACTTAGTGATGGAAACCAAGAACCGAGAATTGAAATAGCTCTCTCTTAAAGACTTTAGAATTACCACTTGATTGATGTAGAACTGAAATGCATATCCCTTCGGCGTGATTTATAGCAGATATTTTCATGCCAACTAAACATTCCATGAGAGCTTGAAACAGACAAGTATAACTGGCCCCTCTGTTGATGTCATTAGTTCGTCTACAACACCCTGGCTGCACAATTGCCAAAACACAAGAGCATGTGGAGACAGATTATGCTTCAGTAAAATTCACTCAACTGATCAAAAAGCTTCGCAAAAGAATCTTTTCCCAGTTCTATTACCAAGGCAATGTCTTGAGCATGGTAGTTTCGTGTAACTGTTTCAGGCCCTGATTTCCTTTTATGCTTTCTTGTCATTGAGTTTTCTGATTCAGTTACGAATGCAACGTCCTGATTGCAGTCTACAAAACCTTCTGATTCAGCTCCTGATTCCCTGCTACGCTTTCTTGTCATGCTTCTAGTTACTCTAGCAGAACTGCCTGCAGCACCTTGACCACTTTGAGGACAAGTAATTCGCACTGCATTGCTTTTGTTGTCTTCTGCAAGTTTTTCTTGATACAGTTTTTGCAGGTTTTCAAATTCATTATATAGCACCTTATCTGTAACCAATATAAGATCGCAGTCATCAACAAGCACAAATATGTGTTTGTGTATGTGGGGGTGACAGAGAGAGAGAGAGAGAGAGAGAGAGAGAGAGAGAGAGAAGTTTAACCATCTCATTAATGATATAAAATCTCCACTGAGGAAGTGGGACTACTTTCATGGTTGATTCAACATCCTGCCATGGCTGATTACAAAGACCAAATAGAAAACCCAAAGACACTCATTCAATTTCCAGGTATTCTAAATTTGCAACCAGGGACACCTTCTGGAAAATTGACAACTTTTAATATGAAGGTCTCAAATCAACAAAATAGAACTCCCACTACCATAAATCACATGCATTTTCAACCAGTTAAAGGACATCCCACTATCACATAAATCACATGCATTTTCAACCAGTTAAAAGACATCCACCATCAGTACCAAATTCCACAATGCTACAATTTCTAAAAACAAGACTAACCAACTTGAAAAAAACATCCCCTTCAGTTCCATTTAACAGATGCTTTGAGCCTGACAAAGCAGTCAAGGAATCATCTGCTTCATGTTGAAGGATTTAAATTTGAGAAGAATAAACCACACAGAGGTTTCTTGTTGGTTACTCTCAATGGTTGGTATATTGTTTCTCATTGCTTACATTTTGGCTCTTGCAACTACAGCTCATGTTAAAGTAAAAAAGAAGCATTTATCAAGTGCCAACTGTTTCTCACACTTCATGTTTTCTTCCAACAGCTGATTTTGATACTCTGCACATTGCTGATCCTTGCTGGACCTGAAATTAAAGGAACCTATATGACAGATTTGTGTTCTAGGCTCATTAAAGGCCATCTTCAAGAGAGAGAACCATACAGCCACAAATGTGTACCACAGCAGCATACCTTAAAGACAACATATCATTACATAATTTGTTGACTTCTGCCAGCAGCTTGTCATTTTCACCTTTCAAGTACTGTATTAACTCCTCCGCAGCTGCAAGCAGAAATACATTTTGTTTTAACCGAACCTTTTTCCATGTCACTGAAACCTAAAAGCTTCTGATAAAGTTAGTTGTCTGCAATGTATAGATCAATTCCCAGATATTCACATTAGCCAAGGCAGTTAATATAGATGGCTCAAGAGATTGATTTACCAAAAATTGGCCGAACAATCTAGTTAAGAGTAGGAGCATTCTTTAAAGAAGGGAAGGAACAGATCTCATCAGAATACCTAGAGACTGAAAATCAATACACTCCATCAGACAAGGTGCTACAAAGCTTCCCCAAGGTCACTCACAATTAGACAACAAGGCGAGTATATGTCTTACAGAATATGACCTTTAATCATTGGATATTTAAATTAGTAGTCTAAGATTTTGTTGGAAATGTTATGTTCTGGCAGGTGGAATGGAGGCCATAGTTGAACAGAATAGGTTTACTTGACTCAAAATGTAATGTTAAAATCTCAATAAAAGGGATAACTAAGGCCATGATAGCAATTTTACTATTCATGAAAAACGTGAAATACCTTTACAGAAGAAAAATGTAAATCTAACGAGAAAAAAAAACAATAAAAATAGGCTTCTGAAACGTTCTTAACAATTGATTTCTTCGATTATCAAAAGAATAAGATTCTTGAAAAGGGGAACATCTTCAATGCATGGGCAAAATGATTACAAAGTTCTGGTCATGCTATTCATCAATTGTAATCTATAGCACAGATAACTCAGCATCAAAAGTGTACCTACCAATCACCTGATTTCAACTCGACTGAACAAACTGATTGTGAAGACAAGGATGGTTCAAGAATTTTGGTTTTCAAAACAGCCCAAGAAAATAGATGCAAGATGATTATTAAGAACACTAGAAGCAGCACCTACCATGTACATAATTCAAGAACTTCTCTTCTTGATGTTTGTTGATCTCATCCATCTCATCCATTTTTTTCTTCTGAAACAGGAAAATTCATCATATGGACTAACAATCTCACGACAATTTCAATTAACAAGACAAAAGAAACTCTTCACCAAGATTTCAGCTTTAGACTTCTTATGCAGGTGATAAGCAAGCCCAATAAATAAGAGTACCTCACTTACAACTAAAAAAATATCATTTGCTGTTTGTTTCCTTTCACTTTTGTAAGAACAAAGACCTAAAAAAGAAAGAAAAGAAAAAGTCTCTACCTTGAGCTTTTCGTATTTCTCATAGAGCTTGGCGTACAGGACCTCCATCTGCACTTGTACAAGGAAACTAGTAATTCAACAAACAGAACATTTCCTAACAAACAAAGCCAGACTAGGTACGAGCTCAAACATAAGATTCCCAAATTACAGTAAGAAACGTTAAAAAACTGCGAAATCCTCAATCCGAACATGCAAAAAGAAGCCCTAACATGCTTAGTTCACAGCTGAAACTACATAACTTCTTCTCAATTCCACAACAAAAAAATAAAAGAGGGAAATTGGAGCAGAAAATGAGGCACTAACCTTACCCGGGTGCCAACGACTATGTTGCCGATCGAAATGGTGGAGGGGAGCCGCTGGAGGCGCTGTGCGCTGCCCACGGTGGGCGTTGTCGCCGGAGCCTGGAACTTCTAGAAGCGCTGTCCAATTACCGGCCCCCGGAATAATGACGTCTGTCGTTGACGAGGACAGGGGACGAAAGTAGCTGCAGCGATTGGAAGTGGCGAGGAAGAGAGAGCCGCGGGTATGACTGTAGGAGGGGAACGATTTGAAATTTGGGATTTGGGAAAGAGATTCGATCCTGTGCGGCCGGGAATAGGTTTCGGTACGTAAGCTGAGATTTGTGTAATTTGGGTGCAATTTCCAGTTTCCCACTATAAAAGGCCCAAAAGAGGCGGCATAATTCTGTCGGGCGAAGCCAGCCCAAACTTGAGTTGGATTGCTCGCAATGGATTAGCTATGACAAAGGTTGGGTTGGGCCAAGTTTATGATACCCAAGTATGAGCTAAATTGAGCAAGGATTCAATTGATGCCAACTTCCAATTCCAAGTCTTAGGATTGTCTCGAGTTGTGTGGATATCATTGACTAACTGGCTGCCTGTTCATTTTAGGTTAAATTGGCTTTGTTAACATATTATAAAGTTATTGAAGAGGACCTAGTTTCTAAGTGACTGTGTTTGGCTCTGGAACTAGATGAAATTATGAAGTATGTCATTCAAGCATCTCCCCTGTTGACCCTTTGACCATCGCCGCTTTTCTACGCCATTGAGTCAGACACCATCAAACAACTATCAAACACCATGGGACCTAGTTCCAATGAGCATTTATCGAAATGATTGGGTCGGATACCATTGAACCACTGTCAAACCAGCTCATCTTCTCTATCCTCCCTTCTCCGAACTAAACCCCCAAATGCTGGCTTGTTTCAACTGGTCATCACATCTTCAACAATCAGCGTTTGATCTTTCTCATCATGTCCACATAACTCTCCTACCAAGTCTTTGCTAAAAACAGATGAAAAATGAAAGACCCATAACTCCCATGCCCAGCTTTCATCTTTCCCTACTTTCAAATCCCTTAAGACGCATATCATCCAAGACCATGAACCCTCAATGATTCTGTATAATTTCAAACTCTTACTTTTCAAAAGAGGTAGAGATTATAGCTGGTCCATTGATGTGGATGAACAGCATACATCTAGGTTTGCTTTGCTAGGTCAATTGTAAGAGCAAATTGGGTGCTTAGGAGTGTATCACCTGTTGGTGGATGGAAGAGGCACTAGGGCAGTAAACTGCACCCAAATTATACAAATCTCAGCTTACGTACCGAAACCTATTCCCGGCCGCACAGGATCGAATCTCTTTCCCAAATCCCAAATTCCAAATCGTTCCCCTCCTACAGTCATACCCGCGGCTCTCTCTTCCTCGCCACTTCCAATCGCTGCAGCTACTTTCGTCCCCTGTCCTCGTCAACGACAGACGTCATTATTCCGGGGGCCGGTAATTGGACAGCGCTTCTAGAAGTTCCAGGCTCCGGCGACAACGCCCACCGTGGGCAGCGCACAGCGCCTCCAGCGGCTCCCCTCCACCATTTCGATCGGCAACATAGTCGTCGGTACCCGGGTAAGGTTAGTGCCTCATTTTCTGCTCCAATTTCCCTCTTTTATTTTTTTGTTGTGGAATTGAGAAGAAGTTATGTAGTTTCAGCTGTGAACTAAGCATGTTAGGGCTTCTTTTTTGCATGTTCGGATTTAGGATTTCGCAGTTTTTTAACGTTTCTTACTGTAATTTGGGAATCTTATGTTAATTAGGCCACATTAACCTATAATGACCTGGCCCTATTTCAAACTGTCACTCTACATCTTTATTCACAAAAGTCAAGTCTAATACTTTACTTAAAGGAAGGTGAGCTACTTACAACTTACAACTCTACCTCATAGGTGTTTGGTGGCCCGAGGTTATTATGAATCCTAGAGTTACCCTTAATTGTCTTTATGCTAATGGCCATCATAAATCCTAGAAGTCATCTCTAGATTGTGCTATATCTCAAGGTCAACCCAAGTTCCTGGATCATCTTGGCCTTAAGTACCAAGGTCATGTTAAGTCCTAGTACCACCTTAGTTCTCTAAGTAGCATAATAAAGAACATTCTGGTGCAGTTTACTGCCCTAGTGCCTCTTTCCATCCACCAACAGGTGATACACTCTATTGACCAATGCTCTCCTTCGTCAATAATATCCACTAGAACTAATAAGGCTTGGTATATCTGGTTGAAGATAAACAAAAATTGATCATCTAGTTGTTTTATTTTTTTTTACTAAAGCACTTGCAAGATTTCAGGCCTATAAAGACACAAACGTTATCAGTAGCAAGCCAGCAAGATCTTGTTGTTAGATTTAGCAACCAATGCATAATGCGGGTGAGGATCAATCAATTAGAAGTATATACTTGAGCAAGCCCATTAGAGGAGTTGAAGAAGACAATCAAATTTCCACAGTTTTCAATGGAAAAGATAAATCAATTGATATGAACGATGCTCTAGGTAACCAAAGCATCTTGCCGGCCATTCTTCAATATGTGGATCTCCATCATGCCACGTGACTAGGACAATTGATAACACATTTTATGGACATTGGATGGGATGAAAAAGTGGTCATATTTTGGGAAGATTTCTATGATTTTTTGTGTAGGCACAAGGGGAGGTAGACACATATGGAAAAATAGTTGCTATAAAAAGTATGGTAGAAAAAGAGAAACATGTACTCATCAATCCTCTCCAGTTTAGTAAATCTGATTATCACAACATTGAGACAAGACAATCAAACTTAGAATCTAAAAGGAAATGGCAAATGGCACCAAACATCCTTAAACTGTAACCCATGTTACTTATTCATCATTAGACTTTGAATTGTTACATCATTCATCCTAGAACTATCATTATGTTGCAATATTCATCTTCCGTTAGTTCTGCTGCTAAAAATAGATCAAATTGAACAAGCAAACTAAATTGATGTCTAGAAAAAAGACAAGGGCAAAAAGCATGACCAAATTGTTTGCTCTTTTTTAGATGAGGATCTATGAATGGAGAAATGGAGTCCTTGGCCACCACTTTGTTTGTAGAAATACGTATAAATGGTTGTAAAATATTACCTAAACCTTACTTTTAATTTTTAATTGGACCCTACTAACATCAAAATAATATAAAACTTGGCAAAAATTGATAGAATAAATTTTAAATTTTCACATTCTTAAAAAAACGAAACACCAAGAATTTTTTCATCTCTTCTTATGCCCCCTTTTCTCATGCAAGAAGAGAAAACAAGATTTTATTTTTTTAAAAAAAGAACGTGGGCTCCTTTTTAAGTTGTAAGTCCACACAACTAATTCCTTTTCCTTATCATTTTTTGTTCTTCTCTCTCAACTTATATCAATAAAACCCTAAAATTAATTATCTAGGTACTACATATAAGATGAAATTTGTGCATAAAAAGCTTGACTATAAAATTACATTTTCAGAATAGGTTAGTTCATCACTTCCTTTAAATTATTATAATAATATAGTTAATTTTTCTTGAGATTAATTTTTTTATGCATAACTTTATTACAAAAAAGCTATCCAGGAGATCCTGCAATTGATTCAAATACAGAAGTGGAAAAACCAAAGATTTTATATATGTATATATATACACACAAGAATTGATTTTCAACAATGAAATTGATAAAAAGTAATTTTTGGAATAAAATGAGTGATCAATTTTTAAATAATTGTTTAGAAGCATATATTGAGAAAGATGATATTGTTTAGTAGCATATATTAAGAATGATGTATTAGATGGCATTATTAATGATGTCATTGTAAAATATTTTCAAGATATTAAAAAATAGTAAAAAAATGATTGTAAAATATTTATTACTTATCATATAAGTAAATTTATTTTTTTATTATATAAATCTATTTCTTAGTAGTAATGTATATGTATGGACACCACTTTCAAAAAAATTCTAGATTTGCCACTGCTTCTTCTTCGTAAAAAAGAAAAAAAAGAAAATTTTAAGTTTAAAAGTTTCAACAAAGATTTAGAGTGATTAGCTAAGATTTTCAATTCATGTTTTAGTAAAAGTTATATAGCAGAGCATGAGGAATTGAACCTTGGAAACATTTTGAAAATTTAGAAATATTTAATTATCGGTCGCCACAGACGATGGCCAAGAAATGTCTGATAGTGATTGCTGTCAATGGAAAATTCATGATTTTCAAAATTTTTATATGTTCTAGTTCCTTTTGAATTTCTCTATAACTTTTACCAAAGTATAGGATCTAAAATATTAGTTAGTTACTATGACTCAGAAGGATTAGCTATTATGACTCGGAAGGAAAAGTTTTTTAGTTTCAAAAGTTTAGAGATAATTTAGAGGGAATAAGTTAAGATTTTGGATTTATTGTTTCATTAGAAGCTATAAAAGAGAATGGGAGGAACTGACTAAACCATATAAAAATTTTTAAAATTTGAAAATTTTCATTGCTAGCTGCCATGAACTGCCATTGGTAAATCATTTCCTAGCCACCATCTGTGATGATTAGCTACAAAAATTGTCTAGATTTTTTAAATGTTTCCATGAACCGATTCCTCTTACTCTCTTCTATAAATTTTGCTAAAACATTAAACCTAAAATCTTAGTCTTTCACCTCCAAACCATTACCAAAAATTTAAAACTCAGAAGTTTTTTTCTTTTTCTTTTTTTGGTCACGAATGAGCAAACAGTTTTGTCATACTTCTTTCTTAGATCTTTAGTTCACTTGTTCAGTTTAGCTCATTTTCAATGGTAGGATTAATGGAGGATGAGTGGTGCAACATAATGATTGTTCCAGGATGAATAATATAACAATTTATAGTTTAAGGACAAATAAGAAATAGTGTCCTAATTTAGGGATTTTTTTTGTCATTTACCTAAAAAGAAAAAACAAATAAAATAAAAAGAAAGCAGAAAAAAAAATATTGAGAGTTCGAATATATAGCGATCGTAGTAAACATCTTAAACTGTGGCTCAAAGATGAACTATCTCCCTTATCTTATTTGGATGCAACCAGGAAAAACACAAATTAATAATTTTTAAATCTCAATTAAGGTAAATGATTGTGATCATTTCACTAAAAAAACATTGGAATTATGTCCCCATCCTTATAAAAAAGTTTAGGTGCATGATATGGTTTATCGTCCTTGTTCCGCTTCCCATCCTCCAAATAGAAATAGTATTTTAATACGTATTACACACCCTATTAGTCCTGTGCTTGCTTTCTTCACCGCACACATTCATTGGAATCAATAATGATGGACAAATCTGATTGAAGAGAAAAAAAAATTGATCATCTAGTTTTTGTTTTCTAACCTAAACACGGTTAAAGATGTCACATATATAGGCATAACAACAATGCTCATACCATTGGCTGCCGCTATGTGCAAAGCATTAGCAAACCAGCAAGAAGGTGGCCATTATATTTAGCACCTCGTGTATGCATCGGAATATGAACGATGCATGAATGAGTGATTTTGTAAGCCTTGTTAGAGGAGTTGAAGATGACCAAACTTTAAGATGAATTAGTGATTTTGTAAGCCTTGTTAGAGTAAAGGAATCCATTAATGTGGATGATTCTTTGAATGTCAACTTTAAGACCCTTGATCAACTATATGTTCCAAGCATCCTACCCATTTCACCATGTGTGGACTTCTGTCTTGCCATAACAAGAGCTGAGAACAATAAAGATGGATGGTACATTCGAGAGATGTTGGATGGGAAGAAAATGTGGCCATTATTTTTTTGAGTGCTTAATTTTTTAGTGCAAATGCAAGGGAGGTAGGAACATGAGAGGGCAATTTCATGGAACGGATGGTGGACAAAGTAAGACATTAACTCATCAATTTGTTCCTTTTGTGATCCTTTTTGTTTCAATATAATCAATACTTACTCCACATCCTAGCTTAGTTGGATCCAAGAACCAAGGGAAACCAATCTGAATTCCCACCTCCCCCAAACTGCAAAGTGTGTTTTGTAAACCTCGAGCTTTTAAGAAACAGGCAAATTACCCATACCCTTCATCTATTAGCATAAATAGCCTTCTTTAAATACTTGTATAAAAAAACTCAAAAGGCTAATGGGTAATTTGGGAAATTTACATAAGAATCATACATATGCATACACTAAATAAGAGTTGGCATACACTGTTCATCTACAATATCAAGCCTATATGGACAATATGTTTTCAATTGGGCTGTGAATGCGGCTTGACCCCGAAATTAAGAATAACAGCATTTATGGGTGGTATGTTAAGCCTTCTTGCATAAAATTAAGAGTAGCAATATTATGGGCATTATGAAATGTTTTAAAAACATAACACCACCAGGCTAATAAAACTTCTTAATTTTTTTCAAGATTATTAAATTATATAATTTTAATTGGTATGCAAGTTAAGTAAAAATTAATAAAATTGAGAATTTTATTTCTTTAAGCTGGGTAAGGAAAAATTACTTTCTAAAAAATGTTATATAAGTTGTTATTTTGCTCACAATAAAAGCAATAATGGTAGATTTCACTTGAGCAAAACATAAATGGTGAATTTAACTATAAAAAATATGACAAAAGGGGTAATTTTGCCACTTAAGTATAAGGACTAAAGTAGTTTGCCACTAAAGTTCTATTATGGAGAAATTTGTCACTAACATTTTCAAAATGGGCATATTTGCCATTGCTGTTAGTGAAATGTCAAGACATGCTGACAAATCGATGATGTGATAGTATTTTGTCGACGTGGAGCACATGTGGAAACGGTAAAAAGAAAGATTTATTGTATAGTCACTCAAGTTATATTTATTTCCTACTTTTCACATTAATCTTTCATTTTTAACACTAAAGCCACTATCTCCAACTTATCTTCCTTAACCCGCCGGAAATGGAAAGTTGGAAAAGTGCACTGATGAATTCTTCCACCACGATTTCCCTTCAACTAGCTCATACAACCGCCGCACTTTCAACCTCAGCCTCAGCTCTAACTACAGCAACCAAAACTTATGAATTTGCTCAACTCCAATGGCATTAATTATCGAGCAATTGTTGCTTGCCCGCCGTAATTGTAAGTCAATTGTTACTTGTCATGTCTTGTGCATGATTTGCCGTTATTGGACAATCCCCCACTTCGTTTGCCTCTCCTGGATGTCACCACCATCACTGGTATCAAAACTTGATGGCAAATATGTCCGTTTTTAAAATATTGATGGCAAGCCTGCCTGTTTCAAAAACATTGATGGCAAATATACCACATATTGGCTGATGTGATGGGGGATTATCCAATTCACCTCCATTCTGACAAAATATTCTTTGTGATAGCGGAATATTTCTACCGTTACCTATCATAGTGGTAAATATCCCCATATTTCTAAAATATTGATAGCAAATATGCTCATTTCAAAAACATTAATGGTAAATTTATCTAAGATAGAACTTTAATGGTAAAATTATTATGGGTTTTTATGGGTTTTATACTTTAGTTACAAAATTGTCCATTTTACCGTAAAAAATACTGTACTGAAAAATTTTGCTAATTTTTAAGTGTCGCTGTGTAATTAGTCGGGTTCGGTTTAGAAAACCAATTAAATTAATTTTTTACGGGTGGATGGATACCCGAGTTAAGGCCTCGGTTTGAGTTCTAGCTCTATCAACACAAGGGACAGAATTATTACCAGTTGTTAAAGAAAGGGACAAAATTACCAATTATAGCTTGCGGAGCACCGCCTCTAGCCAGCCGTAGCCCTTTTTGTTTCCACCGGCCAATTAATCAGAACTCCGTGGTTGGTCGTTGCACGTCTGATAAAGATAAAGAAGATTTTCATCAGAGCTTCTGTTCCATAAGTAACGTATTTGTTGTCTTCTCCATTACCATTGATTAAGGTTTCCTCGAGTCTATTTAGTTCTGATTTTGTGGATTGGTCACAAGTTAGGGTTCGCTTGTTTCGATTGAGATTGCTCTTTTTAAAGATGAAATTTTCATGCCCTATTTCCTTTCGTTTCTTTTCCGTGTTAGCAAATAGAAAGAACCCTCTTTTTGGATTCTTCAGTGTCTTGATGACTTCCCTTTGTTATGGGTTTGGTTAAAAAAAGTTGAATTGGAACCTGAAGCCCTGCTCATCTGGATGATTTGGAGTTGAATCTGGTCGTTATTGCTTGTTTTTCTATGTACAAGCACTAGTGCAGTTACTCTTTCGATTGTGTTCTGGTCAATCAGTATGAAGTGTGTATTGGTTCTTATTTAGCTGCATCACATTCCAGGGTTTTCGGTATCAACTATGAGTGCAGGAGCTTCTTCTCTTAAAAGGAAACGACCGGAGATCGAATCACTGTCTAGAGATGAGTGTGAAGTCTATAATATAATCAGAAGCAAAGAAAGAATGGGTATGTTCCAAGCTGACATAAAAAATGAAATAAAGGTTCATCCCACTACTATTGGCAAGGCGATCAAGGCACTTGTGAACAAGAACCTGATCAAGGAGGTCAAAAGCATCAAGAACAAGGGGAAGAAGCATTTTGTGGCTGCAGAGTTTGAGCCATCCGAAGAGCATACTGGTGGGGCGTGGTATACTGATGGCAAGCTTGACACAGAGTTCATCAATTTGTTGAAGAAGATGTGTGAGAAAATCATATCTGTTCAGCATGTCTGCACTTTGGAAGGCATTGTGGATCAACTCAAGAGAAAGAATGTCACTACTGTTGAATTGTCCAAGCAACAAATTGAGGAGATTTTGAAGTCACTGGTCTTTGATGCCGTGGTTATGGAGGTGAAGAGTACCGGAACTGGGGAGTTTGCTACCATTCCTGCTGGCAAAGTTTGTTATAAATGCATGCCTAAAAGGAGTGTCGATGGGGAATCAAAGGTAGGTGCTTTCGCTTCCATTCCTTGTGGAAGATGCCCGCATGTCAGTATGTGTACGCCGGATGGTATAGTTTCACCCCTTACTTGCGTCTATTACAATAAGTGGTTAGAGTATTGAACCAGACCAGTTCCATTTATCTGCTTGCAGGCTGCAGCTTCTTAGATATGGTTAGTCAAAATTTTTATACCCAGTAAATCCATTTCTTTTTAATTGTTTTTCATCATTCACAGAAATTTTGATGGCCGCTTTTTCTTCCCCTTTGATTCGTCATTGGTTGTTATTTTATTGTTTGTGATGATTGGGAGATGAGCATCTATCAAGTGAACGTACTTCAGCGCAAAAATTTAAAATTCCAAAGATGTGACTATGTGAGTAGTGTGACTGAGGAAGATGAAAGCTAAACAATAATAAAAGCAGCATATGAACTGGAAGGCCGGCCTTTTGTTGCTTGCATGTAGTAGAATCAAGGTGTAGAGAGTGGTTCTTCACTCTGCACGATCATCACCTTCTTTAACCAGAATTCAGATGGCGTTGCAAAGCTCATTGTCAAAAGCATATCAAAGACTGGATCTTTATACGATGAAAGCTAACCCCTCTCCCTTAGCTTAATCTTCTTTTGCTAATTGTTAGTAAAGTCGAGATTTGAATAGAAGGCCTTGGCTTTGATGCAAAGTCCTCACCAACTAAACTAACTGATAACTTTGTATTTCTTTGATCAACTGACTTCTACATCTCCAAAGATAGTTTTTTTTAGAGGTATGAACACCATATAGAAAGACTTGAAATTAAGGATCAAGCGCATTGTCCGATATAAGATCCAACAATTTTGCCTCAGTTGGTAGCGCTCTGTGGCATCTGTTAGCAATATACAAAACGACATCAGGAGCTCCTCAAAGCTGCCATGCTTCCTTTGTTGTGGCAGAAGAAATTCTACAGCATCTGAAGCATTTGGCAGGTAGTAGTATTTCCCTGTAAATGAAATAAATAGTAAATAATGTTGATCAAACGACTCTGGTCATCAACACATTACACGTTACAACTCTCAGTTGACACACCTTGGGCTACTCTTGCAATCTCCATAGCAAAACCAGTCGAAACAAACTTATTTTCAGTGTCTATGACAAGTTGAGACATCCCTGATTTGTATATTTTTCCAGCCAACTCAAGAATCTCGTCCTTCATATCAACACATGGAATGATGACAATTTAGTCGGATCGGAACCAAAACCAGGCAAAAAGCAGACAGAGAAGAGAAAAGAGAGAACATGACCAGGAAGCACTCTAGAAGATGTATCCTTTACACAGATAACATGACCAGAAAAAGGAAACAGAAAGAAAAAGAAGCAAAGCAAGAGGGGGAAGCATAATAAAACTAGAACAACAGAGCAGCAGAATTCATCAATATAATTCTCTTTATGAATCCATCAGAGTTCTCTCTTTCTTTTTCCAGAATCAGAGAGTTTATAAAGCCAGGTATGTGCCATGATTGGAAGTTATAGAAAATAATGTTTTCTGTTTTTGTTTTTGTTTTTCTTTAGTATCAGAAATAGATAATATAGGACTCACATTTGTCAAACCATGAGCTAAGGGAGAGCCACCTCCACATGGGTGTCCCTGAAGGCGTTTTCTTGCCATAGCAATTGATCTGAAGGAGGCAAAAGGACTTCCTCAGCATCCCCAGGGAAGGGTATACTTGATACCAACGAGACATGATAAATATGAAAGAAATCACTACCCTTAACAACCTGAGTGAAATGACTAATCCAAGGGATTTTGGCAAGAGTAAGGATCAACTAACACATGTAAGACTTCACCAAAACCACCAGCAATGGCAAGAGAAACTTCTGCCAAGGGAAAAGAAGACAAGAAAAAGGGGTGATCATGAAAGCCCGTGTAGCACTATTATGAAGCCCGTCCCTACAGCCCTTCCAAGAGATAAACTACCATAAATTAACCATGAACCACTTGCTCCGCAGTTAATCTTTATGCAGAAAATGGATCATGATCATGCATTCATGCTTGCCCTCCACAAATTTGGGCAGTGTCTTCCTTCTGCAGAACCAACAGGGAGATTCATAAAATCCTGATTCAAAAAGAAAAAGAAAAACATGCAGTACAAAAAGCAAAAAATATCATCTACATGCAAAGGACAATGACAGAACCAAGCACAACAACTCGGCAAACTCCCTTACTTATTGCTCACAACACCATTTAATTGTTTACCCGATTTTTTGAATATTATGTTTCTTCCTCGATCATTTTAAAAACTTCACGGCGGCAACACGATCTTCAAAATTCATAGGAAGATCTGCACTGCAATGGAAGCTTGCGATTAACTGAGGTGAAAAAAAGGAAGGAAGAGACAACAAGAAGCTTTCATGTTAGCTGGAAAAATGACCAAGCTAGTGTTCACGTACAGCACCCTCCTCTGGATTGTATCTATCTAAAAAACTTATGGGACAATATAAGACCCAGCATAGTTCCAAGTAAAGGCTGGATTCCCTGTAACTAAGAGGAATTCAGCGTAGAGCTGCCACTACCAAAAACGACACAAAAACTTTGTGGCATTGCCCACATGCAACCAAACAAAAAACTTATTCTTTGTCCACTAGAAAGGTATACACACACACACACACACCCAAGTGAAAAGAACAAAAAGAAGAGAAAAGGCAAAGCAAACACAATTACACAGCCTCCAGATCTGAAACAAGCCCAACAGCCCCTTTTACATGGAGCCCAACAAACTTTAGACTGTATGAAGACCAGCCCAGATTCTTTTACATGGAGCCCAACAAGCTTTAGACTGTATGAAGACCAGCCCAGATCCAACAGGTTGTGTTTCAGTTCTCAGCCCACTTCGACAAGCTCCATACCACTGAATCAACTCGAGGATCGAGTTGCTGTCATTGGAGGTGTCGACCGGAATCGGAAACCCGAAAAATGGCTTCGAATGCGGCGGTGCCCTTCTGGCGGGCGGCGGGGATGACGTACATCACCTACTCCAACATCTGTGCCAATCTTGTCCGGAATTGCCTCAAGGAGCCTTACAGAACTGAAGCCCTCTCCCGCGAGAAGGTCCATTTCTCCATCTCCAAGTGGACCGACGGCAAGCCTGAAAAACCCAGTAAGCTTTATTGATTCATCTATAATGGTTTATCGTAATCGTCTTTGCTTATATTATTGTCTTTGCGATCATAAATTGGCTCTTTTTTTCTAAAACTAATGTCAGCGATGAACAAGTTTCGATAGGAATTGATAGCGGCTGATTACGGATCAATTGGCTAGAGAGCAAATTCTTATGTAATTTGTTACCAGGGCACCTACCTCTTTATGTCCAAAGGATTCAAAATTATCTGGGTTGTCTGCCCTTTAATGTTCTAGCTTGCCTAGACTGTTTAGCAATTTTGTCAGTGCTGTTTTGCTTGTTCCTCTGGTTCCTAATTGTGTTACTTTCCCGTTAAGTATTCCACACCAATGTGAATGGACTCTAAAGATCTTACTTGATCTGTGAACCATGTCAACCCTTTTAGCCTTTGATTGACCTCTCTTTTGTGATCTATGATTCCCGGCCTTTTGACTCTTGATTTTATTATTTTAGAAGAAATAACTCATTTAAAGGCTTTTAAGGCATAAACTTTTATAAAACTTCTAGTCCCATTGAATTAGTTGCAGAGTTGATAATAACTGGGGTGGTATAGTCGTTGGGCTACTGTAGTGACTAGTGCTTGTTGTCTTTCTTTCATCAATCCCTTGTTCACAACTTGCGGATATTGCTTGCAGTTTAATACTGGTACTTGGTTCCTTTTTTTTGTTTTCAGATCATAAAGTTAACAGGGTCATTTCTTTAAACCTAATGCCAGTGATGAACAAGCTTTAGTAGGAATTGATTGGTTTGGAAAATTAAAGCTCAATTTATAAGTAGATTAGATACGGCAGATGAACTTTTCCATGAATATTTTGTTATTGTTTCTGAGAGCAAATTCTACTTGTATAAATTGACAGCTTAAACTGTGAATGTGGTTTAGGTTCTATTGACAGCATGTGATTGGAATGGAAGCATCTCTGTTCTTGGGTGGCTACCTTGTTTTTGCCTAAAAGAACTTCAAATTTATCTGGCTTGTTTGCATTTTTAGCTTCATGACTGTGTTATTGCTCTGTCAGGTCTAATTCTCACAATTTTTCACTTAAAAGAAACTGGTGTTTAAAAGTTTTACTTGATATGTGACCCATCTCAATGATCTTGTGTTTAAAGATTTTATCTATGTCTCATCTTTTGATTGTTTGTTCTTTTATGTAACAAATAATTCTCTAAAGGCTTTTGGCTTTACCATGTATAGAAACTTTCCGTTGAACTAGTCATTGATGTTGATAACTTAGGTGGTAGTGGATACATTCATAAGTAGTTTGGTCCATCTTTATATCATCTTTTCTTCTGTCCAAGATTCTTCTCTAAAGAGAGACTAGGTGTCTAGGTTGCTCTGCAGACATGGTATCAAAACCAGTTTAACGTTCTGGCATTGTTGTCATTCGTTTGAACAGGTTTGGGAGAAGAGAAATACTGGATTTCTTGGATTAGTCCTTTTCTTCTGGCTTGTTCTCATGATTCAACATTTTACTGCTATGTATTATATGGATCAATGTGCATTTTTTGTGATATTAAGATAGAATTAAGCATCTCCATGGAAATCATAGAATTTTGAGGACGTGTTTATGAACATCAGTCTCTTACATGTGAATGCAAGAAGCCTCTTCGTCTAATTGTACGCTGATGCTCTCATGTTGTGTATTTGTTTTCAGCCATTCGCTCTGATACACCTGAAGAATGAGTTGTCAGCTGGTCGTCCAGGTCTCTAGAGGAAGGTTGGAGGAGGATTTTCCATTGCAATGTTTCTGCTCTTCTGTTTTCTCATATAAATAATGTTGGTTCTATAACGGTTAGATTTTGCAGGCATTAGTTGGCTTTGAAATGACTATGGTCCATGTAATAATGTGAGCTAGCTTCTGCAGACTTCGAGTATTCCGGTTTTATACTGTTATACTTTCTCCAGTGCGGGTCAAAGCCCATGCCATACATGTACTGCCTTCGCCGACAGAGCGAAGGAAAGCTTGGAATAATCTAGAGCCGAGACCTTCATCTAGCTACGGTCACATTCAAGTTGAAGAAGAGGTACCAACTCTATGTTGTACCAGCCTTCTCTTGGATACTAGGTTCGCCCGATGGCAAATTCAACATTATATTAGACCAAAATCTTGGGATGAAGATTTGAGTATTAGAACCTTTGATAATTGTCCCAATTTCAAGTAGATCCGGACCCAATTTATTTCAAATTCGATCAGTTGTGTTTATTCAAAATTACTTATTTTCATTTTTATTGATTTTTTTATCCAAAACGAATACCATTCCAAAACTAATATTACATAGCTCTAATAATTCATGGGATAATGTTTTTTTTATAAGATAATTAAAATTTTTTATTATTTTCCTTTTTTTTTAGTTAGAATAGTAAATAAAATTTTAATTAAATTATATAAAACAATGTTATGCAATGAATTACTGTGCCTATATAGTTATAAGCTTTTAAATGGTATTCATTTTGGACAAAAAATGTAAAAATTCATTTTCAATTAAAACAACTTATCATAAATTGAATTGGGTTTAGGTTTTAATTGTTCAAAGACAGTGCATGTCATACTCTTTGAGAGATATGACAACGCCTGGTAGAAACGTCACTAGCTAGTAATTAATTGCCAGAAAAAGACCAAATCACCACCAGCCAATTTAAGCATTAGGTCATTAAAAAACAAAATCACCATTGGTATGTAACTTTCAATTTGTTACCAAAAATTTCGAAAATATACAGATTCTGCCACTCCCCTATCCCTCTATAAATATCAAACCACAAAACAAGCTCCACTCCAAAGCAAAGCAAAGAAAACCGTTCTAATTCTTCTCATCAAAGTATTCAACCAGAAATTATCATAGAATATTATGGCTATAAGCTCCAAATCCACATTTTTCTTGGTAATTTTGGCCCTCATTGGAACACTAATTTCAGACAACAACCAAATTAGAGTTTATGCAGATGATTGCTCGTCTAGTGTTCCTGCTCTAATATCAGAATGCAGTAAATATGTGCAAATTTCAGGGCCGAAGGTTCAACCATCAAGTGATTGTTGTAAGGTTGTGGGATCTGTTGATGTTCCTTGTGTCTGCAAGTTAGTTACTCCGGCCATTGAGAAGATCATCAGCATGGAAAAGGTTGTCTTTGTTGCTCGTTCTTGTGGTCTCACTGTCACACCTGGAACCAAATGTGGAAGTAAGCCTCCTTTTTCATCTTTATACAAATTTGTAATAATTCTATATTATCTAAAGTTGTAAGCTTTCATGAAACATCAGGAACAGTAAGTTTCCCTGCTACACTACTTTTATTCCCTGGGCTGCGGCCTGCAGCTCTTTTTGTGCTTTCATCCTGGAAGATGCCTAAAACTAGAAGTTTTCGTAAAATTACACAATTAGTCCTCTATCGGTGTATGATAATATCTTTTAGTCCTCAATCTTTGAGATCGAGCATTCTTATCACTCTGTCCAATAAACACATTAGATATCCTAAAATTTTTATTTTGCATTTTAGGCCTTCAACTTTGATGAGTTATAATCAAGAACCCAATTTGTGCTAAAATCTAAAATCTCTAGATTTGTTTGTGTGTTTTCTTTTTATCAAATTGGTTAGTAGTAATAAACTTTGAAATGTTTCAATTTTTTAAAACATTTGAATTGATCATGACTTTGTTTTGAATTCATAATATTGTTTTTTCATTTTTTCTCTACAAATATAGTCAATATGAAAACTTATATTTTTATTAATTGACCTGCAATGAAATACGGGCTAGCTGTATTCTAGTACGTAAAATTCTACATCAATTTCAAACTATTTTTAAAATTTTCTTGCAATTTTATGTAGTCGTGACATGCATGTTATTGTTTTCCTGTCATTTGCTTATTTTCCAGGTTATACAGTCCCTCCTAAAAAGTGAAGATTGAAACATGTGTGACATGACAAAACTGGTTGTAGCACCGTGGCATTAGAAGTTGAATAATTATTAATCAGTGGCATATGATACAATTTCTTTTTAATTTGACCTCTTTTTTCTTGTATGAGAATTAATAAAATGAGGGTTATGGTTCTTTTTCTAATAGCAAATGGTTCCAAATTATACAAAAAAATCTTTATTATCCTAGCTAGTTATTAGTTTCATGTTGAAACTTAGTAGATAAAATTGTAGACGTAGCCCCGAATAAAAGTCCCCTTGGGTTTATGGATATAGATACACTCCAGAATGTAGGTTGCAGATCTCATTATATAGCATGGTTGTGAGCGAATATCAGATACTAAAGAAATAAGCCTTAAATACTTAAATTCCACATTTCTTTGGTACTCAAAATTGTATACTACTACTGCAAGAGTTAAGGGTTTTTTAAGGAGTAATGGAAGAGGGAGGGATGTCTCGAATTTGATCCGGCACCAAGACAGGGTAAAGCTCTTTTTCAAACCATACATTTTGGAAGGGTTCGTTCGAGGTTCCTGATTTAAGTTCCATATTGAGCCATGAACTAAAATCAGTTCCTAACTAGCTCATGAACTATTCCTGATGTGTATGGTCATCAAAGATAAATTTTAATATTTTTTATTACTTAGAAACATCTATATAATTGTATATGGTTGAAGAGCATATAGATGTCTAGAGAGAGAGGGTATCTATTTTTTCAACATCTATAAAACCGACAAACCAGTGTATCTTGTATATAAAGGAAAAGTGATTGCAGTGGGGTTGAAACCCTTAACTTTCATTGGGTATTTCTCACACCTTTAACTACTAGGAAGAGACTCTTGCAAGTTGAAAAAAATATGTAATATAATTTAATTAAAAATTGAAAAAAATAAATAATACTCAAGATAATACTCCCTCCATTTCTTAAAAGATGTTCTTTTTTATCATTTTGACTAAAATTTGACCTAAATATATTCATATTAATTGGTATTATAATTTTTTAAAATTATATTTATAAACCATAGTCTTTAAGGTACTATTTTCATATAAAAAAAATTATATTTCTACAATAAATTAAAAAAAAAGGAAAATTATGAGTTAATGGGGCAAACTTTACAAGAGTAAAGAAGTACATTAAAAAAAAAAAGAGAAATCAAGTGGCTCTAAATTTCACCAACTACTAGGGTCCAAGTTTTAAATGGAAACAATAAAGTCAAAGCAAACGTAACCAGCTACTGTAGATACGATATCCATATATAAGATCACTTATAAATCACGTACCCGATCGGCCCAGTATGTATATGTTATACCGTAAGACTAAAACCAGCCCCGCAGCTCCAAAAACCTAACAAAAACACCACCCAGCGGGAAGATGAAAATAGGAACCAGAATGAGCGTAGGATTCTTGTCCTTGGTAATGCTGCTGCTGGGGCACGGCGCCATGGGTGACAAGTGCGACGCTACGAGCGCCCTCTCGGTGCTGGTGGCATGCGAGAGCGCACTGCGGAAGGAGGGGCCGGAAGTGCCGCCGCCGGAGCCGTGCTGCACTGGGATCAAGGCCTTTGGAATGCCATGCACCTGTTCTATAGTCACCGAGGAGATTGAGCAAATTATTAGTATCAGGAAATTGGTGCAAGTGGCCAAAACCTGTGGCAGCCCACTGCCCCCTGGCTCTAAATGTGGAAGTAAGTCTCCCTTTCATTATTCATTATTTTCATTTAGATTTTCACATCTTTATTTATTTTAAATATCTCTTTTGTTATATAAAAGAAATTCAAAAAGCTGCAAGCATGTTTCAGACCCAGTGATATATGTTTTCAGATTGAGTTCTGCCTTCACCTGAGACGGAGGTAAAGTTGGGAAATAACAAATTTCCAAGGACCGTTTGGTAATTTTTTAGGGTGTCGATAGCATTTTCTTAGGGTTGGTGAAGACTAGAAAGGAGTCGAAGTTTGAGAATAATCGCGGCTTCAATCAAGGAGATAATTTTGCTTTTTTTTTTAATCAATCAAAAGTCATTGTATTTGTATATCTTCCTCTCTGGAGTATATACTCCACTATTCCCTACAATTTCCTTTTGGGAGGGTATATATATATATTCAATGTATTTCCTATCCTAGTGTATGGTATGTTCCATACATTGCCAATTTCATATAATGTAGGATACTTTTTCATAAATGTCTACTTCTTATTTATAATAGGTTACGATCGACGTTTAGTATGTTTCTCCTTTTTTTTTTTTTACTACATTGCTTGAATTTATTGGTGGCAGATCTAGCATTTTTTCAAAGGGGTCCATATATGTACATAAATACAGAGACTGATTAATGAAACTTGTAAACCAGTATACGTGACATGGTAAAATAAAAAGGCTTTATTTGAAAAGCAACATAAAAGGTAGATCTAGTTTAGCATCTAGTTGATTAGCTATATATTGTTGAATGATTTCGACGTAATTTACAAAATCATGGATTGTAAAGACAGAAGGCAAGAGAGATGTCTATGCCTGTATAGGTGAGTAAATTGCGTAAATGGTCCCTAATCTTTAATCATTGTTTCCTTTTAGTCCATAATCTGCTGAATGTTCTATTTTGGTTCTAAACCTATTAAAATTGTTTCATTTTGGTCCCTCACCAAATGAAATTCATTAACTTAGAATAATTTTCTGACAGAAACTTTTAAAATTTTAATTTAAATATTCGGTAACTGTCTTTTAATAAATTTAAACAGTTTAATATTTTTTACAGTAAATGAAAAATTCAAATTAGTAGTTTTTTCTTTCTGAATGAAATAAATTCAATTGACAGAGTGAAAAAAATGTGATTTGAATTTTTCATTAACTGTAAAAAAATTATTATACAGATTAAATTTATTATAAAATAGTTACCGGATAGTTTAAATTATGATCTAAAAATTTATTATCAAAAAAATACTTTAAGTTCACAAATTTCATCAAATTGGAACCAAAATGAAATCTTTTCAATAGGTTTAGGACTAAAATGAAACGTTTTAATAGGTTTAGGACTAAAACAGAATATTCAATAGGTTATGGACTAAAAGAAAATAATGACTAAAGGTTAGGGACCATTCATGAAATTTACTATTGTATAGGTTGTAGAAGGCAAAAATCATCTGTTAGTCCCTAAACTTTCATGTTTTTACCTTCTTTTCCCTTAGCTTTATTTTTTTTTCAAACTAACCTCTTAACTATTTCATATGTTTGAGGAGAAAATATTGTGGTGAAAAAAGTTTAAGAAGCTCTACGTGAGAAGAAACATGAAAGTCTAGGGACCAAAAGAGGGTCTTTTGAGAGCTCCAGTCCAACTGATTTTAGGTATATTCATCCTCAGACACAACCAGGGTTTGAATCCCTCCACCCAACTTGCACTGCAAAATTAAAATGCCAATATAGCTCGCAACTCCTCCAAGTTTAGACCAACATGCAAATTCTCTCCTAACCTTTATTAACTAGAATATATATCCCTTCCATATATAACTTGTACTTGCTTTTGATTATTAAAAAAAAAAAAAGAGGGTTTTGCCAATATAGTATTGTAAAGATATTGACCAATTTTTCTTATCTTTATTGAGATAAGAAATACCCACATTTTTTGTTCAAACAAATACTATAAAAATTATGGGATCTATTATAAAATTAAAAGGGTTCTCAGTTACAAAATTATACACTTTTTATTAATATTTTTTTCTCGTAAAGGGGTCAATGACCCCCATAGTTAAAGTGTACAACCGCCACTGAATTTACTTGCCCTTTTCCATGGTACTATTATTGCGAATCCAAAGCGTTGAAATTCCGTAGTTTAAGTTGAAGAGGTTGTTGAAAAGTTGGTTCCTAATAAAATCAAATAGAAATCTCTCTCGTTTCTCTATTGCCCCCTCCATCTGCTGTCACTCCGAGCTTCATCCGCCATTTCTTACCGAATTTGAACCTCGATCTAAATTGATTGGTTCTCTTTCATTTATTTTATTGTTCGGCTGATCTGATCCGATGTTATCCATCAGATTGTATGATGGATACAACCTACTTTAAATCCTAGCATTCAAAAGTAATTCAAAATTTTTACAAGATAAATATTCAATTAAAAGTAAGCAATGATGAATTTATATTTTTTCTTAGATTCATCAGAATCTTGACCCTATTAGGGTGTCCCGATATTTATCAACAGATATGGATCTAATTACATAGAATAAATTCCATCTTTATTTTTTTAAGTTTTGTAGGCAGTTTTTTTATAGATACTCTTTTTTAGACATTTGATGTCTGGTTGGTTCTAGTTCTGTTTGATTATTGTCAACTTGATCTGAATTTTATTCCAATTATTTGTAACTTTTTATTTTAGATTTATTCTGGTTCACATGGGAGATTTGATTTAATCTAATTCTCTTTCTTTCATACGGTATTGTAGGAACAAGTAACATTTTAATTTAATTGCCAATTTTATATTCCAGTTGTCCCTCAAGATCTTATGCTATTGTCAATTTGTAAGATGACATTTAGCTCATGTTTAATTGGAATGAAGCATTTTCTTGTCCCAAAAAAACTTTAAGGGGTTGTTAATTAGTTTTTGAAAATGGTAAATTCTACTAAAGTACTAATCTTGTCGAAAAAAAATATTTTGGTTTAGGATATACAGTCCCACCTGTTCGTGGCAAGCTCAGTGGCTGAAGATGAGCTTGGTGGCTGCGGATAACTTGGAAGATGCCCTTAGTTTTTGCAATAATAATTACCTTTTCATCTTAAACCTTGGTTTAATGAAACCTATGGCGAACTAGATTCATGCCCATATACTTGTGATCTTACCAGCTAATTTTTAAATTGCATATATTTTGCCAATGGATAGGGAGTCGAGACATGGCAGCGAACGAGAGGCAACGACTCTGGAAGACCAAACAAGGGATCAACGATAAATATAGTTTTATTTTATTATTTTTTGGGTGGGAAAAGGAAAATTTATTAATTAATTATACATATGTATAAGAGTGTAATGATTATGTGCATGGTATACATCTGAATGTTAAGAAGAATGATGTTTGAGTTCATGATTTTAATTTTTATTTATAAACAATCATAGTAAATATGATTACATGAGATGATATATGAGTATAATTTCTTTTATATTATCCATGTGTTACAATTTTTTTTTATATTATCCATGTGTTTGTCAAGGGATCAGACTGTTAATATCCAAATAAATTAAAACATAAAGTTATCAGTTAAAATTAATTTTATTTACGTTAATTCAATTCACCTTTATTGAACGAGTTTTCTATTTTAGTACTATAGAACAAATAATCTACCCACGAGATTTATAAACTCTTTTTCTTTCAGTTTATTTTTTTTAATTTATGCTTCGTTGATGATTTATTCAATGTTCAGTGATGACGTCGTATCCCTTTTTTGAATTAATTAATTCGTGTGCATCTATTAATGCAATCAATTTTTAGATTATCATTGCTAATTAAATTTCAGTCAACTATTGTATTTACTGTTATAATTTTTTACTCCCTCCGTTTCAAAACTTTTGCTCCATTTGATTTTTTGTAGTATTTTGACTTGAATTGATTCATATTATTATTTGTTAGAAAAAATTAAAAAATATATATATTTAGAAACTATATGTCTTGATTTATCATTTATATATAAAGATTTTTCATTTATATATTAAAATGTTGAAAATAAAAAATCAACTGTTAAAAGGAAATGAAAAAAAAAATTGAGACAGATGGAGAATTTTTTTTTTTTTATCCCCCAACACCCAAGAAAAATATGCTTTATTTTTTCAATGGTTCTTTTGCAGGCTCATCCTGCTCATCCAACTTTGTCAAGAAGCACAAAATGTGTTGTTTCTCTTGTATATTATTTTACGTTTTAAGTAATACTCCATAGTAGGTTTTCTTTTTGTATCCTTTGTTCCTAATTTTTCTTTGTTTCTTAGGGCCAAAATTGGGCATATCAGCTTAACTTGAGTATTGAATATTTTGACCATATATATATATGTACATCAATATGAGGCAAAAAATCAAATGTATAACAACTTTTTCATTTAATTTCCCTTATTATGTTCAATTTCTTTTAGAAACTATATTTTTTTCATTTTCGATATTTCTACTTTTATTTTTTTGTTTGAAAGATCATGGATTTGATATTAAATAAAACCTATTGAAGAAACCCTAGCACTCTCTTCCCCACTACCGAGAGTGGCCAAAGCAAACTGTGGTAGCTGGATCCAGCCTTAGGCTAGATCTTGGCCACTACTACAAAATGGGTCTTTTCCAATAGCCTTTTCCAATGGCTTTGCATCGGAAGATTGAGTTTTTT
Source organism: Aquilaria yunnanensis (assembly GCA_039654915.1). Taxonomy (NCBI): domain Eukaryota; kingdom Viridiplantae; phylum Streptophyta; class Magnoliopsida; order Malvales; family Thymelaeaceae; genus Aquilaria; species Aquilaria yunnanensis. The sequence goes on from CM077600.1 coordinate 20,855,164, forward strand.
AATGCAAAGCCATTGGAAACAGGCCCGTTGGCAAAACATGCATTGGAAAAAAATTTCCAATGGCTTAAGTTATTGGCGTTAATACTTCCAATAGCCAGTAGTTGAAAAAAGAGTTGTTAGAAATTTACAACGGCCGAATGTCACATAGTTATTTGGCAAGTTTAAGAGGTTTTCCAATGGCTTGTAACGGCCTCAGTCGTTGGAAATATGCCAACAGCTCAAGCTGATGGAAATTTCCAATGGCCAGGGCATTGGAAATTTTGTATACGAAAACAAAAAAAAATATTAATGATATATTTTATATATTACTAAATTATATTTTATATTTTATAATATGACAAAAATATTTAAACAAATTATATCTTATATTTACAAAATTCAAAATTACATAAATTACAAAATACAAAATCACAGAAATTACAACAAAACCACAAAATAAAACCAGATCCGCAAAATTTAAAAACAAAGTACAAAATTTGAAAACTCAGATCTGCAAACGCGGTGGGTGGAGGAGCGTGGCGGAGTGAGGAGCCAAGGCAGACGGTGAGCAGGGAAGCAGAGCACAGATGGACGGTGAGTGGAGAAGCAGAATACCGGCAGTCGGCTAGCAGAGAGATGTCAACCATGGGCGACAAACAACAACCAGAGCACAATGACACAAAGGAGGGCTCCAGCGTGGCAATGACAGTAAGGAGCATGACGGACAGATGCGAATTAGATGAGAGAGACGAGATTCAAATAGGAGGAGTGATGCGGGTAAGAGAGCAAAGGCCGATGCGAAAAAGGGAAGAGAGCAAAGGGTGAGATAGTAAATGGAGAGGCGAAGAAGCGGAGAGAGTAGAGGGCGAGGTGAACAAGGAGGAGAAGGGGAGGCATCAGTTAGATTTGTTGAGTGTGAGAGATAAGAGTGTGGAGAAGTGATATATAAGCATATATAGTTAGGGTTAGATTAGGTCTAGGTTAGTTTTTGGCTAATTAGTTAGGCCTAATAGGGTGGGTTAGCTTGACACTTTTATATGGGTTTTATATATGATATATATTATTATTAGTTGATATATATTAAATATATTATTATACATTATGATATATGATATATTGTTGTATATATTATTGTACATTATATTAAATATATTGAATATATCATTATATATATATGATATATATATATATATACACACAGAACTATATTATACTTATTGTTAATATATATCATGTATATGATACATTATAAAATTATAAAATTTATTATTATTATTATTATTATACACATTATTACATCATATATCAGATATACTATTATTATATTATTACATTATTACATTATTATGTTATTATATTATTACATTATTACTTTATTATATTATTACGTTATTATATTATTACATTATTCCATTATTATATTATTACATCATATATCATATATGTATGACATATACATTATTACCACATCATATACATTATTACATCATATATATATTATGATATATTTATACTTATAAATATGTTTTTATACATTATAAATATGTTAATAAATATGCATATTATTATTATAATAATTTATTATAAAATATTTTAAAAATACTACTTTATTTTCTAAATTTGTGAAATTTATTGGTTCACAAGCATAATTTTCCACAGCCTTCGCATTGGAATTGAAATTCTAAAGTTTCCAACGGCCATATTTCTGACGGCTCAACGCGTTGGAAATTTCCAACCGCTTGGCCATTAAAAAATATGGTCTTCAAAATTTTCAATAGCCAAGCTGTTAGAAATTAGTACTCATTTTCTAATGACTCTTTGTGTTGGAAATTTCCAACACTATACCCGTTGAAAATTTGGCCATTGGAAAATGCATGTTTTTCAGTAGTGAGGCCAATTTCTCTTTTTCCATTTGTTTTCTTACTCTTCTTTTCCTTTGGAGACCAACATAGAGAGAATGATGACTTTGGTGGTTGAGAAACAACAGCAAGTGTTGGATTTTCGATGGATTTAGCCATAAAGTGGAGGATGGCACAAATCCAGCCGTAGGCTGGAGCTCCATGTACTGATAAAGGATAGAAGGAGCCAGATCCATTGAGCAAGATTGCTGTTTTTAGATTGATCGAATGCCCGCAATCAAAGTTGGGATTAGACTCAACCTAGGCTTGTCTTTAGGGGATCAGAGGTTACCCAATGAATAATTGGTGTCTCAATGCTATTTCTGAGGTGATTGGGATTGATTTGTTTATTTTCTTTTTGCCTTTAGTGTCGGGTTTATTTGTTAGTTTATCCAACTCAATGTTGAGTTGGTGTCCAATTTTATGTTGGTTTGTTTATTGGTGTGAATGTTTTGCTTGTGTCGCATTTTTTTTTCTATCATTCTGTAGGCATGAATCATGTCAGTTACAGAAGTTTTGCTTGACATAGAGTCAATTTGTCTCATAGAGCTATAGTCTGCACTATTAATTGTAGATACCATATGGCTTACCGTTAGTGGAATAAATATCCTTTATTAAAAAAAAAAAAAGATTATGGCTTCAATAGATGACTTTCCCTCTTCTTTTTTCCCCTCTAGACTCCCTTTTCAATCATGGCTTCAATTGATGGTTTCACGAAATTCAAGTGGTGAATAGTACCAGATTGAAGTTGAGGGATTGAGTTGTGTTGATCAACAAAGTTTGAAGCTAACAGTGCATTTAGCCATTTGTTAATAGTTTTCTTTCATCAGTGAGAACAAACTCCCCAGTGTAATTAGTATTTTTCTTTCATCAGCGAGAATGTTTAAGAATTGCCACAAATTGAAAGATAATAGAAAATTTGTATCACATAAAAGCGTAACTTATATTTTAAAAATTGTTTACAATTATTTATAATTAGCATCACAGTTGTTGCAAATAGAAAATGAAAAAATAACTATACCAATACTAAGATTGAAGTGCCGGGTACAAAATTGAAGTTTTGCTGATTTTGAAGCTTGATGCCTAAGGAAGATTCTCATCGTGTACATGCGTTGAAGAACATATCAAACTTCACACAACTGTCAAAGTTACAAAGATTAGGGTAAAATCATAAGTCCCCCCTTAAACTTTCACGAATTTGTCTAACTATGTTTGGAGCAAAAATTTCCAGTCTATACATATCGTTAATCTTTTGCAAGTACTTATGTACCATTATATGTTGAATCATATTCAAATTCTTTAATTATTAATGATCCTTTTTCTAAGATCCTTTCTAGAAACAGTTATCACATTTTCACCCAATTAACGACACTACTCAAAAGAATGACCAGCACAGCTAGCTGCTCAAAACAAACGGATCTAGCTACATGCTGAAACATATACAGCGCTTCACTTTAGAGGGTGCAAAGGCACCTTCATAACCTGAAAAAGGAGAGAACAAAAAGGAAATCCAACTTCAGAACTTCAAAGAATTGATTTGGAGATGGAAATACAGATAGGTACCCGTAAATTATTTGCCAGCAGCAGTAACTGGAACGCAAGCAAAACAATGCCTAGGAGCTAGACAAAACTCCAACCACAGCCCCCGGCCCAGGAATATCAGCTGTGACGACGTGGAGAAGATGAGCATTCATGTCATGATCAGCAACGTGTAACCTCTCCTCATTGACAAATTTCACAGACTGTTCCTCATAATTAATCAAAGCTCTCGCGTAGCAAAGAGGCAACCCACGGGATAAGTCTGTCCAATCATACCACACAACGCAGAGCTTGTCTTCAGCCACCAGGAAAATACGTGGAGCCGGGCAAAATGGGTGGTCACGTGCCATCAAAGCAAGCGGTTCCGACTCTGTCGCCAGAATGAGCCGGCGCTGCACGATATTGTAGGCGTACAGGCGAGGACGCTTCTTGGCGTCCCAGTCACAGTAAAATAAAATCTGTTCCCAGACTCCACAGGGGTGACAGAGGTTTGGAACTTCCACTTCTTCGAGTTCAGTTACCCACTTCCCCTGGCGCGGATCATGAACACAGACCATATTAGTCTCGAAAAAGAAAGCCAGAAGCTTTCCCTCCTCATCAGCCACCGGAACCAGCAAAGGACGGTCATATTTGTGCAGCAGTTTCACTGGCGGCATTTCAACGTGACAGTCCTGACTCGGGTCATCCACCCTGAAGCAATACATCCACGGACGCGGAATTTCACTGCAACCCGCGTCACGTTCCCCGTTGTAGAGGTACATGTAGTCGCCGCCGACCACCGCCGTCGAAGGACGAGACCAACCGTATGGCATGAGCGAAGCGAGCTTCCACACTTGGCTAGGATTACGGGTGTCCAAACGGAGGATTTCCCTCCTATCAAAATGATCTCTGCAGTCTTCCAGCAAGCAGTTGCCGCCAATGATATAAAGCGAAGAGCCGATGACCTCGCAGCCGCAGTAGACAAGAGCGGTCTCGGTATTGATCGGTTGATCGGCGAATATTTCGGAGAGTTGGGGTCCGTCGTCCGTCGGTTTCACTACAAACCACGCGTTCCTTCCATAACCATTGGGGGGCTCGCGGTGAAGCCAAACATGAAGGAGAAGAGATTTCTCTTCAACATGGCTGATTTGTAGTAGAAATCGATTCTAGGGTTTACTTTGATTTGGGGATCTCAGCTTCTGAAGCGTACGATGGCGCATATATTATCGACCAGATATAGGTCGAGGAAAAGCTTAGTAACTCAACCCTCTCTCTCTCTTTGGTATTAGTTACGAGACGAGATTATATATATATATACGAGATTATATATATATATATATATATATATATATAATCTCGTCTCGTAACTAACTGCAACTCCAAAATCCTAACAAGAACACCACCCTTGGAGTGAAAATGGGAACTCGACTGAGCGTAGGATTCTTGTCCTTGGCAATGCTGTTGCTGGAGCACATGGGTGACAAGTGCGACACCACCAGCTCGCTCAGGTGCTCGTGGGATGCGAGAGCGCACTGCAAAAGGAGGGGCCGGAAGTGCCGCTGCCAAAGCCGTGCTGCACCGGGATCAAGGCCTTTGGAATGGCATGCGTCTGTTCTATAGTCACCAAGGAGATTAAGAAAATTATTAGAATAAGGAAAACTACACAAAAATTTGGTGATTTTCCGCCGAGTAATTTACCAACAGTCTGACCATTGGTAAATTACCCATTGGGACCGTTGATAATTACCAATATGTTAGACCGTAGGTGACAGTTACCAATGGTCAAGCTGTTGATAAATTTTCAACAGGCTGACTCGAATAACCGTTGGTACAACTAAAGTCATTAGAAAGTGAAAAGTGGGGATTATTTTGAAATAATCATGGAAGATGTGGGACTAAAATAGGGTTTGTCACCTATATCTTATGTTAAAAGCCCATATATCCATCTATAAAAGTCCATAAAACCCATAAAATCCTAACCTAACCCATATAAAATCCCTAACCCTATCTCCCACCTCACATTTTCCCTACTGTCGCCTCTCATCTTTCTTCTCCCTTTTTGCCCTCATCTTTAAACCCTCACTGTTCTCCCTCCATCTACCGTTCCTTGTCTCGCCATTCCTCCTCCTTCTCATGGCCCTCATTATCATCTATTTTCCATTGACCTTCCCCCATCGTATCTTTGCCTCACCATTCTTCTTCCTTCGCTTAGACATTTGCCTCACCTCTGTCTTCTATCATTTGCCTCTCACTTCTCCTCCATTGATCGTCTCACCTTGCCTCCATCGTCCGTTGTTCGCCATTTTGTTGTTCCTCAATTTCGCCGTCTCTGCCGTTTCCTTTAGTTCTACTATTTTGCCTCCTTCACCATCGTTGCTTCCTTGGCCTTGCGATTCTCCACCATAGTTCATCATTCCTTGCCGTCATTCATCGTTGTTCCCTGCCTCAGTCTACTCGATCGGCCTTGCAAATCTGATTTTGATCTGCTTTTTGTTATCTAATTTTAATATGGTTGTTGTGATCTGATTTTTGTGACTTGATTTTGTGATTTTGTGGATTGATTTTGTGATTTTGTAATATAATCTTGGGATTTTGTGGATTTTTTGGAATTTTGTTGGTAATGGTGTGATTTGTGGATTAGATTTTTGTACATGGGCAAAAGTGTGATTTTGTGTTTTTGGATCAGATTTGGGGTTTGAATTTCCTATTTTTTTATGATTTTTTATTAGTTTATTTGTATTTTTATTTTTCTTGTAATTTAGCTATTTGTGTAATTTTTTATTATTTATAATTTATGCAACCCAGTTGTTATAAATTTGTTTAAAATTCTTTTAATATTTTTTAAATAAATTATTTTATTTTTTAGTATTTTTTAAATGGCTGTTTCCAACGAATTCATGTTGGAAATCGTTATAATTTTTTTGAAATATTTATAATTTTACCAACGGCTTTAACCGTTGGTAAACCATTAGTAAATATGAACATGTTAGCTTGTTAGTAGGTTATCAATGGCTTAACCCGTTGGTAAATATTAATAGGCTGAACCGTTGGTGTTTTACCAATGGTCTAAACCATTGGTATTTACCAACAGTCTCACGTTGGAAAAAACTTCACCTGTTGGAAAACAAGTCTGGTCTACAACCATTGGTAATTATCAACAGTCAAATTACCAATGTGTTCATGTAGGAAATTACCAAAGTTCAAATTTTGACTGTTGGTAATATAGTTTCCAACAATCGATTTACTAATGGGCTGCTTCCCAAAGGCTACATATTGGTAATTTAAAATTTTCCAACACATGACCATTGGAAATGACTGTTGGTAAATGTCAAAATTTTTGTAGTGGAAATTGGTGGAAGTGGCCAAAACCTGTAATAGCCCACCACCCATTGGCTCTAAATATTCCAAATACTTCTGATCTTTCTTTTATGGAATAAACCCAAGTCATTCTAGTAAAGTCATCAATAAAGAGTATGAAGCACATGTTTTTGCTTGGAGTGATCATCTTCATTGGCCCACATATATTTGTATGAATTAGCTCTAGTGGCATTTTCACTCTTCAAGAAGCTCCAGATGGAAATGGTTATCATTGTTGTTTCCCGAGCAATAGCTTTCACATGTATCTTTTAGAACTTCTATTTTTGGTAAGTCCTTGATCATATTTTATTGTTAAAGAGTCTTAATTCAACCCTTGAAGGTTAAAGTGGTCAAACCTTTTATGCTATAACCAAGAATTGTTCTCTTGTACTTTCGTGGTAGTTTGGGTTGCACCTCAGTTGAATAGGAAAGTTTCTTCTCTTCATCTTAATCTTGGCGATAACTAGATTTTTATCCTTCTTGTCATAGATAATGTAGTAGTTTCCTTCAAAATGGAGTTTAAATCTATGCTCCATCATCTGGCCAATACTTAATAGATTTTTCTGCCAAATTTGGGACTTATAGGATGCCATGTATATAGCGTGTACCTTCCTGTGTTTGGACTGTTGTAGTGCCTTTACCCATAATCTTGATAGATTTTTTGTCTGCTAGTTGCACCCTTGATCTGTAGGTAGTGACCAATTTGGAGAACACTCATAGATTGGTAGGATTTGTTGATTGCCTCAGATTTTCTCTTTGATGAAAATTTTTTCTTGATATTTTCTAGTTATGTTGGGAATTCAAAGACTAGTTTTTAGAATGAAAGATACTCTCAGATAAATCTTTATGATGCCTATTCAGCCTTTTTTCTCTTACTTCAAGTGAGCCTATGAGTTCAGACACAAATAATGTTGATAGATTTTTGGCTCAAATTTTTCTAGGATAGAATTTAATATTTTTTCAATAATTTTCTGGTCTGGGATTTTTTCTTCATAGGCTTTCATTTGATTAACTATTTTAGTTAATTTAGAATAATATTAATTTATTGTCTTAGAATCCCTCATTTTAATATTTTTTAATTTTCATCTTAAACTTTGTAGTCATATACAACACGTACCTTGGAGGATCCTTGAAATTCTTCAGGTGAGATGTCCCACGCTTGCTTCACACTAGTTGCCTTGTTGATTCTTGGAAAAAATAGTATCTACCACCACTTGTTGTAGGATGAACAATGCTTGTGCGTTCTTTACCTCATCATCCTCTAACTTTGCAATTTATGTCTTGTTTAACGTAAAAGTATCCTTAGGAATAATAGTTCCTTTTTTTTTTTTGGACCATATTCCATATTTTTGAGACACAAAATATCTCTTCATTTTGATGCTCTAACAACCATAGTTTTTACCAAAAAAATCTAGCAGAGAGGTGACTTGGTTGTTTTTGGAGGTAGCCATGGATGGTGATTTTTTGGTTTATGGAGCTTATTTAGGAAACTTTGGTTGACCTGTGTCCAAGTAGATGACTGTATGATGCTCTGATACCACTGTTGATTTTTTAGGAATGGTTTAGCTGATGTTTAGAATAGTTGGGATAGTTGGGAAATAGTTTGGAATAGTTGACTGATTTTGTAATTTGAAATAGGGAAAGGACTTAGTTGAAAGATTTTGTTATTAAGGGTGGAAAAAGGAGTACAAGCTTTTTTTTTGCCACAAGGAGCATTTGCCCCTCAAACATATTTATCAAGGTTATTAAAGTCATGATTTTGATTATAGGATTAGACGATCCTATGACCCAAGTATAAAAAGTCTTGTTAAAACATTATAGGATCGAAGATATAGTAGGATTGTAAGATCACATTACAAGGGGAAGGGTATTTCCTACGCATCAGTGCTACGATTTTAATTATAGGAAAATAAAATCATAGGAAAATCATGTTCAAATGTTGGGGTTGACTGGTCAATGGGCATTTATCCTACGATTTTGCTACTCCATGTGATGCGATGTTAAAAATCATCAAAAATGTGTTAGAATGACTTGGAGGAAAATAAATGCAGTAAAGCATGTGACGATTTTGGTTGGAAAAACTAAAGGTAACTGAAATCATCGCAAAGTCATATGAAAAACTTCCCACAATTTTCCTACGAATAGTTTTCCCTACAAATTTGTTGCTATAATTTAGTAGCAAAAACTTTCATCTTAAAATCATAGGAAAAAATATTCTATGATTTCCCTTCATTTTTCACTTTTGTTATTATTATGCCACAATTTTCCTACATATTTCTCCCAACTGCTGCTCTTTTTGCTTTTTTGCTTGTTTGCTTTAGCTATTGCTTCCGCACATTCCTAGTATTCATTTTTATGTTATATTATCTTTTTTTTAATATATATTGTTGTTATTTGGATACGAGATTTGTAAGAAAGCATGTATTTGTTATGGTCATGTAAACATTTATTCATTGAACTTTTGATTCTTCATCCATGATTGTGTTAATAATAACAAACTTAATATTTTAATAAATTAAAGTGTTAATTAAATCTTTTAACTTCGAACTAATGAACTCTTTTAATCTTTTAATTTCCCACTAATGTACCCATTTAATCTTTTAATTTCCCACTAATGTGCTCATTTAATCTTTTAATATCCCTATAATTTCCTACTAATTTATTAAAAAATGTAGCAAAATCATCTTAAATATTTGTAAGTATTTTAAGATGACTATGAAAAATGGACTTATAATTGTCTGAAATAGCTTTGTGTAGTTCTACAAAAATTGTGGGAAAATTATAAGAATAGAGCGGAAAAGTAAAAAATTGAAATTGGGGATGGAATTCTGGGGCAAGAAGGGTGTAGGGCAGGAAAGGGAAATTAATTGAAATTAGGGAAGGTGGGCTGTGAAAAGTAAGTCCTATGATTTTGAGACACTAACACTAAATCGATTGAAAATCGTTTGAAAAAAACTCTTCAGAAATCATAGAAATATCATAACAAATGTCATAACTAAATCATTATCATCTGCCTATAAATATTTGGACCCTTCTCCTCTCCATTTCATCCCCAAATCTCCTTATCCTCTCCTTCTCAACCTCTCTATGGCTCCTCTCCTCTATTTATGCCTCTTTCCCTTCCTTTAATTTAATTACTTGTATATATGTGTATACATAGAATTATAATAATGTAGGTATTAATTAGATGTTGTTAGTTGGTATTAATTGCATGTTTTTAGTTCTATTTAATTAGTTGTTGTTTAATTTTTTTTGTTTATTCCTAAAATTAATTAAATCTTGTGAATTTTTTTCCTAAATTAGGAATAAAATTAAATGAATATGTGTTGATAAGATGATGTTAGGAATAAAATTATTCTCTTAGTAGTAAATGAAATAAATATATTAATATATAAAATTATTCTCTTAATAATTAAATTATATATTTACAATCATATATCAATATATACAAATTTTTTTTAAAAAAACATAATGACCACTCATCAAAAAATCATGTGAAATGTAGGTGCCACAAAATCATAAGAAATACGGTCGTTATAAAATTGTAGAAAAAGAATCATGTGAAAATAGTAGGAATAAGGGGCCTACAGTAGTTGTCAAATTTGCTATCAGAAAATCATAGGAAATGCAGGCATCAGAAAATCATCGCAAAGGCTATATGATTATCCGACAAATATTATTTCCAATGCTATTATTTTCTACTATTTTGTGCGATGATTTTTTTTCGTAGGAAATAATTATTTCAGTTAATTTTCTTATGATATAGACAGTATGAAAAACTCTACTCTCTTGTAGTGTCATAGGATTGAAGGATCATATCGATTCTACTCGGATATTGATTTTTGGTAAGTTAAATTAAATTGCATGGATGGTGAGTTAAAAACATTTTTTTTGGTTCTAAATATATAAAAAAAAAACATTTCATTTCAATGCCCAATTAGATGAAATTTGTAGCTTCAAGGTAATTGTTTGATAGCAACTTTTTAGAATATAATTTAAATTATTCGGTAACTGTCTTATAGTAAATTTAATATGTATAATAATCTTTTTTACAGTTAATGGATATTCAAATTACCAGTTTTTTCTCTCTGTAAGTTGAATTTATTTCATTCAGGAAAAAGAAACTACTAATTTAAATTATCCAATGACTGTAAAAAATTATTCTATATTTTAAATTTACTGCAAGTAAATTATCAAATATTTAAATTAAAATTTATAAAACTTATGCCAGGCAATTATTTTAAGATAATGGATTTCATCTTGTGAGGAGTAAAGTAAAATAGTTTTAATAGGTTTTGGACTAAAACAAAACATTCAATAGGCTAAGGAGAAATTATGACTCCTTTATTTGTCAATGATGTATTTGTTTGTGAATTTCTTTCAAAATTGTGTTGACTATTTTGTTGGTTATGTTGATGTATACTTTATTAAAGTTTGAACTTTACCTGTATTGTATCAATAATTATGTTGTATCATTGTTATAACACTTAAATTTTGCTTGAATTTCTACTATAATTGGTCTTTGACATGAATTATATTATTTAGATAAAAAAAAATTCAGCTTTTGGTAAGATTTTATGATCTACGATCTGATTTTACAATTTCAATTTTATACGGTAAAAAACAATCCTATGTAGGATCCTGATCTTGACAACCTTGATATTTATACAAGCTTCTTCTTACTCTCCGAGTTGATTTCAACTTTATTTTTTTTACTAACTGACTCCTAATCATATTTTTTTAGAACCTTTTATAGTTTAGCTCCTAACTTTAACCTTTTTTTTCACTTTTCTAGATTTCTCTTACAAAATATCTCTTAATTTTATCATTATCCTCTCTCTAGATTTTATCTAGGATAACTCTAGATTTTCTTAGCTAATAAATATTTCTAGAGTTTTCATAAAATCGTAACTCTCCCCTTAAACTTTCTAGAATTAGTCTATACATTATATATCGTCAATCTCTTTTGCGAGTACTGATATACTATTATATCCTATAATGCATGGCTAATTATTTACACAACAATTTAGGCTCTGTAAGATATATATTAATTGAATCATATTCAAATTCTTTAATTATTAATGATCCTTTCTAATATCGTCTCTAGCTAGAAACAGTCATTACATTTTCACCCAAGGATACTACCCAAAAGAATGAGCAGCACAGCTAGCTGCTCAAAATGTTTAACGAGTAAGGGAGCTAATTAAATAGCTGCCAGGGGAACAGGAGAGAGAAAACAGAGGATTTAGCTACCCGCTGAAACATATATAGCTCTTCACTTTAGAGGATGCAAAACCTGAAAAATGAAAGATGATCTGGGAGGAAAGGGGGTTCAACTTCGAAGGATTTGGAGATGGAAATACAAATAGATTCCCGTAAATTAATTGCCAACAGCAGCAACTGGAACACAAGCAAGACAATGCCTAGGACCTAGACAGAAGACCAACCACAACCCCCGGCCTAGGAATATCAGCTGTGACCAGGTGGAGGAGATGAGCTTTCATGTCATGATCAGCAACGTGTAACCTCTCCTCATTCACAAATTTCACAGGCTGTTCCTTGTAATTAATCAAAGCTCTGGCGTAGCAAAGAGGCAACCCACGGGATTGGTCTGTCACCACACAACGCAGAGCTTGTCTTCAGCAACCGGGAAAATATAAGGAGACGGGCTACATGGGTGGTCACGTGCCATCAAAGCAAGCGGCTCGAACTCTGCCTCCAGAAGGAGCTGGCGCTGCACAATATTGTAGGCGTACAGGCGAGGACGCTCCTTGGCGTCCCAGCCACAGTAAAACAAAATTTGTTTCCGGACTCCACAGGGGTTACAGAAGTTTGGAACGTCCACTACTTTTTCAAGTTCAGTTACCCATTTCCCCTGGCGCGGATCATGAACACAGACCATATTAGTCTCGAAAAAGAAAGCCAGAAGCCTTCCTTTCTCATCAGCCACCGGAACCAGAAGAGGATAGTCATTTTCGTGCAGCAGTTTCACTGGCGGCATTTCAACGCGACAGCCATCACTCGGGTCATCCACCTTGAAGAAATACATCCACAGACGCGGAGTTTCACTGTAACCCGCATCAGGTTCCCCGTTGAAGAGGTACATGTAGTCGCCGACCACCGCCGTCGAAGGATAAGACCAACTGTAAGGCATGGACGAAGCCAGCTTCCACCCTGGGCTGGGATTAAGGGTGTCCAAACGAGGATTTCCTTCCTGTCAAAATGATCGCTACCGTCTTCCAGCAACCAGTTGCCACCAATGATATAAAGCGAAGAACCAATGACCTCGCAGCGGCAGTAGACAATAGCGGTCTCGGTGTTGATCGGTTGATCGGCGAATATCTCGGAGAGTTGGCGGCCGTCGTCCGTCGGCTTCAGTACAAACCACGCGTTCCTTCCATAACGATTGGGGGTCTCGCGGTGAAGCCAAACGTGAAGGAGAAGAGATTTCTCTTCCCCAGATATAGCCATGGCTGATTTGAAGCAGAAATCGATTCTAAGGTTTTCTTTGATTTGGGGATCTAAGCTTTCTGAAGCGTATGATGGGGGTATATATTATCAACCAGCGATAGGCCGAGGAAAAGCTTAGTAACCCAACCCAATATATATATGGCCTAAATTCACAATTCACCCCACAACTTTTTTAACTCAGACACTTAATCCCTCCAACTATGAATCAGGGCAACTCAGCCCCTAAACTTTGTAAACTGAGACACAGAACCCCTTCTAACTGGTGACAATATTCTTTTTTATTTTTTAAGGGCTTAAATGACAATAATATTGAAGAAGGAGGTTAAATTTAGTATTTTAGTAATTGTTGTTTGACAATTTATTTTCTTCCACAATTTTCATTAGCATGCTGAGGATGCTCCCAATTTCCCAATAAACTCTCTGATTTTTTGCATGTAAAGCTACGGAGGAAGATATCCTCTCAAACAGTAATATGCTAAAATGTCAATTTTGGTTACCTTATTCAATATTATTGTCATATAAGTCCCTTAGAAACCAAAAAGAACATTTCTATCAGATGGAAGAGGTTATGTGTCTCAATTTACAAAGTTTGGGGGCTGAGTTGCCCTGATTCATAGTTGAAGGGGTTAAGTGTCTGAGTCAACAAAGTTGGGGGGTGAATTATGGATTTAGGCCTATATATATATATATATATATATATCGTAACTAACACGAACGCCCACAACTCCAAAATCCTAACAAGAACACCACAGAAGGTGAAAATGGGAACCAGAATAAGCGTAGGATTCTTGTCCTTGGCAATGCTGCTGCTGGGGTAGGGTGACAAGTGCGACACCACCAGCGCGCTCCCGGTGCTGGTGGCATGCGAGAGCGCACTGCAGAAGGAGGGGCCAGCCGCAAGTGCCGCCCCGGAACCGTGCTGCACCGGGATCAAGGCCTTTGGAATGCCATGCACCTGTTGTATAGTCACCAAGGAGATTGTGCAAATTAGTTGTATCAGGAAATTGGTGGAAGTGGCCAAAAAACCTGTGGCAGCCCACGGCCCCCTGGCTCTCAATGTGGAAGTAAGTCTCCCTTTCATTATACATTCTTTTCATTTAGATTTTCACATTTTTATTTCTTTTAAATATCTCTTTTGTTGTAAAATGAATTTGTCAAAAAAGCTGCATGTTTCAAACCCAACAATGTTTTTAGGTTGAGTTCTGCCTTCACCTGGGACGGAGGTAAAGAAACAACAAATTTCAAGGAACCAAATTGGAAGTTTGGTAATTTTCTAAGGTGTCAATAGCATTTTCATAAGGTTGGTGAAGAGTGGAGTTGAGTCAATCTTTGAGAATAATCACGGCTTCAATCAAGGAGATAATTTTGCTTTTCTTATCAACCGAATACTACAGTCATTGTACTATACTCTAGCGAGTGTATACTCTTATAAAGGTGTCCAATATATTTTATATAATATCCACTATTTCATGCAATTTCCTTTTGGTAGGGTATATATATATATATCCTATTTTTTTCTAACGGAAAAAATAAAAATACTAATAATACACCATCCAAACCCAAAAAAGTAAAGAAATACATTCAACTCGTAAATTAAACAATGAACCTGAAGCCCCTTTAAAAATCTCCAGTTACCTAAAGAGCCTAATAACAAACCCTACCAACACCAAGAGCATTCAAACAAATACAAAATTGATCACCAATAGCCATACCCTCCAAACCCAAAAAATATTTAAAATATAAGTCTAGTCATTAATTCGCATTCTAATCTTTTTCAATTCACATTCCAATGCCCCAACTTTTTTTTGTCCTTCATTTGATCCTTCTCCTTGTCAAGATTCTCCAAAATTTTTAAAGCTAGTTCATCACACCCATCCAAGGGCTTCTTAGTAAGAATGAAAGTTTTACTTCCAAGCTTACCGGCATATGACTCCACACCTTCAATATTCTCCATAACACTAATTAAGGACCTAATACCTTTTCTAGCCAACTTTTGTGATGGCCATTTAAAACTCACAAAAATTTGTCCGTAGGCTTATCCAAGACCTTCAAAACTGGTGGTGCACTGGAAAAAATTAAATTTAAAAACTGATTCACCAACCCTTAAATCAACCATCCTATTATTTACCTCCACTAGAAAAATCTGGCCCATTTTTTATACCTTTTCCGATCCAATAGATTTAATTTGAGATCTATACAAGTGCATGCATGGTATGTTTCATACATTGTAAATTTCATATAATGTACGTAAATGTCTACCTACTTTATATGTTATTGCGACACTTGTTATTTATAATTGATTACAACGTTTAGTTTGCTTGTCCTTTTTTTGTTTTTTTGTTTTACAACGTTACTTGAATTTACTCAATAGCGAATAAATTTTGTCAAAGGAGATCCATGTACATAAATACATATTAAACATTAAAGCTAACTAATGAAATTTATAAATTAATATATATGATATAGTAAAAAAGTCCTAAGAAACATCTAAGAAAAATAGCACTAATTTAACATATAATTATTTAGCTATGACTGAATGATTTCAACGCGATTTACGAAATCATGCATGGGTTGTAAAGAAAGATGGGGAAGAGTGACGTCTATAACTGTATTGGGTATAGAAGCCAAAATCCCATGTTAACCCCTACAATTTCATTTTTACCTTCTTTCCCCTTCAACTTTATTTTGTGCCAATCAAACCTCTTAACATCTAATTATTTAACTATGATTGAACGATTTCAACGTGATTTACAAAATCATGGATTGCAAAGATGGACGAGAAGAGTGATGTCTATGCCTGTATAGGGTACAGAAGCCAAAATCCCATGTTAGCCCCTAAAATTTCATTTCTATCCTCTTTCCTCTTTAACTTTATTTTGTGCCAATCTAACTTCTTAACTATTTCATATGTTTGAAGAAAAAAGAATATGGTGAAAAAAGTTTAAAGTATAGGGGGAAGGAACATGAAAGTTTAGAGACCAAATGAGGGTTTTTTTGCCAATAATTATTGTTAAGGAGCGAAGATAGCGACCCATTTTTTTAATCTTGATTAAGATAAGAGATAACCACTTTGTAAAAATTGTGAGGCCTACTAAAAGATTAAAGGGGTTCAATTACAAAATTATATACTTCCTCCATCCCAAAAAGGTTGCATCATTTTTTTATGGGACAAAATATGTGTGGTTGGCCCTCTAACTTGGCAAACTCGCACGAGTTAGTCATTTATCTTTAGCTCAGTGCGAGTTAGTCCCTCAACTTTGAAAAAGTTAGGAAGTTAGTCCAAAATGGATGGTAGGCCAAATAGTATTAAAATTTTTGCTGATGTGGGGTGAATATCTCCGTTTTCCTTTCCTGCATCTACTAACATTGCTATCTGTCTTCCCCTCTGTCAAATTCAATTCGCCTCATTGTCTCTATCAAATCTGGCTCCTTCATCGAATTGGACCACCGTTGAATCCAATTCGCCTTCTCGCCTCCATCGAATCTGACTCCTCCATTGAATCTGATTAGCATCCTTGCCTTAGTGGAATCCGATTTACCTCCTCGCCTCCATCGAATCCAACTCCTCCATCAAATCCGATTTACCTCTTCAGCTTCATGAAATCCGATTTGCCTCCTCGCCTCCATCAAATCCAACTCCTTCGTCAGATAGCCCTCCTCGCCGATTCACCATTTCTCGCCCCTCATTGATTCGCCACCGCCCTCTTATGCCCTCACTCATTGTAATACGTATCGCCTTTCCCCCCTTAGGTCTCGTGCGTTGCAATCCTGTCTCACCCCTCGCCAATTTGTCACCTTTCACGCCTCGCCAAATCCAAAAATCATCAATTTTGCAAAACTGGGACTTCTAATAACCCCCACACACTGCATTACCTCACTTGGACGTTTTCCATCCCACATAGGACTAATTCACTTAATTTAGCAAAATTGAGGGACCAAAATGTTTAATTCGCTAAATTAAAGGACTAATTCGCACTTAGTCAAAGATAAAGGACTAACTCGTGCGAGTTTTCCAAGTTTGAGGACCTACCACACATTTTGGCCTTCTTTTATTTTGGGCAGTCCCAAATTGATTGCTCCATTTTCCTTTTTAGTAAGTTTTAACATATAAAATGGCTATTGTACCCTTTTATACTCATTACATTTGCAAGCCGACCTCCCCTCTTTTTTCCTACTAGGTCGTCGATCATTGTCTTCCTTTGACAATGCCTTCATCACAGTCGGCTTCCTCCACCAAGCACGCCAGGAGTAGATTAGCGATTAGGTAGTGACAATCGAGGCATGATGGAAAAGAAACGGTGAGGTTAGAGCGCGATTGAAGAGAGAGATCTAGGCAGGGTCAAAAGGAAACAACAAATAGAGGATGAGATTAGAGCACGATTGTTGAGGTGGCAGGAGAGCGCAATAGAAAAGATGCTTAATCGGAGGGAAAGTGCAACAAGACAGTGATAGAGAAGGAGATAGGAGCACACTTGTATAGGTGACTGAGCTGGCGAAGCGTGACAAAGGACATAAGATGGAGGACCAAGAAGCCCAATCGAGGATGACGACAATCGACAAGGCAAAAGGCCATGTTCAGGTCTTAAGGGTTTCAACCTTTTCTTCCTTCTTTCTATGTCAATTAAGTGTCGACGATGGCTGGTGACATGGGACACCAGTGCCAAGATGGTGACATGTGACAGTGGCAGATCAACGCCGGGCACGACAGAGGTGGAGGTCATAAGGGGCGAAAGAACAAGTGTTTGACAAGGGTATAATTGAAAATAAAAGGTATATTTTTAGCCTTCCTTAAACTCCGCACAAAGTCAAATGGAGCAATATTTCCTAGCGAAGGGAGTAATTATTAACATTTTTCTAGGAAAGGGGACCTATGGACCCATATTTACAATGTACATCTAAGAAAACCTAATTTATTTTAACTTAAGTCAACTTCATTTAAAATAACTTATTTTATTTTTACATTTTTTTCCCGAAACTAATTTCATTTGAAAGCCAATACTATATAGGTATAATAATCTATTCTAAAGTAAAATTTTATGATGTTATTAATTTTTTTTATGATTTTTTAGGCATTATAAAACTCACAAATTTAATAAGATTATAAAAACTGTACTTTGAGTAGATTATTAGACCTTCTTAATATTCACTTTAAAATAAAATTGGTTTCAGATAAGCAATATATAAAAATAAAAACAAGTCATTTTATATTATGTTGACTCAAATTAAAACAAATTGAGAATTTACTTGCCCTTTTTGTGGATGCAAAAATGTTGAAGATGCCCATATTTTATGCAATCATAATAAACCTTTTTCAGCTTAAACCATGGTTTTAACGAAACCCATGGTGAAGTAGATTCATGCGCATACAACTTGTGATCTTACCAGCTAAATTTTATATGGAAAAATTCATATAAGCATTCTCGGGTTACTAGCATCAAGGCTGGCTAGTTTGATTAGATTTTTATGGGAGTCGTACAGAGATTTGGGCTGGCCTGATCCGTATTATGGATTTGGGTCGGATTTATCAGACATTTTCTGCTTCTGGGTCGGTTATGGGTAACCCGGATTTCTGAGTTCTATTTTGCTTGTATAATTCTGCCAGGTTAGTCTATTACTACGTATTATAGGAGCTGTAATATAGAATATCTTGCAGCTTGCCTACTCCTTGGCTCTGCGAGTCTTCTGCCAGCGATTTCTTATTGCAGACCGTTTCTACCCGCCAAATTCATGTGTGGAACAACCCACGGATGTCGAGTCTAATGCAAGTACGTCCAAGGAAAGATGTGTTGTGATCCTGTAAGCTGCAGGGAGAGAATGGAATTCAACTGCGAATCCTGAAATGAAGCCTTTTCCATACCAGAAACTAAGGATTAGTATTTAGTTTCACAGGAAGAAAACAGTACAGCTGCTCTTAGAAATGTAAGCTTTTTCTAAGACCATAAGATGCATGAACTAGACTGTTCTAACAAGTATCGCTTGGAAGATGATTGGAATCCTTTAGGTCTAATGTTACATAGTACAGATTACAGAAAAGGAAAAACGAAAAACCTTAGACCGTGCGATTCTGTCGCGACAGTCTATTTTCTACTTCTCCAAGCAGAGACGGAGAAGAGTGGCCTATCTTGCCAGCAAATGACGACGCAGCCATTCTCTTCCTTCATTTTATACCCATCACATCCATAGCCCTGCAGCTGCCTCTTTGCCTGCAACATGCCGTAATAACTCAAAGGCACAATTCCAAAGCCAGCTAATTCAAGCCTTTGAATCCACTTGTCAAGTTTTTCGTGCCTCTCCTTCCTTTCAGCCCCTTCACATGCGATTATGTTCTTTATTTCTTCACCAAGCAGCATCTTCTCCACCTTCATTCTTTCTAGAGATGTTCTTGAGAAGGTTGACTCGAGACAATCGAAGATTGCTGCGTATGAGTACAGTGATTCTAGGATTCTCTCCATGAGAGTTGATCCATTATGGTTAGAATCTTGTTCAGTTACCACCATGAGTTTTGGTGACAGACCCCACAGTGCATTCAGAAAGCCATCCATCTTTGGTGATCCATTCGGTGACAGTGGTGAGGATGATGCAGAATCGGGACTCGGGCTATATCCATTGATCATATCTTTCTCAAGCAAATCCCCTAGGGTGCTCTGGCTCATAAGCGCCCTTTGCAGGTTTACTCCGTTCAAACTCTTTGATGCTAATGGTGACTTCTTCCGAAGTTCTTCGTCAGAAGCCAAGAGAGTGTGCAATTGGAGAACAGAATTGATTGCTAGAGCTTCACCAGTTTTAACTCTTAATTTCTCGATATCAAGGTTCTCCAACTTGCTGACAACAGGATTGAACTGAAATGGGATGTCCAACTTCTCTGCTTCTTCTGTTAATCTATGGGCCATCTGATCCAGCACTTCTTTCTGTTGATGGATTCCTGTAATCCTCAGATGTGGTGGCCCTTCTGGCCTTGCACTCAATGCTTGAATTAGCGCAATCCACTGAGCAGGCTCTGCAGCGTTGAGATCAATTATATGGACCATTTTTTCCCCTTCCATTGCCTCAACTATAGCTTGATTCGAGAGCACAAATGAAACCTTCAAAAAAGGGAACATCTCAAAGAACAGTTTGCGGACAAGAAATTCCTCAGAAGCCAAAGTCATCTTTGTGGAGTTCAGGGCTTTATGTAGACCGGGCCAGGCTTTGAGGATTCTATCCGCCAGTGCCTCAGTGAAGTACGCAGAAATCCTCTGCATAGTATCCCCATCTGGAGAAGCAAGCTGGGATATCTGTTCTAGAGCAATATTGGCATTTTCAAGGCTACCATTGGCAACATGATTAGCACAAGTAAGTAGCAGGTGGATCAAATACAAACCCCTTTCCTCGGATTTTAGCTCTCTGAGCCACGGGTATGGAGATCCTAAGCTAGGTGAGAGTGACATCATGGAGAAGACTTGAAGAGGTGATGAGCTCACAGATGATGAATCATCTTTGAACATTGGCAACAAAGGAAGACCGGAACAGAATTAGACAACCCAAGAACAAGGAAGACTATAACACCAACAGCTAAAATATAAGAGCCAACTTGATTCACGACAAAAGTGATAAATATCTGAACTTGATCAAGAAGATTTTTTTACCTCAAGAGCAAACAATACTGGACTGAAAAACATGGAAAATGCTCAGAGTCCCCAGATTTGACAGAAACGGAAGCGGATTAAGATGGTTCAGGAATCTAGAAGGGCTTAATCAAAGAGAACATATCAATACAAACAGAAGCTGTGATCCAAGATTAGCCAAAAACTAGAAATCAGGCAAGATAAGCTATTTAAAGCCAAACTCACGGAAAGGATGTCAGAAATTCTGTCAAGTGACATAGATTTCAAAATGGGAAAACAACGAAAAGCTGAAACATTAGGGAAGAGAACCAAACCAAGCCAGACCAAAGAGACATGCAAATAACTAGAAATCCAGGCAAGAAAATCCAAATCCTTACAGGGTTTTGCACCAGATCAAACACCCATGTGAAATCCCAATAAGATTCCCAGGATTGCTTGTTGAATCTTGCAGGGCGGCGAAGAGGCGATTATGGGGGGTTTTCCCGAGAGGGTTTTCTGAGATTTCGGTTTGCAGAAGCAGAGAGAAGTCAAAAAATTTAAGGGCCGGAGCGGAATTAAAAGCTCGCAGTTTTGAACGGGCTTTGTTCATGGCTACGGTGTCGACAATGCGTGAGAGGTGGTTTTGTCGTTATTGGGTTGTTGCCGTTCCCTCTTCAAGTGGAATATGGAATTTTATGAGAACTTGAGCCAATCTCTAATCCTTTGTTTATATATATATATTCTTTTTCTTTCTTCTCTCTTAGATCATGTCCAAAACCTGGAGTAATTAATAACGTTGTTATACAAATACTTGCCAAAGGCCTCTCCTCTAAAAACATTTTTTTTTTTCACGTCTGAAAAAAAACCTTTTTTCTCATATAATTTTGTAAATAATTTCTAAAAATAAAAAACTTTCAATGCTACCATAGTTTCCCTAGGATTGATTTTCTTTTGTACTTTGTCTTTAGTCCTTACTTTCCTCTGTTTGTTTCTCTCCCTCAAACCTCCACTTTGATGGTATTTTTGTCCTTGCATTAGGTGGATAGGGAATCAGGGGCTGGCCTTGTGAAAAAACTAAAGGAGAGAGAGAAAGAGAAATTTCCTAGTAATTTTTTAAAAAAGCCAAATTTAATATTATTCCCAAAGTCAGGATACTGCCAAACATGCCCAACAAGAGCAAGGAAAGCAATGCCCTCAGCTTTGTCTGGTAGTGAGGGTAAGTGTGGGAATGGGCAAGAAAGTTCACAAAATGCTTCCAAAAGCTGGGTTTGTTCTCTTTTCAAAGGTAGTGACCATACATTTGGCATTTTCTTCTCAGATTACGACAAACAGACAAGCAAACGTCCAAAAGTAGATCAACATTTATTTTTAACCAAATTTTTGGTCTAGCTTGCTTCTTCTGTCTCCATGTGTTACAGATGGAAGAGAGTTCTTCCACGTACGTATTATTATATATATTTTTTTAAATTAAATTTAACACATTATTATATATTATTTTTATATACAGTGACTATTGACATAAATAAATAATTTATTAAAAATTTTATATTTTAAGAAGTTTATAAGTTAATTTTAAACAATCTTTATAAAATACAAGTATTTTATTGCTTTTTTAGCTTCTCAACCCTAAAAAGGAAATTTTAAAAAATATTTATTTTTTAAAATATATTAAAATTATTTTTTAGACTTCTTAAAATGTAAAACTTTGGTAATTAATAATTTCGGTAAATAACTACTATATATAATAATAATACATAATAATATATTAAATTTAAATTAAAACAGATGGGCTGTAAATTTCCTTTTAAGATACGTACAATTAGTATTTCAATTGAAAACTTTGCCATTTGTTGTGTATATGTAGGTATAAAGGAATATATTTCAATTTATTGAATTATATTATTTTGCTATAGACTTGATGTCCCATCTTAGCGAAAAGCTCCAAGTTCATTTATCACTTATTTGTCTCTATATGAGGGTAATGTAGTCTTTTACCGTTGTTTATTAAGGGTTGTGATGTTAGCTAGAAAGCTGGGGGGAAAGTACTTTAAAACCTTCGGATGTAAGTATAACCAAGTTGTTAAATATTGTTACCATTAAAAATACTATATTTTAAAATTTTAAGATATATTACATGGTATATTATATTGTATATTGTTATCATTATCTCAAAAAATAAATGTTAGAATATCATTTTTAGATGACATAAGTTATTTAATAATTTATTTTTACGCATTTCATATGTATTCTAATTTTTCTCATCATAATTTGTCAAATATAAATAAAATATATATGATAGAAGATATTTTTTTAATACAAAAACATAAAAAAAAGGTTATATATGGAGCAAAATAAATAATACTAAACAAAACTAATTTATTGATATACTATAAATATAAATAATACCATCCATTAATTTTTTATATTAATTAAGAAAGGTAAAAAAAAATAAAAGTAAATGTTTATTTTATGATATGTGTATTATTTTTATTTTAATGTTTTATATATTTATGATATTTTGATGTAAAATAAAAAAATATGGACAAACAATTAAATACCACAGTACGTACAATGCGGAATTTGCTGTATACCACGGTTTTTTGACAAAATATATATAAAAAGTGCGCGGTATGTAATATACTGTGAAATGCCGCGATATATTGTGCAATAAAATGACAAAATGCGAAAACATTTGTACCGCATACCACGTACTTGCGGTAAGCGGTATACTGTAGTATTTAATTCAATGAGTATAACTTTAGTCAATCTCTAATAATATGAAAATGTAATTTAAATTCAAGGATACAAAGGGAAAATGGGTAAATTAACAACTACAGGAATCATTGTAGGCAGATCAATCACTATAATTTTTTTTATAGTTAAATTAATTGCTAACATTTCATTTGAGATGAAAGCTGTTACTGTCATTTAATTTTCCAACTATATGATGATGAGGCAACAAATGTGACATGTACACATGGTAAACTTGTGTATAAAAAGTAAGATAAAACATCTAATAACTTAGTCCTTAAACTTTTGTCCAACATTGTCTAGTCCACGTAACTTCTTTTATCTAACAAGTTAGCTATGTTTTACCTCTCACCAAGCCCATAAAAGATGATGATTTTTTAGTAAGTAGGAGCTTGCATTGCTTTAGACATCATCCTTCATTTTATATGACCACAGTAGCTGTAATTATTTTTATCCCAAAAACCAATGAAAGGATAAAAACTTAAATATGAACTTTGATCTAAAAAAATTTGTCCCACTACAAGATAGAAAAAGTGTAAATTTCAACAACAATGTTAGCTATAGAACAAGCACGAAAGCAAAATTCCTAACCAACATCACGAGCACAATGATACCACGATTCTCCTTGATCTTCTTTTCAACAAACTTCATAACCAACTTAGCTTTAACTATGATGGATTGATTCTCCAACAAGACCCTATTGCCAAGAACCTTAAAGTAGCTGAATTGGGTCACATAGACCATTCTACCTAATAAGGCGAGTACTTGGACAAAACAAAAGATATTGTCGATAAATAAAAGTATGTCATGGGCACGACATCCTTGAGGCTTACTCCATGACATCCTTTGGGTTCAACAGCCATAGCTTGTCGATGTTGCTAATGAAACGGTATAACTTGTTATGAAGCTTATGAAGGTATCCCATCTCCACCTTCCAAAATAACCAAGATGGTACTTATTGGAGATAATGCAGTAGTGGTGCGTGTCTTCAACATTATCTTGACCATTAGGGTGATTCTAGTGCTTGTTGATGCGGCCATGGCTAGTGCTCCCATGGCCCCCTTTTTAGGGTTCTTCTTGAAGTAAGTGGTCATCTCCATATAACGAATCTCAGCGTCTAACTGGCTATTCTTGGCAAGAAATGGGCACTACAAAAAATGAGAAATATAGTTATTGTAATTACTTCAACAAGAAAGCCAACCTATCATCGCTCGGATACAATTCTTCAATCTTATAAACCAAGATAGGAATAGTCTCTTACATTCCTTATTAATATGAATGGGGGATGACAGGTCATCTTAGCATGTTGGTAGTTCATGGGTATATACCTCATATTTTAGGCAAAAATCTTACATTAATTCAGTTGGACTCGAGTTTTAAATCTAAAATTAGAACATTCACGGGTTAGAAAGTTGGGGAAAAAGAAGGTTCTTGTGCTTTGTTTTTCAGTTTAGGGATTGGTGTGTATAAGACAGTATAGTTCAATGCTAAATTGTAATTTATCATTTCAATCAATCATATTATCATTACATTTCATAGAATATTCCATGAGATAATGGTATATTACAAATATTGCTTCTATAGATGACTAATTTGCATTACATTGAAATCTTTAATAGAAAATATCCCTTAACAGGAAATCTGATAATTGATTTAACTATAAAAAAGTTATAATAGGTAATCTACACTATTGCGTAAACAGGAGGGTGCAATTTGCCTTTTCCCTAGATACAAATTATATTGTTCTCTACACGTACATACACTTTATTTATATTACAGGTAGGCCTCTACATTTTTAGACCACAATTAGCCCCTCATTGAAACCCATAAAAAGGCTAGTTACAGGTCCTCCTTGGGGGGGGGGGGTGTTGCCCCCTTATCTTTATAATAAAAATCTACACTTCTCCCTTAAGGGGTTTGATATAAAATATTCAAATTGTAACTTAAATTGTATAATATATGTTTTTCAGCAAAATTAATTGTCTGACTATATTTAGACAATCAACTATTTAAATTATTAATTTTTTGTCCATTTTTTTATGGAAATTCATTAAATTGACAGCCAAACATCAATTACAAGATTCATCCAAATGGACTCAAGCAACAAGAAAATTTGAGGGCTCGTTATGCCAGATTGCTCTAGTGCTCAATAATAAGCTCTCTTTTGTCAACCCATGTGTGACCTCATTAGCTTCTCTACCCACAAGCACTACCTACCATGCTCGGAATCCTTTCAACACCTTTGGAATAGAATGGATGCATGCAAATGTTTCTAAGAGGCCATGAACATTACAAAAAATGGATTGAACCACCTGCCATGCATCCGTTTCAAGAACAATGCCATCCAAGTGCATCGACACTACTAATTTAACTCCTTCGAGCATAACAAGGCATTCACACTAGAATGAGGCCACCACTGCATCTGTATTTACCTTATAAACCCTTCAGGCAGGCTTTCTCCTTCAATGAGTAATCTTGCCAGGCAAAGATAGAAGCCTTTGTAGATCAATGTTGTTCAGCAGCTTATGTATCTGCCAACTCATTATTGACAGTGACAATTGAGGCTTCCCAAAGACCACACTATTTCGATTCGCCCACAACACCTCCACTACCACCCCTAACCAAACCCATTGGTCATCCATGATGTTTGTCACTACCTGAGCAAACTAGTCAAATGAGGTCAGCCTTCTTCGAGCACAAACACTCTTTAAATCATGCATAACCCACAACTAGCGAGTTATATGGCAATCTTTCATCACATGCAAAGTGTTCTCAATATTATTCAGGTACAACAAGCATAACAGATTCTTCATTACTAGGAGTGCATTATTTAACCAAAACCGAAAAAACTAAAAAATTGAATCATTTCGGTTTTTTGGTTCGGTTTTTCAGTTTTCGGTTCAATTTTATTTAAAATCAAAATTATTAAAAACAGTTTCAGTTCGATTTTGGTTAGGGGACTCAGTTAATTCAGTAATCAAATTAACCAAATTATTTTAAAGATATTTGGGCCCTTCTAGTCCCCTGCTGTGCTAATGGCTACTGCCTACTTTTAGTGCCCAGCCCATAAGCCCAACAAAAAAGACCCAGTCGTCCAAGTCCAACATTCCCTAAGTGATAGCACGTAATCCAACTCCAATGACTCCAATCCAGCAGTCCTAATCCTCATATCCACTTGCTTTAGTTTCGCTCCTTTACCCTCTTATGACTCAGTGCCTCAGTCAAACTTTCATTACTCTCGCTTCGCTTTCGTCGTTCCAGCTCTTTCACTTTCAATCCTTCACTGCTCATTTGCGATCGTCGATCGCACAAGCCCTCGCCGCGGCATCACCTGACCTCATCGTCCCACCGCCACACTTGCCCAGTCACCCAATCATTGTGTTCTTGCCTTCTTGGTCAATTCCTGAGTTTGGGCATTTAGGGTTTCATTAAATCCATGATTCATTCTATTTAAAATTCTTGCATTTATGCTATTGCCTGTGTTTTTATAGTTAGTGACTGTAAGCTTCCTCATTTTTTTGTTCACTTACGATTTTTTTATTTGTTTCTTGGTCACTGTGGGATGCTTAATCTGATAAGTTTGCTTGGTTTTTGGGTTTATTTACTGTCATCTATCTAAAATATCATTGCATTATAAGCTGATTTAGTTCCGATTTTGTTGTTGGGAAAATGAAAGACTTAATATATTTCAAACATGTGGCCTTGTCTCTATTTGGTTGTTTCAATGAAAGGGTTAGACAGAATATATATATATATATATATATATATATATATATATATATATATATATATATATATATATATATATATATATATATATATGGAATTGTTTATAAGTATAAATTTTCTCGTGTTGTATGCAATATATATATGTATGTATGGATGGTGAGAACTATATCTTTGATTAGTTTTCTTGTGTTACTCGTGTTTCCTTCATTTGGGTTAGCAATTGTCCAATTTTAGAGCAATGTCCGAGAGTAGATTGAGAAAAAAGCACACAAGCATTCATGCTTATGTATAAAAGGTTGTTGTTTACTTTCCGTTGGTTATATTATATAGGTTTAATTCATTATCAATCATTTTGTTTCTTGTCTTTTTTTTTTTTTTAGACATATTGAGGATTAATAGTTTCAGTATTTTGGAGCCTAAAATGGTATAATGGATTTAAGGGTTGCTTTTTAATTGTAAATAATTGTTAAATTACTTTTTCGAATGCATATTTATGAAATTGTTTGTAAGTATAAATTTCTGCTCTGCTTGAAAACATCCTTGGTTATGGGCTTTTATCATGCTAATTCACAATTAGTATTGAAATTGGTTTTAGAATTTGTAAAATGATCCTTTTCTATTTTATTTCAAATGGTTGAAAGTTGATTTGAGGTGTTTATTTTATCATCCAAGATAGCTTCAACAAAACAATCGGGCAATATAAGGATTATATTTTTTAAAGATTTGATAGGAACATTATTTACTTAATTACTGTAGTTGTTAGGATTATATATAAGTGATAACTGTTTTAATGGAAATATGCATGTATCTTTGACACTTTGTAGATGAAAAATGAGATTACTAATTTGGATCCTCAAGAAGAAAGTTCCACATCACCAGGCTCTAGTCCCTCTCGCTCTCATACACCAGATGAAGATTCTCTTCCCACAGTCGGTCTGTGCTCTTCAAAGGGCTTAAAAGCCCAAAAAAATAAGCAAGCTTCCACAAGAAAATCAATGAATCCAAAATCATCTGTGTGGAAGCACTTCACCAAATTTGTTACATCAGATGGTCATAAAAAATGTAGATGTAACTATTGTGGCAAAGAATATTCTGTTGACCTAATAAATAATACGCAAGTTCAACATGAGCTCATATTTCAAAATGTGAGAAGAATCTTGAGGTAAAATCTGCACAAACTCATCTTTATGCTGCAAATAATAATGGGGAATGGGTATTTGGTTATTGGAGGTTTGATGATGATGTCATTAGAAAGTCTTTGGCTTTCATGATTATTGTGGATGAACTGGCATTCAAATTTGTAGAGAATGAATGATTCAAGCATATGATGTCAGTTGCATGTCCTAGGTTTTGCATGTCTTCTTGTTATACTATTGCTAAATATTATTTTTCCTTTTACTCTAATGAAGGAACCAAGTTGAAGAATTATTTTATAGGTAGTTGTCAGAGGGTCTCTCTTATCACAAACACATGGACTTCTATACAGAGGGTTAACTATTTGTGTCTCACTACTCACTACATAGATGATAATTGGGTACTATAAAAAAAATTTTGAGTTTTTATCCAATAACTAGTTATAAAAGTCATGACATTGGTATGGTTGTGGAGAATTGTTTGTGTGATTGGGAATTATAACGGATTTTTTCCATCACTGTTGATACTTCTAGTTCAAATGATGTTGCAGTTGATTATTTGAGAAAGCAAATTCTTAATTGGAAGAGTGGAATTGTTGGATGCAAATACCTCTATATGAGATGCATTGCACATATTGTGAACTTGGTTATTACTGATGGTTTGAAAGAGTTTAATACATATGTTACTCATGTGAGAGATGCAATTAGGTTTGTTAGGCAATCACCTACTAGATTGTCCACTTTAAAAAATTGTGTTCAATTTAAAGGAATTGAGAGTAAGGCCTTGTTATGCCTTGATGTGAACACGAGATGGAACTCGACTTATATGATGTTAGAAGCAGCAAAAAAGTTCCAGACAGCCTTTGAAAGATTTGGTAGGCAAGATCTAATCTATGTAGTTGAGCTTGAGTCCAATCATAGAGTTCCTACATATAAAGATTAGGAAAATGTAAGGTCATTAATGTGCTTTCTTGAGAATTTTTATGAACTCACATGTACGATATCTGGCTCTTTATATGTGACTTCGAACATATTTTTTAATGAAATTTGTAAAGTTGAAGGATTGTTGCAACAATGGCAAAGCTATGAGAATGAGAGATTTGTTTTAATATCCAAGAGAATGAAAGTAAAGTATGATAAATATTGAGGAAATGTTGAGAAAATAAACATGTTAATTTATATTGCAATTGTCCTTGACCATCAATACAAACTAGCTTATGTTGAATTTTGCATTGGAGGATATGTATGTAAAAAGTGATAATGTTGGAGCATCATTGAAAATAAAAGTGAGAGATGCTACCCAAGAGTTGTTTGATAATTGTAAAAGAATTATTCAGCATGAGTCTAGTGAGTCATCTTTGAGAACCCAAGTGCCAGCTGAGTTAAGAAGTTAGAGGAAAAGAAAGTACATAGTCACAGAAGAAAGACTGAGGAAGTTTGAATATGTCATTGGAAGTATAAAAAATAAAAAATAACTAGAAAGGTATCTAGCTGAACCAAGAGAAACATTTTCTCCAAATTTTGATGTGTTGGAAGATGAATTGTCACCACTATCCTATAATTAGAGCTGTGGCCCATGATGTACTAGCTACTCTTATTTCCACAGTGGCATCAGAATTTGCATTTAGTATGGGTGGTCGAGTCCTTAATCCTTTTAAGAGCTCTCTAGCTCCTAAAACAATACAGACACTTATTTGTGCCCAAGATTGGCTTAGGAGGATTTGACGTGTTAATGTGGAGGAGGACTTGGAGGAGCTTGAAAAAATTGAGTTTGGTATTATTCATACTTCCATTATGATTTTACATTTTGTTTGGCATCATACATTTACACTTATTATGATTTTTTTTCAGAGATGTCTAATATAAGTTTGGGACCTCAATGATTGATATTTGAAAATACATTAAGAATTGAAAGTAAGTATGAATATTCTTTTTATGAAAATAAGTATGAATATTCTTTTTATGAAAATATGGATATTTATTTTATACTTACGTTATTTATTTTATATTTTAGATCTCTTTCAATTGATATTATTTGTTACATTTATGACTCTTTGTATGATGCACAACAATTTGGATTGACGGTTAAAGCATATCTTATTCAAGGAGAAATTGGGGAAAGTTTGGCCAACTTATTCTGATGGAGATGGAATGTTTGTTTATGTAAACTCATAGGATTGTTTGTTTATTAGGATGCTATTATTAGAATGTGTGAACTCAAGAAGTTCAAATGCTTGGTTGACAATTTGTGAGGTTGTCTATTTAGAATTTATAAAACTTGGATGTATTACTACTTTATATTTTGATGAATTGTTATGTTCCAACTGCAAGAAATTTTTGTAAAACTAGTGAAAATTGCACAAAGAAACTAGCAGGCATAAGGAGGCAAAAAACTTTGGTCCGAACTGAAAAATTCAATTTCAATTTTATTCGGTTTTCTCAACTAATTCGGTCAATTCGGTTTGTAACAGTTAAAAACTGAAAACTGGCCAAACCAACTAATTCAATTTCGGTCAAAATCAAATTAACGGAATACCTAACCCTATCCACTACCCTTCGAACTACTAAATTTTGATGGGTTAGAAGACAATCGCTAGCAATCCTCCATGAGAGATTTTTCATCTTATTAGGTGCTTGGATGCTCCAAATTTTCTTCCAAACTCGCTTATTCGATACACCTCGCCCCGTCGTTAGATACCTATAAGTATGATAACCACTACTAATTGAGTACTGCCCACTAAAATTGTAGTGTCATATTAATTGGTCTGCCCCATCTAAATTTGTCAAAGGGATACACTGCGCCCATTGCACGTCTTTCTCCACAAAATAACTCCTCAATTCTTCTACTCCTCAACACTTCCTCTAAAAATTAATAAAAGCACTAACTGGAGCGTGATCCATAGGAAGAACTGCATTTGTTGATTTAAACTTCAGGGCACTTGGATTCTAGGGGTCTTCCATCACACTAATTCTTGACCCATCCCGAATGCTTCACCTTATTCCAAGGTTTAAATGATCACACCCATGGATGAGACTTTTCCATGTGAGTGATGAGTTATTAGGTACTTAGTTAAGAAGGAATCTAGAGTAAGTATAGTATTTAGCTTTTAGGGTTCGCGAAACTAATGATTGTTCATTTTGAATCAATCTCTACCCCTGCTTCGCAAGCATTGTCTGGTTAAACACGGAGAGTTTTTGGAACCTCGTACCTCCTTCATCTTTCTTTGCTAGCATCGCCTCCCACGCCAACCAATGAACCCTGCTGCCTCTTTCAAAATGTGTCCACCATAGCCAATTTAATAGTCGTTTGATGGCTTCCTAAATTCCTATTAGAATATTAAACACTATCACATCATATATGGGAATCGTACAAGCCACTGTCTTGATCAGAATTTCCTTCTCGACGTGAGAGAGAATCCACTGCTTCCACCCATTAACCAACTTTGCCACTTTATCTCTCAAGAACCCAAACACTTCCTTTTTTTTTTTTTTTTTGCAAACCACGAAGCAAGAAAGAGTAAGGTATTTATTGATATTTCTGTATTCCTTTGCTCCAAATAATGTCACGAAGGCTCCTTTATTAGGAGTTCCTATATTAGGGCTAAAAAAAGCCCCAGTTTTTTTCATGATTAACCATATGACCTAAGGCTTCCTCATATTATCGAATAATAGCCTTGAGGCCATCCCCTTCCATCTCATTAATTCAGAAAAACACCATGCAATCATCTACGAAGAGAAGATAAGACACCCTTGGACCATATTAGCTTGCCCTCGTTCTTGTAATTATCCCTTTCCTCATGCCATTCTTAAGCAGCCCAAAAGGACCCTCAGCACAAAGTAGAAATAAATAGGTAAAGATATGGTCCCCTTGACTAAGTCCACGCTGAGGAATAATGGATCTATGAGGTCGGCCGTTAATCATCATATAATAGGATACTGAAGAGATACAATGTAACACCTGTGGCAACGTCGGGTTTTCTGGAGTCGCCACCAATCGGTTTACTTAGGTCGATTGGTCACCTTAAAATTGGTCTGCGAGAGTTCGGGAATCGGGAGTACGGTTACGCTAAAACAATATTGTTATAGCGCCCAAAATTGGCACCTTAGTTGATTTTAATTTTGTTTTACTTTGCTTTTTAAAAATTTTCAGTTAATTTAGATATTTTAACTGAATTAGTCAAAAATGTGGATTTTGGTAATTAATTCGGGTAAAATTTTATACTTCCGAACCATGGACTCTGCCGAGTCATTTGGACACGGAAGATTTTGATTCCGAACCATGGACTCTGCCGAGTCATTTGGACACGGAATTTTGGTGAAATTTTAAACAATTTTATCCATATTGTAAAAATATGGATTTTTATCTTTTTATTTAATTTATTTATTTATTTTTTTAAAAAAAGTTTAATATTTTCCAAACCGTAGATCCTGCCGGATCATCCGGATATAGAAATTGATTTAATTTATCGTAATTATTTAATTCTTATTATCATGAAATTAATTTTTAAATGATAATTTTGTTCATGAATGATTTTTAATACAAATTAAAAATTTATCTTTTTTTTTTTAACTTTCTTTCTTTTTCTTTTTTATTTATTTATTTTTACTTTCTTTTTTTTTTAATTTTCTTTCTTTTATCTTTCTTTATCTTTATCTTATCTTTCTTTTTTTTTTTTTTTTTTTTTCTTTTATCTTTCTTTATCTTTTCTTTTATTTTTCTTATCTTTTCTTTTATTTCTTTCTTTTTTTATCTTTTATTTCTTTCTTTTATTTTTATCTTATCTTTCTTTTTTTTTTCTTGTCTTTTCTTTCTTTTTTTTTTTTTGTTTACTTTTTTTGTTTTCTTGTTTAATGAAAGATATTTATTATTTTAAAGGATTACTCAATTTATAAAATAATTAAAAAAAAAATAATAATTAATTTTTATTTAATAAGAAGTTAATTTAAAAGAATTAAAGAGTTTAAAAATAAAAATTTTGATCATGGTACGGGGCGTTGTTACTCAGCCAGACCCTCTTCACCAGGTGAAGCAGCTCAAAAGCGGGCACGAGACAGTTTCCAGCCAATATACCATGAACTAAAATTTTTTTATTTTTTTATTATTATTTTTTTTATTTTTTTATTATTTTTTTTTATAAAAGATTAACCAAAAGTAATTGTTTTATTAAGAGAATCAAAAATTTATATGTATATTTTAAACAAAAGAAGAAAATTTTTGATATTTATTTAATTTATTTTGGAATAAAAGATTATTTAACCGAAAACTTATATGTATTTTAAAACAAAAGTCTTGATATTTTTATTTTTTTATATTCTTCTTTGTTTGATGAAAGATTTTTTTTTTTTAATTTTAATTTATATTTCTGAAAATATATCTAATCAATAAGTCAAAAATATTTAAGAGAAAATTCAATTATTTTTGTTTTATTTTGTATTATTTTGAAATTATTTGATTAAGATTTTTATAAAGGAAACAAAAAGTTATATCTTTTAATAAGCAAAATATTACTTGAATAAAATATTAACCCAAAATTTTTATTCCTTTCCTTCTTTTTATTAATAA
The DNA here is from genome assembly GCA_039654915.1 of Aquilaria yunnanensis. Lineage (NCBI taxonomy): Eukaryota > Viridiplantae > Streptophyta > Magnoliopsida > Malvales > Thymelaeaceae > Aquilaria > Aquilaria yunnanensis. The sequence continues at coordinate 20,889,146 of CM077600.1, forward strand.
AGAAAAACTAAAAAAAAATTATATTTTAAAAGAAATAAATAAAATATTATTGAAAAATATTAACTCAAAATTTACTCTTTTTATTCTTTTTATTAATAAAGAAAACTAAAAAAAAGTTATATTTTAAAAGAAATAAATAAAATATTACTGAAAAATATTAACCCAAAATTTTACGCTTTTTATTTTTTTTATTAATAAATAAAACTAAAAAATTATATATTAATAGATAATTAATATATTAGTCTAAAGTTTTTTTTTATTTTTTATAAAGAAAAAAGTTATTTATATATTTTATTTAAAAATATTTCCGAGCCATGGATCCTGGCGGATCATTTGGTCATGGAGTTTTAATTTTTATTTATTTCATTAATTATTAATTTTAATAATGATTTTATGTTTATTTATTTATTTATTTTATTTTTGAATTATTTCATTATGTTTGTTTATTAAAAGGAATAAAAACTTTGTTTCAAAATAAAAAAAAAAGTAATTTTTATTAGCCTTTAGAAAATTATTCACATAAAATTCCTTTTTTTATCTTTTAATCATAAAAAAATTCAATTAATAAAGTGGGGCTTTTTGGCCATCCACTTTAATAACACAATAATAATAAAAGTTAGCACAATTAATATAGTTAGATTAGTTGGATTAGTTAGTTAATAACAATAAAAAAGGTTAGTAAAAGTTAGATTAAATTAATTAACAACAATAATAAAAATTAGCCAAGTTTAATTAAATTAATTGTTAACAACAATAATAAAAGTTAGCCAAGTTTAATTAAGTTAATTAATTAACAACAATAATAAAAGAGTTAGCCAAGTTAATTAAGTTAATTAACCAAGTTAATTAAATTAATTAATTAACAACAATAAAAAAGTTAGTAAGTTAGTTGTTAGTTGTTAGTTGTTAATAACAACAATAAAAGAAGGGTTAGTAATAAACAAATAATAAACAAACAAGTAAAAATTAAAAAGGTTAGTAATTAATTCTGCAAGAACAAAATAAAAGGTTAGTGACTAAAGTGAAAGAAATTGAAAAGATGAAGGATTAAATGAGAGTTGTACCCTTCAAATTAAAATTTGAATTTCTGGAAACAGGAAAACGACGCGCGCGAGGGGCAGGGGGTTGGGCTGGCGGCGCTGGCGCGGCGGCACGGGTGCGGGGTGGCGAGGCGGAGGGGGGTACGGCGGCGCGGGACGGCCGGAGTGACGGCAGCGTGACGGTGGAGGCGGTGGACGGCGCGAGGCGAGGAGAAAGGAGGAGGAAAAAAGAAAAAGGACGGCGGCGGCGGGACGACGGCGGCGCGGGACGGCCGGGGCGACGGCAGGGAAGTGACGGCGACGGCGGGGCGTGGGCTGGCGGTGGCGGGACGGCGACGGAGGAAAGAAGCAGAAGAGAGAGAGAGAGAACGCACGAGAGGAGAGAGAGAGAGAGCAAACGGGAACAGGGGCTAAAACGAAGAGAAAGAGATGTTCTTAGGCTTCTGGGAAGAGAGAAAGAGGTCAGGGACTGTGGCTGTAATTTTTTTCCTTTTTTAAAACGGAGCTCTAGATTTTTTTCTATTTTTTTTATGTGTTCAGTACTGAATTTGGGGGGGTATTTATAGAAGGAGCTTAGCTGAACTGTGGACGGATAAATTAATAAAAAATATCAAACTTATCTTTTAAATTGGTAAAATGACAGTTTCAGTCCTTTACGTTACTCCAGCTCTGGATAAGCTCAGAAGCTTCTGATTTTGACAATTTTAACGTTTTCTGTCAATTTGGGCCAGAAACGTCCGTTTAGGCCCAAAATTGACGCGAAAAATTACCCAAAGCTCCTGAAACTTTCAGAATTTGTCAATTTTGTCCGAAACTTCTCAATTTTGTCATTTTTACCTCAAACTTTTAATTTTTTTGTCATTTTTTCCTGAAATTTTATTTTTATTTCAAACACATACATATTCACACATATATTATTTTAAATCAAATCTTCTCAAAATAAAAATATATTTTAAACTAATTAACATAATTAAAATTTTTTAGCAATAATAATAATAATAATGATAATTTTTTTAATTAGTTAGTTTTTTTTTTTTTTTTAAAAAAATTTTTTTAAAAAGAAAACCCGGACGAAATTGGGTGTCAACAGCTGCCCCCCTTTGCATGCTTCATGGGACATGATGTATGCAAAGTAGTTACCAAATTTCGTCCGTCTTAGCTAGCCATTGAGAACCTTCTCGCCGCCTAAACTATGTGGTTAAGGAAAATTTTTAGAGCCTCTGCGATAAGAACTCTCCTATCGTTGAAGGGAAAATTTGATAATTTTGAGGTTAAGGGTCCTACCTTAGAACCTCGACGATAGGAACTCTCCTATCGTTTGAAGTAAAATTGATTGTTTTGAGGTTAAGGATCCTACCTTAGAACCTCGACGATAGGAACTCTCCTATCGTTTGAAGGAAAATTGATGATTTTGAGGTTAAGGGTCCTACCTTAGAACCTCGACGATAGGAACTCTCCTATCGTTTGAAGGAAAATTGATTGTTTTGAGGTTAAGGGTCCTACCTTAGAACCTCGACGATAGGAACTCTCCTATCGTTTGAAGGAAAATTGATGATTTTGAGGTTAAGGGTCCTACCTTAGAACCTCGACGATAGGAACTCTTCTATCGTTTGAAGTAAAATTGATTGTTTTGAGGTTAAGGGTCCTACCTTAGAACCTCGACGATAGGAACTCTCCTATCGTTTGAAGGAAAATTGATGATTTTGAGGTTAAGGGTCCTACCTTAGAACCTCGACGATAGGAACTCTCCTATCGTTTGAAGGAAAATTGATTGTTTTGAGGTTAAGGGTCCTACCTTAGAACCTCGACGATAGGAACTCTCCTATCGTTTGAAGGAAAATTGATGATTTTGAGGTTAAGGGTCCTACCTTAGAACCTCGACGATAGGAACTCTTCTATCGTTTGAAGTAAAATTGATTGTTTTGAGGTTAAGGGTCCTACCTTAGAACCTCGACGATAGGAACTCTCCTATCGTTTGAAGGAAAATTGATGATTTTGAGGTTAAGGGTCCTACCTTAGAACCTCGACGATAGGAACTCTCCTATCGTTTGAAGGAAAATTGATGATTTTGAGGTTAAGGGCCCTACCTTAGAACCTCGACGATAGGAACTCTCCTATCGTTTGAAGTAAAATTGATTGTTTTGAGGTTAAGGGTCCTACCTTAGAACCTCGACGATAGGAACTCTCCTATCGTTTGAAGGAAAATTGATGATTTTGAGGTTAAGGGTCCTACCTTAGAACCTCGACGATAGGAACTCTCCTATCGTTTGAAGGAAAATTGATGGAATGAGGTTAAGGAAATCTCCTTGAACCTCGAGCGAAATTTATATGAAAGCAATTAGAATTGGAATAATTTTCTTCGAAAGTGTGAATTTGCATAATAGGCGAGTGCGAAATTTTAGACTTCGATAAAATGAGTGAATCTTGATGATGACAATATCGCTAACAAATTATGTAAAGGGAACGGATGTTTGGAATCAATATCCAAGGTTTATCTAATATTTTCTTTAGTAAATATAGATTCGCTTGAGAGATATGTCATCCAAATAAGGTTGAAGCTTAACTATCCTAAAATGTTATGCCTAGTAGACCTAATAGGATGCGTCTCAAGAGCAATAAAAATTACTCTTTACTCAGCCATTCCAACCTAAAGGCATTGTCCTATGGTTTTAATATCAGCATGGACGAGACTATCTTATAAGATAAAAAAAGAAATTCCCTGAAAGAAAAACTAAAACACGAAAGAAAATGCTGATAATAAAACTAAAGGACAAGCAAAACGGATCGGATCACTTCTTCTTCCACAATATTTCAACAGGGTTAGTAGAGGACTATTATGGGATCGAACTGTTCGGGAAAGACTGTCGCGTCCAGTCTATCTGAATCATTGCTGGATCTGGTTCAGGAACAAAAGCTTGTATTTTATCTAGCAATTCTTCAACAGTTGTTGCGGATATTATGATTCGCCGTGCCACTCTTGATATAAAATTCTTCTGCATAGCATAATCCATAAAAGCTATCAGACCTGTAAAGAAATTGTTAACATTTAAAAGCCCAATGGGTTTCTTATGCAAATTAAGTTGGGCCATGGAAGCAATTTGAAAGACTTCTCCCAATGTGCCAAAACCACCTGGTAGAGCGATAAAAGCATCAGCATTTAAAAGCATTTGTAACACACGCTCTTGTAAATTTTTAACCACTAATTCTTCTCCAATCGTGCCCCCAGAAATAAATTTCAGAGGTCCAGGGATAATGCCCAGAACTTGACTTCCTCCTAGAGATGCTGCTGATGCTACACCTCCCATTAATCCGACACTACCTCCTCCATAAACTAAATGTATTTTTCGCTCAGCTAATACTCTACCCAAATGGTTGGCTGCTTTTAAATACTCTTCATCTTTTCCAGGAAAAGCCCCAGAAAATACACAAATACTTCGGGATTTACGAGTTGGGGTTTTCTCCATTCCTATCCTTACCCTTGTGAGAAAAGAGGATATATTTATAGAGATGAAGAGATAAGGCAATAATTTTATTTTTCAAGAATGGATACATTATTGCCAGCTATTCATAGTAGTCACGGGTATGACTCTGGTCAGGTATGGGTACACTATCGTTAAAAGAGGAGGAAAATTTTCAAAACAGCTGCTAGCATGTACAGTAGTCGCGACTGTAGCTTATGTCAGGAGTAGGTACATGATTGTCGGATGAGAAGGAAAATTTCAAAAGTGGCAGGTATATACAGTAGTCATAATTATAGCTCATGTCAGGAGTGGGTACATTATGGGAGGAAAATTTCAAAAGCGTCAGCTAGCATGTACAGTATCGTGACTATGGCTTATGTCAAGAGTGGATACATTATTGCTGAAAGAGGAGGAAAATTTCAAAAGCGACAGCTAGCACGTACAGTAATCGTGACTTTGGTTCATGTCAGGAGTGGATACATTATTATCAAAAGGGGGAGGAAAATTTCAAAAGCGACAGCTAGCACGTACAGTAATCGTGACCTTGTTCCGTCTTCTACTGGCTTTGCGTCCAGTAACGGCTTCAATGCTTTCTATGAATCAGTGATTTGCATCTCATCTAGCTTTTTTACAAACTGGCAAACAGGGTCGTTTAGGGTCAGATTCCCAAGACTGTAACGTTCTCGTTCTTTTTGGAGAATTATCCATAATCCAACAACCTCAAATTGCACTATTCCGCAAGAATGCGCTTCAAGAACCTCTCGGATATCTTCCAGAGATTCCTTACGCAAGCCATTCTTGATGAATTTTATTCTATCATTACGATTTCTGGTGATAACTCCTGGAGAACGACATTTATTGCCGCAAATCCACCATCCACAATTGTGACAGACGCCTAGCCTCTTTGCTCTTCTCTTTTTGGCATAAATGCTTTTACCAAAGCCGGGCATACGGGGAAAGAACGCATCTGGAACTTCACCAGCCGAACGAACTTTAGCTTCGATTAGCCATCGCACATTATCAGGAATGCCTTTGTGCATAAATAGTCGGAATCGTTCACATCTAGCTTGATAAACCTTTTTAAGAACATTTATTGGGAAAGAAGGGAAATATTTTCGTAGAGCGGAAAGAGAAGGCTCCATTGATGAATGAGGCATTTAAGAGAAAAAGAAAGAAATTAGTGATTGTAGGAAATGGAAATAACTGAATTTGGGAGTTATGGAGTACCGTATCCAGAAGGAAGAACACGCATTTATAGTGATGAAAGGATAATGCGTTTATTACACTTACGGAAGTAAGTACATTATTGCCAAAAGAAAAGACAAATGACAGCTTATATGTACAGCAATCATGACTGTGGCTCTCATCTTCCACTAATTCATGTCCAGTAATGGCTTCAATGCCTTCTATAAGTCGGGGATTTGCTTCCCATCTAGTTTTCTTACAAACTGACAAACGGGGTCGTTTAAAATCACATTCCCAAGACTGTAACGGTTTCGTTCTTTATGGTAAGTCCTCCATAAACCGATAATTTCACCTTGCACTTTTCCACAAGAATGCGTTTCAAGAGTCTCTCGGATATCTTTCAGAGACTCCTTACGCAGGCCATTCTTAATGAATTTTCTTTTATCTTCACGATTTATGGAGATGTATCCTAAAGAGCGACATTTAGTATTACAATTCCATCGCCCACATTTATAACACACGCCTAGTCTCTTTGCTCTTCGCCTTTTGGCATAACGGCTTTTACCTAAACCGGGCATGCGGGGCATAAATGCATCTGGAACTTCACCCGCCAAACGGACCTTAGCTTCAATTATCCACTGCACATTATCGGGAATGCCTTTGCGTGTAAAAACTCTGATTCTTTCACATCTAGCAAGGTAGATCTTTTTAAGGACTTTTAGTGGGAGGGAAGGAAAGTATTTTCGCAGTACAGAAAGAGTAGAATCCATTGATGAGAGAAGAATTTGAGAGAAGAGGGAAATGAATCAGTTATTGCAGGAAACTGGAATAATCGACTTTAGAAGTCACGGGGTATCTTATCTGTTGTTTAATCAGAAGGAAGAACACGCATTTATAGTGATGAAAAGGGATAACGTGTCGATTACACTTAGGGGAGCATGTACATCTGTCAAAAGAAAATGCAAATTTTTCCAAATATAACAAACTGTATGTACAGTAATTGTGACTGTGGCTCACATCTTCCACTGGTTTTACGTCCAGTAACGGCATTAACGGCTTCTATGAGTCGAGGATCTGCTTCCCATCCAGCTTTCTTACAAACCGGCAAACAGGGTCGTTTAAAGTCAGATTCCCGGGACTGTAACGGTCTCGTTCTTCATGAAAAATACTCCATAAATCAAGAATTTCACGTTGCACAGATCCACAAGAATGCGTCTCAAGAGTCAATTGGATATCATCCAATGAGTCCTTACTCAAGCCATTCTTGATGAACCGTATTTTATCTTCTCGATTATTGGAGATCATTCCTAAAGAACGACACCTAGTCTTACAAGTCCACCTACCACATTTATGGCAGACTTGTAATCTTTTCGCTCTTCTTTTTCTGGCATAAGAACTTTTGCCAACACCAGGCATGTAAGACACAAATGCCTCTGGGATTTCACCTGCCAGACGAACCTTAGCTTCAATTAACCACCGCACATCTTCAGGGATTCCTTTATGCATCAGAGCTCTTAATCGTTCACAGCGAACTCGGTAGATCTTTTTTAGGATGTTCATTGGGAGAGAAGGGAAATACTTTCGCAAGGCAGAAAAAGTAGGATCCATTTTCTAGGAGGAAGTAAAAGAAAGAAGGGGTGAAGGTATCAGTTATTATGGGCAACTGAGAGAACCGACTTGAGAGTCACGGAGTACCGTATCCGCCGTTTAACCGGAAAAGTGGATTCTGCTTTATTTTAGTATCATAGATATTTCTTATCTTTGATATCTCATCAGGCATGACATTGATCCAGTCCTTGATTATTGAATCCATTGTCTGCTTTCGACGACAATATTTCTCGATATCCGCACTTATCTTTGACCATAGTTATTTCTTATCTTGGATACCGCTAAGCTGGCGTCAATTCTGTCCATCCCGGTGTAGCCTCGATTATTGAATTGATTACCAGGATTTTGACAATATTGTCTACTTTATCCTTGAATTGCTGATGGGGCTGGGTCCACTATATCAGCTGTGCATCCAGCGGTAAATTGGTAAAAACGGATGTCAATGAGACGTCAACTTATACTGCTGTGACTGTGCGGTGGATACGCTTCCCATTTGATCCTTGTTCTGTATGCCATGCATGTATGATGTGAAATGCATGAATGCAGAGCATGTGTAACTGATGGATTTATTTTTTATATCTTTGCTTTACTGGATCCTCTTTGTAATTGCCTTCTATCGTTGAATCTCTTTATGCTTTCCAACTGTTGTCCATTGTTTCACTTTCCAGCTGTTGTTCATTGTCTTGCTTTCCAGCTGTTGTTCATTGTCTCGCTTTCCAGCTATTGTCCATTGTCTCAAAAGCCTAACTCTTTTCAAAAATCTTCTTTCCTTGATTTGTTCTTAAATTTTGGCTTCAATTTCCTTAATGTCCGCCTCGTACTTTATGCCTCTCTGGATAATTGTCCCTGTTGAGATATTCGTGAGTATGATTCTTTCTTGCTGACATGGACGTGTTAAGACTTCTGAAGCGATCATTCAGGCTACCACCAAGGCTATCTCCCAAAGATTTGTTACTCCTTCTTCTTTGTTAGCCTATGTTCTGTGCCGCTCGCAAAGCAGGACCTCAATCTTACCTGTTTTAATTCATAAAGCTTATCAAAGTAATCTACGGTCTTTGTTTTTTCTAAGTTTTAATTATTACTATTCTTCCTTCAAAAGTCATAATTTATTGCACACTTAAGGCTAGTAAGAATGTGAGATTTGAAGGAAAAGAACTGGATAGAAACGACTTTAGCATTTTGAACGTGAGAATCTAAGGTAAGTTAAAGAAAATTGGCTTTTTATTTATGGGTAATATGAAAATCTTGGGTACAGATAGATAATGAAAGTGTAAGAGAAGAAAACTCTCTTTGACAACTTTGATCAAATAAACTTTGGTAACCCTGTATCCACTTCTCCGCTTCTGTTTGAAAATTTCTTCATTATGCAAAGTATTTCTTTACTGCATCCGAATTTACTGGCTTCGGTAATTCTCGTCCATCCATTTCTGTCAGAATTAGTGCCCCTCCTGAAAATGCTTTCTTCACGACATATGGCCCGTCATAATTTGGTGTCCATTTTCCTCTTGAATCATGTTGCATGGGTAAAATTTTCTTGAGCACTATGTCACCATCGTGAAATTGTCGTGGGCGAACCTTTTTGTTGTAAGAACGAATCATCCTTCTTTGATAAAGTTGCCCATGGCAGAGGGCTATCATTCTTCTTTCATCAATTAGATTTAATTGCTCGTATCTAGCTTTGACCCATTCTGCTTCTCTTAATTGAGTATCCATTAGTACCCTTAATGAAGGAATTTCAACTTCGATGGGCAATACAGCCTCCATACCGTATACCAGAGAAAAAGGTGTTGCTCCAGTAGAAGTACGGGTAGAAGTTCTATAAGCATGTAGTGCAAAAGGTAACATCTCATGCCAGTCCTTGTAAGTGACGATCATCTTTTCAACAATTCTCTTGATATTTTTATTGGCCGCTTCTACTGCACCATTCATCATTGGTCGATAAGGTGCCGAATTGAGATGTTTGATTTTGAACTGCCGGCACAAAGTCTGCATCATTGCATTGTTCAGGTTCGTGGCATTGTCTGAGATGATACATTCCGGCGGCCCATAACGACAAATGATTTCTTTCTTAATGAACCGGCATACCACCTTTTGAGTCACACTTGCATATGACATAGCTTCTACCCATTTAGTGAAGTAGTCAATTGCCACTAGGATGAATTTGTGACCATTGGAAGCTTTAGGGGTAATGGCTCCAATGACGTCAATTCCCCACATGGCAAAAGGCCAAGGTATTGCTGTTACATTAAGAGGGGTGGGTGGAGCTTGGATCTTGTTGGCATATATTTGACATTTGTGACATTTTCTCACGTGATTAATACAATCACTTTCCAATGTGAGCCAATAGTAGCCAGCCCTCATTATTTGTCTTGCCATGGTATGACCACTAGTGTGTGCTCCACATATTCCAGAATGAACTTCTTCCATGATCTTTCATGCTTCATGAGTATCTACACAGCGAAGTAGCATCGAGTCTGGGGTTTTCTTGTAGAGTATGTCTAGGTTTAAAAGAAAACCCATTGACAATCTTCGTAGAAATTTCTTGTCATTTTCTGATGCTTCTAGTGGATATGTTCGTTCTTGGAGGTATTTCTTGATATCATGATACCAAGGCTTTCCATCCAATTCTTCTTCGATGCTCATGCAATAAGCTGGAGAATCTATTATTTTCATCTCGAACACAGGAGTATGCTCAGGGTCGCTTATCTTGTACATAGCAGCCAAAGTAGCTAAAGCGTCTGGGATTTGATTATCTTCCCTTGGAAGATGATGGAAACTTATACTGTTAAATCTTCGAGTCATGTCTAGTATAAGCTTTTGGTAAGGGATTAATTTTGAATCTCTTGTCTCCCATTCTCCATTGATTTGATATATGACTAATGCGGAATCCCCATAGACTCGGAGATCTCGCACTTTCAAATCCAATGCCATTTGGAGTCCCATAGCACATGCTTCATACTCTACTATATTGTTGGTACAAGGAAATGTAATTTTTGCTGTGAGGGGAAACTGCTCTCCGCTTGGAGAGATGAGTATAGCTCCGATCCCTTGTCCCAAAGCATTAGATGCTCCATCGAATGCCATTTTCCATGTTTCATTTTCTTCATCGACTTCCTGTTCTATCGTCATTATATCTCCATCAGGAAAGTCCATTCTCATGGGCTCATAATCCTCCAATGCTCTATCAGCCAGATATTCAGCGATCACACTTCCTTTTACGGCCTTTTGGGTGACATACTGTATGTCGTATTCAGATAACAGCATTTGCCATTTTGCAATCCTGCCTGATAAAGCGGGTTTCTCGAAAATGTACTTAATGGGGTCAGTCTTGGAGATCAGTAATGTTGTGTTGTTGAGCATGTAGTGTCGTAGTCGATGTGCTACCCATGCAAGGGCACAACAGGACTTTTCTACTATTGAGTATTTAGCTTCATATGTGGTAAGCTTTTTGCTCAAATAGTAAATTGCATGCTCCTTCTTGCTTGTCTCATCACGTTGACCCAATACGGATCCTAATGAAGAATCCTGTATGGATAAATATAGAATCAACGGTTCTCCGGATCGAGGTGGTATCAAGACTGGTGGATTTGATAAATATCGTTTGATTTTCTCGAACGCTTCTTGGCATTCGTTATTCCACTCAATCGGATTGTTCTTCTTTAGTGATTTGAAAAGCGGTTCACACTTGGACGTCAATTGTGATATGAACCTTGCTATGAAGTTGATTCTACCCAGAAAACTTCTTACTTGTTTTGGAGTCTTCGGGGGTTGCATTTCTTGTATCGCTTTGACTTTACTCGGGTCAACTCGAATCCCGTCCTTGCTGACTATGAAACCCAATAACTTTCCTGAAGAGGCTCCAAAAGTACATTTGGCAGGATTCAACTTCAATTGATATTTGCGAAGTCTATCGAATAGTTTTCTTAGCACTTTTAGATGCCCCCCAGCAGTGAAAGTTTTGGCGATCATGTCGTCCACATATACTTCAATTTCTTTATGAATCATGTCATGGAACAACGTGACCATGGCTCTTTGATATGTAGCACCAGCATTCTTTAACCCGAAAGGCATCACCTTATAGTAGAAGGTACCCCAAAGGGTAATAAAAGCAGTTTTTATCATGTCATCTGGATCAAGTTTGATTTGATTGTATCCAGAAAAACCATCCATGAAGGAAAAGTAGGAGTTTCCTGCGGTATTATCCACCAGTGTATCAATATGAGGAAGTGGGAAGTTATCTTTAGGACTGGCTTCGTTCAAAGGCCGGTAGTCCTGACAAACTCTTAGTTTCCCACTTTCTTTCTTTTCGACTGGGACAATGTTAACCACCCATTCTGTATATTCAGCGACCCCAAGAAATCCTGCATCCCACAGCTTTCGAATCTCGTCTTTTACTCTTAAGATTAACTCCGGCTTTAATCTTCGTAACTTCTGTCTGACAGGCTTCGCCCCAGGCTTCAAAGGTATTTTGTGTAGTACTATGTCTGAGCTTAAGCCAGGCATATCTTGGTATGACCAAGCGAATACATCCACATATTCTTTCAATAAATGGACTAATTCTTCTTTTTCTTCAGGAGGGAATAAAGTGCCAATCTTGACTTCTTTTACATCCTGACTGTCTCCCAGGTTGAATACCTCAGTTGGTTCTTGACTTGTTGCTCTTTCTTTTTCATCTCGCTCAATCATTTTTAATAGCTCAGGAGATACTTGAAGATCTTCGTCATCCGAGTCGGTAGTGTTTACAGGATTATCAAAGTTCATTCTTTCATTGTCATCAAAGAGAGTTTTGGGTCTGCATTATCCAGAGAGAAAAGAAAGAGAAGAGAGAAAAAAAAAAAAATGGCACGAATGAGATGGATGCAAACTGGTACTTTATTTACAATGTGCATAAATCACAACTTTATTGGAATAAAAAGCAATAACTAAAAGGTTCACTTAAACAAAGACTACACCCTATTGATTGAACCTTTCTTTAGGAGGTTTTTACTATTAGATTACTTTGGAAAGCTTTCGATTATAACAGGCAGTTCTATCGCCTCCCAATTGTTCAGCACATCCCGTGGGCCACAAGGTCGAATGAGCTCCTCCTCTTCAGGTGAATCGCTGATGATTGCCTGAATAGAAAGACTTTCAAAAGACTTGTTGATGTTGATAGTCAGCTTGCCTTCATTGTCATTTTTCGGAATGAGACCACCACTCACGAACGTTTCGGTGATTTCAGGGATATCCAGATTTCTTTCCTGGAGAGGATGCCCTGTTAATCGTGCAATCCTCTTTTCTCTTTTTTCAGCTATTGCCTTCATTTTATCATGTCTTGTCGGTGTGAAGCCTAGGCCGTATTTCCCTTCATTTGCGGATATTTTCAATGGCTCTGGGATTCCTTGTAAATCTTGTCCCAAACCTAACCCCGGTGAGTATCCTCCTTTTATCATGAGTTTGGCGACCATGCGACTTGTTTTAGAGATGTTAGGAATGGGTTCTTCTCCATATTCACTGACATAAGCAGCATTGACAATCTCAAAAGACCTGAAGGAGCAATCAGGTATATTTTTATTGACCTCAACATATTGAGCATCCGCAGGTCTAGATAGCAGAATGTCTTCTTCAGCAAAGACTGTGATTATCTTTCCTTCAATGATGAATTTCATTTTTTGATGTAATGAGGAAGGAATTGCTCCAGCCATATGGATCCATGGTCTTCCCAGTAGACAAGTATAAGATGGAGAAATGTCCATGACTTGGAATGTGATATGGAAAAGACAGGGACCAATCCCAATTGGTAGCTCTATTTCTCCAACCACATCTCTCTTTGTTCCGTCAAATGCTCGAACAACAATATGACTGTTGTTGAGGTGTGATGGGTCTAAACCGATCTTATGTAAAGTTTCTAATGGCATTACATTTAGAGCTGATCCATTGTCGATCAGAACTCTAGCCATAATCCGATCTTTGTATTTAATCGAAATATGTAGAGCCTTAGAGTGACCCCTTCCTTCTGCTGGTATCTCATCGTCAGTGAATGTGATGAGATTTTGTGCCGTGATGTTGTTGACAAGGTGGTCAAAGTTGTTCACGGAGATATCTTGTTCAACATAAGCCTTATTCAGGACTTTGAGAAGAGCTTCTCGATGGGCATCAGAACTTAAGAGCAATGAAAGTATGGAGATCTTTGCTGGCAGACGGTTCAACTGCTCCACGATGCTGTATTCACTTTGCTTTATGAGTTTGAGAAACTCAGTAGCTTGTTCATCTGTTACTGCTCAAGGCATCTCTTGCTCTTTAGATGTGTTAATAGGTCCATTTGCTGGATCCGTAACATTCTTCTCTTGTTGGAGCTTGTTCATTTGCTCGGGAGAATAACACCGACCACTTCTAGTCATGCCCCCAACTTCTAACGGAGTTGATGTGATGTTAGAAGTATAGCCATAGTTCCATGGAACAGTTTTGTCTGATTTGTACGGGAATGGCTTTGGAACTTGAATTCTTAAAGGCTTGAGAGCAGATTTTGAGATTGGAATGACTAGTGGCCTTGGCATGATATTGACTTCTTGTTCTTTAATTATCACATTCACGTCATCCTCTTTATCTGACATAAAAACGATGATTTGGGAGGAGTCCATGAGACTTTGTAGACTTTTACGGAATTCTGGGCATTCTTGGATAGAATGACTCTTACTGTTATGAAAGTTGCACCATTCCTCATGCTCGACTTCTTTATTTCCAGAAGACTTTCCTATGATAATCCCTTCTTTCACAAGGCATGAATATACATGCTTAAGAGGGGTTATGATATCATTGACTGTTTTCTTCATCGGCCAGTATTCTTCCATCATATTGACTGGTTTGGCTTGATGAGGAGGCAATGGATTATGAGTGACGTTTGGTTCATCGGAAAAATCCAACCACTTTGACTCAATTAATTGTTGGACTATACGCTTCAATGCTATGCAATTTTCGAGTCCGTGGCCCACGGCACCATCATGATATGGGCAATTTAGTTTAGGGTCATACCATGTTGGATATGGGGGTTCGAATGGCCTTGTGGGAATTGGGTGAATGAGTTGGCTCTGGATGAGTTTTGGATATAACTCAGTATAAGTCATGGGAATCGGTGCGAAAATTTCTCTTGGTCTTGGTGCAGGCATTGGAGGAGTCGGAACAGGTGGCCGTAACTGATTAGGCCTGTTGAGAGGATAATTGTTGGGTCTATTGGGAAGATAATCACTGGGCCTATTTGGAGGATAATCATTGGGCCTATTGGTAGGATAATAATTGGGCCTGTTGGCAGAATAGGATAGGCGAGGTCCGGTAGCCACGGTACCCACGAGGGGAATCCCTCTTCCTCGTCCGATTTGTTGTATTTCTTCATCGTTTCTTCTGGATGGTCCTCCTCTTTTCATAGGATCACTAAAGGACTCAGTAATCTTCCCGGTCCTGATACCATGCTCGATCCTTTCTCCAGACATGACTACGTCGGAGAAGTTAGTTGCCGCATTGCCAATAAGTTTGTCATAATATGGGTATTTCAGTGTCTGGACAAACAAAGTGACCATTTCTCTTTCTGTCATGGGTGGCTGTACTTGTGCAGCTAAGTCCCTCCATCGTTGGGCGTATTCCTTAAAAGTTTCTGTTTTTTTCTTCTCCATGTTTTGGAGAGTTTGGCGATCCGGAGCTAAGTCCATAACATGTTTATAGTTGCCGATGAAGGCCTGAGCAAGGTCATTCCAAGTTTTTATGTTTCTTGGACCTTGGCTTAGATACCACTGTAATGCTGATTTTGTGAGACTCTCCTGAAAAAGTGCGATCCACACCTTCTCATCTTTGGTAAGTGGTTGTAGTCTTCTGAGAAACAAAGTGATGTGAGTGATGGGATCACTCGTTCCATCGTATTTTACGAAATCTGGCACCTTAAAATCTGAAGGGATTACGACGTCTGGCACTAAGCAGAGGTCATCCACTGAAAGGGATCCGAATATAGTGCCTCCTTCAATGGCTCTCAGTCTTTTCTCTATTGTCTCGATTTTTTGAGATTCTGCTTCATCTTTTGGTAATGTCTTCTTCTCTTCCTGTACAGTGTCTTGTTTCAGGTGAACACTAGCAGAGGGTCCTGATTCTTGAAACAGGTTTTCTTGGACTGAGACTCGTTGCGGGGTGAATCCCGGGGGATAAGTGGGATCTTGTACTTCTTTGATGGGGACTTGAGTTGCTTTCCCTTTGATTAATTCCATCAATTGTTTCATCTGTTCTGACATACTTTCAATCTTGGACTCCATCTCCATGAGACGTCCTTCGGCTTGTTCTGCCATTAATCTTGTTTGGAGTCGAGTTGAATATCGGTGTTGAGGTCCAATTTTACCCTTTTAAAGGAAATATTTATTTTATTAGATTCTATGTGTGTATGATTGATGTGATGGATGCATGCATGAATATTGTAAATACTTGGTGAAAGAAGAATTATAGTGGAATTTCTCAATTACATTCACCAAAAGCTTATTATTTTCAAAAGAAACGGCCCAAAGTACAGTATTGCTTTCTGGCCTTTGAAATAAACTCCATCATTTTTTGAATATTCACTGATGGAGTAGGGCAGCTCAATTCTTCTAACTCCTTGGCTTCTTCGCCCATTAGTTGGGCTTGCTCAGTCACTTTTCTGACTTCTGCCAAAAATATTTGAAGCTGTTCTTGAGAAAATCTGTATTGATCTTCCCAATATCTTGCTCTCATCTCTGTTTGATCGGTTTCATCAACTAATTCGGTGATGACTTGTTTTTGGCTTTCGATCTTTTCTTCGAGGAGTTGTGTTTTGTGACTGAGCTGTTGTATGTCGAAGAGCATCTTCTTGTTCTTCTCCTTTTCTTCCTCTAGCTCTTTCTCTAACTCTCTTTTTGCCAATTTTCTGATGACCTCTTCGGGAAGAACTATTCCTTCTTTCCGATTATTTCTCCATTCATAATACGCAGTAGGAGAAATAATAGGGCCTGACTTTAATATGAAAAGTCTTTTCCATGCAACTGAAATACCCATTGCAAGCTTATTTGAATTTGGATCTTCATGTGAAAACTCCAACTTGCTCAGGTTATGTGTCATGGGTATAAATTGCATGGACCCAAATTGTTTACGTACTTGGGCTGGAGCATAGCTTGTTCCTCCCGATATGCCTAAGAGAGGAACCCACGGGCAATTGCCGCAACGGTAAACTATGCGGGTGGTGGTGGACCAGGGTGCTCTCCATTCAATTTGGAATTCGCTGATGTTCTTGAAGTAGTCAACCCATGCTTCCTTGCTATCATGATTAGTGGTTTCACTTTTCAAAAAGGCTTCAATTGGGATGAAGTCCTTTGAAAAGCGATTTCCAAAATGTTGCTTCTCACAAGGAAGGTGGCTTTTGATCCAAACGTTGAGGAGATGTGAACATCCTATGAATTTGCCTCCTCTTTGGCGACAAAAGTTTAATGCCCTGATAGTTTCACATAATATCACTGAGGTCGGATTTACTTGGGCATTGCAGACTTGCTCAAATAATGTGATGACGTCTCCTTCAATAAATCCGACAATTCTTGGGAAGACTACCAGGCCATATATTGCCAAGGCGAACAACTTGCGTCGTTGATTCTTCTGAGGGAGGGTGTGACTTAGTTGTTTTAGATCGGTCCAGCTGATAAATTTCCGACACCCTTTTGTTGCAAATTTGGGTTGAAGACTGGAAGCTGGCATGTCCAATAATTTTGCTAGGGCTCGATGAGGCTCCGTTCTTCTATCATGTTGATAAGTCTCGATTGGATAGTCGGAGGACCAACCCAAGAGGCTGTTGTATTCTTCAATGGTTGGAACCAGATCCATCTTATCGAAAGAAAAGCATCGATAAAATGGATCCCAAAATTGTATTAGAGCCCGGACAAGTGATGCATCAACGGTAACCTTTAGTAGGCAAGTGATGTGACCATATTTTGCCGTAAAAGCTTCCCGATCAGCAGAATTCCAACTATTCCAGACTTGCAATAATTCCGTGGTGTCGTTCTGATTTATCCGGACCGATACCTGGTCCTTAAGCTGTACGTGAGAATGGGATGTCAGAGCATCTCCGTGAAGCTTTTGAGCCGTTTCGGAATATTCCATAGCTTCAGGCTGAGTTTCGATTACCGTGTCATTCCATGATCCAGTAACAGCCGTGGGAAGATAATCGAGAATATCCATGATAATAGTTCTTTCACCAAATACTTATCTTTAATGATGAAATGTATATGCCGGAAAAATAAGGAAAAATAGAGTTAGTAAAAAAAATAACACATAGGATCATACAAACATATAGATAAAACAAAACCTATGGAAATGGGAACCGAGGTATGGGAAATTCTTAATGGCTGGTTCTAAGGTAGAGTAAGGAATTCTACATGCAGAAGGTGGTTTATCAAAAAGGCAAGGGATAGTTCCCGAATCCCGTCACTGAATCATAGTGACGGCCCGATTCCTTACCCTCTAGGGTTTATGTAAGGAATGGATTAATTCGAGTCGTAGCTTTTCGTGGGCCCATGCAGAGACTAACCGTCTCAGAAGGCAATACACTACTTTGCTACTTTGAAACCGGTGAAGGCTTGGAGACCGTGGCCTCACAAGGACAGCAACACCAATTCCGCTTAGAAAGAATCGTGTTTGATTTAAGGAAACTTGGGTATAGAGCTTCATTTTGTGAATGCATTATGCATGTTTACTTAAGTAAATATAATATATAAATCCACATAATAGTAAAGCAAAGTAAATAAAAACAAATCAACTTTAGGCTCGACTCACTAACGTCGAGTCCCCAGTGGAGTCGCCAAGCTGTGGCAACGTCGGGTTTTCTGGAGTCGCCACCAATCGGTTTACTTAGGTCGATTGGTCACCTTAAAATTGGTCTGCGAGAGTTCGGGAATCGGGAGTACGGTTACGCTAAAACAATATTGTTATAGCGCCCAAAATTGGCACCTTAGTTGATTTTAATTTTGTTTTACTTTGCTTTTTAAAAATTTTCAGTTAATTTAGATATTTTAACTGAATTAGTCAAAAATGTGGATTTTGGTAATTAATTCGGGTAAAATTTTATACTTCCGAACCATGGACTCTGCCGAGTCATTTGGACACGGAAGATTTTGATTCCGAACCATGGACTCTGCCGAGTCATTTGGACACGGAATTTTGGTGAAATTTTAAACAATTTTATCCATATTGTAAAAATATGGATTTTTATCTTTTTATTTAATTTATTTATTTATTTTTTTAAAAAAAGTTTAATATTTTCCAAACCGTAGATCCTGCCGGATCATCCGGATATAGAAATTGATTTAATTTATCGTAATTATTTAATTCTTATTATCATGAAATTAATTTTTAAATGATAATTTTGTTCATGAATGATTTTTAATACAAATTAAAAATTTATCTTTTTTTTTTTAACTTTCTTTCTTTTTCTTTTTTATTTATTTATTTTTACTTTCTTTTTTTTTTAATTTTCTTTCTTTTATCTTTCTTTATCTTTATCTTATCTTTCTTTTTTTTTTTTTTTTTTTTTTCTTTTATCTTTCTTTATCTTTTCTTTTATTTTTCTTATCTTTTCTTTTATTTCTTTCTTTTTTTATCTTTTATTTCTTTCTTTTATTTTTATCTTATCTTTCTTTTTTTTTTCTTGTCTTTTCTTTCTTTTTTTTTTTTGTTTACTTTTTTTGTTTTCTTGTTTAATGAAAGATATTTATTATTTTAAAGGATTACTCAATTTATAAAATAATTAAAAAAAAATAATAATTAATTTTTATTTAATAAGAAGTTAATTTAAAAGAATTAAAGAGTTTAAAAATAAAAATTTTGATCATGGTACGGGGCGTTGTTACTCAGCCAGACCCTCTTCACCAGGTGAAGCAGCTCAAAAGCGGGCACGAGACAGTTTCCAGCCAATATACCATGAACTAAAATTTTTTTATTTTTTTATTATTATTTTTTTTATTTTTTTATTATTTTTTTTTATAAAAGATTAACCAAAAGTAATTGTTTTATTAAGAGAATC
Organism: Aquilaria yunnanensis; assembly: GCA_039654915.1. Taxonomy (NCBI): domain Eukaryota; kingdom Viridiplantae; phylum Streptophyta; class Magnoliopsida; order Malvales; family Thymelaeaceae; genus Aquilaria; species Aquilaria yunnanensis. The sequence goes on from CM077600.1 coordinate 20,908,474, forward strand.
AAAAATTTATATGTATATTTTAAACAAAAGAAGAAAATTTTTGATATTTATTTAATTTATTTTGGAATAAAAGATTATTTAACCGAAAACTTATATGTATTTTAAAACAAAAGTCTTGATATTTTTATTTTTTTATATTCTTCTTTGTTTGATGAAAGATTTTTTTTTTTTAATTTTAATTTATATTTCTGAAAATATATCTAATCAATAAGTCAAAAATATTTAAGAGAAAATTCAATTATTTTTGTTTTATTTTGTATTATTTTGAAATTATTTGATTAAGATTTTTATAAAGGAAACAAAAAGTTATATCTTTTAATAAGCAAAATATTACTTGAATAAAATATTAACCCAAAATTTTTATTCCTTTCCTTCTTTTTATTAATAAAGAAAAACTAAAAAAAAATTATATTTTAAAAGAAATAAATAAAATATTATTGAAAAATATTAACTCAAAATTTACTCTTTTTATTCTTTTTATTAATAAAGAAAACTAAAAAAAAGTTATATTTTAAAAGAAATAAATAAAATATTACTGAAAAATATTAACCCAAAATTTTACGCTTTTTATTTTTTTTATTAATAAATAAAACTAAAAAATTATATATTAATAGATAATTAATATATTAGTCTAAAGTTTTTTTTTATTTTTTATAAAGAAAAAAGTTATTTATATATTTTATTTAAAAATATTTCCGAGCCATGGATCCTGGCGGATCATTTGGTCATGGAGTTTTAATTTTTATTTATTTCATTAATTATTAATTTTAATAATGATTTTATGTTTATTTATTTATTTATTTTATTTTTGAATTATTTCATTATGTTTGTTTATTAAAAGGAATAAAAACTTTGTTTCAAAATAAAAAAAAAGTAATTTTTATTAGCCTTTAGAAAATTATTCACATAAAATTCCTTTTTTTATCTTTTAATCATAAAAAAATTCAATTAATAAAGTGGGGCTTTTTGGCCATCCACTTTAATAACACAATAATAATAAAAGTTAGCACAATTAATATAGTTAGATTAGTTGGATTAGTTAGTTAATAACAATAAAAAAGGTTAGTAAAAGTTAGATTAAATTAATTAACAACAATAATAAAAATTAGCCAAGTTTAATTAAATTAATTGTTAACAACAATAATAAAAGTTAGCCAAGTTTAATTAAGTTAATTAATTAACAACAATAATAAAAGAGTTAGCCAAGTTAATTAAGTTAATTAACCAAGTTAATTAAATTAATTAATTAACAACAATAAAAAAGTTAGTAAGTTAGTTGTTAGTTGTTAGTTGTTAATAACAACAATAAAAGAAGGGTTAGTAATAAACAAATAATAAACAAACAAGTAAAAATTAAAAAGGTTAGTAATTAATTCTGCAAGAACAAAATAAAAGGTTAGTGACTAAAGTGAAAGAAATTGAAAAGATGAAGGATTAAATGAGAGTTGTACCCTTCAAATTAAAATTTGAATTTCTGGAAACAGGAAAACGACGCGCGCGAGGGGCAGGGGGTTGGGCTGGCGGCGCTGGCGCGGCGGCACGGGTGCGGGGTGGCGAGGCGGAGGGGGGTACGGCGGCGCGGGACGGCCGGAGTGACGGCAGCGTGACGGTGGAGGCGGTGGACGGCGCGAGGCGAGGAGAAAGGAGGAGGAAAAAAGAAAAAGGACGGCGGCGGCGGGACGACGGCGGCGCGGGACGGCCGGGGCGACGGCAGGGAAGTGACGGCGACGGCGGGGCGTGGGCTGGCGGTGGCGGGACGGCGACGGAGGAAAGAAGCAGAAGAGAGAGAGAGAGAACGCACGAGAGGAGAGAGAGAGAGAGCAAACGGGAACAGGGGCTAAAACGAAGAGAAAGAGATGTTCTTAGGCTTCTGGGAAGAGAGAAAGAGGTCAGGGACTGTGGCTGTAATTTTTTTCCTTTTTTAAAACGGAGCTCTAGATTTTTTTCTATTTTTTTTATGTGTTCAGTACTGAATTTGGGGGGGTATTTATAGAAGGAGCTTAGCTGAACTGTGGACGGATAAATTAATAAAAAATATCAAACTTATCTTTTAAATTGGTAAAATGACAGTTTCAGTCCTTTACGTTACTCCAGCTCTGGATAAGCTCAGAAGCTTCTGATTTTGACAATTTTAACGTTTTCTGTCAATTTGGGCCAGAAACGTCCGTTTAGGCCCAAAATTGACGCGAAAAATTACCCAAAGCTCCTGAAACTTTCAGAATTTGTCAATTTTGTCCGAAACTTCTCAATTTTGTCATTTTTACCTCAAACTTTTAATTTTTTTGTCATTTTTTCCTGAAATTTTATTTTTATTTCAAACACATACATATTCACACATATATTATTTTAAATCAAATCTTCTCAAAATAAAAATATATTTTAAACTAATTAACATAATTAAAATTTTTTAGCAATAATAATAATAATAATGATAATTTTTTTAATTAGTTAGTTTTTTTTTTTTTTTAAAAAAAAATTTTTTTAAAAAAAAAACCCGGACGAAATTGGGTGTCAACAACACCAACCCCATAAAGTGACCAGAAAAACCAAGTCTAGTCATTACTGCCTCTAAGTAAATCTATTCCACCTTATCACATGCCTTCGACATGTCAAGTTTCAAGGCACATAATCCATCAATATCACTTTTTTATTCTTAATAGAGTGCAGAAGCTCAAAAGCTACCAAAATATTATCTACAATTAATCTTCCTATGAGAAAGCCGCTCTACTTGTCAGAAACAATTAAGTTCATAATCGGCTTCAGCCTATTAGTGACAGCTTTCAAAATTATCTTGGATAGAACATTACAAAAATTGATTGGCCAAAATTGTGTCATCTTTTTCTGGATCTTTAATTTTAGGGATTAGCACTAATAGAGTCTAGTTAATGTCCTACATCTAACAATCACAATTTAGCACATCAAGGTAGAAATCTATCACGCTAGAACTAAAGGTGTTCACTAGGCCGACCTGGCTAAAGGCATGCCTAGTCCATGTCGGGCCTAGGCCGAGCCCGCCATTTTTAAATTTTTTCTTAAATTTTTTTAAAAACTACTTGTTTTAAGAGTGAAACACCACCATCAGTGTGAAATTTTATTAATTTTAAAGTCAAATGACACTTACATAACATGGAACGGGCCTTACATGAGTCAATGGTGAAATGTTCCATAAAAGTAAACTTAAAATAAAACTTAGAATTTGTGCTAAACAGCAAAATCAGATCAAATACAAAGTATGAAGAAAATGAGCAAACTGTAGATCTAAGTATCTACCTCATCGAGGTTTTCATCGTCGAAACTCTTGTGGTCTTGCAATTTTAATGCTGCAAAACCCAAATCATGATTGCATATACAAACCTTAACTGCATCTTATGATAACCTTGCTCATTTCTCTGAAATTATATGTTTTCTAGTGCTGAAAGTCGACTTAGATGCAACGGTTGAGCCAGGAACAACTAAAAATTATTTGGCAATGATGGAGAGTGTTGGAAATTTGTTGCTTCTTACTTTCCACCATTCTAGAATGTTAGTTTCACTATTCTCCTAAACCAAGTTGAGATATGCGCCCACTTCAAAAAAACTAGAGGCTGTAGCCCTGGGCTATTGGAAGAGTTGTTCCGCCGAATTGAATGATGATGAGCCCAACGGTGATGAACACCTGATGGTAGAAGAAATAGTATTCCCTACCTTATCCTTATGTCGATCAGTATAAATCTTAAATAACTCCCGCAAGTACTCCTCAACAGTGACAGTTATTGTATGAACAAAAATATGCGACATTTCTAAAAAAATATAATAACCCTCAAATAATTGTTGTGTACCTGTCATTCTGATAGTCGAGTCTAGTGCAGATGCAAGTACATAAATTAGAGATATATCACTAAAATGTAAGATCCATTTATTTTTCATGGCATTCACCATGTCTTTTAAGAACTCGTCATATTTGTATTAGTTAAAAACCGATGCAATATTGACTAAATGCATTAAAACCTTGTGAGATGTGGGATAGTATACACCAGAGCAAAAAATAGTGGCCTCATAAAAATATTGTAGCACAGTAACGATTTTTAACAATTTATCCTACATCTCTTGTTTCAAAATCATTTTCTTTTCTTTCACATATATAAAACATGTCATGTGTGCAGCAAATGACATCACATCCATCAACATATCGTAAGTCGAGTTCCATCGGCTAGGACAATCAAGTTGAAAATATTTCTAGCTAAATTCGAGGCCATTTTCAAGACAATATGCCTTAAACTCTTTGAAAACTTTGTTCCTTGACTTCAAATAATGAATTGCCCACTGAATGAGAGTAATTTTAGTACTCAAAAATTAAAGACCTTTTTAGACAACTAAGTCTAAAATATGACATACACATCTAATGTGAAAAAATGTGGCATACCGAACAGGTTCTAATGATTCCTTTAATATCTCAGCCGCGGCATCATTATTGGATGTATTATCAAATGTTATCCTAAAAACCTTGTCATGACAAAAAAAACTTTTTAAAAGTTTTTGAAATAATTTGAAATATGTTCCAGTTAGTATGATTAACCTCCATCTATTTAAATACAATGATACACTTTTGAACGACCTAATTATCATTAATTCAATGTGTAGTGATACAATAATAATCTTGTCCTAGTGGTGAAGTCCACATGTCACTTGTAAATGAGACAAATTGATCAAGAACAGAGAAGTATGCTTGTAGGTTTGATTTGCTGGCTTCATAAATTTTAAATGCCTTCTTCCTAATAGTACTCCTAGATGTTTTTTTAAAAGTAGGGTTTAATTGTGATTTAATCTAATTTTTCATTTGCCTAACTTCAACTTGTCTAAATGGTTTTTCAGTCAACATCATTCATTCTACCATGTCTTCTCTACAATTTTGTTGATTAAATCTAAAAATATCTGATCTGCCAGCAGTATTCCCCAAGCTGTGTTTGACCGTCAGTACTAGTAGCTGCCTCAGGACAGAGATTTGAATGCTTATGTTCCATATGCCGTTTAAGTGTTCCCGTGCCGGAGTTCTTTTTGTACATGAACTTTATCTTGTAATGTTTGTAATTTGTGAACTTCGCATCGTTGCCATGACCATTATTCTCGAAAACTTGGTCAAAATTTTCCCAAACCTATGCGGTGAGTCTTAACATCTTACGTTGTGTTTGAACTTTAGGTTGATGGCTTGTCGGGGTCGATTGAGAACCATCTCCTTTACCAACATTCTCCGCTGTCATTGGCTCCATCTCCTCAATGTCATCATCAACAAGTTGATCATCGAGCCCTAAGTTATATTGAGACATATCAAATTGCTCGTCATCATTGGTTTGTTAGATTTGAGCTCCACAGGTCACCGGTCGAGAAACGATACAAAAAAAATGACCTCAAATCAGTGAGGGATGAACAGCTTGAGGTTTTTCCCTTTCCCTTTGATGCCATTTGTGTGAGAATAAATTAAGAAGATGAAGAACTTTAGAAGTAATTAAAGAATCATTAACAAAAAATATAAAGGAAATAAAGTTGAGAACTTGAAGAAAATGAGACAATGTATTAGAAAAGATGGAGAAATTGTTAAGATTGGTGTGAATAAATGGTGGAAATTGCCTCTTTATTTATAGGGGAAGGCCTTGTTTTTTGTTTAGACCCAAAAGCCTTCAAAATATAATTGTTGGGGTGCAAAAATGTAAATTCGAGGTAAAAAAAATTACTGCAAACCGTTGGTGGGACTAAAGTTGTAATTTTCCTAAAATTTTGAATTTCTGGCGATTTGTTACCATTGGGACCAAAAAGGCCTACTTCGGGCCGGCCAATCCTGGTCTAAGCCCTGCCATGCCCTATCTCTAATTGGGCCCCTAAGGCCCATACCCGCCCCTTCCTCTTCCGTGCCTATCCTGAGCCCATGCCCATACTGGGTTTAACCTGGGTTGGTTCCGAGCCGATTTGGTCCCGACCCACCCCGATGAACACCTCTAACTAGAACTTACCTCCGGCTAAAATTTCTAGGAAAACAAAGCAAGCAAACCTTCTAGTCCTAGAGCTTTTGTCAGATACTTATCAAAAAGTACTTTCTTAACCTCCTCAGGCATGAACGGTTTATCCAACTCATTATTCATATGATCTGAAACCCTTTATTCCAAGGAACTTAAAACCACCTCAATGCCTGTTGGATCGTCTAATCCAAATAAAGTGGTAAAATACTCCTCCACAGCACCTGCAATGCCAGTCTTATCCTCGCACCATTCCCCATTTGCTCTTCAAACCTGAAGGATCCAGCTATTTGCTCTACACAATAAAATAAAGGTGTATTTTTATCCCCTTTCTTCAGCCACTGAATTCTGGACTGTTGTTTCCGCATGACCTTCTCTCGGTATAACAACTCATTAAGCTTTTTTTTTTCAGACCTCTCAACTCATGATACTGGTCAGGTGACGGCCCTTAAGGCCTTTTATCTTTTGTTTTTTCAGCATCCATCTTTGAACGTTGTACATGGCCAAAGCTAGCTTTATTCCAACGCTTCAAAACCTCCTGAACATTTTTAATTCTCGTCACAATGCCCTATTCTTATTGTTCATTCTGATGTACGCCCCAGGCCATTCCCATAGCATTTTTGCATGTTTCATCTTTAAGCCACATGGACTCAAAACAAAAAGGCCTTTTAGCTCTTTGGGGTCTAGTTGACGCTTATAACTTTACTATCACTCTAGGCTCTGAAAACATATGTCTCCAAAAATAATAGTCTCCTTAACAGTCACTCTAGCCTCTGAAAACATATGTCTCCAATCTAGGGATGCTACAGCTTTATCCAGCCGACACCAAACCACTTCACCCCCGTACCTCACATTTGACTATGTGTAGTCCGGTCTTAAGGACCTATGATCATCCAAGTTGCAACAAGCGAGCAACTGTGCAAAAGCCTCCATCTGCCTCTCATTTCTCGATTTGCCTCATTCCTTCTCGTATGAATAGAGGATCTTATTAAAATCCCTTCCACATAACCATGGCAAGTGACTTCTTCCCACTAAGCCACTTAACAACTCCTAGGATAAGTGTCTTGATCTTTTGTCACCTTTACTGTAAAATCTAGTAATGAGCCATTTCCTTGTTTTGTGTCAAATTTTGACTTCCATATCAATGTGGTTCCTAGATAAGCTTAGCAAATTCACCACAACATTCCCCTTCCACAGAAACGAGATTCCCCCAAACTTCCCAATATTGCTCATCATGAACATATGTTGGAACCCTAACCTAACATTTACTTCTTCCATCCTTGCCGGAGAGAGCCAAGTTTCCCTCAAGAAAGCCATGACAACACCCTTACTTCAAAGTAGATTTTTCAAGTTACGAACTGACCGTGGATCTCCTAAACCATGGCAGTTCGAAAATATTATCGTCATGGTGCCTAGTGGGGCTCCAGCACAGCCTTCGCCAATGAAAAAATCTTTGGTTGTGCATCCTGTCGCTTGGTTGCCAATCTATCAATATCCAGTACCTCCCACCATACTTCTTAGCACCTCTTTTATCCCCACCACACATTACACAAGTTCGTCGCTTCTATGTACCTTTTCTACTCTCTTCAAGCCTTAGCACATTGACGGAGGCCTCAGTTTGAACAGCCTTCCCCAACAAAAAAATTGTTGGTTTTTCCATATTCTCCTCACCCTTATCTGTCCTCTACATTTCTAAGCCCCGTACTGCCACCACTTATTCCAATGTGTCTTGCTCATCTCCTAACTCTACCCACCTCACCTACCTACCCTTGTTCTGTGAGACCACTTCCACTTCACCTATTTCATTTGACTTCCTGTCTTGCCCTTCATCCCCCCAACTGTAATTTTCGCCTAACTAATGGTTGCTCCTCCTTCTCGTCCATATATGCACGACTAGAGGTAGTCATACTCGATTCCTTGGATGACAATGACCCTATTGGCTCCCTTTCTTTGCTCACTCTCCAGACATTGTACGCAAGTGGTTACTTAATGGGGATGCTTGCAAAAATTTGCCATATTGGCCTGGCTGCTTCGGGTCCATCAGCACTTCACAATCTCGATCCACATGCCTAAGCAACACGCATCAAAAGCAAAATTTTTGTAAATGTTCATATTTAAACCACATAAAAACTTGAGCACCCTTCATTGGTTTGAACAAGACTTATTGCAGCAAAGGCTTGGTAATGTCCAATTCGATTTGTAGCCTTGCATACCTTCCTCCTACTGCTTCATCATGTCATTGACACACCTACAAGACCCTCCTAGCCTACTCACCTAATTTTTCCACCATCTTACTCCTCATTGCCCGCCCTTACTGGTAGGTCATAAATCCGTACCTAGAAAACTGTCGTTGACAGGGGTACTTTCGCCGGTTGGTCTACACTAGTGATCTCTTTTAACAACAATAGATGTTTATCAAATAACCATGGTAAGCCTTCCATAACCCTCTCCAAATCGCTTCTCGCATAGAACATGAAGAGAAATCTATTGTCTTCAATAACATCTATATCAACTCCCTTCATCGATCTCCACAAGGACTTCAACGATGCAAACATAGCTTGATTATTGAAGGATTGGTTCGACCACATCCTTCCCACTAGGAAATATTTTATTACCTGCATCCTCATCACCCCCATTGAAATCCTCAAGCACTATTTGTTTCTTCTTAGTTAGGGAAAAGTGTTGCCAAGACTCCTCCACTTCCTTCAGCCCCTCCGTCATGATATTCATAAACAACCCACTAACTGACAACCATTGACCAATGCCCTAGACATGCCAAGGATCCACTCTCTCAACGGAAGAGGTGAACCCTAGTCTTCAATGAGAAAGACTAATTTTTTTTCAATCTAAATATAAAACAATCATTTTTCCTTTTTCTAAGAAGAAATTGTAATTTTACCTAAACCTCCTAAATTTTTGTAATAATTAACCCCATTAAAATGGTTGCGTTGCCTGCCCCAATTATCTTTCATTTTTACAGAACCATCATTTTTCTCTTAAACGTTGGTCATTATAAGGGCAAAAATGTAATGCCAATATGATCCGTAAACATATGTATTTCTTCATTTCACTAAAAAAAAATGTACCATAAAAAAAACTCAAGCATACCCGTGTGGATTACATCAAAGATCTGTACTAAATTTGATCAGGACGCTAAATAAAGTTTCAAAATGTGTACCCAACTATCCTTCTTGACTAATCACAATAAAGTTTCAGCTTTTACCTACTTGACATAAATTAAATTATATCTCTGATTTCTCTTAGTCCACACATGGTAGGTCGTTGGTAGAGCTATTTGTAAGCTTGACCCTGGTCACTGATGGTTTGTTCATCAATTTTCTTGTCAATCCCAAAACGTTTACTTTATTTATTTTTGACAATTAATTTAAGATTTTTTATTTTTAATATTTTAATATATAAATAAAAAATTTTATATATAAATAATATATCAAGACATATAGTTTTTAAATATAAATATATTTTTTATTTTTTTAATAAATAATAATATAAATAAATTTAAATTAAAATATAATAAAAATCAAATGAAGTAAAAATTTTGGGATGAAGTACAAATAAACAAATAATTAAGGAAGAAATTGTTTTTAACAGGTGCATGCATTTTATTTTAAACAAAACGGAATGATATTTCTTTAGAGAGAAGCAACTTTTAGAAATGGCATGCTACGTGCCATGAGTGTCTTTCTAGAAAGAATGGGGGTCACGCCATCGTTTTCTATTCGCTAAAAATCAATAGTATTAGTATGTTGTTTTCTATTTTCCTGTATGGGGACAAAGATTATGAGATTTTCTTCAAGCCATATATATATATATATATATATATATAGAGAGAGAGAGAGAGAGAGAGAGAGAGAGAGAGAGAGAGAGAGAGAGAGAGAGAGAGAGAGAGAGATCTAATTTCATTCCAACGACCAAAAAACATTCCGTAAAGTTAATTCTCCAAATTTCCGAGCATCATTTTCTCGATAATAGGGTTTGGCGTGGAAAGAAAGTACGAAAAAATAAAGAAAAATAACTTTGACCAAAAGGTGTTCGAAAAGAAAAAACATGTCGACCATGTACCCGAACTTTGGGAATAAGTAACGCACTTCCAATTTTTGCTTCAGTTGTAATTTTCAAGTACATTTAGTAAAAATTCATAAAAATTATTTAAATTAAATTATTCAGTAATAATTTGCTGCACTTGAATCTAAATTGTCATGTTTTCTCGCACTTTACATGGTAAGGAATTGAATGAGAACAAGAGAGAATCATTATTGTCTTAATGGGTTATTTTTTGACCTAAGCTACATAAGAGAATCAACCCTCTTTGTCACTACACACCAATCGATCTTGGTTATATACTGTCATATATTTTTTTTTATATCCTTATCTAGAGAGAATAAAATATTTTACTTTGGGAGCAATTCAAGAAGAAGTTCCATTTTGGTCACCCTAAACGAAGTTAGTGGGAGTTGTTTGCAAACTAGTAAACAAAGGGGGGCCAAAACTGGTCAAGATATGTATCTTTTACTTGTCCCCAAAGTAAACAAAAAGCTAAGGATTGTTATCCTTTTTCCTTTGCAAAAACGCATGTAAATGCTCTGTTTTGGCTTTGGTCCCTGTGTTGTCCTCCGCAAACCCGCCAAAAAGAGCAATCTTGCTCCATCTTCAACCATAAAATTACATGGAACAACATACATATAGTTTGGAACTTGGATTGGTTTAATGATGGGATTGGTCCAATCAATTGAAATGTGATAGTACTGAAATTTCTCCCCTTTTTTACATGTTAGAATGCGTAGTTCTAAACATACAAGAATTTTAACATTTACCAAATAAAGTGGTAGATAATGATTAAAGATTTTTTTTTTCAAGTTTTTCTTAAATTTAGACTATTTATTAAATGTTTTACACGTAAATTCGTGAAACTAATTTTATCACAATTGTTTATAAATGACGCGGGACGTCTATTTCCATATATTTAGGAAATAGACTAGACTTGACCCCATAATTTTAATTGTTTGGCTCCATGAATAACCTAGAAATAAGGTTATCATTCAATCACTCTTACTAATTAAAATTACTAGCTTTGCCTTCATGTCAAAATTAATCTTCCATTGGACTTAACGCAAGTGGCGTAGGAACTTTGTATGCAAGTTTGTCTTGGTCGTACAAGAGTTGGGTAACTTTTTAGGTTTTCTAGCTAATTGGGTAACAAAGCATTTGGAAATTGGATTTTCCCACTTGTAGTTCAACTTAAGGAGAAAAATCAAGTCAGGCGGTTTCTTTTTCTTCTCTCTCTCTCTCTCTCCTCTTTTATTTTTGTCTTGTCTTTACCCTACGATGTAGCCTAGCGCGCTAGCGACAAACAAAGCATTCTTGTTCCGTCGGCATCAAACGCCCGCAAAACTCCAAAAGCATGAATTCAAAGACGGCAAGCCATTTGGTCACCAATCTCTCTCCGCTTTCTTTACTTATGAGGGGAAAAATAATCTTTTGCTAACTTTCTAGATTGCTTGGTGCTAAGTTATTTTTGAAAAAGAAAATATGGAAAATGAAGTTAGTGGGCCAATATCCTAAATACTTAATAGACACTTTAAATTTATGGCAATCACATATGATAACACGTTAGGATCTTAATTATGGAATCCCACACTTTAGCGCTGCTCCCATTTGTTTTTTTTTTTTTACATAGCCTTTCTTCTCTTTTATTCGCACCTCTGGCTAGATTTAGATATCAATCTAAATTGACCCGGTTAGTTTACTGTTTTTGTTCCACTTTATCAATAATCATTATCACTTTTTCACCGATTTTTCTTTCTTATTCTCCTTTAGAAAATGTTTTTACCATCATAGTAAGAGTATCATCTGATTCATCTGAAACTCTACAATTGATAAATTTAGATGATCCTTTTCAGCATTAATAGGTCAAACAAAGGCCGGAGAGTGAAAAATAACAAGTATTGATGATGAAGTGTTTTTGGATAATAGATGAAGTGATCGTGTCAACTTTTTATTTTTATCTATTTATTTTATTAGACTTTATGCTAATTGATCTACCATTAAGTATTGATCAGCCTTTTATTTGGTTGGATCAACTATTGTTCGTTTTGATTTGGTGATTATCTATCTGGGTTTTATAATTTCAACTATTTGTAAGTTACCTATTCTAGATTTATTTTGGTTTACATAGAAAGTTTGACTTAATCTGATTTTCTTTCATTTATTCAGTATCGCAATAATAAATACTTCCTACGCCCCATAATAGATGAAACGTTTATCTAAATACAGAAATTAAGGTATTTGTGTAGTAAAAGTTTAAATAATAAAATTTTTTTTTTTGTTTTGTGCAATGAGAGTTTAAATGAAGATTTAAAAAAATTCTTTATTTAGTTTAGTGTAGTGGGAGTTTAAATGATGGTAGTAAGATAAATTATAAGTTGAAAACTTTATAAAATAAGAAACATTTTATTCTTTTTGGGACATCCAAAAAAGGAATATGTTTTATTCTTTTTGGGACAGAGGAAGTAACTTTTTAGTGGTCAGTTTTATATTCTTATTGTTTCTTAGAGTCTTATGCCAATTTTGGTTTTTAAGATACCGCTTGACTCAATTTTGATTGGAATGAAACATTTTTCATAAAAAAAATGACATAATATTTTATTTTCAATCATGTTCTTGTAAATTTAGCATTATTCTTTGACAAATAAAGTATTACCTTACCTTAGTTGTTCAAGATAGGTAGTATTTAATGGTTAAAATGCATTATTGTTACATATCAAAAAGTCTTAACGTTTGATCCTTATTTCTCCCAAGCCTCTCTCAGTCGTACCAGATAAAAAAGTGGGATTTTCTATGAATCCCGGTTCACAATAAAAATTATAATATCAACTTTTTCTGGTTTGATCAAATCTAGAAGTTTGCTACGCTAGCGAGTTAGTGCCACAGTCGATTTTGGCTCAAAATTAACAAACTCCATATTCTAGCAAATTAGGGTTTGTTAACTTGTTTATATTGAATTTAGAACAAGCCGACTTCATTAGCCATCGTAGACCCAAAGAACCAGAAAAAAAAAAAAAAAAAAATTTCTGTACTAGACATTCCTGGAAAATAGACTGAAAGATATTAGTGTCTTAAAAGAATAATCCAAGCCCGGCCCAAATATTCATTCCCAGATCATTATGAGCACGAGTTGGAATTAAAATTGAACGCTAATCGTTCAGTAGCAAGCTCAATGGTAGGGCAGCCGGCCATTCACTGATGGGCTGTGGATTCGAATTTTGCTCATTCCCAGGAACTTGCAGATAAAACAAAGCATCGTAGGAGTATCTCTAATAATTTTTTCCTTTTTCTAGATTTTCTCTATTTTAAGGAATATTAAGTCCATTTTCACTCTAATAACTTCCGGATCTCATTTTTTAAATTAGAAGAGAATGAGATAGGACAGGATCTTGTCTCCTATATTTTTAGAAACTTTAAAAATTTTGGGGAAAAAAAACAATAAATTTTCATGTTTCTCATTTATGATTTGCATTTTAAAGGATAATTAAATGGCTGCGAACAGAAGTATATAACATACAATGGTAATTACAAAACTATCCGGGGATAAAATCTTAGTCAGTCCTAAAACTTTTTACATTTTACCAACAAAGTCCTAAAATTCTTTGATTTACCAAAATAGTCCTAAAACAATGAAAACATTAGCTCTATCAATCCTAATTTAGATATTTTGCTAGGTGGCAAATAAAAAAGCTGAGGTAACACATAACGGACGTTTAAATGGTGACTTGTGAACTTTTTTAGTTGTTCAGTAGCTCTAGGGATTTAATTGCACAAAACAAAACATAAGAGTAATTAAAACACTTATTTTCCCATTTTTTATCTTCTTCACCACTTGTCACCGTAACCCTTTGTTCTTCTCCTATCGCCTCCGCTATCCGCCATCACTGAGAGAGATGGAGAAAGGCTCAACATTTTAATTGACCATTGAACGAAGACCATTAGACAATGGCCATTGCCAACCACTACCACTCATGCTTGTCCACTGCCACAATCCATCTTCGATCTACCAAAAACCCAAGCATTGCCCCTGGCTTTATCATCATTTTGCCACAATGAAGCTCCACTAGCATAGCTGATGGCCATCCTAAGCAAAGATCCTCGCTGGCTATTTCTTCTATCCCACTGATCACACGAATCAAATAAGAAGCCAATGCGATCCATTTGTAACTATTGTCAATTTAGCATCATCGATGGCTGGTGACGCCTAGGAAAATTGGCCTCTAGCAAGGCAAGACATCCACAACAAGCTAGATTGGTTGGCAGTGATGGAGCAACAACAGAGAAGCTTGACAGTGTTTGAAGGGTGTCAACGGCAGAGGGAGGACGTTAGGGTGTTGGTGGGCAAGGGGTGACTAATTAGGGGCCAAAGAAGTTGTTTTACTTTTTTTTTTTTTTTCTTTGCTAGAAAATTGGGGTTTCATAGTTACGGGTTAGATCACGGAACTATGTGCATAATTGCAAACTCACCCTCAAAATAAAAAAGATAGTTACATGTAAACATTTAATAGCTATTATGTGCCATGTAGCGAAATCTCCAAATTAGGACTAATAGAACTAACAATTTCATAATTACAGGACCACTTTGACAAGTAGATTAGTTTTAAAACTATGTTGGTAAAAAGAAAAAAGTTGAGACTAACTAATATATGATCCCAAACTATTCGGCCAAAATAATTGATAAGAACAACATATACATAATTTATATAAGAGTTTATACAATTATTGTGAAAATTATACTATGCCATACTGCATTAGTTAAAGCAGAGATGCTCAATCTGCATTTTGCACAAAGGTAAGAAAGTAATTAATAAAGAAGAAAATGCAAAATTTTACAAAATAGAAAAGCTGTTAGAGTTGAAGATAAAAATTATAGAGATTTTAGCTTTAGGAAAATCCAAGCACAAGTAGTCTACTAATCTCACTCAGCAGCTCCTGCAATATTTCCAGGCAGTGAAAGGCTGGAAGCAAACTACATATGCGCCAACCCTTAGTAGGGCCTGAAACGCATTACGTATATGCTCACCTTTAGTGTGTTGCTTGTCTTGGCCGAGCAAAGGCTACAGCCGTCTGTGCAGCAACTGCGATGTTGTTTTTAATGAGCGCAATGTCTGAACTTAATTAAAAAAGACTTGTTGCACACTAAGAATGACATGCTTTTATGAAGAATAAACTGTCAATATAAGATACCTGCTATAACGCAGCAGATTGTGGACAGATCAGCCAGAAACTTCAGTAGGGTCATAAACATAGACATAAACTGATGTTAAAAAAGGATCTATGAAGCAAATGATGGTCCAGTTAATTCGGAAACTCTAGTCAGGACATAAGGAGTCTCAGCACTTATAGTTATTTTATTCTCCCCGGAAACAGGGCTTCAGTCACATATGACTGCAAGAAGTGAACATAAGACAGATGTTGGAACAGAACAAAGCTTCAACTTGGTTTTTCTAGTGGCAGTCTGTATTGCGGACTCGACTAATTACCAGAAGCTGAATGCTACGCTGGGGTTGGAACTGCAAATAGTAATCCATTTTCTAGATTAAGTTTCACGTTAGCAACTGCAATTAAGAAACCCCAAGTCAGAAGAGAGCCTCAAAAAGATATCTTGGAACACAAAATCCATCACTTGCATATTAACTGAGCACATTACTCTGGGTGCCTGATTGATAGCATCAAGAATGAAAAAAAAAAAAAAAACAAGTTAGCTGAAGGGAATTAACTGATCAGATATTAGCATTTTTATTGAAACACATAACTGTAAACAAGTTTCATCATATTACAGCAAGTAACGCATGTTACTCTAACAGGGATACAGTTGTTACCACATTTATCCTCCATGGGCAAAGAGGCCTCACCGGAATTCAAAGCTTTAATTGACCCTTTGACTTAGCTATAGGAGATTTTTCCACTTAACACACCCCCTGACATGCAGGCTGGTGAGAAGAGTAAAAATGAGCCTACCACGTGGAAAATGACAACACATAGTTCTGGAAATCCCTATGATTCTGCAGGAAACTAGGACCTCAACTGTGTAGCTCTGATCAGTTCCAACAGGGAAAACCCATCTTAAACAAATATTAAAAGTTGAGTGGGGAAGTGGAGCAAACAAGCAACAACAGTGTACCAGGAAACAGAAAAAAGATAAGAGTAGTGGAGTAGACAAGCCATAGCCATAGATGATGAAATTTGATGTTAGTATTTTGAGACTTGGGAAGTAGACTTTGCTGGTACTTTATAAGATTTTATTACTATCTTGGCGCACATTGTATATATGATTCTATGTTTTTTTTCTATATGGATGTTAGACGTATTTGGTAGTTGATTTTGATATATTTTATGTCTAGAATTAGCTAGTTCACATGCACTAGAGCTTATTGGTTACGCCCTAAAGGACAACCAGGTAATTCTGTCCTATCCACCACAAGGGTGTAGTAGTCTCTAAGACTAACACTATGCACAGGAAGAAATACCTTGTGCCCTTCACAATTTGAACAGAACAGCATTAGGCGCCTACTTCACACTGCCCACACTGTACTTTAGGAGCTATAGATTTGAAAATAAATGTATTATGGTCAAGTCACTGGTTCTCATGTCACACGTTTGAGAAATCAAAAACCAGCTCTCTACGACTTGCTTGTTATAAAAGAAACACAACACAAATCCGAAACATTACGTAATCAAATTCATATTCTCCATAATCTACAACTCAAGTTTGCAATATAAAACAGGACACTGTATCAGAAACACAAATCATTTCCTTTAAAGCAGTAAACCCAAAGGCTCCTGAACCTGAATTTAATTTACAAAACACTCGACAAATGCACGAGCAGGGACCTTGAGTTCAACTTCTAACAGTAACATTCACTTATGTAATGCCTTTTCCATGCAAAATATATCAGATGGGGTGTGAGTTTCATCACAACTCAATAAGAAAGCATTACAATTCTGTCAAGCCAGCAAAATAGTAGCACCAAATGAGCAATAACAGAACCACACTAACAGATCAGCAAGTAATACACTAATCAGCATTATAATTCTGTCAAGCTTGCTGGTTTGAACCTCACCTTGTTCTGTCTTGGCTGTGAAGAAACTGAACAAGCAAGAGTAAACCCGAGTCACTACCAAACCAAATTCATAGCTTCTCTTCAGTTCTTGATAATACCTCTCCTAAATTTCTCAATTAGGCTCTGGACTTCCTAAAATTAGAAGCTGCTACCTCAGACAAGAATTGCTATATTGTAATAATGAAGAAACAATGCGACCAGGAAGCCCAAAACTCCCAGCCAAGGCCAATTCCGCTGTTGTTGCTTTAGTTCTTGGTAATGGCCTTTCTTAATTAGATCAGAACAACACTGTTTTCCAGGTAGTGGGATTTAACTCGAAGTCAACCCCCCTTCTTCTCTCAATTTTTCTGATCACTTAACTTCCAAATCTTGTTTTTCAATTTAATCCACCATATTTCACTTTCTTTTCAATTAAGTCACTTTGGTAACTCTTTAATTCCTACAACACAAACTCAATACATAAGTACTCCTACAACACAAACTCAACACATAAGTACAACATATCATGGCTGACTTAAAGAGACAGTTGTGACATTATTTATAGTGTAGCGTTTGACTTCATTAAATTGTGCACTTTCGCTTTGTGCTACGCCCCTTTCACTTTGGGACCCTTAACACTTTAGTGCGCTTTTCACTTTTTAGAACCTTGTTCCTAAGGTGACTGAACTTTCTTTTCCTTTGTAGTATTCCATTGAAAGTCACATTTGACAACATGATTGTTTGGGATTTTTTTTAAAAGAATAAAAGTTCCAAAGACATTTCAGAACTTTGATTGTACCCCACAATTTTGGATGCTATAAATTATGCTTATTAAATGATAAAAGGTGATGGAAATGGTTGAAATTGGTCACTGGAACCAGAGGACCAATAGAGTGTGTGGTAAACCATAGATGTAGGTATTTAGAGGCTCGATGTTTTGAGGTTTTGGAAAAAAAAATTTTGGATGAAAACATTACAATAAACATGTCAATTAGCTCGAGAGTGAAATTCTAAGTATATGTTGTAACTTGATTATTCTATTTAGAGATAACATCTATTTGTTACGTTATTTTTTTATGCAATTTTGGTTATTATTAAATTATCACAGTTGTTTTTGCTTTTTCTTTATTCTATTGTTTTGATTGTAGTTGTTTGTTCTTTGTATTTTCAATTACTTGATAAGACTATTTTTGACTCTTCATTCTTTGTTCAACTTATGCATCAGAAAATAGAAATCCAAATTAAAAAACAACTACAAAAATTTGAAATATATTCTAGAATATTTGATGAGGTATTTCAGTTTTTGAAACAAAACTTAACTTATAAAGAGAGACAAGTGTTGATTGAAGTCCTTTCTTTCTTTTGCTAGTATAACTTCTCTCCTTTTTTAAGTAACCTAGTTTTGTTGCTTTTACAATTCAGAAATTTGCAGTTGAGCCTACAAAAGATTCTGAAGTGGACCTGTAAGTTCTTTGTTCAGTTCTATTTCGTTTAAAGTATTTTGTTCTTTTTCTTTCAATCTACTCTATCATGTTTCAACTAGATTTTTGTTATCTGATTATAAGGATCTCAAAACAACCATGTAAAAGAAATCATAAACTTGAAAGTCTCTTATAGTAGGTTTAAGCTAATCCATTAAATTTTAGTTTTTATTTAAAGTTGGTTGATGTTTCTTGCAGTTACTTTTACTCTTAATGCGATGCAAAATTCCTGTTGGATATGCTATTTTCACATTGTTGCTAGTCTATCTTCTTGCTGAACTGGCAACAAGCCAACAGAAGAACAATAGTCAGGACAAAGGCGACTTCACCAAAACCACTAGCAAGAAAACAGAAAAAATGGCATGTCTATTACGAACTTAGCATTGCACTAAAAATGAAAATAACTGGAAAAAACTTCAAACAACCTTAAATAAAAACTACAATTTAACAAATCAGCTAAAACATACTATAAGAGAATCCCAAGCTTCTACATGGTTGGAGTGAGATCCTTATGACCAGATAACAAAAATCAAGTTTAAACATGACAAAGTTGAATTGAAAGAAAAAGAACAAAAAAAATTCAATGAAATAGAACTGAATAAAGAACTTCCAGATCCATTTTAGAACCTTTTGTAGGCCTAACTCTAAATTCTTGAATTGTAAAAGAAATAAAACTAAGTTACACAAAAATAGAAGAGAAGTTACACTAGCGAACAAAAGAGAAGACATCAATCAAACACTTAAAGAATTTCTTTCTAAGTTATGTTTTGTTTCAGAAACTAAAATAACTCATCAAGTTTTCTAGAACACATTTCAAATTCTTATAGTTCTTCAATTCGAACTTCTGTTTTCTAAGGCACAAATTAAACAAAAAAACAAAGTGTCAGAGGTAGTCTTATTAAACAATTGAAAATACAAAAACCAAACAGCTACAACTAAAATAAGAGAGTAGAGAAAAAGCAAGAACAAATTTGATAATTCAATAATAACCAAAATTATATAAAAAATAACATGAGCAACAAATCTTATCTTTAAATAGAATAATCAAATGACAACATGCACTTAGAATTTCACTCTCCAGCTGATTGACATGTTCAATGTAATGTCCTTATCCACATTTTTTCCAAAACCGTAAGACATCGAGCCTCTAAATACCCACATTTATGGTTTAGTATTTTCTCTATTGATTCTTCGGCTTCAATGACCAATTTCTACAATTTCCACCACCTTTAACTCTTGAATAAACATGATTTATAGCATTTAAAATTGTGGGGGCAAATACGAAGATTTGAAGGGTCTTTAGAATTTCTATTCTTTTTAAAGAACTACAAGCAATCCCATTGTTAAACATGACTTTAATAGAATATTACCAAAAAAAAAAAGTTTAATTACATAAGGAACAATGTTTTGAAAAACAAAAAACACATCAAAGCGCTAAGGTCCCAGAGTGCAAATGACATAGCACAAATTGAAAGTGTATACCATAATGAAATCAAGGGCCTCATTATAAATAATGTCACACCTATCAGTTTAAGTCAGCCATGATATGTTACACTTGTGTATCGAATTTGTCTTACAGAAACTGAAGAGTACGAAATGATTGTCAACAAAGTGACTAAATTGAAAAGAAAGCAAAATAAGGAGGAATAAATTGATAGAAATAAAGTACTTGATTGAAAAATTTATGAAAAATTAGAAAACAAGATCAAGGAGTTAGGTGATCAGAAACAAGAATCATAGATTCAATCACAAATAATTGAGGAGGAAAAGGATTGGAAAGTGTTGTGGATGAAAAATATTTGTCCTTCAAAAGGAATATATTGTCCATTTTAAAATTGGAAAATAAGAGTCATTTTTGCTCTTGCCTTGGTTTGTGTGAAAAACCAAATGTTTTAATAAAATCGAGATGGATAAAGTAATTTATAAGGGATTCAAAACTCAAACTCATTGCCATTTCTGAAATTTTAGGAAGCAACAGAGCTTATCCTTGGACTAGTTTTTCTTGTGGCTTTGATAAGCAATGGATGCATATGCTGTTAGCTATATTACAATTATTTAATGATTTGAGAATTATACAATTCTTTTTTAAATTATAATTAACATTCTCTGTAATTAATAATAATCAATAGGGTATCTTTCATTTTTTTTTAAAAATATGAACTGATAAAAATGTTTATCTTTTAAAAGGAACATATTGTCACCACATTTTATTATCTCAGGGATGATGCTAATGGTTTTTGTTAAACAAGGCCAGAAATGGGTTGACATATGTCATTTGAAAGTCAAAGACCTTCAAGTTGCTTCAAGACAACAAGTGTAGTCAAACAGACTGGAGCCGAATCAGGCTACTACAGTAGAGTATATCTTATTAACTATGATTAGGTTGATAGCACAATATACATTTTAGTTTCCGCTTTGAGAATAATTTGTATCTACATTATGTTGATTGTTTAAAAGCTTTTAAAACTTTACCTATAAATCAACAAGATCATATTTCTTTTATCGAGTCTAGGTTATTTACTGCATCGAGGTACTTTTTTTATATTTTTTACTAAGTAATTCCAATAAAATTTCAAATAATTGGTAATTTTAACTTTTCTAGTGTTATTATATAATTTGATTTAACTTTTATTGTTTTTTTTGTTAGGAATATATTACTGGGATTGTCTACCTTGAATAATCATGGTGGACATTGAAATATGTTGGATGGAATGGCGACTACTAAGAATATGACACTACTACATAATATGGGGGATATGCATACAATTCATCTGTCATTGTCACTGAGTAGTTTGATTTTTCACTTCTGTTTTGGCCAATTTTTCTCTTAATTGGCTTTTCCTCAAATCTTTGGAATTGTGGTGACCTTGAGAACTTGAAGTGAAAAGGCTTTCTTTGGTGCACCTAAGTCTCTTAAAAATGTGCGTTGTAACCACTTTCTGAAGAAATTCACGTATAGCAAATAAAGGTCTTTCCACCTTAGGTGCTTGAGGTCACTACGATTCTTGAGAATTGAGAAGAGGCTAATTAAGAAAGAAATGGGTTAAAACAAAAGTGGAAAAACCAAACCACTTAGTGACGATGAGATGAATTATATACATATAACACATAATATGTAGTAGTGCCTTGTCCTTAGTGAATGCCATCTTATTCAACAAATTACAGTGCCTACCATCAAACAGGGTGGACAATCTAGGTAATATACTTCTGATACATAAAGCTATAAAAGATGAATCAAATGATAATAACAACACTAAAAAAGTTGAAATTAACAATCATTTAAACTATATTGGAATTACTTAATACAAAAATATGAAAGAGTAATTCCAAACATTTAGCAAGCTAAGTTCGATAGATGAAATCCAATCATGTTGATTCACAGGCAAAGTTTTAAAATCTTTTAAACAATCAACATAAAACTGATGTAAATTTTTCTTGATGCAGGATACTAAAATATACATTGTTCTGTTAACACAATTATAGTCAATAAGATACACTATATCCGCCTGATTTGACTACAGTATATTTAACAATTCATATCGTCTTGAAATAACTTGAATCACTTATAAATTACTCCTTGATCTTGTTTTCTAATTTTACCCCAGTGATTTTCATCTCAATAAGGAAAGAACTAGTTCACTGGGAAAACGGAACAGATTCAGATTTCACCATGTAAAAACGCTAGCGTACTTGACCAAAATTTCGGTCAAACATTTCAACAATTGACAAAAGTAGAAATGCTTTCGACATTGCGATGTTTCAACCAGAGGTTGTTCAGTAGCAAGAGTTCTGAACCTTCCCACGACATGAAAACTTATTGAGGCTAATTTTACCGGACTTGAAAGGAAACATTTTGTTTTAAGACCAATTTACTCTTTTTTGTTACTAATTACGAGGTTGTTCAGTACCCAGAGTTCTAAACCTTCTCACGACATGACAACTTATTCAGGTTAGTCCACCTCTACTAATAAACCAATCATAAGCACCTGAAGATGGCGGTTTTTGTAGGTGATCAATGTCCAATAGGAGAAGCAGAGCCGCTTCCGAAAGGGAACAACCATTGACGCCAAATCTTCACTTCAATCTGCAGAACAACCACCGAGAAGTGTGTATAAGAGAAGCAGAAATCACAGCAAAATGGGCATGGAAGGAAGATAATTGAACCTAATTTGGTTGACGCTTGACGGGAACAGGAAAGAAACTCGTCAACTGTCTTGATCTTGTCACGGGACTGCCAGGGCTCGTCGGTGAGATTTGGGATTCATCAGCTCATGCCTTACGGAGCAGGCGACGTGGTTTGAAGTCGGGACACGGCGGATGTGTGGAGCTCACGCTTCCAGATCTGGGACTGCGATGGAAGGGACTTTAAGCTGATCTGGTGGAAGGGCGTGAGGGATGGGGGACCGTCTGTGTGGGGAAGAAAGCTGCGTCTTTGGTGGTGTAGGATGGGGCGACTAGTGTTACATTCCTTACTCCCAGACAAAAGTGGGTGGAGGAGAAAAGGTGTAACAAAACGAGCTAAAGGAAAGCAGGCCGGTTAGCACATGGGATGGGCATTTTGGCAGCGTCACCCCCTTCTAAATCATATTTACAATTTTGTGCCTACGTACCCACCCACCCACCCAAAATGAACTAGCGCGAAAATGGTATGAGACAGTTGTTCTCTATATTGGCTGGTACTAGGTGTATTGACCTTACTGTTGCGTCACCGTCTAAATATTTTTTTCAACTTTTTTTATTTTTTATATCTTTAGGTAAAATATATTTTAAGTATATGTAATTAATTAATCTTATAATAAACTTTCCGGCATGGAGGCACCGCCGCCAAAAATGGCGCGTTACTTCCACACGGTGTTGTGACGGCCAAGCATCCACCACCTATGGGGTCTTTGTGCTCCTGACGACGTCGATAATAACAGTCCCTAAATGAACAAACCCAGAAAACCAAGGGAAAATGCAAGGATAGGAAAAAAATTGCAACTTGAAATAGCGATTTACAAAAATTAGTTTGGATTCTGACAGAATCGGTTTAGAAAAGGCTAAAGGGGAGAGGAAGACGATTAAAAGCATGTAAGTAGATCACATTTCTGAGAAAAAAAAAAATTTGATCCGAAACTTCGAAGATCGATCTACAAAAAACGGTTTTAGAGAAAGTGAGGGGAGAAAAAGGTCTTAGGAAAATGACCAGGTCTGAACCGATTTCTCTGAAGATCGATCCCTTTGGCTTGTTTAGCTTATTTCAACGTCACAGCAAAGAACCAATTTCTTATTATAAGAAATCGTAAGTTAGTAATACTAAAAGTTATAAATTTTCACTCATTATTGCATGCCATTATTTACTGCCCTGGGGCTTACAGTTACAGGTATATGTGCAGACATTACTTTTTGTAGTGCGTGAGTACCCTGTATATACATTGAATAGAAGACATGGAGAAATCTTCAACAATTTACATTTTCTTATTGAACTGTTTTCTTAAACAACCTATGCATACATTGAATAGAAGATAAATTTTACATCTCGTCCAACGAACGGGTTATGAAACTAGTTTTTTTAAAACTGGTTCACAATAAAAGTTTAATGTCTACTTTCCTCTTTTGTTCAAAACTAGTAGTTTCCTAGGCTAGCGAGTTAGTATTCAAGTTTTTTTTTTCTCCTTTTTGGCAAAGTATTAAAGTTGATTTTGGCCAAAATGTTAACAAACTCCCATATTCAAGCAAAATAGGGTTTGCTTACGTGTTTATATTGAATTCAGAACAAGCAGACTTTACTAGACATTCTTGTGTTTCCACGGAAGAAGAAAAACGAGTGAAAAATATTAGTAGTATATTAAAAGAATCCCAGTCCTGCCATCTACTCATTTCCAGATTCCCTTGTAGCTCGGTGGTAGAGCAGTTGTAGGTTCAAATCTTGCACACTCATAGAAACTTGAAAATAAAACAAAAGCATCATAAGCTGGAAAATCCAACCACAGGTACTCGTATTAGACTCACTTAGCTGCTCCTGCAATATTCCCAGGCATTTAAAGGCCGGAAGCAAACTACAAGTGCTCCTACATTTAGTAAGGCCTGAAACGAACTACATATATACTCACCTTTAGTGTGTTATTAGTCTCAGCTGAGCAAGGGCTACAGCTGTCTGCGAAGCAACTGCAGCGTTGTTTTTAATGAGCGCAATGTCTGAACTTTGTTAAGAAAAACTTGCACACTAAGAACGATATACTTCTATGAAGAATAAAGGACTTGCTGGAATGTAGCAGATTGTGACAGATCAACCAGAAACTTCTCTATGTTCACAAACGTGGACATATAAACTGGTGTTAAAAGGATACTTGAAGCAAGTGATGCTCCTCCAGTTAATTCGGAAACTCTAGCCAGGACGTAAGGAGTCTCAGCACTTCCAGTTATTTTCTTCTCCCTGGAAACAAGACGTCAGTCACATATGACTGCAAGAAGTGAAAATAAGGCAGATATTGGAACAGGACAAAGCTTTAACCTGGCTTCTCTGATGGCAGTCTGTATTGCAGACTCGATTAAGTTACCAGAAGCTGCATGTTTTTCTGGGATTGGAACTGCAAATAGTACTCCTTTCTCTAGATTAAGTTTCACTTTAGCATCTGCAATTAAGAAAGCCCAAGTAAGAAGAGAGCCACAAAAATATATCTTGCAACACAAAATCCATCACTTGCCTATTAACTGAGCACATTCCTCTGGGCTATCTACCTGACATGGTGCCTGATTGATAACATCAAGAATGAAAAAGAACAAGTTACCTGTAGCTGACTGGGAAATAAATCTCTATAACGGATAACAGATCCGAGATTAGCATTCTATTGATTGACATAAGTGTACACAAGTTCCACAGATTACAGCAGCTAACCAATGTTACCCTAACTTGGATACAGTTGTTGGTAAACACTTTTATCCTCCATGGGCGAAGAGGCCTCACCACAACATAAGGCCTTAACTGACCCCTTGACCTAACCATGTCAGATTTTACCACTAAACATACCCCCTCACATGCAGGCTAGTAAGATGATTGAAAACGGGCCTGCCACGTGGACAATGATAATGATTAGGGCTTACAATTTTAATGGGGAAACAACAAACCTTGTCCTCTACTAGCATATTCAAGCATCCAACCTAAAACCAATTACCAAAGGATGGAGAGGCCTCACACTATATAAGGCCTTAAGTGATCCCGTAACTTTGTGGGATTTCACAACTTGACATTACGAATCCCATCATTGAAGTTCATCTTCAAAGTATGAAGTTCTGAGGGATAGAGATGACCATCAGTAATAGAAGCATATTCCAGTAATATACAAACAGCAATTAACTCATCAGCTGCGGTCATTTATTATTATTATTATTATTAATAAAAAAAAACTCATCAGCTGAGCCACATGGGTTGACAAGCTTTTACCTTGCAGCCACTTTTTTCAGTAAAGAAAGCTGGGAATTCGTCAGTTCCATAAGCAGCAACACAAACTCCCATTGTCTCCTATATCATAAAGGACCGAAAATTATTAATCCACTGGCTGTAATTTTAAAAAACAATTGAAACAAACAAACAAACAAACAAACAAATAAAGAAGTGCATCAGCTGTAATGATGCCTTATGTTTTCGAAAGGAGTGCCACATACCAAATATTCTAGTGTCCTGGGGATATCTAATATTGATTTTACACCTGCTGAGAATACTGCTACAGGTATTGTTCCTAGTGCGGTGAGATCAGTTGACACATCCATAGCTGCATCATATGCCAGAGGAAACAGAATTACTAGCGGCTGTTCTTTGAAATGATATGAAGTCTATGCTTCACATTTCACTCATTTTCTATAAACAATCCAGATGATCTCAGAGCAGATGAAAAGGATATGAAAAAAATCATCTTCCATTGCCAACATGTAAGTAGGAGCATAGGACTTACTATTCCCTCTATGTATTCCTCCTATTCCCCCTGTAGCAAACACAGAAATACCAACCTGCAACAAGTTGTACACTACTACATTAGAAAAACCAACCTCCCCACCCACCTACCAAAGGAAGACAAAAAAAGGAGAAAGAAAGAGAAGGATGATATTGGTGTGACTGTGGAGTGATGAACAAAATGTCAAAAAGTCAACAAGTTCACCTTAGAAGCAAAAAACATGGTGGCAGAAACAGTAGTTGCGCCATTCCCTTTGGTTGCCACCTAAAAGAAGATCAGGAATGCACAAATACGTTGTCAACTTGCAAAAAGATTAAACACAAGAAGAAAAGTATGTAAATCTCCAATCTGACATTAATATGTAATAGACAAACCTAAGCAACAACTGTATACAGCATGGTACAACTTTTTTTTTCTATAGCTTCCAAGAAAGTATTTATTGCCTCTGAAAGCTAGTACTAGTAAAACATACCAAAATGCAAAAAATATGTAGTTGATGCTTAAGATTGCATTCAAATGTCCAGAGTCTGCAAGATGCAAATTGTCTGTTACATGTCAGCAAGATTTTTAAGATTACGCTGCTGGAGCTTGTCAACCAAAATTTTTTCACTTGCAAAAAATTTTGTTTAGTCTGGTCAATTTTGACCAGTGGGAACTGGGAAGGGGGTAGCACAGTCACTGTCCTGTAAAGGCAAAATGGAAATCTAATCCAAGACGGTCTATGGTTACTGGCACAGGTGACATGCCAGGAAGTGCCTGTGTTGCAATCCACCCCTCTCTTTAGGCACCAGAAAAAGAAGAGGCTCTTAGTGCAAAAATATTTATAAACCAACAATTTTTGACAGATCAGATACTAGTAGAAGTGCAACAAAGTGAAAGCACAGAAAAGGCTGCAGAAGATGAATAGATCGCCTTTTATAAGAAAAAATTTAAGGGACCAAACAACAATCGAAACAAGATGATACACGGCTCTGTGCTATGATCTTCACCAAATAAAACTGCAAATTATATAGATGAAAGCAAACTTGCATGTCTTTTCCACCATCCCTCTCCATAACCAAAGTAATGAAGATGACTTCCTTAATACAGGGTCTTACTGAACACTTTTTCTGTCCATATCATTTTCAGTTGATCTGATTATGTCTACAAGGCATTGTCAAACATCCTCAATTATGTACTGCAATTGCGAGATACAGGTATGCTACATTTTAACTATCAGCTAGAAAGTTGTTGTTCGTTTTGTTATACAATTTAATTTTCACAATCTCATAGCTGAGAAAATGCGTTCAGTTGTGATAGGTAAGCAAGAGTCAATATGAGATGATTAATCTATTAGCAAGAAAACAATAACTTGAGTTTTCAATAGTTGCTAAAACTTGATTTAATTCAGCAATCGATAACAATCCTTAAAAATTAGAAAAGTTTTAACATCAACTTTTTACAATTTTTAATTAATTTTGTTTTCATGTCCACATAGGCTTGTGAAATTTGTATCTCTTATTAGCGAAACCCATAAAAGTTCAATTATTTTGCCTCAATTTCACTACCCATATATCTCAATATATTATAATATCTTATCTTAACATTTTTCTTTTGTAAATATGTCATAGCACTATTTTTTTCCCAAATATTTTTGGGTTGTTGTACACTTCCCCCCATTGTCAGATGTGAAGCAGGTGAATACCAAACTTGCGTCCTACTCAAACCCGTCAGCAGCTGATAGTTAAAACTTTTTAGCTGATAGTTAAAATGACAACATTTCCCAGAGAATTACAAGCATTGGAAGTTTATTAGAAACTTGCTTTCCATTTGGGCGATTTAAACCGAAACAAGCATTGGAAGTTAAATCGCTAAATTGCTCTTGGAACTTGGCTACTGGCTTTTATAATAAATACAAACTTGTCTATGAGAAAGGCAGTCACTATTAAGGGTACTTACAACATAAGGGATGTCTCTCAAAGAAGTTTTCCGAACTTTTCTTCCCAATGCAGCAAGTTTTTCCATCTCTCCCAAATTAAGTCCTACAGAAAGTATCACATTAGCAAAAGTAAGGTTGATTGAAAAACTGAAAGCAGTTGTTGAAAAGAAACAACCAAATTCACTATAACAAGATCAAAACTTTCATAGCTACTTCTGAGAATTTAAAAGGCAAGTTGGCCAGGAGATTACTGTTGTTATGACCGTGAGGAAGTCCCTTAGGCACAACAATGCAGAACAGTTGACAAGATTTTTGTATAACCAATAAAAACCAAATAATGGTAGGTCAATAACAAGTTGAGCCGCTGTAACAAACTATTCATGTCCTTAAAACAAAAATGAGCTGACCAACTAATTGCACAAACAGATCTGTGACAGAAAGGGTGAAGCTGGAGTACAAAAAGAAGCAAGGGTGTGGTTTATGATCTGGGTCCACTCAAATATTGATACAAAACCAACTGAAAATATCCCAAACATGCTTCCAGGGTCAATTGGTCATTTACTTAAACCTGATCCCCTTGTATGTAAAGCTGAAAAAAATAAAAAGAAAAAGAAAAAGAAGCTGAATAGCCAACTCAACCTATGTTAACATAAATGCAATCTAATTCAGAGAAAACCATACTTTGCATACAATTATAGACGTAAGTAAGAGTATAGTCTCAGGCGGCATAAACAATCTATAAACCCACTTCACTAACTTTTCCTGTCCAACCCCAACAACAAGCAATATAGGCATGGGCTAACATAACAAGCACTACAGTTTCCACTAGACAAGGTTCACACAAGACAGAAGACTCAAATTTTCTAGGAAAAAAGATGCCTTGAATGAAAAAGGCTAGTGTGAATACCTACATGAGGCACCCCATCAAGAATAGCAATGGTAGCAGGAACAGCTCCATTCTGCCTCACAATAGCCTCAACCTCTTTTGCTGTTTCAAAGTTTTGAGGATATGGCATCCCTGGGAACCAAGAGGCCGAGCATCAAAACCCAGTGAATTATTAGAAACGAGCAAACATGACAGAATACTAATATCTGATCAATTATGCTGTGGTGGATTCTTAAGGTAGCAAGACGTAGAAGCCATGATCCCCGTTAAGAAGGGCTTTTTGGAAAAAAGGAAAAGTAGATTTTCACAGAAGCAACCAGTTAAAGCCACTGTGTAGCATTAACAGTAAGCAGATCAATATCAAGGAGATGAGATGGTCTACTACCTCAGAAACCTAGTTTGAGTTTAACTACCAAGGTCTTTTAGTTAATTTTGGAATCGTTTCTGCTATTTTGAAATGTAGAACCTGGGTTTCTCCATATGTAGGTACCAAAGGCTTTTTCTGGTGGCAATAAGATTTGTGACCTTTAAGGCCATCGTAAAAGAACAGGTAAGTTTCCAGTTTTTACCTCCTTCAAATGATTTTTTTATCAGTATAAAACAACATGTAAAACCTAGATTTGATCTCAAAGTTGCTCTGTTTCATTTGCTGGTTGAAACTTAGTAACATAGTTCAGCATCAACAATCTGGCAATAGGCAAACCAAAGCATGGACAGAACATTGATAGGCCGCCAAAAACCAGAAAGGCAAGAATGATAATTACCATGAGAAATTACAGTTGATTCAAGAGCAACAACCGGGCGCCCACTGGAGAGAGCATCAGAGACTTCTGAAGATACCTTCACCAACAGTTCCCCACTCTGCGGAACAAAACAAAGAAATCAGACACTAGAAGAAAATACGAAACACAAAGACACAGTAAACGAATAAAGTTCCAAACTTCGATGTCGCCGTGTTCGAACTCCTGGGCTGTAGTTGTTTGTTGAGATTTGAAAGTCTTTGAAGAGCTGATGAAGACGCCATTTCTTTACTTTGGGAGTTTCCGTCTGATGGAGGCAGAGAAACGGGACGCCCTGAGGCTGACGCGGTCTTGCGAGTTTGGTCTTGTCTTGCGAGTTGTGGTGGCTGGTCTGATGATCAATGAAAAACGTCAATCGACCTGCTAGTGTAGGGCTAAAATGGGCAAATTATGTCCTCGACAGGTTGTCTGAGCAAAGAATGCTTGATTGGGCTAACGAGTTAATTGCACTTGTAACCCCTCACCCTTTATTATCATACTATTTTGGATCATAATTTTGATTTCTTACATAGAAAATCTTCAACCTTATTTAAGTATTTCAATTTGGACATTTTGTGGACAGAAAGCATTAATACTAACTGGAAATGCCACATGTCATGTCAGTGTGGGTGATTCCATCACCTTTATCTCTCTTCCCAACTTTTCACCTCTATCTATTCCTAGCCCTCTCTCCTCCACCTCCCTTGATTTCAGCCTGCCCAGTACCTCCACTCTCTCTCTCCTCCACCTCCCTCCACCAATCTCATCATTCAGCTCCCCTTCCAACGTTGTCATTCTCCATCTTGGCTACCTACTCACCTTTTAACATCTCAAAACAGAAAGAAAGCTAGAACCTAAATCCACTTGATCCTAGTGTTGTTCAACCAAATTACAACCTCATCGAGTAAAATGCCACTATTTCCAACAATATCACAAAAAATATACTTGTTATTAGAGGAAATGAGACCATTGCTCTATCAATAGAATGCTTCACTTGCCCAACCAAATCCAACATTATATTAGGATGAAACATTTTTTTTCTAAACCAATCACGCTAGCTCCTCCTAAAGTCCAACCAGTATAGATAAAATTGAGGGGATCTGAGCGTTACTGACAATGAATTTGAGGACCTGGTTCTAATATCATGATGTCTATACTTCCACTAGGTAAAGTGGCGCCTCATGCAGGTGAAGTTTGCTTCTAGTAGCTGCTCTATCTTTTGCTTAGATTTTTTCTCCCCCATATCAATGGCCATGAATTTTAGCAAAGTAGAGTTGAACATTGGCAGATACTGAAAAAATATGCTCGGCTGGAGCTCCACAACGGCTAGTATAAGGGAATGATGAAGTATAATTTGGCAAGCCAATGTACTAACAAATGCCAGGAGAAGGAGAATGATGGGGAGGGCGTACAAGTAAAAGGTCGAAGCAAGAATGGGGTTCTAGATCAGTATGCAATGTTCAGACTCAATCTTGCTAAAAACAAAAATGACGTACAAGCTAGTGTTGGGAAAGCTAAAATTAAGGGAGGCGGAGATAGGGGAGATGGGATAAATGGTGGGTATTGAGAAGGAATGAGTCACCGAAAAACGGTAGAGGTTAAACTTGTGTTGACAACCAATTTCGTCCGGGTGTTTTAAAATTTTGAAAAAAATTTTATTAAAATAAATTAATTTAAAAAAATATATATATTACTATTATTATTAAAAAAAATTTAATTAGTTTAAAATATATTTTTGTTTTGTGAAAATTTGATTTAAAATGATATATGTGTGAATATGTGTATGTTTGAAATAAAATAAAATTTCATGAAAAAAAATGACAAAAAATTAAAAGTTTGAGGTAAAAATGACAAAATTGAGAAGTTTCGGAAAAAATTGACAAATTCTAAAAGTTCCAGGAGCATTTGGTAGTTTGTCACATAAAATTTTGAGCCTGCCGACGTTTTTGGCTCAAATTGACAGAAAACGACAAAATTGTCAAAATCAGAAGCTTCAGGAACTTATCCTGAGGCTGAGAGACGTAAAGGACTAAAATTGTCATTTTACCAATTTAAGAGATAAGTTTGAAATTTTTTATTAATTTATCCATCAACAGTTCAGCCAAACTTCCTCTATAAATAGCCCCCCAAATTTTGTGCTGAACACAGAAAAAAAATAGAAATGAAGCTTAGAGCTCCGTTTTGGAAAAAGAAAAAATTATAGCCTAGGTCCCTGGCCCTCTTCTCTTCCTCTCCAGAAAACCTAAACCTTCTCTGACCCTTTTTTTTTTTTTTTTTTTTCTCTCCCCCCGCGCGCGTGCGTTCTGTTCTTCACGTTTCCAGAATTTCAAATTCAGTTTTTAAGGGTACAACTCTCATTTAATCCTTCATCTTTTCAATTTTCTTTCACTTTGGTCACTAACCTTTTATTTTGTTCTTGCAGAATTAATTACTAACTCTTTTATATTTACTTGTTTATTTGTTGTTGTTATTATTACTAACCTTTTATTATTGTTGTTATTATTATTAACTTACTTCACTAACTTTTATTATTATTGTTGTTATTGTTGTTAACAATTAATTTAACTAACTTTGCTAACTTTTTTTATTGTTATTAACTTACTAACTTACTAACTTACTAACTTTTATTTTTATTGTTACTAACTTTTGCTAATTATTACAATTCATGGAAGGTTATACCTCCTATTTTTTTATTCTTTTAATGGATGGCCAAAAAGCCCCATTTTTATCATTGTTTTTTAATATTTCTTTATGTGTTTTCTCTTTATTTGTTTATTATTTAATTTATGCATCTTTTACTTTTTTTTTAAATGGATGTCTAAACCAAAACAAAAAGAAAACCTCCACTTTATTCATTTTCCTTTATTTACTTTATGCAAAAATTTTATTTTATTTAAAAAAAAAAGAAATTAATCATGAAAAAAAAATAATATAAATAAGTAAATGATAACTAATTAAAATAAAATCCTTTTATGTGAATAATTAATTTTATTCTTTAAGACTAACATAATATTTTTTTAAAAAAAGCTAATTATCTTTTATTATTTCTTTAAAAAACAATAAAAAAATAATTAATTAACTTTTTATTCCTTTTATTAAAATTAAATAAACATAAGTAAATAATCACAAAAAAAAAATAAAAATCATTTCTTTTTAAATATATCTTTAAAAGTAGCAATAATTAAAATTTAATAAAAATAATAATAAAAATCCAATAAAATTATGATTAAGATTGATAATTAATTAAATAATTAAAATTTAAAATTTAATAAAAATTAAACTCCATGTCCAAATGATCCGCCAGGATCCAATGGTTTGGAGAATAAAATTTTTTTTCAATAAAAATAATAAAAATTAAAACAAAACCTTTCTTTAATAAAAGAAGCATATGAAAAATCAAAACTTTTCTTTTATGTTTAAAATATACATATAAATTTTTGGTTTTCTTTATTAAATAAATAAAAATCTTAATTAAATAATTACTTTTGGTTAATCTTTTATTCAGAATAAATTATATAAATATCAAGACTTTTTATTTTATTTTTAATACACATATAAATCATTAGATTTTTTTTAAATAAAATCTTGATTAAATAATTACTTTTTGATTATTATTTTATCAAATAAATAGAATAAACATAAAATAAATGTCAACTCTTTAATTTCTTTACAGATTTTTGATATTAAATATTTAAAAATTATTTTTTGATTCTTTTATAAATTGAGTAATTATTTAAATAATAAATATCTTTCATTAAACAAAGAATCTTTCAAAACTAAACTAAAAGAATAAAAAAAAAAAGAAAAGAAAGAAAAGAAAAGTAAAAGAAAATAAGAAAGAATAAAAATATAAAAAAAGAAAGAAAGAAAAGAATAATAAAATATAAAAAAAAATAAAAAATATATTTAGTTAATATTAAAGACCATTAACAAATATAAAATTTCATAAATAAAAAGACTTATAAATTTATTAATTAAACTAATAATTAATTTAATAATAAGAATTAAATAATTACGATTAATTAAAGTAATTTCCATATCCGGATGATCCAGCAGGATCTACGGTTTGGAAAATATCAAACTTTTTAAAATAAATAAATTAAATAAAATTGTTTAAAATTTCACCAAATTCCGTGTCCAAATGACTCGGCAGAGTCCATGGTTCGGAATCAAAATCTTCCGTGTCCAAATGACTCGGCAGAGTCCATGGTTCGGAAGTATAAAATTTCATACAAATTAATTAATTTAAAAATCCACATTTCGACTAATCCAGTTAAAATTTCTAATTTTGAAAATTAACTGAGAATTATTTAAAAGCAAAGCAAAACAAACTTAAAATCAACTAAGGTGCCAATTTTTGGGCGTTTTAACAAAGTTGTTTTAACGTAACCGTACTCCCGATCCCCGAACTCTCGCAGACCAATTTTAAGGTGACCAATCGACCTAAGAAAACTGATTGGTGGCGACTCCCGAAAGCTGCGACGTTGCCACAGCTTGGCGACTCCACTGGGGACTCCACGTTAGTGAGTCGAGCCTAAAGTTGATTTGTTTTGATTTACTTTGCTTATTATGTGGATTTATATGTTATATTTACTTATTCTAAACATGCATAATGCATTCACAATATGAAGCTCTATACCCGAGCTTCCTTAAATCAAACACGATTCTTTCTAAGCGGAATTGGTGTTGTTGTCCTTGAGAGGCCATGGTCTCCAAGCCTTCACCGGTTTCAAAGTAGCAAAGTAGTGTATTGCCTTCTGAGACGGTTAGTCTCTGCATGGGCCCACGAAAAGCTACGACTCGAATTAATCCATTCCTTACATAAACCCTAGAGGGTAAGGAATCGGGCTGTCACTATAATTTAGTGACGGGATTCGGGAACTATCCCTTGCCTTTTTGATAAGCCACCTTATGCATATAGAACTCCCCACTTAACAATAGAACTGACCATAGAATTTCTACCATTTTACCAACGCCATAAGCATATCCTTGTTATGCTGTGTTGTTACTCTACACTTTTCTTTGTTTGGTTTTAACTTGTTTATCCATAATAGTTCATGAGTTGTTAATTGTTATTTAACTTATTAATAACCTTATCTTTCTTTTCTTGTACTTCTGTTTTGTGCAATTACTCTTCATACATCAAAACCACGCATTAAACTTTGCTAACTTTTTGGTCTTTATAATGACAACTAAAAGTCTTGAAGTTCCATGATATTGGATAAGCAAACTCACTCATTGCATGCATTCCATTACATTAATCACGTGCATATAAAGTCTGATAAAAATAATCTCATTGCATGCATTCCATTACATCAATCACACGCATATAAAATCTGATAAAAATAATCTCATTGCATGCATTCCATTACATTAATCACATGCATATAAAATCTGATAAAAATAATCTCATTGCATGCATTCCATTACATCAATCACGTGCATATAAATTTTGATAAAAACATAATCTCATTGCATGCATCCATCACATCAATCATATACGCATAGAATCTAATAAAATAAATATTCCTTTAAAAAGGTAAAATTGGACCTCAACACCGATATTCAACTCGGCTCCAAACAAGATTAATGGCAGAACAAGCCGAAGGACATCTTATAGAAATGGAGTCCAAGATAGAAAGTATGGCAGAACAGATGAGACAATTCATGGAACTAATCAAGGAGAAAATAACTCAAGTTCCCATCAAAGAAGCACAAGATCCCACTTATCCTCCGGGATTCACTCCGCAACGAGTCTCAGTCCAAGAAAACTTGTTTCAGGAACCAGGACAGTCTGCTAGTGTTCACCTGAAACAAGACACTGTGTATGAAGAGAAGAAGACACCACCAAAGGAAGAAGGAGAATCTCAAAAACTCGAAACAATAGAGAAGAGACTGCGAGCCATTGAAGGAGGTAATATATTCGGATCTCTCTCAGTGGATGACCTCTGCTTAGTGCCAGACGTCATAATCCCTTCGGACTTTAAAGTACCGGATTTCGTAAAATACGACGGAACGAGTGATCCCATCACTCACATCACACTGTTCCTAAGGAGACTACAACCACTCACAAAAGATGAAAAGGTGTGGATTGCACTTTTTCAGGAAAGTCTCACAAAATCAGCATTGCAGTGGTATCTAAGTCAAGGACCAAGAAACATCAAAACTTGGAATGACCTTGCTCAGGCCTTCATCGGCAACTATAAACATGTTATGGACTTGGCTCCGGATCGCCAAACTCTCCAAAACATGGAGAAGAAAAAGCCAGAAACTTTCAAGGAATATGCCCAACGGTGGAGGGACTTAGCTGCACAAGTTCAGCCACCCATGACAGAAAAAGAAATGGTCACTTTGTTTGTCCAGACACTGAAATACCCATATTATGACAAACTCATTGGCAATTCGGCAACTAATTTCTCCGATGTTGTCATGTCTGGAGAAAGGATCGAGCATGGGATTAGGACTGGGAAGATTGCTGAGTCCTTTAGTGATCCTATGAAAAGAGGAGGACCATCCAGAACAAAAGATGAAGAAGTACAACAAATAGGACGCGAAAGAGGGATTCCCCTCGTAGGTACTGTGGCTACCGGTCCTCACCTATCCTATTCTGCCAAAAGGCCCAATTATTATCCTACCAATAGGCCCAATGACTATCCTCCCAATATGCCCAATGATTATCCTTCCAATAGGCCTAATGATTATCCTCCCAATAGGCCCAACAATTATCCTCTCAACAGGCCTAATCAGTTACGGCCACCTGTTCCGACTCCTCCAGTACCCACACAAAAACCAAAAGAAGTTTTTGCACCAATTCCCATGACTTACACTGAGTTGTATCCAAAACTCATAGAAAGTCAACTTATCCGTCCAATTCCTACAAATCCATTTGGACCCCCATATCCAACGTGGTATGACCCCAACATAACTTGCCCATATCATGATGGCGTTCCAGGCCATGGCTTGGAAAATTGCACAGCATTGAAACGTATAGTCCAACAATTAATCGAATCAAAGTGGTTGGACTTTTCCGATGAACCGAACGTCACTCACAATCCACTGCCGCCTCATCAAGAAAAACCAGTCAATGTGATAGAAGAACACCGGCTGATGAAAAAGTCAGTCAATGATATCATAACCCCTCTTAAGCATGTATATTCATGCCTTGTGAAAGAAGGGATTATCATGGGAAAGCCTTCTTTTGGACATGAAGAAGTTGAAGATGAGGAATGGTGCAACTTTCATGACAGTAAGAGTCATTCTATCCAAGAATGCTCAGAATTCCGTAAGAATCTGCAAAGACTCATAGACTCATCCCAACTTATCGTTTTTATGATGATGTGAATGTGATCATTAAAGAACAAGAAGTCAATGCTATACCAATCTCAAAACCTACTCTTAAGCCGTCAAGTCCCAAGGCCATTCCTCTACAAATCAAACAAAACCGAGGTCAAGCTGCTAGGCCCGATGTGATTGGTAATTGAAAGTGAAGATTTTGAGCTGGAATTACATTGATTTTGGAAGGGCTCCAAGTCAGATCTGACCTAACAGTCCGCATACATTTTCGAATGACAGGGAATCCTTTGAATAAACTTGTATCTTTGAAAGCTTGCAAAAGTAATCTAATAGTAAAAATCTCCTAGATTTAGTCCAGAATCTAGGGTGTAGTCTTTGTTAGATGGACACCTGGTATTCTTTCTGGTACAACAAAAAGATGTAATGCGTGCATTCTACTACTTTCCATTTTTACACTCTTTGCCATTATACTATCTATTATTGCCATCACACTTTACTTTTTGACAACTGGTAATTCTTTTTGTTCTCTAACAAAAAGATGTTACGTGTACATTATACCACTTTTTAATTCCATTATTACATCTACATATTGTACCAATTTTTACCAAAAATTCAATTATTACACCTACACATTCTATCACTTTTTACCAAAAATTCTGTTTTTACATCCATCTTTCACTCCTTTCCATTATACTATCCATTATTGCTATCATACTTTGCTTTCTAAATGATACTACTCGTGGGTGAAAATAAAAAGTTAAGGAAAATTTGATAGTAATGATCTTGAAAGTGCTGCCAAATCTAGTAAGAAGGATTTCATATGTTGCACCTCAACCCTCAAAAAGAATTCACAGTGGTTATCAACATCCTTGCAAGGAGTCCGGGATTAACTTCCAAAGAAGTTAGCTCTCATATTAAATGACTTCAGTGGCCTCCCAATTCTCACAAATGCTCAATAAAAAAAAATTCCCAGTTTTCCGCAACACAGGTTCCAACAAAGGAAAGAAGTTCATCCCTTCCATCAAAAGCCATTAAAGGGAAAAATCCAAAACAAAAAAAAGAGACTGAGAGCAAACACAAGCAGCTAAGGCCACTTGAATCATTTCACTTCAAGAGGGCTATGATCTCAGTTCTTTGCAACACAAACTCCGAAAAGAGAAATTCATCCCTTCCATCAAAAGACAACAAGGGAAAATTCAAAACCAAAAAGGACTGAGAACAAGCACGAGCAAGCAAAGTCACTTGAGTCATCTCACTTCAAGAGAGTTATCAAGTATGTCATCACCATAGCTCACAAAAAAAAAGGGAAACAAAAAAAACAAAACAAAACAAAACAAAAAAAGAAAAAAAAAAGGCTCAAGTTAGAGCAAAAGAAAGAAAACAAAAAAATGAGCTATGGATTCTAGACTGAAAACCTGCAAAGGCGGTTTAGAACACAAAAGCAACCCTCAAGCCAAGCATACATAAGGACCACGATAGTTGGGGGGCAACAGATGAGGTTTAACTTTCTGGAAAGAGTGGCAAGTTTGAGGTCATCATTATTGAGTTTTTCACCATAATCAAATTTGCTCACGAGTAGTATTAAAAGACCCTTCTTTCAAACCACTTAAACTTAACTTTCCTCAGACTTATCATCCTCATTCAGCTAAAAGACTATCATTGTGAATCATGTTTCTACCTTATTTAATACTGCTCACGAGTAGTATTAAAAGACCATTCTTTCACACCACTTAAACTTAACTTTACTCAAACCTAATATTTACCTCTTCATATTATTCTCATTCAGCTAAAAGACTGCCACAAAAAAAAAACATTCAAACTTAACTTTCCTCACACCTAACATTTACCTCTCGATATCATCCTTATTCAGTTAAAAGGCTATTATTGTGAATCATGTTTCTACCTTATTGCCTTGCACAGTTTATGTCTTCGAGTTAGAAAGGGAAGAATGCCAGGATATTTTAATTAAAAACAAAGACCGTAAATTACTTTGTCAAGCTTTGCAAATTGATGAAAGTTTTTCTTTAAGGCCAAACCATTATTCATTAATGTATGTAGACTTAAAAGTGAGGAGATAACTTGAGTCTTTCTTTAATAAGATGTGGTTCTTGTAAGAGAAATTTACGATCAAGTGCCATCACAAAGGTTTAGAAATGCTCGACCTTCTGTTAAAGGCGAGGTGATACCTTTTATCCACATAAATACCATATTCAGGGGGGCAAAGTAGTCTCTACTAAGTGTAAGAAGAGTACTGCCAAGAAAGAAGCTCAATAGACAAGGGGGCAAGTCTTATGGATCAGAACCTGAGTCTAAGGAAGAGCAATCATTCGGACTGTA
Organism: Aquilaria yunnanensis; assembly: GCA_039654915.1. Taxonomy (NCBI): domain Eukaryota; kingdom Viridiplantae; phylum Streptophyta; class Magnoliopsida; order Malvales; family Thymelaeaceae; genus Aquilaria; species Aquilaria yunnanensis. The sequence goes on from CM077600.1 coordinate 20,948,191, forward strand.
ACATGAGGGTAAACAAGTGTCGACACGGCCACAAGAAAAGGGGCAAAGCAGACATTGAAAGTAAAGCCTTTGATGGTATCAAATCCATGACAATGGATGAGTACCCGAAAGAGATATAAATTATGAGGCGGGCCAACTTTAAAGAAATTGAGGCCAAAATTCAAGAACAAGTCAAAGAAAGAGGATTTTGAAAAGAGTTGGGCTTTTGAGGCAGTGAACAAAAGCTGGAAAGCATAAAGAGATTCAATGATAGTCCAAGAAGGCAATCATAAAGAAGATCCAGTAAAGCAAAGACATGAAGAACTAGATTCACCAAAAATAAAAAATAAAAAAATAAAATAAAAATAAAAATAAAAAAGAACCATCAATTACACATGCTTTGCATTCATGCATTTCATATCATGCATACATAGCCTTTACATAACAAGGGCCAAACGGGAATCACATTCACAGCACAGTTACAGCAGTATAAGCTTAGATCTCAATGTCATCAGCTCTTACCAATCTATCACTGGATACACAGCTAATATGCGGGACCAACCCGCATCAGGAATTTAAGGATAAAGTAGACAATATTGTCAAAAGCTTGGCTACCGATTCAATAATCGAGGCTACGCCTGGAAGGATAGGATTGACGCTAGTTAGTAGTATCCAAGATAAGAGATAGCTATAGCCAAGGATAAGGCAGATATAAAAAAAAAATATAAAGTAGACAATATTGTCAAAAGCTTGGCAATTGATTCAATAATCGAGGCTACACCTGGAAGGACAGGATTGATGCCAGCTTAGCAGCATCCAAGATAAGAGATAGCTGTGGTCAAAGATAAGGCAGACATCAAGAAATATTGTCGTTGAAACTTTGTCAAAAGCGGACAATGAATTCATTAATCGAGGACTGGATCAACGGATAAAAAAAATATCTATCAAAATGAAGTAGGATCTACTTTTCCGGTTAAACGGCGGATACGGTACTCCGTGACTCTCAAGTCGGTTCTCTCAGTTGCCCATAATAACTGATTCCTTCACCCCTTCTTTCTTTTACTTCCTCCTAGAAAATGGATCCTACTTTTTCCGCCTTGCGAAAGTATTTCCCTTCTCTCCCAATGAACATCCTCAAAAAGATCTACCAAGTTCGCTGTGAACGATTAAGAGTTCTGATGCACAAAGGAATCCCTGAAGATGTGCGGTGGTTAATCGAAGCCAAGGTTCGTCTAGCAGGTGAAATCCCAGAGGCATTTGTGTCTCACATGCCTGGTATAGGCAAAAGCTCTTATGCCAAAAAGCGAAGAGCGAAAAGGTTACAAGTCTGCCATAAATGTGGACGGTGGACTTGTAATACTAAATGTCGTTCTTTAGGGATGATCTCTGATAATCGAGAAGATAAAATACGATTCATTAAGAATGGCCTGAGTAAAGACTCGTTGGATGATATCCAATTGACTCTTGAGACGCATTCTTGTGGATCTGTGCAACGTGAACTACTTGGTTTGTAGAGCATTTTTCATGAAAAACGAAACCGTTACAGTCCCGGGAATCTGACTGTAAATGACCCTGTTTGCCAGCTTGTAAGAAAACTGGATGGGAAGCAAATCCTCGACTCATAGAAGCCGTTAATGCCGTTACTGGACGAAAAACCAGTGGAAGATGTGAGCCACAGTCACAATTACTGTACATACAGTTTGTTATATTTGGAAAAGTTTGCATTTTCTTTTGACAGATGTACACGCTCCCCTAAGTGTAATCGACACGTTATCCCTTTTCATCACTATAAATGCGTGTTCTTCCTTCTGATTAAGCAGCGGATAAGATACCCCGTGACTTCTAAATTCGGTTATTCCAGTCTCCTACAATAACTGATTCATTTCCCTCTTCTCTCAAATTCTTCTCTCATCAATGGATTCTACTCTTTCTGCACTGCGAAAATACTTTCCTTCCCTTCCAATAAAAGTCCTTAAAAAGATCTACCTGGCTAGATGTGAAAGAATCAGAGTTTTTACACGCAAAGGCATTCCCGATAATGTGCAGTGGATAATTGAAGCTAAGGTCCGTTTGGCGGGTGAAGTTCCAGATGCATTTATGCCCCGCATGCCCGGTTTAGGTAAAAGCCGTTATGCCAAAAGGCGAAGAGCAAAGAGACTAGGCGTGTGTTATAAATGTGGGCGATGGAATTGTATTACTAAATATCGCTCTTTAGGATACATCTCCATAAATCGTGAAGATAAAAGAAAATTCATTAAGAATGGCCTGCGTAAGGAATCTCTGGAAGATATCCGAGAGACTCTTGAAACGCATTCTTGTGGAAAAGTGCAAGGTGAAATTATCAGTTTATGGAGGACTTACCATAAAGAACGAAACCGTTACAGTTTTGGGAATGTGATTTTAAACGACCCTGTTTGTCAGTTTGTAAGGAAACTGGATGGGAAGCAAATCCCCGACTTATAGAAGGAATTGAAGCCATTACTGGACATAAATCAGTGGAAGATGAGAGCCACGGTCATGATTCCTGTACATATAAGCTGTCATTTGTCTTTTCTTTTGACAATAATGTACTTGCTTCTGTAAGTGTAATTAACGCATTATCCCTTTCATCACTATAAATATGTGTTAGTTATTTTCGTTTCCTACAATCACTAATTTCTTTCTTTGCCTCCTTCATCAATGGAGTCTTCTCTTTCCGCCCTACGAAAGTATTTTCCTTCCTTCCCAATAAATGTTCTTAAAAAGATTTATCAAGCTAGATGTGAACGATTCAGAGTATTTATGCACAAAGGCATTCCTGATAATGTGCGGTGGCTAATTGAAGCTAAGGTTCGTTCAGCTGGTGAAGTTCCAGAAGCATTCTTTCCCCGTATGCCCGGCTTCGGTAAAAGTGCTTATGCCAAAAAAAGAAGAGCAAAGAGGCTAGGCGTTTGTCATAATTGTGGATGGTGGATTTGCGGCAATAAATGTCGTTCTCCAGGAGTGATCACCAGAAATCGTAATGATAGAATAAGATTCATTAAGAATGGCTTGCGTAAGGAATCTCTAGAAGATATCCGAGAGGTTCTTGAAGCGCATTCTTGCGGAATAGTGCAATTTGAGGTTGTTGGATTATGGATAATTTTCCAAAAAGAACGAGATCGTTACAGTCTTGGGAATCTGACCCTAAAAGACCCTGTTTGCCAGTTTGTGAGAAAGCTAGATGAGATGCAAATCACCGATTCATAGAAAGCATTAAAGCCATTACTGGACACAAAGCCAGTGGAAGACGAGGATCAAAGTCACAATTACTGTACGTGCTAGCTGTCGCTTTTGAAATTTTCCTCCCCTTTTGGTAATAATGTATTCACTCCTGACGTGAACCAAAGTCACGATTACTGTACATGCTAGCTGTCGCTTTTGAAATTATCCTCCCAATAATGTACCCACTCCTGACACGGACTACTGTATATAGCTGCCACTTTTGAAATTTTCCTTCTCTTCCAACAATCACGTACCTACTCCTGACGTAAGCTACAGTAGTGACTACTGTACATGCTAGCAGCTATTTTGAAAAATTTCCTCCTCTTTTAACGATAGTGTACCCATACCTGACCAAAGTCATACTCGTGACTACTGTGAATAGCTGGCAATAATGTATCCATTCTTGAAAATAAAATTATTGCCTTATCTCTTCATCTCTATAAATATATCCTCTTTTCTCACAAGGGTAAGGATAGGAATGGAGAAAACCCCAACTCGTAAATCCCGAAGTATTTGTGTATTTTCTGGGGCTTTTCCTGGAAAAGATGAAGAGTATTTAAAAGCAGCCAACCATTTGGGAAGAGTATTAGCTGAGCGAAAAATACATTTAGTTTATGGAGGAGGTAGTGTCGGATTAATGAGAGGTGTAGCATCAGCAGCATCTCTAGGAGGAAGTCAAGTTCTGGGTATTATCCCTGGACCTCTGAAATTTATTTCTGGGGGCACGATTGGAGAAGAATTAGTGGTTAAAAATTTGCAAGAGCGTGTGTTACAAATGCTTTTAAATGCTGATGCTTTTATCGCTCTACCAGGTGGTTTTGGCACATTGGGAGAAGTCTTTCAAATTGCTTCCATGGCCCAACTTAATTTGCATAAGAAACCCATTGGGCTTTTGAATGTTAACAATTTCTTCACAGGTCTGATAGCTTTTATGGATTATGCTATGCAGAAGAATTTCATATCAAGAGTGGCACGGCGAATCATAATATCCGCAACAACTGCTGAAGAATTGCTAGATAAAATACAAGCTTTTGTTCCTGAACCAGATCCAGCAATGATTCAGATAGACTGGACACGACAGTCTTTCCCGACCAGTTCACTCCCATAATGGTCCTCTACTCACCCTGTTGAAGTATTGTGGAAGAAAGAAGCGATCTGATCCGTTTTTCTTGTCCTTTAGTTTTATTATCAGCATTTTCTTTCGCGTTTCAGTTTTTCTTTTCAGGGAATTTCTTTTTATAAGATAGTTTCGTCCATGCTGATATTAAAACCATGCGACAATGCCTTTAGGTTGGAATGGCTGAGTAAAGAGTAATTTTTATTACTCTTGAGACGCATCCTATTAGGTCTACTAGGCATAACATTTTGGGGTAGTTAAGCTTTAACCTTATTCGGATGACATATCTCACAAGGGAATCTATATTTACTGAAGAAAATATTAGATGAACCTTGAATATTGATTCCAAACATCCACTCCATTTACATAATTTGTCAGTGTTATTGTCATCATCAAGATTCACTCGTTTTATCGAAGCCTAATTCTTTGCGCTCGCCAATTATGAAAATTCACACTTTCGAAGAAAATTATTCCAATTTCAATTGCTTTTATATAAATTTCGCTCGAGGTCATAAGGAAAGCTCCTTAGCCTCAAAATCAATTTTCATCATCGGGGTTTTAAGGATGGAACCTTTGCCTCGAAAATAATCAATTTTCATCATCGGGGTTTTAAGGATGGAACCTTTGCCTCGAAAACAATCAATTTTCATCATCGGGGTTTTAAGGATGGAACCTTTGCCTCGAAAACAATCAATTTTCATCATCGGGGTTTTAAGGATGGAACCTTTGCCTCGAAAATAATCAATTTTCATCATCGGGGTTTTAAGGATGGAACCTTTGCCTCGAAAACAATCAATTTTCATCATCGGGGTTTTAAAGATGGAACCTTTGCCTCGAAAACAATCAATTTTTATCGGGGTTGTAAGGATGGAACCTTTGCCTCGAAAATAATCAATTTTCATCATCAGGGTTTTAAGGATGGAACCTTTGCCTTGAAAAGAATCAATTTTCATCATCGGGGTTTTAAGGATGGAACCTTTGCCTCGAAAACAATCAATTTTCATCAATTCGGGGTTTTAAGGATGGAACCTTTGCCTCGAAAACAATCAATTTTCATCATCGGGGTTTTAAGGATGGAACCTTTGCCTCGAAAATAATCAATTTTCATCATCAAGGTTTTAAGGATGGAACCTTTGCCTCGAAAACAATCAATCAATTCGAGGCTTTAAGGATGGAACCTTTACCTCGACATCAATCAATCAATTCGAGGTTTTAAGGATGGAACCTTTGCCTCGACATCAATCAATCAATCCGGGGTTTTAAGGATGGAACCTTTACCTCGAGATCAATCAATCAATCCGAGGTTTTAAGGACAGAACCTTTGCCTCGAGATCAATCAATCAATCCGGGGTTTTAAGGATGGAACCTTTGCCTCGAGATCAATTATCAATCCGAGGTTTTAAGGATGGAACATTTGCCTCGACATCAATCAATCAATTCGAGGTTTTAAGGATGGAACCTTTGCCTCGAGATCAATCAATCAATCCGAGGTTTTAAGGATAGAACCTTTGCCTCGAGATCAATCAATCAATCCGGGGTTTTAAGGATGGAACCTTTGCCTCGAGATTAATCAATCAATCCGAGGTTTTAAGGATAGAACCTTTGCCTCGAGATCAATCAATCAATCCGGGGTTTTAAGGATGAAACCTTTGCCTCGAGATCAATCAATTTTCATCATCGGGGTTTTAAGGATGGAACCTTTGCCTCGAAAACAATCAATTTTCATCATCGGGGTTTTAAGGATGGAACCTTTGCCTCGAAAACAATCAATTTTCATCGGGGTTGTAAGGATGGAACCTTTGCCTCGAAAATAATCAATTTTCATCATCAGGGTTTTAAGGATGGAACCTTTGCCTTGAAAAGAATCAATTTTCATCATCGGGGTTTTAAGGATGGAACCTTTGCCTCGAAAACAATCAATTTTCATCAATTCGGGGTTTTAAGGATGAAACCTTTGCCTCGAAAACAATCAATTTTCATCATCGGGGTTTTAAGGATGGAACCTTTGCCTCGAAAATAATCAATTTTCATCATCAAGGTTTTAAGGATGGAACCTTTGCCTCGAAAACAATCAATCAATTCGAGGCTTTAAGGATGGAACCTTTACCTCGACATCAATCAATCAATTCGAGGTTTTAAGGATGGAACCTTTGCCTCGACATCAATCAATCAATCCGGGGTTTTATGGATGGAACCTTTGCCTCGAGATCAATCAATCAATCCGAGGTTTTAAGGATAGAACCTTTGCCTCGAGATCAATCAATCAATCCGGGGTTTTAAGGATGGAACCTTTGCCTCGAGATCAATTATCAATCCGAGGTTTTAAGGATGGAACCTTTGCCTCGACATCAATCAATCAATTCAAGGTTTTAAGGATGGAACCTTTGCCTCGAGATCAATCAATCAATCCGAGGTTTTAAGGATAGAACCTTTGCCTCGAGATCAATCAATCAATCCGGGGTTTTAAGGATGGAACCTTTGCCTCGAGATCAATCAATCAATCCGAGGTTTTAAGGATAGAACCTTTGCCTCGAGATCAATCAATCAATCCGGGGTTTTAAGGATGGAACCTTTGCCTCGAGATCAATTATCAATCCGAGGTTTTAAGGATGGAACCTTTGCCTCGACATCAATCAATCAATTCGAGGTTTTAAGGATGGAACCTTTGCCTCGACATCAATCAATCAATCCGGGGTTTTAAGGATGGAACCTTTGCCTCGAGATCAATCAATCAATCCGAGGTTTTAAGGATGGAACCTTTGCCTCGAAAATAAATAATCAATCAATCAGTCCATCTTACAACGATAGAACCTTTCCTATCGTTAGAGGTTCTAAGGACCTTTCCTTAACCTCAAACAAATAATCAATCAATCAGTCCATCTTACAACAATAGGAGCTTTCCTATCGTTAGAGGTTTTAAGGACCTTTCCTTAAACCTTACTGTTTGGGCGGTGAGAACATTCTCAATGCCTACCTAAGCCGGACGAAATTTGGTAACGACTTTGCATACATCATGTCCCATGAAGCATGCAAAGGGGGGCAGCTGTTGACAACCAATTTCGTCCGGGTGTTTTAAAATTTTGAAAAAAATTTTATTAAAATAAATTAATTTAAAAAAAAATATATATTACTATTATTATTAAAAAAAATTTAATTAGTTTAAAATATATTTTTGTTTTGTGAAAATTTGATTTAAAATGATATATGTGTGAATATGTGTATGTTTGAAATAAAATAAAATTTCATGAAAAAAAATGACAAAAAATTAAAAGTTTGAGGTAAAAATGACAAAATTGAGAAGTTTCGGAAAAAATTGACAAATTCTAAAAGTTCCAGGAGCATTTGGTAGTTTGTCACATAAAATTTTGAGCCTGCCGACGTTTTTGGCTCAAATTGACAGAAAACGACAAAATTGTCAAAATCAGAAGCTTCAGGAACTTATCCTGAGGCTGAGAGACGTAAAGGACTAAAATTGTCATTTTACCAATTTAAGAGATAAGTTTGAAATTTTTTATTAATTTATCCATCAACAGTTCAGCCAAACTTCCTCTATAAATAGCCCCCCAAATTTTGTGCTGAACACAGAAAAAAAATAGAAATGAAGCTTAGAGCTCCGTTTTGGAAAAAGAAAAAATTATAGCCTAGGTCCCTGGCCCTCTTCTCTTCCTCTCCAGAAAACCTAAACCTTCTCTGACCCTTTTTTTTTTTTTTTTTTTTTCTCTCCCCCCGCGCGCGTGCGTTCTGTTCTTCACGTTTCCAGAATTTCAAATTCAGTTTTTAAGGGTACAACTCTCATTTAATCCTTCATCTTTTCAATTTTCTTTCACTTTGGTCACTAACCTTTTATTTTGTTCTTGCAGAATTAATTACTAACTCTTTTATATTTACTTGTTTATTTGTTGTTGTTATTATTACTAACCTTTTATTATTGTTGTTATTATTATTAACTTACTTCACTAACTTTTATTATTATTGTTGTTATTGTTGTTAACAATTAATTTAACTAACTTTGCTAACTTTTTTTATTGTTATTAACTTACTAACTTACTAACTTACTAACTTTTATTTTTATTGTTACTAACTTTTGCTAATTATTACAATTCATGGAAGGTTATACCTCCTATTTTTTTATTCTTTTAATGGATGGCCAAAAAGCCCCATTTTTATCATTGTTTTTTAATATTTCTTTATGTGTTTTCTCTTTATTTGTTTATTATTTAATTTATGCATCTTTTACTTTTTTTTTAAATGGATGTCTAAACCAAAACAAAAAGAAAACCTCCACTTTATTCATTTTCCTTTATTTACTTTATGCAAAAATTTTATTTTATTTAAAAAAAAAAGAAATTAATCATGAAAAAAAAATAATATAAATAAGTAAATGATAACTAATTAAAATAAAATCCTTTTATGTGAATAATTAATTTTATTCTTTAAGACTAACATAATATTTTTTTAAAAAAAGCTAATTATCTTTTATTATTTCTTTAAAAAACAATAAAAAAATAATTAATTAACTTTTTATTCCTTTTATTAAAATTAAATAAACATAAGTAAATAATCACAAAAAAAAAATAAAAATCATTTCTTTTTAAATATATCTTTAAAAGTAGCAATAATTAAAATTTAATAAAAATAATAATAAAAATCCAATAAAATTATGATTAAGATTGATAATTAATTAAATAATTAAAATTTAAAATTTAATAAAAATTAAACTCCATGTCCAAATGATCCGCCAGGATCCAATGGTTTGGAGAATAAAATTTTTTTTCAATAAAAATAATAAAAATTAAAACAAAACCTTTCTTTAATAAAAGAAGCATATGAAAAATCAAAACTTTTCTTTTATGTTTAAAATATACATATAAATTTTTGGTTTTCTTTATTAAATAAATAAAAATCTTAATTAAATAATTACTTTTGGTTAATCTTTTATTCAGAATAAATTATATAAATATCAAGACTTTTTATTTTATTTTTAATACACATATAAATCATTAGATTTTTTTTAAATAAAATCTTGATTAAATAATTACTTTTTGATTATTATTTTATCAAATAAATAGAATAAACATAAAATAAATGTCAACTCTTTAATTTCTTTACAGATTTTTGATATTAAATATTTAAAAATTATTTTTTGATTCTTTTATAAATTGAGTAATTATTTAAATAATAAATATCTTTCATTAAACAAAGAATCTTTCAAAACTAAACTAAAAGAATAAAAAAAAAAAGAAAAGAAAGAAAAGAAAAGTAAAAGAAAATAAGAAAGAATAAAAATATAAAAAAAGAAAGAAAGAAAAGAATAATAAAATATAAAAAAAAATAAAAAATATATTTAGTTAATATTAAAGACCATTAACAAATATAAAATTTCATAAATAAAAAGACTTATAAATTTATTAATTAAACTAATAATTAATTTAATAATAAGAATTAAATAATTACGATTAATTAAAGTAATTTCCATATCCGGATGATCCAGCAGGATCTACGGTTTGGAAAATATCAAACTTTTTAAAATAAATAAATTAAATAAAATTGTTTAAAATTTCACCAAATTCCGTGTCCAAATGACTCGGCAGAGTCCATGGTTCGGAATCAAAATCTTCCGTGTCCAAATGACTCGGCAGAGTCCATGGTTCGGAAGTATAAAATTTCATACAAATTAATTAATTTAAAAATCCACATTTCGACTAATCCAGTTAAAATTTCTAATTTTGAAAATTAACTGAGAATTATTTAAAAGCAAAGCAAAACAAACTTAAAATCAACTAAGGTGCCAATTTTTGGGCGTTTTAACAAAGTTGTTTTAACGTAACCGTACTCCCGATCCCCGAACTCTCGCAGACCAATTTTAAGGTGACCAATCGACCTAAGAAAACTGATTGGTGGCGACTCCCGAAAGCTGCGACGTTGCCACAGCTTGGCAATGGTGGAAGGATTATGGCATTCTCGTATTTTATTGTATTTTTGTTTCATTTTATCTTTATTTTTTATATCATTGTAGTAATTGATACGTGGGTAGATGTATTTATGGTTTATTGTGCCATGGTGGCCAATTATGATTAACCTTGTGCCACTTTATCATTTTCTGTTTGTACTAACAGTTTTCATTTACAAAATGTCCAAAATGAACATCAAATCAATGTTAAAGCCCAAAATGATACAATAATAAAATGCTAAGAGTCATAGATGCAATTAACCATACAAATAACATTAGTCAAAATCGGAGGCTAATTATGTTTATGACCCCTAACCTTTAATTATTGTACCATTTTGGACCTTAGCCTCAATTTATTGCATAGAAAGTTCTTAACCTCGTTTAAGTATTTTGTTTTTGACTTATAGATAGAAATCATTAGTATAGATAGAAAATGAAACGTAGCACGCTAATGTAGATGATTTGGCACAGTGGCATAATGAATCAACTGCTAGAAATGATGTGGAAAAGGAAGACAAATAATAATAATAATAAATAAAAATATGAATAAAGAAAAACTATTATGATGATGTGGCAAAGAAAGGAAAATATGAAAAAGAAAATAGAAAACATGAATTGCCTAGAATCCGATAATCCCCTCCACGGTCTACCAAGTCCAACCACCAACAGTCCCCTCCACTCCTGCCATCGACTCCCACATCCTTAATACCTACCGTTTTTCTCATATCTCCTATCTCTACCTTCGTTAGAATCATTAAGAGTTGCCACCTCCCATTTGCTTCCCTACCCAGATCGGTGCCCTCACCCCGCCTTATGCCAATGTTGCATCTCATTTGCATCTTGTTCGTACACACTCGCCATCGGAACCCAGGTCATAAAGTTACAGATCTCGATTTCTCTAGGTTTCAATTTCTTTTACCTAACTCTAAACTCATGGCTAAACCCAAGCATTCACACATTCATTCCTAAAAATCATTGAACTCAATGCTAATCCTCATCATGCTCATCATGTTCACCTTCATCATCTTGATTCTTCTTACTCTTAGACTTAGCTCGATTCTCAGAAGTTCTAGTGATTTGCCCAAAGCCAATGATTTTGAGCTCGACCGTGCATAATACAATGCATAAGTAAGTGTTTTCTTCATTTAACTTAAGGTGGAGATTAGCAATTTTGGGTGGCAATCTGATTATTGGGTTTTTTTTAGTTATTTTACTCAATTGCAAAAGTAAGGGAGACAAACAGATATATGAAAAGTGGGCTGACTTGATCTCTTGGGAGCTTAGAGCTTTCATTTATCATAATTTCTTGGTAGGTGTTGATTTTTGTTCCCTCTCTATTTTTATTAATGGCATTAGGATATGAGAAACTTCTTTGATTGCTCTTTAAATACTAAATTTAATTCTTGTACTCGTATAAATTCAAATGATCTTGTAATTTTTTTATTTAGGGTCCTTGTTTTTATCTACTCCGATTGTTTATTAGTTGTTTTTCTTCGCCTCATTATGTATGGATGGCTTAATGTTAATGTAATGCTTTGGCATAACAAGGAAGTGGAGATGAGAGAGATGGTGAGTATCGAGGACGAGAGAGTCAACAGCAAACAGTGGAGGGGATTGGTTGAGATTGGACTCAGCAGATGGTGGAGGGGATTTTCGGATTTCATGTTTTTTTTCAAAATTTTTTTCATACTTTCCTTTCTTCGCCACGTCATCACAACAATTTTCCTTTATTCATATTTTCCTTTTGTTTATTATGTTTGCTTCCTTTTCCACATCATTGTTAGCAGTTGATTCATTGTGCTATTATGGGAAATCGCCTAAGCTAGCATGCAACATGGCATTTTCTTCATACTAACAGTTTCCATCTACAAAAGGTCCAAAATAAAACATTTAAATGAAGGTTAGAGATTTTTTATGTAAAAAATCAAATTTTAGGTCTAAAATGGTACAACAATTAAAGTTTAGGGCCATAAAAGCAATTAACCCTCATAATCGGAGTTGGACATTAAAACCTAAGGTTAATTATAATATGTCCCTAAGGTTTAGGTAATTTTACACTTTATCCCATTTTGTTTCAAAAATATATGAACAGACCTGTAATGCAAGAGAAGTCTTTCCCACGAAGTGTGGAATGTATAGGACCTGTTAAATGTGTCCTTGATCTCTTCCCTCCATATGCCATAACCCTAAACTTAAAGACAGACAATTGACTGTATGCAACAGGGGCCGACCTGTTCATAGTTGTTGAAAACCCTAAAGGTGAGGCAGTGGTTTCTTGATCATCATGCCAGTTTAGATAATTAGGTAAGAATGGAATTCATTTACAAAAAAAAAAAAAAATTTGTCATCTTAAAAAACTATTTTACATTTACATAAAGAAAAAACTAATAATTAAAAATGTTTATCAATTGTAAAAAATATGATAAAAAATAAAATTACTGAAAGATAACTATTGTACAGTATAAATTAATATTTCAAAATTTGTTGTTGGATAATGTAAAAAATGTAGCAGGTAAAGTGTACATTTTTGAAACAGAAAAGAAAAGTGTAATATCACATAAACCTAACGAGACAACTTATAATTAACCCTAAAATTTAAACCACCCTCATACGAAACAAAAAAAAATGGGCTTGATGTAGCAATTTTGGCAACTTTTATATTTGTTAATTAGAAGATCTATTAGTACAAGTTTGGTAAAAAGGGCAAATTTGTACTAAATTATAGGGGTAAAGTAATTTTGACAGTAAAATTTTTTACAGGTAAATTTCCCATTGTTGTTTTCGTTATGGGCAATTTTGTCTCTATTCGTTAAATAGTATGAATATTCAGTTTATTTTAGAGAATATTTCATATCACAAACCTTAAACTAATCCTGAAAGTTTTCTCTTTAACCCCTAGATACCCAAACTTTTTACAACACTTAAATGAGTTAAAATCCTGTGTTTGACTACATCCTCCATTGTTGACCTTTCTTGTTTTCACCTTCCTCGTTGTCATTGAGAAACCTTCCACCGTAATTGCCATTAATCTTTTATTCTAGAATTGTAGTACCTTTGTATTTGGTCATACTTGTATCAATTGAACTTTGTTATATCAAGGTTTGTTTTAAGAAACATTTCTTGGAGCATTGTTGAGGATGTGTGGAAGAGTAAAGGTAACATTAGTAGTAGGCGAAAAGAGTGGACATTATTGAATGGTACAGAGGTTTTCCTAGAGGGAAAACGATAGTGAAAATGATAGATTCAAAAATATATGGGTCAGAGTGTTAGGTAAAAAAACTTGGATTGAAAATTTCATTTTTCTCATTTTTTTTACATTTACCACATTAAGCAATTTTAATGGTCAATGGTAAATTTGCTCCCAATACAAAAATATTGATTATGAATTTACACTTTTTAAAAAGATTAATGAAAAATTTACCCACAAAAAAAGTTTAGTGGTAAAATTTGTCTATCCTATATAGTTTAATGACAAATTTGTCCCTTTTTCCATTCAACTTTTAAGGGTTTTGAAATAGAGGAAAATGAAAGAATGACTCAAATCTGAGTGATAGGTGTGAGAATCATATCTCTTTAATAGTTTTTTACTTTTATTTTTTGCTTTTGGTACGTATAATCATATTATAAGTCATAGTAAATAAAGTGAAGATGAATGTGATGTAATTAATAAGACTTATAAAAGTACTTATAATGATGGGCAGACCTCTACCATTAAATTGCACGAACAATTGTGAGTCATTTTGATTATGTGTTGTAGGGAGTAACACATGTGATTTGCTTCACTGGAATAACAACATTTCATTCAAAGTGATGGGAAAGGAATAATATACCTGAAAAGGTAAGTTAGAGAATTTCCTATTGGTTAAATAAATACACTTTCTATAGTTAGAGCATTACAACTTAAGTTTTTCCTGCTTCAGGAGTAAAATGTTCAAGAGAAATGTAGAACTTTGTAGATCTATTGTGATATGATACATAGTGTGCGTGGGAAATTCTAAATCTATGATAGTTCAAAAGCTAACAATAAAAGCTCCATTTAAGTTCTAAGTATTCATTATATCTCCAATTTCCAACAATCTATGCTAGTATTTGTACGGGAATATAAGGCTTAGCTGGCAGTCTCATACATTAGAATGTTGGCATGTCATTTTGTCTCATGTAATTTTTTGAAGATTGGGACAATGTGAGGAATCTCATAGCTGCATTGTCTGTAACATCGAAGAAAGTTGTTCTTGTATCATCCATTGGTGTTACCAAGTTCATGAGCTGCTATGGAGGTAAGGCTATAAACTACTTCATGAACTAATTGAATGATGCTGGGTTTTATGAAGCTTTTAGGATCCTTATCTATTTTTTGGAAATTGTTGTCATTTCTTTAACAGATGATTTCTGCATACTGTTCTAGTGTGAATATGCAGTACAATTTTTCTTATGGCTAGCTGTAGGATTATTAGTGCTCGTCACATAGTAATTTATTATTTATGCAATTGCAGTATTATGAACATTTTTTGTGTTCTCACGTACGAAAAGCAGGGGGAAGCTTTTCATAGCAATTATGGCCTTCCATTTACAATTATCAGGTAAGTGACAATCGATATTGTTGCAGAATCATATTTGAAAGCTATACAACTACATTTCCTTCAATATCTGAATAACCTTTAATCACATGCAGACCTGGAAAATTGACAAACGGACCTTAGACATCATACGATCACAGTACATTGTGTAAAGCAACCGAAGGGGAACGTCATATAGTTTTCAGCAGTTAAGGTTTGTCTAAATGTTTCTTGCGACTAACACACTAGAGAAATTGCTATGTCTCGTTTTGTTTTCTGACTCATTTGTCATTCTTTAAAATTTGCAAAAAAAAATGGTCACTGACATAAGGAGCCTTTTTTCCATACATGAGATAAACTTGTTGGGAAAGCCAACAGGCTTGTTATAGTTTAGGCTTGCATATATGCCCTAGACACAAAATTTTAAAAAGGTCAAATCTATAAAATCAGTCCTATTAAGGTAAGCATGGGATTTCAATCCTTGTATTTTGGGATGGGAAGGAATATCTCATATTTTGCTAATAGACCCCAATGAGTTTCGAGTAAGACTTGGCTAAATGATTGATCAAAGATATTATGTGCTTGGAATTTTGTTTTCTATTTATGTCTATGCTTTAATTGTTCAAACATTTACATATGCATACATGACATGCATTCCCTACAGGCTTAGTTAGGCTTTTTAGAGGATGAAGAAGAGGAGGAGAACAATGGAAAGATACAAGATATAATGTTGATTGAAGATTATAGAGTGAAATAAGGATGACAAATCAATCTGTCAGATTCGGAGTTGTACCCAAGTCTATTCAAATACACAGAGATGAAAGATAAGGATAGTGGGGATTTGGCAAAAGCTATGGCTACGGTATAAGATAAAGAGGAAACCTGATGATCCTTTAACTACTATCTAAGAACAACCTTAATGATCTTTTAACTACTGTATAAAGGGACCTCCCACATAAATATCGAGATATTGAGACTTTAAATTCTTGAACATGTCTTATTCTTACATTTTTTATGTCTTGGCTACAATACAAAGATAAATAGAAATAAAATATCTCTTGGGAACTTGATATATGATTAATTAAAGTTATTATTGCTTAAAGATGAAATTCTGTCTTTCTTAATTTTCTGAATATAATCAAAAATAGAAATTCTCTAAAGCCTAATACGTTACATGATTTTTTTAATTTCATTCAGGAAAAAAAAAAGGAAAAAAATTGGGGCATGGTCATAGTGTACCGACAATTAGTAATGCCATATTGTTTAGGGTATCTATGCCAGAGTCCATCCTTCAACGAGAAATACCTTTTTGGGTATGGAATTTATTCATTGACACTATCTCACCAGCCCTGTCTAGGTATTAAAATGGATGCCAACCGATCATTGGCTAAGGCTAAGGATCAAATTCCTCCTCCCTCCTTTCCCAAATTCCTAAAATGTCTTAATACTGAGTTCAGTAGTTTCTTGATCCTGAACAAGTTGGCATTTCCCCTGTTCTAATACTATAGGATACCATACGTAGGGGTGTAAGTAAATACCCGAAACCCGAAACCCGACCCGAAACCAAACCAATATATCGGGTTAGGGTCGGGTCATAAGGTAAAACAAGTTCACTTCGGGTTAACCCGAACCCGACCCGATATAAAAATAAAAAATTGGGTTGGTTCGGGTCCAACCCGAATTAACCCGAATGACCCGAAATTCATCCTAAATAACTAACTCCCTACCAAATAACTTGAACCCAAGCCCACTACCTAAGCCCAACTCTCATAAGCCCTAACCTTAGCATCCCCCAACCATCCTTTTATGCCCTCCTATTGACTATTATGTGTTATGAAGTTGCATTTAGGTGTAAAATGTGCATTTTTTTAATACATTTTTATTTTGCATTTTTCAAAGTTTCAGACCCGACCCAACCCGATCCGATCCGTTTTTTTTCGGGTTATGGTCGGTTCGGGTTGATGATGTAAATCGGGTCGGTTCGGGTCCTAAATTTCGGATGACTATCTTAGTTGATTTTTTCGGGACCCGACCCTAACCCGAAAATTACACCCCTAACCATACGGGCCCAAAATAGGCCTATAATAAGAAGGCCCAAGGCAAAACAACCGAAGAAGCCCATGCCCAGAAATGAAGAAGCTCAACATGGAATAGGATAAAGAGGAAACCTGATGATCCTTTAACTACTATCTAAGAGCAACCTTAATGATCCTTGAACTACTGTATAAAGGGACCTCCCTCATTAATCTCGAGATATGAGAAAACATTATATATTTTACTGCTGCCACTTTTTGTGGGAAACTGGCTTGACCATCAGAGGATATCCCCCGGGAAAACATATTGGGGGCTCTGACATTATCTTTGAGTGTAGGACCTCTGGTTCGCCATCTTTAAAGCTTAAAGACTGGTCAAACTGGTTGGATTGGTACCACTTTGGCTATCACCATTGTTGTATCTTCTTATATCCTATACTTTATAATACTAATTCTGAATACCAAAAAAAGAAAAATTCATAAACATTATTCCCAATAAACCGTCATTCTTCACTAGCATTCACAGGATCAAATCTGCAAGGCTTAACAAATGCTGTTGGAAAGAAACAAAAATCGGTCCTCTAATCTTAGCATATTAACCTAAGCATTTCTAGAGTCAATAAAGACAATTACTATTGATGAGAAAAACAAACCAGCTCTTCATTATGTGGTAACATCAGGTACAAAATATAGTTAATGTGATCTTTGCATATAGATTTTTTAAAAACAAAAAGAAGTTTTATTTTGTTGTACCTATACTAACCATAAATTATAAAGCATCCGAAGATGAAATAAAGCATTTCAAAAGTTTGAGCAAAGGAAATATAACCCAAAATATGTAGCTATGACACATAGTGTTGAAAAACACTATCCAAGGCAATGAAGCTATAAGCATATGTTGTTAAGATAGGCTATGAGAGCTAAAGCTAAATGTTCATTGCAAGTCCTATCTGTGGCACCATTACGTATTATAGTTCATAACTACTTAAAAAATGAAATATAGTGTCAATCAAATACATATAAGCACTAACATGTAAGAATGATTATGATATATCACCTGACTAGTGGGCACTTATCTTGCAGTACATTAGCCTTTCCTCCAAGCATCAGGGTTAGTATACATGACCTTCTTGAGCTTTATCCTTTGGATTTACTCTAAAGATCAAAAATAAAAATAGAAACTTTAGTTTTTTTGCTTTCAAGATAGACACTCTAGGTTATATATTCTTAACTAAGCAAGCTTCAAGTAACCAAAATGCTATAATTTGGTAAAGGAAACATACAAACTCAATTTTATGTAAACCAAGCATGAAAGCTGCATATTGAGGTTAAATATATCTTTTCTTTCTTTTATTTTTCTAATTGAGCATTAATAGTAGAAAATTATTGATGGTAGTTCAAATGATCAACGTCAATTAGTTTACTTTAGAGCAAGGTGATAGGTAAAAGGCCCAAATGGCCCAAACCCAAAAGTCTTAAGATTAGTAAAAAAACCCACCCTTAAGTGCCCAAAGTAGACCCCAAGGGTACTCCTCCATGAAAGGAAATTATATCCTATAAATATGAGATGAGCTATGAGATTCTTATCCCAAAGGCGAATTACCCAAAACTCATCCTAACTATATAAACTCTTCCAAACATAAATCTTGGGGTACAAAATTCTGGCTCTCCTGTCTTTCCCTACTACTTGTTATTTGCCAAAAATCTAACTTGATTATCGAAAGGTTTCCCCGGGAACACTTCCTGAGGCCCTGAAGATTGTCTTCACGTACAGGTTCCTAGTCCATAATTCACCACATGGCTTATCCAAGCCCCCCACGATCCCTTTAGCTATCATAAGGATTTTTTTAGAGAAAAAGAATTTCAAAGATAAAGTCTTATATTCTTAGTTTTATTTTATTTCTATTTTGTTTCTTTTTTTATATGATGGGCTAATTTCTCTATTTATGCTTACAGTAGAAGAACCATAGGATGAAATTTGTTTTTATGATTACTTTTAATTTAATATAATTACGGTTTCCTTGTAAGTTATCCAATATTCTCTGATGTATTGATTAATAGTATTCAACCTATTAATTTAATGTTAGATAATAAATATGTGCAAGTAATATCTAATAAGTTCGTTCTAGATCACCATTAAGTAGAAGGGATAGTGTTGTAGTCGGGAGTAAAAGACTAGTATAATACCTTCGGACTAGATGAAACCCAATAGTTAGTCACAGAACTAATAATGCATTGTTAAGAATTGTGGTAAGACTAAATACCCTATCAGTGGCTTAATAATAAGGATTAGTAACCAGGAGTAAAAAAGAGCTAGTCTAGTTGAAATAGTACTCTACGGTCGAAGTTAAATATATGTCTGTTAAACCAAAGTAAGAGTAACGCAATATGTTTCTAGGGGAATTCATATCTACGCATAACATATGTTGACTGTTGATTGTTTGACTTGTTTTCTATCGTCAGTAGTTGTTTATTTATTTGTTTTGCTGAATTAATTAGTTTAGTTTAGTTCTTAGTTAGTTAGCTAAACAACCCATTTTATGGGAAAATGATCCTAATATTTGCTACTGCTATACTTGAATAATATGTGCACTTACTTGTAAGTTCACATATATAAGTTTAGAGAGATTTGATGCATCTATATTGATAATTGAATTATTGTAGTAAGAAAAGGTTGTGAACTGCGAACATGTCATTGCTTTGAATGAGTTGTTTGCTACAATAGTCTAATTTCTTTATAGTCTTTGGTTAGTTCAATTACTTGAAATTGTCTATTAGATAATACAAAAAAGCAGTAAGGTAAACAATTGAGACCCGTGGAATATGACCTTGATACTCATCATCTCTATGCTATGGACCAATAAGTGCACTTGCATTTAGTTCCCATATAGTTGAGACTTTGGAGTTGATATTTTATAATTAGTTCGATGAGCATCAGTTGATCAAAGAAGGGGCAGGGAAAACAAAAAATAAAAATCAAAGGCTAAGAAGGATAAACATGAGTAAAATGCGCTATAAATGACCTTTTTCAGAAACTAGGAAATTAGAAATTAAATAGAAGTCAGAGCTTTTCTCACAAGCCCTCTCAATATTCTAGCTTTGATCTCTAAAAATTTGACTTGTGTTTTCTCATTAACTTTTGGTTATATTAGTGGTGGCTTATAAAGCCAAACTACAAAGAAGTTTATGTCTATCAAATGACTAGGTATGTCTATCTATTAATCAATGAGATAGACATAGACTTGGTAACTTAGCATACAAGAAACAATTATATCATCATATTGTCCCTCAAGTTGGAGCACGGGGCTTTAGAATGCCCAACTTGCTTAAAAAAAAGTGGAACTAAGCTTGGCCTAAAGAATTTAGTCAAGACATCCACCAATTGATGTCAACTAGCCATATGGTGAAGAACTATCTCATTTGGCTGCACCTTGTCTCTGATAAAATGACAATCAATCTCAATATGTTTGGTGTGCTTATGAAATATTAGATTTAAGGTGATATAAAGGCTGCTTGATTTTCATAATGAAGCTGTATTGGCTGAGTATGGTGAATTATATGATCACTTAGTAATGCTTTAAGCCAAACTAATTCACTAGTTGCTCCTGCTGTTAAACGATACTCAACTTTTACTAAAGGCACAATACTGAGTGATATTGTTAGCTTGAAATCGAAGTGCCCTAACTACCTCAAGAAGATGACGATGTTTCCTCTTTACTATCCTATTTTGTTGTGGTGTGTAAGGCCATGTAGTTTGAAAGGCGATGCCATTTTGTTGAAAGTAGTGAAGCATACGACCGATAATAAGTTCTAGGGCATCGTCCCACTTCAGTACTTGGATTTCCTTTAAAAATCAATTTTTTTAAGCTTTGTGTGAAATAAAGTAAATTAACTACAGCAGCAGATTTATATTTTTTGTAGATAAACTTATGTGCTACGGCTAAATCATTGACAATGGTTATAAAATAATGAGCGCCAGAACCTGAGGAGTTTTATATAGTCCCTATATATCTACATGTACCAGGTTAAAACAAAATTTAATAAAACTAGTACTGGAATAAAAAGATTTCTTGGATTGTTTTACACGATGGCAGGAATCACAAGGTTTATTTATGCTTAAGAAGGTACATGATGTAATTATGCCAAGTGATAAAGAGGACTTCTATTTTCAAAACTTAGGCAACCTAATTGCCTAAGTTCAGGAATCAAAGATAATCTTTCAGGAGGTATATGACCTAATTACCTATGCCTAGTGATAAGGAGAACTTCTGTTTTCAAAATTTCAGTAACTTGTTTATGGAACCTCCTAAACTAGTACAAGCCATCCTTCTCATCACTTATGCCAATCAGCTTTTTCAACATTAGGTCCGATATGACACATGAATTGGGCACAAAGTTACTAAGTAGTTTAGTTCTTTGGTCAAACAATTAACAGACAAGAGATTGCAAGTGGATGATGGAACATAAAAACATGGTCTAATTTTCATATCAAGGATAAAGAAACTTAGCCATAAGAATGAGCTTTTAGGCTATTTTCGTTAGGCATCCGAACTGAGGGAGTTATGAGTATTGCTTGTGTGTTTATGAGGCTTGTCTCCTAAAAAGTCACATGTTTCGAAGCACCACTATTTATAATCCAATGTGATGTACCGTTAGAGACCTTACCAGTGAAATTTACATAGTTGTCTTAGTTTGTAAGCAGTGACAATAGTTAATCATACTGCTTTTGTGTAAGACCCAAGCCTTTTGAACTGGCAATGACACCACAAGTGGTATCTTGACTTACGGCGGAATTATTCAACTAAGCTTTCTTTTGTTTAAATCCTAATATGGTCCCTTAATCCCTTAACTTTAAATATCATCTAAAGTGTTCTTGTAACTTTTTTTTATCTTCTTAAAGTCCTTTAACTCAATTAACATGTCTTATTTTGGTCCCTACCATTAGTTTAATTGTTAGTTTAGACGGGAAATACCTATGTGGCATCTAAATTGCTATGTGGTATCTTATTTTATGACAAAAACAAAAAGTGACAAAATTGAAAGATAAATAAATCTCGAGGTAAAATTGAGATAGATAGATAATTTTTGGGACTTAAAAGGTTGAATAATCCAAATTTCATTCTTTTGCAACCTTTTCACCATGCACTGCTCGTCGATTACGGCCACCACCATCTAGCCGTTGCCCACGCCAATGCCCTATCTTCTTCTACGCCACAATCTCACCATCAATTTCTCCGCACTGATGCCCTTTCCTCCTCTGATTTCTCCACGATGATGCCTCTCCTCCTCCTTCTCCGTGTTGACTTCCTTTCCTCGCCGATGCCTTCTCCACGTCGTTACCGTCTTATTGATGTACGATTTCTTCATCGCACCCAATTATTCCTCTTTGTCGATTTCTCAACCGCGCCTAATTACTCTTCCTCATCCTTGTCAATTTCTCTATCGTGTTTAATTTCTCCTCTTTGTCGATTTTTCCGCCTCGCCCGATGTCCCTCCCAGCACTCAGTTTCTTCGCCGCCCATGTGCACCGTTGCATGATCAAGCGTGTGCAATCGACGACCCATATTTTCTCCATGTCGATAATGTGCCAAATGCCATCTCCACACCGATACTATCTCGTTAATGGCCAATTTCTCCTCAAGATCCTCATTGATTTCTCTACCACTCCTAATTTCTTTTCCTCGTTGATTTTTCCGTTGCTCTCGATCTCCCTTTCCGCGCTCGATTTCTCCATTGCCCATATCCACTGGTGCACGATCAAGGCTGTACAATCAACGACCCATGTGCGGCTCATCGATCTCGGCCCCTTTCCTCCTCCACACTGATGCCTTCTCCTCATCCACGCCACCATCTCACCGTCAATTACGCCACCATCTTACCATCGATGCCTTCTCCTTTCCCATGCTACCATTTCACCATTTCGGCCTTTGTGTTGATGTCGGACATTGCAAAAGTGGTGGCATGAGAGGATGAAGGGCGGCTGTAAGTGTTTGTACTTTGTAGGCATTTCGGGAAGAAGAACAATTTCTGGCTAATATACATTTTAAGTCTCCAAATTATGAGTTTTTAGCAATTTTATTCTAAAATTTCATATTCTTGCAATTTTGTCATTTATTAATTATTATCCTAAAAGAGGATTTCGTGTGATAGTTTGGATTTCACATAGACAGTTTTCGTCTAAACTAATGACTAAATTGATAGTAGGGACCAAAGTAGGATACACTAGCTGAGTTAAGAGACCTTAAGATGACCAAAAAAAGTTATAGGAAAACTTTAGGATAATATTTAAGTTAGGGCACCATATTTGGATTTTACCGAACTTTCATTTGTCTTGATTTGTGGTCCGTCGTCGAAATTGTCAAAAATAATTCTGGTCTTCCTAACAACTCAGAATAAATAAATTTGTAGTCTAGCAGTGAAAACCAGATTGAATCTCAATGAAAATTTCTTACCCGAAAACTTCCCGTAAAAAAACTGAAATACAAGGTTCGTGGGTTTTCTTGAAATGAATGTTGAAATAAATTAACGGTAGAATCAAAATGAGATTAACTAATTCTAAAAACGCTCAGTTTAGGGTTGATTATCCATTCCAATTACGCAGTTAATCATCGAAAGAAAATATTTCTTCAATCCAAGCAAATAAACAGGACTCTCTTTAAAGCTAAAAAGAACCCTAAGAATTCAGTAGTAAAATTAACCAGAAAAAGCTTCAGATTAATTTCTTAATTTTGAGTAACAAGATATTGAAAAGCAATTTCTAATTATCTCAAAATCAGCAGTAAGATCAATGAATCAAAAAGTTTATTTCAGGCAACAATCCAAAAGCTTGAACAATTTAACCTGTCTTACTTCTTCATATGAACTAACCAAAAATAAAAGTAACTCCAATCAATTCACTTGATTCTAATTGAATTCTTCACCTAAGCAGTTAAAAGAAAATCAAGTAAATTTGCAATCGCACAACCAATCCAACAAGCGAGAACAAGAAAATTAATTGCAATAAATCTGAACAACAAAGTGGTAAATACTTGAATTCAAAGAGCATTTAAGCAAGTAAATCAATCCTCATAACCAATGTTGGTGATGAAAATCGTCTCTAGAACTGAACTAGAAAAATTACTCAGCCATGATTGGAAGAAAAATAAAGAAAAATAAAAGAAACTAAAATTGGAATTGTGAAAAATCGAGAGAGAGCAAGCCTGGTGTGCGGCAGCCACCCCCTTAAACACAAAAAAAACCTAGTGTGCTAAACTCATAAAAGCTCCATAAATTTTCTATATTGTTACAAAATTACCTCAAACAAATAAAAAAATTTTAAAAAAAACCAGAAGGTTTCAAAACTATCAGCCAAGCAATGCTCCAAAACAGCAACAGCAACTTCAAGCTGATATTCGACATTGATACAGGAAGTATCACTCAAAACTCAAATCATAAAAGTTGTATATCTCTTTCTTAGCTTTGCAACGACACCTGAATCGCATAAATGGACATCTACAGCTAAATATATGCCCAAAATACTGCAACTGCTTCCGAACCAATGATGACTCGTAAATCACGACTTTGAAGCTAAATTTGACCCTCTTAACGTGCAAACTGGGTTTCATGATCTGTAAATTATTTGTAGCTCCAGATGTTAGCTTTCCAATGAATCAAGAATCACTTAATTCTGATCTCTGTGGCTTAAGATATTATTTTTCTATCAGAACATCGTCAAATTGTCAAAATCCTGAAAGAATATAACCAAATTAAAATATGTAAAATTGCAAATTAAATCCACTTTCAATTAATTGAGTCTAAATATGCTCTAAGCTACAAAACATACTCAAAATATATCTTTAAGGTTCAAAATATATTAAAACATACTAAATATAAGAAAAATAAATATAATAAATATAAGCTTATCAATTTGTTCCAATTTCTTGGAGTCTTTCCATTAGTTGCCTACCACTTTGGGTAGCCAATTATTTCAAACTAGCCATTTACAATGTGTTCATTCTTCCCCCAATGTTTGCGTTGAAGCTCGCCTTTGTTGGGATGTTTGCCAGTTGAGTATTTTTATTCTACACTAGTTTTGCTGTAAAGCCGGTAGGCGGCAACTTCAGTCTCCTTTACCTTCGGCCGAATCATGTTCTATTGTTTCTCGTCTTTGGTCATAAATGCGTAGACCATACTAAAGGATAACATGGGTTCTATGTTTAATATCTGTGGGCTAATCACAATGAATTTTTTTTCATTTAGTACCATAAGAAAAACATGAATTTTCTCACTTTCTTTTTTGGAAACAAGCTCATTTGCTACTTCGTATGTGCAGATAGGAATGGTAGTATGGGCTGACAATTCATCCTATAACCTCTTATGGTTTGTGGAGTATGCCATAACGAAAAGATCTTATTACTGCATAAGAGCTATTTCTCACTTAAGTTCATGAATGGGAGAGATATTACCTTGGAGAACGTCTCTTGCAAATCAATCCACATCTCCCTTGCAGTGTCAACTTATGTAATGATGCTATGCAAATTTACAGATAGTACATTAAAAATCCATGCATTGCCATGGACTTGCGTTTATCTTAGCCTGCACTTATAGCATATCATCCTCTAACTTCTTAAGGGATCTATCAATGTACCATTGTTTTTAGCTTTGAACATATTCAGCATTGCTTAACGCCAAGTTGGGTAGTTGTCACCTATCAACAAGTAAGTGACCAGGACGTTTCCAGGATCATTTGAGGGATTAAGATAGTAGGGTGACATTGGATTTGCTCCTCATGAGATTGAGCTTGACCTTGTCAAGGTTTTTCTGTTTTCGTTGTTGTTGTCATTTAACATATTGTGATGTTCAGATCAAGTACTCTAATACCATGAAAATTTCTATTATGTTTTCTCATTAACACTCATTTACATTAGTAGCGACTTATAAAGCCATGTTACAAAGAAGTTTATGTCTATCAAAATACTAGGTATGCCTATATACTAATCAAGGAGATTGAGATAGGCTTGGTAACTTAGCGTACAAGAAACAATTGTATCATAATTTTTTGGTAACTTAGCATACAAAAAACAATTGTATCATAATAATCTTTAGGGATGTAGCTCTTCGACATTCCATAGCTATAGCTAGCTTACTTCTTCCTTAATTTCGAATATTGTAGGCCAAAATGAAAATCAAAGGTTGAAAAATAAAAAACATTAATTACCAAAACTAATCTATTTGGAGCAGTTGTGGGTGGGGAAGAAAGGGACAAGTGGGAAGCTAGTAGAGGACTTTCATGCCGGTATTCATAGACAATGCATATTTAGGTGGTGTCGACACCGCCTGTAGTGGGGTAAGAGTGCAGATGGTGATCAAGTTATTAAATCTATAGGTCTTAGGGTGTTGAAAGTAGTATGAAGAGAACCTAGGTACTAGAGTTGTCATTTCTCTTGAGATTTATTGCTAGGTTATGTCATATCAACATTTTCTATTAGAGTTAACGATGAAATTAATGGAAATGGCCTAATTAGAACTCACTATATGAGTTAAAGGACTTTGGTAGAACAACATTAAGTTATGGTACCATTTTAGGACATGAAAATAAGCTAAAGGATTGCCTCCCATAAAATTTATTTGATAATTTAAAATATTTACTAACTATAAAGAACACTGAGTGGATTGGAATTACGTACAGATAATTAGTAAAAAATTTAAATTAAAATTTTAAAAGTTGCTCCAAAAAAATGTAAGGAAGTAGGGGAATGGATAAATTTTCAAATTTTAGAAGTGTAAATATAATATCATCATAATTTCATATGGGTAACTACAAGTTACTCTTGACAAAATGATTAATTATTTTAACAACAGTTAAAAGTTAGCCTATTGATAACAGTCAGTGATGAAAGAGAAAGAACTTCTTACATTTAGATTAGAAAAAAAAATAATAATTTAAACTGTGAATTAAGTGTCAAATTATTAGATAGTTTAAGTTTAGTAGAAGGATAAGTATTGTACAACTTAAATTAGGAGTTGAAAATTTGAGATTAACAATTAACAACACTGATCGGTGTGATTTTTCTTTTTTCCTTTTTTTTCGAAATTGATGTATTTTCACGCAAACTTTGAGTTTATTTTTTGGGTAAATTACCTTTAAAATATTAATTAAATGATAACCATCTAAGGTTTATGAATATACCAACTTTACCATTCTTTAATAAACTCATGGTGCATTTGATCGGCAATCACAAACTAATCAATAGGTGATTCCCATTTGAAGATGGAAAATTACGTTGAAATTTTTCTCTCAAACCATTGATGGATTCTTCCTTCTTAATTGCTGAATCAACCACCTCTGGTTACTGCCATAAATATATGATTTAAGTGCATTAATATGTCAGCTGTTCTATCTTGCTTCTGATCCGCTGAAGGTTTATGTGTAGGCGTAGATCTTCTTTACATATCTCTTTGGAACCAGTGGAAGGAACAGCAATCAATATCAAGTTTCCTTATTTAAGAAATATGATTAAAGCTACAGCCTGTATATAATTCTTTTCCCTTTGTTGGTTACTACTCCTCTGGTGTTTACTAAAGCACAATATCAACTCTAACCCAAATGTGGAGAGAGACGTTAGGTTCCTCTCCACCACCTTAACTAAGGCTGGTTACTTATGATGATTTTCTGAAGATGTGAGAAGCAGAAAAAGGAAAAAAAAGAAAAAAAGAAAAAGAATCTTCCCTCTTTATAGGATTAAGTAAAAAAATAGTGTATGATTTATTGAATTTTAATCTTCAGTTACTATTTTTTGCTTTCCATAACCAATTTTGATTGGATTTATCTATTTTAATATATTATATAAGAGAGTTTTTTTGCTCTAATTTCTAAAAAAATACTACTTGGCGGTCTGCTTTTGGGCACCAATATTTTGGAGTGGATGAAGAAAGTTTGGTATAAAATTAAGTTATAAAGTGCCCAAAAGTAAGCAGCTGAAGCGAGAGTGTAAATAGAAAAATCAATTTTTAAAATTTAAGTAAGTATAAACAAAAGCAAAAGTGATAGTAGAGGGGGGAAATGAGAGCACGAAAACGGCAACCCAAAATAGAAGAATTATGTAATTTAGGTCTAGAATACATAAATTGTAGTTAATTTAGTTGACAAATATATTATGTGTTAAAATAAATTCCTTATGATTGAATTCTAATTTACTAAGAAAGAAGACTGCCTAGCTTATGTATACCTTTAGATAAAAGTTTTGCAATCGAATCTAGACTTCACTAGAAAAATAAAATCGTCTTTCATTTTATAGTACAACTATACTATACTTGTTATTTCTAGGTCAAATGAGTTATTTAATACATTATTTTTAATTGTATTAATTTTTTAGTTGACTTATGTGCCAATTAAAACTTTATAATTTAAGAAATCTAAATAGTCTTTAAAATATTTTTAAAAAATAAGTATTTTTATTAAATTTTATTTTTTAAGTTGTGTATAGAAAAAATTTCTTAAAAAATAAATTAATTTCTGAACATTTTTATTAAATTGATCGTTGTTGTATAGATAAAGTGTTAGTTTTTTTTTCTTCAAGTTTGTTTTATTATTTTTACTTGTATGCCTCATTTTTTATACTAAAATTAAGAAAGAGTGAAAATGAATATTAAAAGGATATTTCAAAATGTGACATAGTAAAATATTTCTTTCCCCATTTTTTAAATCAGAAAAACGAGACCAATTCAAACTTGAGAATTCTCATCATGTAGTAATAAATTAGTAATTGTTGGTGTCTTCAGGGCCCACGGAAATTGCTTCATGGTGAAAGTAAAAAGTTTTTCGAATTTCAACATAATAACAATTTTGCCACAGTAGTGATGCATCAGTTGTCGGTTTTGCACTAAGACCAATCAGTGCACGTGGCACAATGGCAAAGAGAAGCTATGAAAGAGAAGGTAAGAGAGAAGGCCGCTATCATCCCTCTTTTCGAGATTTGTTCTTCTCTGCTTCATTCACAGAGCAAGACCTGCAGCTAGCTCCTACGGAGATTCTGACTTGCTGACCAATCAATTCCAGCAGACCCATTAGCGCTCTGTTAAATCCCAAACCCTAAGATTCTAACACAATTTTGTCCAGAGATGTTAAATCCTCATCTAAACTTATCGTTTCATTAAAAAAAATAAAATAAAAGAAAACTTTCAGTAGCTGCATAGTCTTCAATAGTCTTTGATTGGTTTTATTGCAACTTTGCAAGCAAATCTTAATGCTATTAATCCATTTGAGGAACACGGGGACTAGTTGAAGTAATGAGCCCCAAAATCGAGTCGCATTAGTGTCAATACGTATATGTACATGTCTGGTGGACATGCTTCTGCTATCTTATTAGCAATTTATTATACATAGCAATTTATTATATATATATATATATATATTAGAGAAACCCAAATAAGAGCGTTGAATTATTTAACATGGACTTCTCTATAATATTAAAGAGTTCTTTGACTTTTAATGCAAAAGAGTCTAAATTGAGGGATTTTTTTAAAGATTATTTTTATAAAGATTGCCATAAGTTTAACTCCTAAAAGGCCATGCATCTTCGAATGTATCACTAGATTGGTCAGAGTATTCTTTTTTATGGTATTTAGGGATGCCTTTATTAGTTGAATTAAGACTATCATCTTCTAAAGCATTGGTATTAAGGGATAAAACTAAAATAAATACTAAAAACTATTTCTTACAAATTTAAATGTGCAATAAATTTCTTTAATTTAAAACTCACAAATAATTAATTATTCAAAAAAAATATATTTATTACTAGAATGTAACTATATTGATTTCTAATATTTATATCCACTCAATGCTAATGTAACCATTCCATCTTTCGTTTCTTATCATTCATTCTTGTATTTATTTAATTATAATTAGAATTAATTTCTTGTGAAAACATGGTAAGCCAAATCAAACTATATAGGGTTAAAAGTTTATTTGGGCGTCGAAATTTTGTTTATGACATCGAAATTTTGTTTATAAAGTCTTCCACCATGTACTTGATGCAATTTTTATAGAAGAATATAATTTAGAATATACTATTATGAGTTGCTAACAGTACCCAAGTATAGAAGTGTGAGCACATCTTGCGCTTTCGGGAAAAATGCCAAATGTTTTGTTCTTCACTAAACTCTGACGCAGGTTAGCCAATTTGGTTTTTCCTCCCAAGAGGTCATCATAAAAAATGATGAAGCTTGGATTTGAAGACTAAGGTGGCTTAGTTGGGTAGCTTGTCTAATTTATGGAACCATGTAATTGCGACAGGCAATCAAAGTTATTCACGGGAACTAATTTTAAGCGGTGGAGGCAGTCTTACTTATAATTGACTGAGGTCGTCAATTTATCCCACTTAGTTTTGGAAATTAGCTAAATATTTGATTCCTCAGTTTTAATAAATTATCAATTTCATACCTACAAGATTAAGTACCAACTTCATTCATTAAGAAAATAATGAAATCAATAATAAAAAGATAACAACATCTTTTGCAATTAAACATCTTTTGGAAAATAATATAGAATTTAAATTTTACTTTTATTTTTTATTGTTGAATTAATGCACTATTATATACGATAAATAATAAACTTAATCATCCCAGGGACCCCTTAACTTAGCTGACTTATACGAGTTAGTCACTTAACCTGAACTCGGTTTTTCTTCGTCCTTTAACTTTACAACGTATTACAAGCTAATCAGGCTACCTAGTTTGCCATAATACCATTATTATTTTTGAATTTTAATTAGCATTAGGGACTAAAATGCACGATAAGACAAACAAATGGATTCCTAGAACATTTTTTCTTTTTCTTTTTTTCATGGGAGGTATTTTTCATTTTTTTTCTTAAAATATGTACATTTTTTTTCCAAAAGTCAAATATGTAGCTCATCGATACTAGTTAATTGCTTGTCAAAAAATGGAATATATAATCTATGCAATTTGTTCTTATTATATTTTTTACAGTGATCATAATAATAATACTAATTATAATAATACATAGAAATATGTATTTGTAAAAAATATAATTAATTAATAGAATTATGTTTAATGATATTCAATTTATTGAATGCAATAATCACATGTATAATGATATATCTAAAAAAAATCATTTCTTTTTTGGCCTAAAAAATATAATTATTAACTAATGATATGAAAGGTATATATAATTATATAAAATAAATATTAATCCCTCCATCTTTGGCTGTTTGCATCATTTGCAAACAATACGTAAATTAAGAAAAATGAAAAAATTATGTGTTATTTTCACTTTTGTTCTTGCACTTTTGCTTGAAAATCAAGAAAGATGATGAGAAAAAAATGAATATTGAAATATTAATTTTTTTGTTGCTTTATAAATTTTTTCTGTTAACTGAGTTGTTAAGTAGAAGAATAATTGATTGAATTGAAGTGATTTATGCAAAAATATATCTTTAGCTTTGGATTAAAAATAATGAGGGAAATTACATAATTGGTTATAAATGGCTTATATTCATAGGTTGTTGAAATTTTCTTTCTTTAGCTTGGATTAAAAAAAAATTAACAGCTAGGTCTATTATAATCTTTTTTTTTTTTACTAAATGTTGCACTAATCTTTGTTATTTTCCTTATTTTGTGTTTCAACGTCAATGTTCTTAAACATTTTGAAAATGGTGATGACTTCATGACTATATGAGGTGATTGGAGTAACTTGTAACGAATTGCAAGGTTAGAGGACCAACATAGCCTAACTTGCAAGTTAAATGGCCAACATAAACAAAATTCGTGTTGAGGGAGAAACTCGTTCAAATTAGTTAAGTTTAGGGACCCTTGAGGTGATAAAGCTTAAATAAAAAAAAAAACAAAGGTTGCGCATGCATTGTTCGGGTTAGTTAAAAGGCTAGTTTTGTTATATGTACACAAATATGTTCCTTGTTATGTACAAGTGCTACTGATTTTGCTAGGAAAAACAACAAATTTTGAGGTGACTATCAATTTTTGATATAATTGAGGTTGTGATGGGTTTTAGGTTGAAGTGGAGAAGAGAAAAGTGAATTTATTGTCAAAAGCTCCGGCAACTTATGAGGGCTTTTGGTTAACAAACAAAGGATGCATCAACAAAGCTTTTTGGCAGAGGAAACACATATAACAAAGCATATTAAGTCAATAGGGAGCAAGTGGCATTTGGGCAAATACATCGCATGACACACACATAGGGTCAAAAGGGCAAAAGTAGAGGTGGGCGGTAGGTCGACCTGACCCGGGATCGGCCCGACGCCATCAACCCTGTGCCTTGGTCAAGGGGGTCTAGGATCGGCCCTATCTCAGGCTGGCCGGTCCCGAGTTGGTCCCAGGCTAAGGGGCAAGGTGGGTTTGAAGGTTTTTTTTTATTTTTTTAAAAAATTAGAAACATAATTAATTATATATGTAATAAATATTTAAAAAAAACACCACATCTGATATACGTTTTATTAGGTTAAAAAGTCAAACAGTACTTACAAATAATTGGAATAGGCATTACATTTTGAAATGGCAAAAAAGTTTCAAAAATGATGAAAAATAAAAACTCATGGTCTGTACTTAACAGCATAATCAGATCAAATATAAACTACATGTATGATTGAAAAAAAAAAATTCAAGTCTAGATATCAGATATTACCTTGTCATCCGAACTCTTTTGGTCTTACTGCTGGAGTGCTACAAGGCCCTAATCTCGATTGCGTATGCATACTTCTATCGCCTCAGGTATTAATCTTGATTGTTTCTCTGATATTACCCGTTTTCTAACACTAAACGCTGCATCGAATTATACGGCGGAGACTGGAATAACAAGAATCTCTTGTGCGATTACCGATAAGATTGAAAACCTTAATCTTTTCTGTTTCCACCACTCCAATATGTTGACGTTGCTTGCCTCACACGATGTGCTAAGATAGTTATCGACTTCAGCTAATCCCGATGTCATCGGTTTAGGTCGTTTGAACATTTGAGGGCTAGGTTGAATATTGATGAAATTGATCTCCTTAGAGGCTCGGTTTGAGGAGTTTACCTTATCCAACTGCGACTCACAATATAACTTGTATAAAGAATGCAAGTACTTGGTAGTAGTAGCAGATATAGCCAAAATATTTATATGAGACATTTCTAAATAAGTATGAAAAATTTCTTCAAGCAATATTGTTGTGCCCGTTAATTTGACGTATTAGTCAAGCAAAGAAGCAACTAAAAAAATAGGTGAAATGTTTTCGAAATACTAAAGTCACTTAGCCACATGGCTTTGACAGTCAATTTTAACAACTCATCATCTTTAAACCAATGTAAAACATATGTAATATTTACTAAATGAAGCAAAATTTGATGAATGGTTGGGTAGTAAACACTAGAGAAAAATTCAGTAGCCTTATAGAAAAACTTAAGCAATTCACCGATTTTGAAACTTTTTTCTCAAATTTTAATCGTAAGAAATTCACAACCTATTTTTAAGTCCATGAAATGCGTCAAAAAATTTGTATATGGGAATGCATCTTGCAACATCAAATATGTGGAGTTCCAGCAGGTTGGGTAATCCAATTTAAACCGTTTCCAAGAAAACTCTTTTTGATTTTCAAAACAAAAGCTTTTAAATTCATGAAACATAGCAAGTCTTGATTTCAAATACATAAATGAGTTTCGAATAGGCAAAATTTCATTTTCAAGAACTCCTAAACCCTTTTGCACACAAAGTTTCAAAATATAACACATACATCTAATGTGAAAAAATGCATCGTTGAAAAGGTGATTTTAATGTTTGACTTAAAAGGCGAGCGATAACATTATTGTTTGAAGCATTATTAAATGAAATACACAGGACTTTATTAGCATAAAAATAATCACGTAAAGTTTTTAAGGTGCAATTGAATATGTGATAACCAGTATGATCCATTTCAATAACCCTAAATGACAAAATTCATTTTTGCATAATTCAATCAAAATCAATTCAATGAAAAGTAACACAATAAAATGATTGACCTATAGATGATGTTTACATATCAAAAATGAATGCCACACAATGATCAATAGCAGAAAAATAGATTTACAAATTTGTTTTTCCGGCTTCAATTAATCTAAAGCTTTCTTTCATAGTGGTTTTCTTATACATTTTTTTAAATGCAGGATTTAATTATTATTTTATCCAAGATTCTAAGTACACATCTTCAGCTTGTGAAAAAAGTTCTTTTGTAAGTATCATCTAATTAACTATGCCTTATTTACAAGATTATTAGTTAAAACGAAACATACCTGGCCTGCCGGCACCGGTTGTAAACCCAAGTTGTGTTTGTTCTCCAAAACTAATCCCGGCACTGGGGAGGATATTAGGATGTTGATTTTCAATATATCGCTTTAGCGTTCCAGTGCCATAATTCTTTTTATGTACCAATTTTTTGCTGCAATATTTACATTTCCTGTACCTCGACTTCCCTTCATGTATAAGTTCATAATGATCTCAAACCCAAGCAGTTAGTCTCGAAGATTTACCTTGTCCTTGGGTTTCCTTCACGGTGGGTCCATAACTTGTCGGCGTCAGTTGTGTTGACGGATTCCCTGCCGTTATCGCATCTAAATCTTCAATTTCATCATTCGATAATTGATCGTCAAGTCCTAAATCGTAATTCGTCATATCGATTTCGGCATCATCATCGTGCAACTCTTCAATTGAGATGTCTTTATTGGCTGGTAGAGAACGATGACGAAACAAACCTCGAAGATCGGTGGTGTGGAAAGATAAACTCTCTATCACATTGTCTTTTCCTCTTGAAGCCATGAGTTACGAACTAATAATAATGATTAATACAAAATTAAGAGGATATTATGAAGATATTAGGAAGAGATTAGTAAGAAATTTGGAAGAGATTAAGAAAAAAGCTTGAATGTTTGAGAGAGTACAGTAGAGGAAGAAGAGAGATTGAGCGATGGTGTGAAGATAAAATGAAAATGGCATTGGTATTTATAGGGAAAGACAAAAAATTATTTGGACCAAAAAGTCATTAAAATTTAATTGTTAGAAGAGGAGAAAATGAAAATTTGGAGGCTAAAATAGAGCAAAAAACCATTAAATGGCCTATATTGTAGTTAACCCATTTTTAAAAATTTTTTATGCAAGTTGCCGTTTATAGCCGTTGAGCCCCAGGCTCCGGTCAGGGCAGGGCGGGTTGGGTCATTTCCACAATTGGGCCAGGGTAGTCTATTTTGCGCCATCATTTTCTCTCAAGCCCATATTTGACCCAAATTTACACGGGTTTTTATTGACACAGGGTGAGGTTGGTTTGACTGTCGGGTCGATCCCGGTTTGGATCGGGTTGACCCGGTCCAGGTCTCATCTCTAGGCTAAAGTATCCTATTTCTTCAAGTTCAAAGGGTGAGTTCAACCGACTTCAAGTTCAAAGGCTTAAATGTCCAGGTCTTGCGAGTTTAAAAGCTAAAAATGGCTTTGGGCTATTTTTTACTTTTGTTTTTCTTCTTGAAGAGTAATGTACTCATGCTAGTTGCTAGAATCGCTTATTCTTGTTTTATTTAGTAACATGTAAATAATTTTCCGTTGTCTTATTTTTTACGCTATGCTGGGTGTTGTGAGGCAGCTCTTTCTCAAGTCTGAAACATAGGTGAAAAGCGATTAATTGTATGTCAATTGAAACATTATACTTTGAATAAATAAAATGTAAGTTTAAAATATTTTTTAACAAATTTAAGTATTTTTTATTAATTTTTGAATTGGGTGGCATACAAATACATAAAAATTAATTATTTTTAAGGTGAAAATTCTTACAATCATCTACTTAACCTCCGTGTTGTTGAAAAGTTAATATTTTGTATGCCTCAAATGCAGCACGCTTCAATAGCATTTTTCAAAACTTATTCACCTTTTTGGATCAATTTCCTTTTCCTGATATTAATTACCTCGGTGTTGAAAAAGTAATCAATAACAAGTATTGTGGAAGTGGAACAGACATTATAATAGATAAAAAAAAGCTATTTTAAATTATCAAACAATTATTAATTCTTTGCTTCAATGATGTTGGAAACATATACTAAATCGCTAAGGCGTGAAAGCGACGTTAGTAACAGTAAATCGACCAGCTACAGTAACTTGCTGTTTTTTGAGTCCTAAAACCCCTTTTGCCCCTTGAACTTTATTAACTCAGACTTTTACCCTCTGAACTTCAATTCAGTTCAACTCACCCTTTAAACTTTGTAAAATAGAATCTTTTACCTTCTTAGTTTAATTAAATGAAAAATATATACTAAAAGAAAAATAAAAAAAATTTAAGAGTTAACTAAATAATTTATTCAATTGTTGACTTTTTGTGAGTAAACAATAAAAAGTCTTAACATAAACTTATAGGTGAAAATAAGAAAAAATGAGCAATCTCAAATATGAAATTTAGGTTTTTGTATTTACTGTTTGCTCACAAGGGTCAACTATTGGACAAATAATTTTACTAGTCACTAAGTTCTATTTTTATTTTTATTTTAGTACATATTTTTCATTTGACCTGGCAAATGGGTAAAAGGTCCTAACTTGCAATGTTTGAGAGATAAGTCTAACAGACTCAAAGTTTAGGAGGTAAAAGGTCTGAGTTGAAAAATTTTAAGGCTCAGAAGGGGCTTTAGGTTTTTTTTTATACTGTTTTTCTTTTATTTTTTTTCCGTTTATTTATTTGTTTTTTCGCTGTATGTGTTGCTGTCTTTCTTTCCTTTCTTTTTTCTGTTTTCTTTTTTTTTTTTTTTGTACGTGTTGGTATGCTACAGTACTGCGTTTATTATATTATTATTATTATTATTTTGCTGTATTTGTTGTTGTTTTTCGTTTTTTTTTTTTAATTATGTGTTTTGGGCTTTTGGCCATGAGACATTAGAGACAAAACAAAATGAGTTATTACAACATAGGCCCTCTATTGTATATATTATATCATTTAGTCCTGTATTTTTTTCAGTTTCATTTTTTTTCTGCAATTGCGTTTTTTTGCCCTCTATTTTTTTTTCTTTTTGCATTTGCGTTTTTTTTTTTTTTTGCGTGGAATTGTTCCTTGTAGTAGCACGTCTGCTACAGTAATTGGGGGGGGGGGGGTCTGTTATGTAAAAGAAAGAGAATACCACATAATAGATACCCTATTTATGTAGAATAATATTTTTTGGTCCTCAAATTTTAAAATCAAGTATTTTTATTATTCTATCATAATAAACATAAAAGTTATTCTAAACTTTTGATTTTTAAGTTTTCAAACCCCAAACTACAGATTAGTTACAAAATAAATTAGTTATCAATAACATTGAAATGTTTAAAGTTTTCCAAAATCTATAAATTGATTATAACTTAATTTTGAATTCATAATTTTTTAAATATTTTCCTCACTATAGATTATACATTTATTTGATATGAAAATTTTATACCTTTATTGGTCAACTTGTGATGAAATACAAACTTTATCTAATATTTATTTATATATCCATATATCTTTTATATATATTGAAATCAATCATTCTTTATATTCTCATCATTGATCATGATCCTTTGAGGTTGATCAACTCATTAGTCTGAAAATAAATTAATTATAAAAATTCTTACTTCATTTAAGTAAATTAATACATACTCAGCAACAAGGCGCGGAGAACACAAGAGTAAAGCTTGTTGGGGCCCACAGAAACTGGCTGCAGAGAAAAACAAGGAGTAGTATGTGGCGCTATTCCTTGGCGAAGGTGCAAGAGACAAGCAACTGAAGAATTTCTGTTAACGTTTGTGATTTTCGCCATCGCAAAATTCAAATTTGTCAATTTCATTATTAACCGCGTCGGATTATATAGGTCAACCAGAACAGGCTGTGGAGTAGGAGTTGAACCAATTGCTCTTCGGCAAATCCTTTAACTTTGGAAATGTTTTATTTGAGGACAAAGATCACAAAGACCAGTCTCTTTTTCTTTCCGAAAAACATAATGTATTATGTATCACATCCTGGAATCATCAGATGAATCGATTTATTTGCCACTTTTATTGACTTGGATGTCAAAACGCTTTTCCATATTCAACTTTAAAGTTCTCAGCTACCAAAGTACCTATATGGTTCCAGTTGTAAACTTATATCAAGATGTGATTCAAATAGTGTGGCTGCATGTAACAAGGCCGCTAGCCTGCTACAGTAGTATTAAAATATCATTCTAGTTGTACCAAGATACGGTTCTAATAATATTAAGATATTTTTTTCAATAGCACAAAAATATGGTTCTAGTGTATATTTTTTAAATGGTAGTAAGATATAGTTTTAGTGATATTAAGATATGGTTCTGTTGGTACAAAAAAAATTGTACCACTCATTGGAACAAGCATGATTAGAGGCAGATAATTGTAGACAAATATGATATTTTCCTGTAATCTATATATTTGATTAGAAGAAAAAAAGTATTTATTTGCAAAAATAAAAATACATTTAGGGGTAAATAAAATAAGTGTCTCCATAAATCCGAACATCTGGCACGTTATTATAGGAACATATATATTTGCTCTCAAAATGTAACCCCACTCAATATTAGAAAGTGCCGTGAATTCGCTTAGTTGGTTGGCAATTCGAGTTGAAAATATTTCTTCTTACAAAAGTTCACCTAATTAATTGGTAAAATTCTAGTTTTGTGCTCTCTCCATTTTACAATATTTGGCATCTATTCTTTTTTTTGCAGCTTCAAAATAATTGTCCCATTTTTAGGTTTCTAAATAAAATAATTTTTTTATTATTTTATATATGTATCATTTATTGAAAGGAAAAAAAGTTAAGAAAATTAAAGAGTGAAAGTACGTAGGCCTATTAAAAAGTATAAATGCTAATAAATTCTTTTAGAAAAGTAGATATACTTTATATAAAAATAAATAAACTAATAATTTTATATTAAAAAAATTAAAAAAATCTTAATTTATATATATTATCAAATATCACAGATTTAATGAGAAAAAGGAGTATTCTTTATGATCATGATCAGCTTTTCCTCTTCTATACGAAATAAATCTTCCCACAGCTGTCGGTGTCATGGCTTCGCAGATTTGCAGGGTGAGAAAGAGGGAGGGAGGGAGGAATGCAGACGGGCAGGCAGGGCCGCAGGGGAAGAAGAAGTAACGGGTGCATTTTATTTTTAATTTAAATTAAAATTTTTTTTGTACAGATTTCAAATTATCTTGTTCCTTAGTCCAAAATGAGGACTGACGTCTCTGACCAATCTCCTGCATGCTTTCATCGCTACATTACCGGCTTTAGTCCCATCTTGGTCAGTTTCTTAGTACAAGCTTATAATAATTGTAGGGAATCCTCTTACGCCTCTGTTAACCCGTTGATCACTAACCGGCATTACAAATAATATAGACGAACTAAGTACTTGTTAATTGAGGGGTCAGTTTTTAGTTTAGAGGCAAACTGTCTATTACAACTCATTTCAAGGTTAAAATTCATCTTTTGGCCTAAAATAAAAAGAAGCCGCCAATGTTACTCAAGTATATGTTTAACACATCTATTATATTATCATAAAGGGGAAACAAATGGGTTTTAATGTAATTGTTCAATTTATTACAGCTTAATTGAGCGCCACATGATATTTATCTTCATGAATGAAAAAAATTCCCTTATATTAGTACTGCAATCCAAAAATTTTTCATTATATGTTCTATCAATTTCCAATATATTTGACATTCAGTCCAAAATTTCTAAATTTATCCTTACAATCCATGTTTTTACGTTTACTTTATCCTAGTTCGAATCGTAATTTTAAGTTTGAGCCGTTATTTTAGACTCTTATTTACCGAAGCTGCTTATTTGCCATTTAATAGAAATTCAATTTTTCTTGAAAAGGCAACTTCTCTTTTTCATCTAACTCCCTTATAAAGTCGGCCAAAACAAAATATGGTCTAATTATGGCCCAATTCTTTCAGTTGAAATTTGTAATTTCATTATCTATTCATATTTAGGGGCAAATCTTATCTTTGACGTGAACTTAATATATTTTTAGTTAAAACAAGTAATTAAAAATAATCCATTATATTATTATGAAGGCGAAGGAAAGAAGATTTTAGAAATTATACCATTTATTAGTCTAATTGAGTGATACCTCACATTTCATTTCGTAAACGGAAAAGTTACCCTTAGATTTATAATGTAATCCATAATTATCCGCTAAATTTTTTTTTCCCAATCTTTGACTATATTTGACTTTTAATCTAAAATGTTGAAGTTCAACATAACATTGTGTGTTTTTTCCCTAATCTAAGAACTCACATTGAATGAGGTGAAACTTGGAAATTTTTTGAGCTTAAAATTTATTTGAAAATTCAATGTTTTTACCATATATATTATACATAAATATATTAGGCAAAAGATGTAACTACTATGTATAATATATCTATTAATTTTATTACCTATAATAAACTTAATACATTTGTACACTAATGTGTTTCCTTTTATTTTTAGCTGTCTATATTGACATTCTCAATCTCACAAAGCTTAGGTAAATTGTACTCACTACCCTCAATGTTTAATTATCATCTCATTTTTAACTCTAACTTTCACTTTGCTCATAGCGTATCCCTAACCTCAATAAAACATTTCATTTTAGCCCATTTTTGAACGAAAATCGTTATCTTGGATGGAAAAAGCCACGTCAGCAGATTACTATAGAGAAAAGTCCTTGTTTTAACCATTGTAAAAATCTTTTTTGCCGAAAAAGCCTTAAAGCTTTTAAATCTAACAAAAAACTTTTAAACTTTCTCCAGCCAACTTTTTCCTCTCTCTCCTCCTTCTTCGGCATCCCCATCTTGGTGTCCTCCTTCTTCGGCAAAACCCCTCCTACCTTTCACCCCTCTTCGGCCTTTTCTCCATAGTGAGTTGGGTTAACCGGCTTCCTTCACGTAAATTGAGCATCTTTTTTGCAACGGAATCGAGCTTGGTTTTCACTTGCGACTCCTAGTCCTCGTGCACTTGTCACTGAATCGCCATCGCTTACTCGCCTTCGAATTGCCCTCATGCCACTAGCACCAAATCGAGTGGAAGCTGAATCAGGCTCCTTTCTCCTGCTTCTTTCTCGTGAATCGAATAGACAATGATGAATCACAATGAATTGTGACGGAATCGAGCGAGGGAGAGGAACCATGAATCTCAATGGAAATCAATGGAATTGGATGAAATCGAACCGATTCGCAAGCAGGTATGGGGCAGAAGAAACGGGGATGGGTGAGTGATAGCAGGGATGGTGAGTGGCAGCAGGTAAGGGAGGCGAACGAAGAAGACAATTGGCTGGATATGGGAGGACAAGGCGGAAAGGGAGGCCAGAGGAGAACGAGGAGAGATAAAAGAGGTTGGCCTGATTTTTTGTTAGATTTAAAAGCTTTAAAGTTTTTTTTGGCAAAGGAGATTTGTATAGGGGATTAAAACAAATACTTTTCCCTACAATAATATGCTAATGTGGCTTTTTTTATTCGAGGTAACGATTTCCGTCCAAAATAGAGCCAAAATGAAATATTTTATTGAGGCTAGAGATACAGTACGAGCAAAACGTAGGTTAGAATTAAAAATGAGACAACAATTAAAAGGTTGGGGGTAGCGGGTGCAATTTAAACCACAAAGCTTTCACCACAATAAGTTATCTTTCTTTCTTTTCATATTTACAACTTTGCATATTCTCCAAATTAGGTTTATTTATTTATTTTTTGCCATAATATATATTCATTGCTTGTGTTTGTCGTTATGCACATAGGGGAATATTTTCATCATTATTTATGTACATCTGGCCGTAATATATATTTTTGTACTTTTATGTTTATTATTATAATTTTATTGTTTATTATAATTTTTATCTTCCAATTGTATTCTAAATATGATTATTTTCATGCTTTTTTATAGGATCTTCATGTTTGAGTTTGTAGGAATAGATTTTACTTGAATAAACTCCATTTGTAAGCTTTAATTTATATAAAGAATATAATATTTGATCTTTATTTTCCTAACTCATATTCACTTTTTCTTCATTTATATGAAATGCTAATTTTTTGCAACCAATTATACTGTGTAAAAGAATGTCAGCACTACCCACTCTCCAGTTCCTTTTTCCTAGAAGATTTTTTTAACTAATAAAGAAGATTATTCTCCATCAGCTTTGGGTATATTCACGGTCCTTGATTTCAAGTGAATCAGTTTGTAATATGTGACTGGAGAATGTTTGATAGGGGTAGATCTATCAGTTTTTGAACAGTAAAGGCTTGCTGTAAAAAAAATAAAGGAAGTGTGAGCTTAGATTGTTATTTTATATTTTTGTCATAGTTCATTCTCTTCTGCAGGACGATTTTTTCAGCACTTGTTTTCTGACACGTCTATTATATCTATTATAGAATGTGCCTACGCTCTACTGCAGATGTTTATGTTCTATTACGCTGTATATTATAAATTTGTTTTATAGTACATGTATATACATAATGTTGAAATATATATAATATTTTATTTTGTATATATATAGTTATTTTGTAATTGACAATGTATTAAGAAATAATAATAATAATAATAAATTGACCCATTCTCATTACAAAAAAAGCTAAAAAAAAAAACTTCCACGTAAAAAATATTTGTTTTGTTATATTGTATATCACAAAATAGTGTTATAGTACATGTACATATATTATATTTCATCTTGCATAGATATAGTTATTTTGTAATATATAATGTACTATGAAATAATAATAATAATAATAATAATAATAATAATAATAATAATAAATTGACCTGCTCCCATTATTAAAAAAAGCTAAAAAAAGCAGCAACCCACCACATAAAAAATATTTGTTCTATTATGTTGTATATCGCAAAATACTCTTACAG
Source organism: Aquilaria yunnanensis (assembly GCA_039654915.1). Taxonomy (NCBI): domain Eukaryota; kingdom Viridiplantae; phylum Streptophyta; class Magnoliopsida; order Malvales; family Thymelaeaceae; genus Aquilaria; species Aquilaria yunnanensis. The sequence continues at coordinate 20,990,925 of CM077600.1, forward strand.
TACATGTACATACATAATATTTAATCTTGCATATATATAGTTATTTTGTAATTTACAATGTATTATGAAATAATAATAATAATAATAATAATAATAATAATAATAAATTGACCCATTGCCATTACAAAAAAAAAAAAAGCAAAAAAGCAACCTGTCACATAAAAAATACTTATGGTGCCTCATTTGACAGGGATGTGATATGGAGGGTTTAAGCGTGAAAGGGAGAGATTTAGATACCTTTTGATGGAGTTCACCCATTTTTTGAGGCGGCACACCCTATGCCGTTACAGTACACACACACACATAGAGAGGATAGGAAACAAAATATTTATCTAATTGCCCAAATTTTTAAAATCAAATTCAATGACAACGTACGTTGCTTTATAAATGGCGGAAAAAGGTGCCACATTAATAGTATAATTTTATAACATTCATTGAATTTTCTTTTCAATTTCGACTTAACCTTCAATTTAGAATCATGATATTTAACTTAATGATTTTTGTGTTTAACTAATAAAAAAATATGGTTCAACCTAGTTCACTTGTATTTGTCATAGATTTCAACTAAAGTTTAGAATTCAAATACGTATCTAAACTCAAATTACTAACCATATATATGAGTATAAATATAAGCAAAAGGATTATAATAATTCTTTATGTATAACAAATCTATTTATTTTATTACTCCTAATATACTTCATATCTTCCCTTTTAGTTTTTTTTTGTACGTGCAACTGTCATAGTATTTCATCTACGTAAGTTTTCCTTATAATTGTCCCATAATTAGCTTTTTTTTTTTTTTTAATAAATAAGCTGACCAATTTTCGTATTAGTTTCCATAGGTATTCAATACTTTTATTTCTACCAACCTGTTCTCTTTACATAATTTCATATATTGTTATTTTATGATATATCTTTTATTTTGATGTAATTGGCTAGAATTCCTTACTTTTCACCATAAACTCATGATTTGTATTCATTATAAACTCATAATGTGTACAGGGCGGTGCAAATATTGCGTACTATTGTGTTTATTAAGATGCAAGTATACTAATGATCAATTATACAGTGATCATAATTGTAATTTGTTGTTTGTGTCTACGATCAATTTGTTGACGATAGATAGTCCACATGAGAAATTTGGAAGAAATTTGGTAATAATAGTATACATTAAGTTACATTAGTCACAAATAATTGTTTTTATTGGTCATATATTTGCCTCTAAAAGTTTAAGGGACAAATAAATAATTGTCCCATGTAATGGAATTGTCAATAGTCTTTAGAAATAAATAGGAGATAATTAATTATATCCTTTAAATAAATAAATTAGAAGTAAATATATGAGTTTGTTATTAAAAGCATTTTTTATGTCACCTAACATATGTAGAAACTATTATCTTTATCACTTATACTAATTTACAGGATAAATAAATTTGTTTCTAATATCAATGAATTAATAAATTAAGTTTTTGTGGAGTAAAATATTAGAATAGTGAGTAAAGTTACCCTTTTATTTACGCCACTCATTTCCGATCCCTAGCGTATTAATTATGTTTCTGATTTTTGTTGAAAATCCGTAGCCTGTTATGCTTCTGATTTTGTTGAAACTGTCACCTTACTATTAAAAGGAAAACGTGTTCCTTGAAGATTTGACAGTAAATGATTCATATGGTAAAATTGGTGTTATTATTAATAATGCAGTAAAGTATTTATTTTTGCATAAAGTTCCAAATTGTAGATATATAAATATTTATTTGTTTTTCTTCCAAAATAAATGCACAATTGTAAATTCCTCTAGAATGAAGTCACGCTAGTAAGACTACATATTAATTAAATTATAGTGCAAAATTTTCAATATTAACTATATAATATTAAGTGTGACTTCAATAGCAAGAAACCATCAATTGGCCTATAGAAACTACACCAACAAAATCAAAAAGTGTCAGTATGTAAAGTTGTTGACACCCAATTTCGTCTGACTAAAAAAATTAATTAATTTAAAAAAATATCATTAATTAATTAACTAAAAAAAGAAAAAAAATTAATTAATTTAGGGGAAATTTTTTTTGTTATATATATGTATTAGTTAATTAATTAAAAAAAATTTTTAAAAAAAAAGAGGGGTGGCCGACACCTTCTTACCTGCTCCCGTCCTATCCCTCGCCTAATCTCCTTCCCCCAGCAGCTAACAACTCTCCACTCTCTCTTCTATTCCCTCTTACAGCTAGCAGGCCCTCCTGGAGCGCACTGCTTCTCTCCCTCCAGCTGGCTCTGGCCCCCTCTATCAGACAATTTGCAACAAATCCCCTCTCTCTCTCGACACAGAAGGGACCATTTTTTTTTCCTCTAGCCTTCACTCTCCCTCTCGCCAAAAAAACGATCAACCCCTCTCCAAGCCTTCTCTGTTAATTCCTCTTGCGAGCTTTCCCATTTCCTTTGAACTCTCTCTCCCTTCACCTCTGACCAGCCCAAAACCTTCTTCGATCTTCATCCTTCCAAGATCTTCCTTCTCCACAACAACCCTTGTCCATCTTCTCCTAAAAATTCCGATTTTCTGAGATCCAGCCGAAACCCTTATCTCAAATTCCAATCAAACCACAGAAAATTATCTCCCTTCACCGTCATGGGTTCAATTCCATCCAGTCTCGACAACTTGCGGGAAATCAAGCCCAAGTGGTTCGGTTCGTTTTCATCTTGTTAGTAAAAAAAAGTTGCAGCGAAGGTGTTCGACGAAAGGCCTGACCCAAGGTCCGATCAAATCCGGCGTGAATTTCAGAACTGGGATCGACCATTTCTGCATCTACACTAGAGAGAAAACCCGTCATCGACAGCATTTGGACTAGTCTGGATCTGACGAAACTGATCCGGAGTTCAGACGGATCGAAGCACACCAGCGTTTACGAATCGGTGACAGAGAAGAAGTGAACATCTAGGCCCGTTTTGCGATTTATTTTTGGATCTGGTGTTGGATTGGTTCAGAATCTATTGCCCCCGTTCTCGCTAGGATCGTCCGCAATGGGCTGTTGTTGCGACCAAAACGACGACGATTCGGCCCTGACGACGTCTCTCTCAACCTCTGATTTCGCCGCTCAATTGTCAGCCGAAACTATCTCTCTGATGAACTCCAATTTCTTCGCTCTGAATTGCCGCGACATTCTGCGTCTGATCTTCCAGAAGCTCTCGATCACAGACCTCGCTCGTGCGAGCTGCGTGTGTCGGTCCTGGAACGATGTTGTCGCTGCCGACGAGATGGTGGTGGGGGCCTTCAAGGTGCCATGGATCCCTCGTTCGCGCTCCGTCATCATCGACCCAGCAGCGCCCCTTTGCCGCGCAACCGGTCGGGATCCAGCTGAAACTCCACCGACGCCAGAGCTCACTCCGTCGACTCCTCCTCCTCCTCCACTGCCTCCGCCGCACGCTCCTCCTCCCGTCCCCTTTAGCCGTCTGATAAAATCAGTAAAGTGGTCTTCGGAAGTCAGGTTACTGATGAGGAAACTGAGTCTCTCACCAATACGTAAGATCTGTTTCTGTTTTCTGCTTAGTCTAACTGGAACTTAAAAATGGGAAAGTTTTGTTCTTTTGTTTTGTGAAAAAATATTGGTACAGATCTGTTGGTTCTCTTTTGTTCGTTTGTGATCTGGTGGCTGATTTTTATTTATTAACCTGTTTAATTGTTTTTGTTATAGCTTTGAATAGTTAAGATAAAAAAAGGTTAAAGAAAAAAAAACAAAAGAATATATCCCCTCTCGATCTTAAGGATCATCCAGCAAACTACTAAATTATTCTCATTAATGATTGGGCCTTTTCTGGCTTCGAATAGTTAAGTCTTTTATATATTTTGGGTCTTGGCCACAACCTTTGGTTCCCAAAAGTTTCCAGTGCTAAATACTGCTATAGTAGTACCGTGCATTTGAATGGTCACAATGGAGTCTGATTTGTAAAGTGTTTTTCCCCATCTTTTGCTTTTCTTCCTTTCCTACATGTTTTTTTTAAAAAAGTTCTTTTTGGGTTAGCACATTTAAATTGGGAAAGGCTGGTTGACTAAGTTATATTGAAATTTGAATTTGAAATCGGAGTTCTATTGGCTGGAGTCTCTCTTGGTCCTTTACAAATGCTGTTTTGGCTGGTTTTTGTGAAATGCCTGCATAAATGATCTCTTGCATCTTCCATGTTGGTGCCTTTCTTTTTCTTCGTCATAGCAACTGCCAGTGATATTGGACATGTGAATTTTTCTTCCCATTCAGCTTTTGTGTCTTAAGTTTCTTCCCAAATTCCACCAACTATAAATGTCATACGAGGTGAGGATTTGATATAGGAAGTTTAGTGTCTATAGTGCCAGCAACATGGATTTGGTACTCCTCTCTGCGTTTTCACTAAAGTTCAATGATGTACCAAGAAACCAATCTGTTAAAAGAAGCTAAGCCTACACCTGCTGCTTACGACTTGTTCTCTTTGAGTAGTAGTAAGTCTTTTGTAGATTAACCCTCCTTTACTCATTCATCATTTCATATTTATTCGTTTAGTCACTAACTTTCTTTTATTTTGCATGTTAGTCACTGACAGCAAGCTTTTTATTTATTTATACTATTTTTTTGTTTTCTTTATTATTATTGGTTTGGCCTTACATTAAAATTGGTCTCTAAATTGATATAGGAGAACATTATAGGATTTTGATTTGATATGTATATTTATTTTATTTTATTTTTTTTTAGAATAGCTTAATTTTAATTTCTTGTAATGCATTAAATGTGTACCAAATTATTGGTTAAGAAGCATTCAAATGTTTGCGAATCCGTTCTTAGTAGGTTTGATAAAATCCTAAGACGGATCATATCCATATCCATAACAAAATCCAGATTGTAAACCAGTAAGTTAAATTCCATATCCGAATGATCCAGCAGGATCTACGATTTGAAAAATATCAACCTTTTTTTTAACTAAATAAATTAAATAAATATAAAGATAAAAATCCATATTCACAATATGGATAAAATTGTTTAAAATTTCACCAAATTCCGTGTCCAAATGACTCGGCAGAGTCCATGGTTCGGAGTCAAATCTTCCGTGTCCAAATGACTCGGCAGAGTCCATGGTTCGGAAGTATAAAATTCTATACAAATTAACTTAAAAATTCACATCCGATTAATTCAGTTAAAAATTCTAGATTGAAAATTAACTGAAATTTATTTAAAAGCAAAGCGAAACAAAATTAAAATCAACTAAGGTGCCAATTTTGGGCGCTATAACAATATTGTTTTAGCGTAACCGTAGTCCCGATCCCCTAACTCTCGCAGACCATATTTTAAGGTATCCAATCGACCTGAGCGAAAACTGATTGGTGGCGACTCCCGAAAACGAACCGCACGTTGCCACAGCTTGGCGACTCCACTGGGGACTCTGGTTAGTGAGTCGAGCCTAAAGTTGATTTGTTTTGATTTACTTTGCTTATTATGTGGATTTATATACTATATTTACTTAGCGAAAACATGCATGATGCATTCACAATATGAAGCTCTATACCCGAGCTTCCTCAAATCGAACACAATTCTTTCTAAGCGAAATTGGTGATGTTGTCCTTGTGAGGCCATGGTCTCCAAGCCTTCACCGGTTTCAAAGTAGTAAAGTAGTGTATTGCCTCCTGAGACGGTTAGTCTCTGCATGGGCCCACGAAAAGCTACGACTCGAATTAATCCATTCCTTACATTAACCCTAGAGGGTAAGGAATCGGGCCGTCACTATGATTTAGTGACGGGATTCGGGAACTATCCCTTGCCTTTTTGATAAGCCACCTTATACATATAGAACTCCCCACTTAACCATAGAACTGACCATAGAATTTTTACCATTTTACCAACGCCATAAGCATATCCTTGTTATGCTGTGTTGTTACTCTACACTTTTCTTCGTATGGTTTTAACTTGTTTATCCATAATACTTCATGAGTTGTTAATTACTATTTAACTTGTTAATAACCTTATTTTTCTTTTGTTATACTTCTGTTCTGTGCAATTATTCTTCATGCATCAAAACCACGCATCAAATTATGCTAACTTTTTGGTCTTTATAATGACAACTAAAAGTTTTGAAGTTCCACGATAATGGATAAGCAAACTCACTCATCGCATGCATGCATTACATTAATCACGTGCATATAAAGTCTGATAAAAACATAATCTCATTGCATACAACCATTACATCAATCACGTACATACAAAGTCTGATAAAAATATAATCTTATTTTGCATGCATGCATTCATTGCATCAATCACATACATGTAGAGTTTAATAAAATAAATATTCCTTTAAAAAGGTAAAATTGGACCTTAACACCGATATCCAACTCGGCTCCAAACAAGACTAATGGCAGAACAAACCGAAGGACGTCTCATAGATATAGAGTCCAAGATAGAAAATATGGCCGGAGCAATTCCCTCCTCATTACACCAAAAAAATGAAATTCATTTTTGAAGGAAAGTTAATCACAGTCTTTGCTGAAGAAGGCATTCTGCTATCATCTATATCAATAGTAGCAAAGACCAAGTGACCTTCTCTTCCAAGTTGGTGTGACCCAAATCCCAAATGTAACTGAAAATTCTGTCATATTGAAACTCAAGGTCCAACAGTTGGTCGAGTCCAAGTTGCTAGGCCCGATGTGATTGGTAATTGAAAGTGAAGATTTTGAGCTGGAATTACATTGATTTTGGAAGGGCTTCAAGTCAGATCTGACCTAACAGTCCGCACACACTTTTGAATAACAGGGAATCCTTTGAATAAACTTGTATATTTGAAAGCTTGCAAAAGTAATTTAATAGTAAAAATCTCCTAGATTTAGTCCAGAATCTAGGGTGTAGTCTTTGTTAAATGGACACCTGCTATTCTTTTTCTGGTACAACAAAAAGATGTAATGCGTGCATTCTACTACTTTTCATTTTTACACTCTTTGCCATTATACTATCCATTATAGCCATCACACTTTACTTTTTGACAACCGGTAATTCTTTTTGTTCTCCAACAAAAAAATGTTATGTGTGCATTCTACCACTTTTTAATTCCATTATTACATCTATACATTCTACCAATTTTTACAAAAAATTCAATTATTACACCTACACATTTTACCACTTCTTACCAAAAATTCCATTTTTACATCCATCTCTCACTCCTTTCCATTATACTATCCACTATTTCTATCACACTTTACTTTGAAAACGATACTGCTCGTGGGTGAAAATAAAAAGTTAAAGGAGATTTAATAGTGGCGATCTTGAAAGTGCTGTCAAATCTAGTAAGAAGGATTTCATATGTTGCACCTCAACTCTCAAAAAAAGAATTCATAGTGGTTATCAACATCCTTGCAAGAAGTCTGGGGTTAGCTTCCAAACAAGGTAGCTCTCATATTAAATGACTTCAGTGGCCTCCCAATTCTCACAAATGCTCAATATAAAAAAAAAGATTCTCAGTTTTCCGCAACACAAATTCCAACAAAGGAAAGAAGTTCATCCCTTCCATCAAAAGCCATTAAAGGGAAAATCCAAAACAAAAAAAAAGAGACTCAGAGTAAACATGAACAAGCAAGGCCACTTGAATCATTTCACTTCAAGAAGGCTATGTTCTCAGTTCTTTGCAACACAAACTCCGAAAAGAGAAATTCATCCCTTCCATCAAAAGACAACAAGGGAAAATTCAAAACCAAAAAGGACTGAGAACAAGCACGAGCAAGCAAGGCCACTTGAGTCATTTCACTTCAAGAGAGTTATCAAGTATGTCATCACCATAGCTCACAAAAAAAAGGGAAACAAAAAAAAAGGAAAAAAAAAAAGCTCAAGTTAGAGCCAAAGAAAGAAAAAGAAAAAAAAGTGAGCTATGGATTCTAGACTGAAAACCTGCAAAGGCAGTTTAGAACACAAAAGCAACCCTCAAACCAAGCATGCATAAAGATCACAATAGTTGGGGGGCAACAGATGAGGTCTAACTTTCTGAAAAGAGTGGCAAATTGAGGTCATCACTATTGAGTTTTTCACCATAATCAAATCTGCTCACGAGTAGTATTAAAAGACCCTTCTTTCACACCACTCAAACTTAACTTTATTCAGACCTAATATTTACCTCTTAATATCATTCTCATTCAGCTAAAAGACTACCACAAAAAAAAAAAACATTCAAACTTAACTTTCCTCACACCTAACATTTACCTCTCGATATCATCCTCATTCAGCTAAAAGGCTATCCTTGTGAATCATGTTTCTACCTTATTGCCTTGCACAGTTTATGTCTTCGAGTTGGAAAGGGAAGAATGGCAGGACATTTTAATTGAAAACAAAGACTGTAAATTACTTTGTCAAGCTTTGCAAATTGATGAAAGCTTTTCTTTAAGGCCAAACCATTATTCATTAATGTATGTAGACTTAAAAGTGAGGAGATAGCTTGAGTCTTTCTTTAATAAGATGTGGTTCTTGTAAGAGAAATTTACGATCAAGTGCCATCACAAAGGTCTAGAAATGCTCGACCTTCTGTTAAAGGCGAGGTGATACCTTTTATCCACATAAACACCGTATTTCAGGGGGGCAAAGTAGTCCCTACGAAGCATAAGAAGAGTACTGCCAAGAAAGAAACTCAACAGACAAGGGGGCAAGTCTTATGGATCAAAACATGAGTTCAAGGAAGAGCAATCATTCAGATTATGACATGAGGATAAGTAAGTGTCGGCACGGTCACAAGAAAAGGGGCAAAGCAGACATTGAAAGTAAAGCCTTTGATGGTATCAAATCCATGACAATGAATGAGTACCCGAAAGAGATATAAATTATGAGGCGGGCCAACTTTAAAGAAATTGAGGCCAAAATTCAAGAACAAGTCAAAGAAAGGGAATTTTGAAAAGAGTTGGGCTTTTGAGGCAGCGAACAAAAGCTGGAAAGCATAAAGAGATTCAATGATAGTCCAAGAAGACCATCACAAAGAGGATCCAGTAAAACAAAGACATAAAGAACTAGATCCATACAAAAAAAGCCATTAGTTATGTTGACACCCAATTTCGTCCGGGTGTTTTAAAATTTTGAAAAAAATTTTATTAAAAAAAATTAATTTTAAAAAAAATATATTACTATTATTATTAAAAAAAAAATTAATTAGTTTAAAATATATTTTTGTTTTGTGAAAATTTGATTTAAAATGATATATGTGTGAATATGTGTATGTTTGAAATAAAATAAAATTTCATGAAAAAAATGACAAAAAATTAAAAGTTTGAGGTAAAAATGACAAAATTGAGAAGTTTTCGGAAAAAATTGACAAATTCTAAAAGTTCCAGGAGCATTTGGTAGTTTGTCACATAAAATTTTGAGTCTGCCGACGTTTTTGGCTCAAATTGACAGAAAACGACAAAATTGTCAAAATCAGAAGCTTCAGGAACTTATCCTGAGGCTGAGAGACATAAAGGACTAAAATTGTCATTTTACCAATTTAAGAGATAAGTTTGAAATTTTTTATTAATTTATCCATCAACAGTTCAGCTAAACTTCCTCTATAAATAGCCCCCCAAATTTTGTGCTGAACACACAAAAAAATAGACAGAAAGCTTAGAGCTCCGTTTTAGAAAAAATAAAAATTACAGACTTAGTCCCTGGCCCTCTTTCCTTTTCCCAGAAAGTCCCAAAAGTTTCTATTCTGACGTATAGACTATCTTCTTCCTCCGTTTTTTTTTCTGTTTCTTCCTTCTCCTTCGCTGCCCGTCGCTCCACGCCGTCCCGCCGCCGCTCATCGCTCCCCCACGCTGCCGTCGCGCCGTCCCCACCTGCCCCTGGCCGCGCTGCCGCCCCGCCGCCAGCTGCCTCTCCTTCCCCCCCTGCGCGCGCGTCTGTTTCTCACGTTCCCAGCAAAATTCAAAATTAAAACTAAAGGGTACAACCCTTGTTTTGTCCTCTATTTTTTTTATTTCTTTCACTTTGGTCACTAACCTTTTATTTTGTTCTTGCAGAATTAATTCCTAACTATTTTAATTTTTACTTGTTTTACTTATTTGTTATTATTACTAACCCTTTTTTTTTTTGTTATTAACTTACTAACAACTAACTTTTAATATTATTATTGTTACTAACCTTTTAATTTTTGCATTATTACTAACTTTTATAATTGTTGTTAACAATTAATTAACTTTTTATTATTTTTGTTAATTAATTAATTAACTTGGCTAACTTTTATTGTTGTTAATTAATTAATTTAATTAACTTGGCTAACTTTTATTGTTGTTAATTAATTAATTTAATTAACTTGGCTAACTTTTATTGTTGTTAATTAATTAATTTAATTAACTTGACTAACTTTTTATTATTGTTGTTAATTAATTAATTTAATTAACTTGACTAACTTTTTATTATTGTTGTTAATTAATTAATTTAATTAGCTTGACTAACTTTTTATTATTGTTGTTAATCAATTAATTTAATTAACTTGACTAACTTTTTATTATTATTGTTAATCAATTAATTTAATTAAACTTGGCTAATTTTTATTATTGTTGTTAATTAATTTAATTAACTTTGCTAACCTTTATTATTATTTATTTTTAAAGTGGATGGCCAAAAAGCCCCACTTTATTATTATTAATTTTCCTTTATATAATTTTTTTTAATTTAATTCACCTTTACCCTTACTTAAATAAATAAATGAAAATTAAAAGAAGATTATTTTTTAAGCCTAATAAAAATAATTTTTTAAAAAGCCAATTATTTTTATTTTTCTTTTATAAATTGAATAATTATTTAAATAATAAATAACTTTCACTAAAAAAAAACTAAAAGAAAGATAAGAAAAAGATAAGAAAGATAAGAAAAAGATAAAAAAAGAAAAGAAAGAAAGAAAAGAAAGAAAAGAAAGAAAAGAAAAAGAAGAGATAAAAAAAGAAAAGAAAGAAAGAAAAGAAAGAAAAGAAAAAGAAAAGAAAAGAAAAGAAAGAAAAGAAAGGAAAAATAAAACTAAAAGAAAGATAAAATCAAAAAGAAAGAAAAGAAAGAAAAGAAAGAAAAGAAAAGAAAGTGTAAAGAATAAAAAATAAATTTTTTAGATTATTAATAAATCTAAAAACAAAAGACTTACAAATTAGTAATAATAAATTCCATAAAAATAATAATTATATAACTAACAATTAATTAAAGTAATTTCCATATCCGGATGATCCAGCAGGATTTACGGTTTGGAAAATATCAAACTTTCAAAATAAATAAATTAAATAAAAAGATAAAAATCCATATTTTTACGATATGGATTAAAATTTTCACCAAATTCCGTGTCCAAATGACTCGGCAGAGTCCATGGTTCGGAATAAAAATCTTCCGTGTCCAAATGACTCGGCAGAGTCCATGGTTCGGAAGTATAAAATTCTATACAAATTAATTACCAAAAATCCACATCCGATTAATTCAGTTAAAAATTCTAGATTGAAAATTAACTGAAATTTATTTAAAAGCAAAGCGAAACAAAATTAAAATCAACTAAGGTGCCAATTTTTGGGCGTTTTAACAAAGTTGTTTTAACGTAACCGTACTCCCGAACCCCCGAACTCTCGTAGACCAATATTTAAGGTGACCAATCGACCTAGGTAAACTGATTGGTGGCGACTCCCGAAAACCCGACGTTGCCACAGCTTGGCGACTCCACTGGGGACTCCACGTTAGTGAGTCGAGCCTAAAGTTGATTTGTTTTGATTTACTTTGCTTATTATGTGGATTTATATGTTATATTTACTTATTCTAAACATGCATAATGCATTCACAATATGAAGCTCTATACCCGAGCTTCCTTAAATCAAACACGATTCTTTCTAAGCGGAATTGGTGTTGCTGTCCTTGTGAGGCCACGGTCTCCAAGCCTTCACCGGTTTCAAAGTAGCAAAGTAGTGTATTGCCTTCTGAGACGGTTAGTCTCTGCATGGCCCACGAAAAGCTACGACTCGAATTAATCCATTCCTTACATTAACCCTAGAGGGTAAGGAATCGGGCCGTCACTATGATTTAGTGATGGGATTCGGGAACTATCCCTTGCCTTTTTGATAAGCCACCTTATGCATATAGAACTCCCCACTTAACCATAGAACTGACCATAGAATTTCTACCATTTTTACCAACACCATAAGCATATCCTTGTTATGCTGTGTTGTTACTATACACTTTCCTTCGTATGGTTTTAACTTGTTTATCCATAATACTTTATGAGTTGTTAATTGCTATTTAACTTATTAATAACCTTATCTTTCTTGTGCAATTATTCTTCATGCATCAAAACCACGCATCAAATTATGCTAACTTTTTGGTCTTTATAATGACAACTAAAAGTTTTGAAGTTCCACAATAGTGGATAAGCAAACTCACTCATCGCATGCATGCATTACATTAATCACGTTCATATAAAGTCTGATAAAAACATAATCTCACTTTATATTGCATGCATCCATTACATCAATCACGTGCATACAAAGTCTGATAAAAACATAATCTCACATTGCATGCATGCATTCATTGCATCAATCACATACATGTAGAGTCTAATAAAATAAATCTTACTTTAAAAAGGGGTAAAATTGGACCTCAACACCGATATCCAACTCGGCTCCAAACAAGATTAATGGCAGAACAAGCTGAAGGACGTCTCATGGAGATGGAGTCCAAGATTGAAAGTATGGCAGAACAAATGAGACAATTGATGGAAATAATCAAAGGGAAAGCAACTCAAGTTCCCATCAAAGAAGCACAAGATCCCACTTATCCTCCGGGAATCACCCCACAACGAGTCTCAGTCCAAGAAAACCTGTTTCAGGAACCAGGACAGTCTGCTAGTGTTCACCTAAAACAAGACACTGTGTATGAAGAGAAGAAGACACCACCAAAGGAAGAAGGAGAATCTCAAAAACTCGAAACAATAGAGAAGAGACTGCGAGCCATTGAAGGAGGTAATATATTCGGATCTCTCTCAGTGGATGACCTCTGCTTAGTGCCAGACGTCATAATCCCTTCGGACTTTAAAGTACCGGATTTCGTAAAATACGACGGAACGAGTGATCCCATCACTCACATCACACTGTTCCTAAGGAGACTACAACCACTCACAAAAGATGAAAATGTGTGGATTGCACTTTTTCAGGAAAGTCTCACAAAATCAGCATTGCAGTGGTATCTAAGTCAAGGACCAAGAAACATCAAAACTTGGAATGACCTTGCTCAGGCCTTCATCGGCAACTATAAACATATTATGGACTTGGCTCCGGATCGCCAAACTCTCCAAAACATGGAGAAGAAAAAGCCAGAAACTTTCAAGGAATATGCCCAACGGTGGAGGGACTTAGCTGCACAAGTTCAGCCACCCATGACAGAAAAAGAAATGGTCACTTTGTTTGTCCAGACACTGAAATACCCATATTATGACAAACTCATTGGCAATTCGGCAACTAATTTCTTCGATGTTGTCATGTCTGGAGAAAGGATCGAGCATGGGATTAGGACTGGGAAGATTGCTGAGTCCTTTAGTGATCCTATGAAAAGAGGAGGACCATCCAGAACAAAAGATGAAGAAGTACAACAAATAGGACGCGAAAGAGGGATTCCCCTCATAGGTACTGTGGCTACCGGTCCTCGCCTATCCTATTCTGCCAAAAGGCCCAATTATTATCCTACCAATAGGCCCAATGACTATCCTCCCAATATGCCCAATGATTATCCTTCCAATAGGCCTAATGATTATCCTCCCAATAGGCCCAACAATTATCCTCTCAATAGGCCTAATCAGTTATGGCCACCTGTTCCGACTCCTTCAGTACCCACACGAAGACCAAAAGAAGTTTTTGCACCAATTCCCATGACTTACACTGAGTTGTATCCAAAACTCATTGAAAGTCAACTTATCCGTCCAATTCCTACAAATCCATTTGGACCCCCATATCCAACGTGGTATGACCCCAACATAACTTGCCCATATCATGATGGCGTTCCAGGCCATGGCTTGGAAAATTGCACAGCATTGAAACGTATAGTCCAACAATTAATCGAATCAAAGTGGTTGGACTTTTCCGATGAACCGAACGTCACTCACAATCCATTGCCGCCTCATCAAGAAAAACCAGTCAATATGATAGAAGAACACCGGCTGATGAAAAAGTCAGTCAATGATATCATAACCCCTCTTAAGCATGTATATTCATGCCTTGTGAAAGAAGGGATTATCATGGGAAAGCCTTCTTTTGGACATGAAGAAGTTGAAGATGAGGAATGGTGCAACTTTCATGACAGTAAGAGTCATTCTATCCAAGAATGCTCAGAATTCCGTAAGAATCTGCAAAGACTCATAGACTCATCCCAACTTATCATTTTTATGTCAGATAAAGATGATGATGTGAATGTGATCATTAAAGAACAAGAAGTCAATGCTATACCAATCTCAAAACCTACTCTTAAGCCGTCAAGTCCCGAGGCCATTGCTCTACAAATCAAACAAAACCGAGGTCAAGCTGCTAGGCCCGATGTGATTGGTAATTGAAAGTGAAGATTTTGAGCTGGAATTACATTGATTTTAGAAGGGCTCCAAGTCAGATCTGACCTAACAGTCCGCATACATTTTCGAATGACAGGGAATCCTTTGAATAAACTTGTATCTTTGAAAGCTTGCAAAAGTAATTTAATAGTAAAAATCTCCTAGATTTAGTCCAGAATCTAGGGTGTAGTCTTTGTTAAATGGACACCTGCTATTCTTTTTCTGGTACAACAAAAAGATGTTGCGTGTGCATTCTACCACTTTTTAATCCCATTATTACTTCTACACATTCTACCAATTTTTACCAAAAATTCAATTATTACACCTACACATTCTACCACTTCTTACCAAAAATTCCGTTTTTATATCCATCTCTCACTCCTTTCCATTATACTATCCATTATTGCTATCACACTTTACTTTGAAAACGATACTACTCGTGGGTGAAAATAAAAAGTTAAGTGAGATTTAATAGTGGCAATCTTGAAAGTGCTGTCAAATCTAGTAAGAAGGATTTCATATGTTGCACCCCAACTCTAAAAAAAAAGAATTCATAGTGGTTATCAACATCCTTGCAAGAAGTTTGGGGTTAGTTTCCAAACAAGGTAGCTCTCATATTAAATGACTTCAGTGGCCTCCCAATTCGCACAAATGCTCAATACAAAAAAAAAAAAAAGATTCTCAGTTTTCCGCAACACAAATTCCAACAAAGGAAAGAAGTTCATCCCTTCCATCAAAAGCCATTAAAGGGAAAATTCAAAAACAAAAAAAAGAGACAGAGAGCAAACACAAGCAACTAAAGCCACTTTAATCATTTCACTTCAAGAGGGCTATGATCTCAGTTCTTTGCAACACAAACTCCGAAAAGAGAAATTCATCCTTTCCATCAAAAGACAACAAGGGAAAATTCAAAACCAAAAAGGACTGAGAACAAGCACGAGCAAGCAAAGCCACTTAAGTCATCTCACTTCAAGAGAGTTATCAAGTATGTCATCACCATAGCTCACAAAAAAAAAGGGGAAACAAAAAAAAAAAACAAAAAAAAAACAAAACAAAAAAAAAAGGGCTCAAGTTAGAGCAAAAGAAAGAAAACAAAAAAGTGAGCTATGGATTCTAGACTGAAAACCTGCAAAGGCGGTTTAGAACACAAAAGCAACCCTCAAGCCAAGCATACATAAAGACCACGATAGTTGGGGGGCAACAGATGAGGTTTAACTTTCTGGAAAGAATGGCAAGTTTGAGGTCATTATTATTGAGTTTTTCACCATAATCAAATTTGCTCACGAGTAGTATTAAAAAACCCTTCTTTCAAACCACTTAAACTTAACTTTCCTCAGACTGATCATCCTCATTCAGCTAAAAGACTATCATTGTGAATCATGTTTCTACCTTATTTAATACTGCTCACGAGTAGTATTAAAAGACCATTCTTTCACACCACTTAAACTTAACTTTACTCAGACCTAATATTTACCTCTTAATATTATTCTCATTCAGCTAAAAGACTGCCATAAAAAAAAAACATTCAAACTTAACTTTCCTCACACCTAACATTTACCTCTCGATATCATCCTCATTCAGTTAAAAGGCTATTATTGTGAATCATGTTTCTACCTTATTGCCTTGCACAGTTTATGTCTTCGAGTTGGAAAGGGAAGAATGGCAGGACATTTTAATTGAAAACAAAGACCGTAAATTACTTTGTCAAGCTTTGCAAATTGATGAAAGTTTTTCTTTAAGGCCAAACCATTATTCATTAATGTATGTAGACTGAAAAGTAAGGAGATAGCTTGAGTCTTTCTTTAATAAGATGTGGTTCTTGTAAGAGAAATTTACGATCAAGTGCCATCACAAAGGTCTAGAAATCCTCAACCTTCTGTTAAATCAAAGGCGAGATGATATCTCTTTCCACATAAACACCATAATCAAGGGGGCAAAGTAGTCTCTACTAAGCGCAAGAAAAGTATTGCCAAGAAAGAAGCTCAATAGACAAGGGGGCAAGTCTTATGGATCAGAACCTGAGTCTAAGGAAGAGCAATCATTCGGACTGTAACATGGGGGTAAACAAGTGTCGGCACGGCCAGAAGAAAATGGGCAAAGCAGACATTGAAAGTAAAGCCTTTGATGGTATCAAATCCATGACAATGGATGAGTACTCGAAAGAGATATAAATTATGAGGCGGGCCAACTTTAAAGAAATTGAGGCCAAAATTCAAGAACAAGTCAAAGAAAGGGGATTTTGAAAAGAGTTGGGCTTTTGAGGCAGTGAACAAAAGCTGGAAAGCATAAAGAGATTCAATGATAGTCCAAGAAGGCAATTATAAAGAGGATCCAGTAAAGCAAAGATATGAAGAACTAGATCAATCCAAAAAAAAATAAAAAAAAAAAAAATAAATATAAATAAAAATAAAAATAAAAAAAAAAGAACCATCAATTACACATGCTTTGCATTCATGCATTTCACATCATGCATGCATGATTTTTACATGATAGGAATCAAATGGGAAACACATCCACCGCACCGTTACAGCAGTATAAGCTGAGATCTCAATAATATCAGCTCTTACCAATCTATCACTGGATACACAGCTAATATGCGGGACCAACCCGCATCAGGAATTCAAGGATAAGGTAGACAATATGTCAAAAGCCTGGCAATTGATTCAATAATCGAGACTACACCTGGAAGGACAGGATTGACATCAGCTAGTAGTATCCAAAATAAGAGATAGCTATAGCCAAGGATAAGGCAGATATCAAAAAGGATAAAGTAGACAATATTGTCAAAAGCTTGGCAATTGATTCAATAATCGAGGCTACACCTGGAAGGACAGGATTGATGCCAGCTTAGCAGCATCCAAGATAAGAGATAGCTGTGGTCAAAGATAAGGCAGACATCAAGAAATATTGTCGTTGAAACTTTGTCAAAAGCGGACAATGGATTCAATAATCGAGGACTGGATCAACGGATAAAAAAAAAATATCTATCAAAATGAAGTAGGATCTACTTTTCCGGTTAAACGGCGGATACGGTACTCCGTGACTCTCAAGTCGGTTCTCTCAGTTGCCCATAATAACTGATTCCTTCACCCCTTCTTTCTTTTACTTCCTCCTAGAAAATGGATCCTACTTTTTCCGCCTTGCGAAAGTATTTCCCTTCTCTCCCAATGAACATCCTCAAAAAGATCTAACAAGTTCGCTGTGAACGATTAAGAGTTCTGATGCACAAAGGAATCCCTGAAGATGTGCGGTGGTTAATCGAAGCCAAGGTTCGTCTAGCAGGTGAAATCCCAGAGGCATTTGTGTCTCACATGCCTGGTATAGGCAAAAGCTCTTATGCCAAAAAGCGAAGAGCGAAAAGGTTACAAGTCTGCCATAAATGTGGACGGTGGACTTGTAATACTAAATGTCGTTCTTTAGGGATGATCTCTGATAATCGAGAAGATAAAATACGATTCATTAAGAATGGCTTGAGTAAAGACTCGTTGGATGATATCCAATTGACTCTTGAGACGCATTCTTGTGGATCTGTGCAACGTGAACTACTTGGTTTGTGGAGCATTTTTCATGAAGAACGAGAACGATACAGTCCCGGGAATCTGACGTTAAACGACCCTATTTGTCAGCTTGTAAGAAAACTGGATGGGAAGCAAATCCTCGACTCATAGAAGCCATTAATCCCGTTACTGGACGTAAAACCAGTGGAAGATGTGAGCCACAGTCACAATCACTGTACATACAATTTATCATATTTAAAATTTTCCATTTTTCTTTTAATAATGTATTTGCTCCCGTAAGTGTAATCGACACGTTATCCATTTCATCGCTATAAATGCATGTTCTTCCAGTCGGTTATCTAAGTTTCCTTCAATAACTAATTCCTTTCCATCATCTCTCAAATTCTTTTCTCATCAATGGATTCTACTCTTTCAGCACTGCGAAAATACTTTCCTTCCCTTCCAATAAAAGTCCTTAAAAAGATCTACCTTGCTAGATGTGAAAGAATCAGAGTTTTTACACGCAAAGGCATTCCCGATAATGTGCAGTGGATAATTGAAGCTAAGGTCCGTCTGGCGGGTGAAGTTCCAGATGCATTTATGCCCCGCATGCCCGGTTTAGGTAAAAGCCGTTATGCCAAAAGGCGAAGAGCAAAGAGACTAGGCGTGTGTTATAAATGTGGGCGATGGAATTGTAATACTAAATGTCGCTCTTTAGGATACATCTCCACAAATCGTGAAGATAAAAGAAAATTCATTAAGAATGGCCTGCGTAAGGAATCTCTGGAAGATATCCGAGAGACTCTTGAAACGCATTCTTGTGGAAAAGTGCAAGGTCAAATTGTCAAATTGTGGAGGACTTACCATAAAGAACGAGACCGTTACAGTCTTGGGAATGTGACTGTAAACGACCCTGTCTGCCAGCTTGTAAGAAAACTGGATAGGAAGCAAGTCCTCGACTCATAGAAGGCATTGAAGCCATTACTAGATATAAATCAGTGGAAGATGAGAGCCACAGTCATGATTCCTGTACATATAAGCTGTCATTTGTCTTTTCTTTTGACAATAATGTACTTGCTTCTGTAAGTGTAATTAACGCATTATCCCTTTCATCACTATAAATATGTGTTAGTTATTTTCGTTTCCTACAATCACTAATTTCTTTCTTTGCCTCCTTCATCAATGGAGTCTTCTCTTTCCGCCTTACGAAAGTATTTTCCTTCCTTCCCAATAAATGTTCTTAAAAAGATTTATCAAGCTAGATGTGAACGATTCAGAGTATTTATGCACAAAGGCATCCCTGATAATGTGCGGTGGCTAATTGAAGCTAAGGTTCGTTCAGCTGGTGAAGTTCCCGAAGCGTTCTTTCCCCGTATGCCCGGCTTTGGTAAAAGCGCTTATGCCAAAAAAAGAAGAGCAAAGAGGCTAGGCATTTGTCATAATTGTGGATGGTGGATTTGCGGCAATAAATGTCGTTCTCCAGGAGTGATCACCAGAAATCGTAATGATAGAATAAAATTCATCAAGAATGGCTTGCGTAAGGAATCTCTGGAAGATATTCGAGAGGTTCTTGAAGCGCATTCTTGCGGAATAGTGCAATTTGAGGTTGTTGGATTATGGATAATTTTCCAAAAAGAACGAGATCGTTATAGTCTTGGGAATCTGACTTTAAACGACCCAGTTTGCCAGTTTGTGAGAAAACTGGATGGGATGCAAATCACCGATTCATAGAAAGCATTGAAGCCATTACTGGACGCAAAGCCAGTGAAAGACGAGGATCAAAGTCACGATTACTGTACGTGCTAGCTGTCGCTTTTGGAAATTTTCCTCCCCTTTTGGTAATAATGTATCCACTCCTGACGTGAACCAAAGTCACGATTACTGTACGTGCTAGCTGTCGCTTTTGAAATCTTCCTCCCCTTTCGGCGATAATGTATCAACTCCTGACATGAGCCATAGTCACGATACTGTACATGCTAGCTGCCACTTTTTAAAATTTTCCTTCTCTTCCAACAATCACGTACCTACTCCTGACGTAAGCTACAGTAGTGACTACTGTACATGCTAGCAGCTATTTTGAAAATTTTCCTCCTCTTTTAACGATAGTGTACCCATACCTGACCAGAGTCATACTCGTGACTACTGTGAATAGCTGGCAATAATGTATCCATTCTTGAAAATAAAATTATTGCCTTATCTCTTCATCTCTATAAATATATCCTCTTTTCTCACAAGGGTAAGGATAGGAATGGAGAAAACCCCAACTCGTAAATCCCGAAGTATTTGTGTATTTTCTGGGGCTTTTCCTGGAAAAGATGAAGAGTATTTAAAAGCAGCCAACCATTTGGGTAGAGTATTAGCTGAGCGAAAAATACATTTAGTTTATGGAGGAGGTAGTGTCGGATTAATGGGAGGTGTAGCATCAGCAGCATCTCTAGGAGGAAGTCAAGTTTTGGGCATTATCCCTGGACCTCTGAAATTTATTTCTGGGGGCACGATTGGAGAAGAATTAGTGGTTAAAAATTTGCAAGAACGTGTGTTACAAATGCTTTTAAATGCTGATGCTTTTATCGCTCTACCAGGTGGTTTTGGTACATTGGGAGAAGTCTTTCAAATTGCTTCCATGGCCCAACTTAATTTGCATAAGAAACCCATTGGGCTTTTAAATGTTAACAATTTCTTTACAGGTCTGATAGCTTTTATGGATTATGCTATGCAGAAGAATTTCATATCAAGAGTGGCACGGCGAATCATAATATCCGCAACAACTGCTGAAGAATTGCTAGATAAAATACAAGCTTTTGTTCCTGAACCAGATCCAGCAATGATTCAGATAGACTGGACACGACAGTCTTTCCCGACCAGTTCACTCCCATAATGGTCATCTACTCACCCTGTTGAAGTATTGTGGAAGAAAGAAGCGATCTGATCCGTTTTTCTTGTCCTTTAGTTTTATTATCAGCATTTTCTTTCGCGTTTCAGTTTTTCTTTTCAGGGAATTTCTTTTTTTATAATATAGCTTCGTCCATGCTGATATTAAAACCATAGGACAACGCCTTTAGGATGGAATGACTGAGTAAAGAGTAATTTTTATTACTCTTGAGACGCATCCTATTAGGTCTACTAGGCATAACATTTTGGGGTAGTTAAGCTTTAACCTTATTTGGATGACATATCTCATAAGGGAATCTATATTTACTGAAAAAAATATTAGATGAACCTTGAATATTGATTCCAAACATCCGTTCCCTTTACATAATTTGTCAGTGTTATTGTCATCATCAAGATTCACTTGTTTTATCGAAGCCTAATTCTTTGCGCTCGCCTATTATGAAAATTCACACTTTCGAAGAAAATTATTCCAATTTCAATTGCTTTCATATAAATTTCGCTCGAGGTCCTAAGGAAAGCTCCTTAGCCTCAAAATCAATTTTCATCATCAGGGTTTTAAGGATGGAACCTTTGCCTTGAAAAGAATCAATTTTTATCATCGGGGTTTTAAGGATGGAACCTTTGCCTCGAAAACAACCAATTTTCATCATCGGGGTTTTAAGGATGGAACCTTTGCCTCGAGATCAATCAATCAATCCGGGGTTTTAAGGATGGAACCTTTGCCTCGAGATCAATTATCAATCCGAGGTTTTAAGGATGGAACCTTTGCCTCGAAAACAATCAATTATCAATCCGAGGTTTTAAGGATGGAACCTTTGCCTCGAACTCAATCAATCGTCGAGGTTTTAAGGATGGAACCTTTGCCTCGACATCAATTAATCAATCCGGGGTTTTAAGGATGGAACCTTTGCCTCGGCATCAATCAATCAATCCGGGGTTTTAAGGATGGAACCTTTGCCTCGAGATCAATCAATCAATTCGAGGTTTTAAGGATGGAACCTTTGCCTCGAAATCAATCAATCAATCCGAGGTTTTAAGGATGGAACCTTTGCCTCGAGATCAATCAATCAATTCGAGGTTTTAAGGATGGAACCTTTACCTCGACATCAATCAATCAATCCGAGGTTTTAAGGATGGAACCTTTGCCTCGAAATCAATCAATTAAACCGAGGTTTTAAGGATGGAACCTTTGCCTCGAGATCAATCAATCAATTCGAGGTTTTAAGGATGGAACCTTTACCTCGAAATCAACCAATCAATCTGAGGTTTTAAGGATGGAACCTTTGCCTCGAAATCAATCAATCAATCTGAGGTTTTAAGGATGAAATCTTTGCCTCGAGATCAATCAATCAATTCAAGGTTTTAAGGATGGAACCTTTGCCTCGAGATCAATCAATCAATTCGAGGTTTTAAGGATGGAACCTTTACCTCGAAATCAATCAATCAATCCGAGGTTTTAAGGATGGAACCTTTGCCTCGAGATCAATCAATCAATTCGAGGTTTTAAGGATGGAACCTTTACCTCGACATCAATCAATCAATCAGAGGTTTTAAGGATGAAACCTTTGCCTCGACATCAATCAATCAATCCGAGGTTTTAAGGATGGAACCTTTGCCTCGAGATCAATCAATCAATTCGAGGTTTTAAGGATGAAACCTTTACCTCAAAATCAATCAATCAATCCGAGGTTTTAAGGATGGAACCTTTGCCTCGAGATCAATCAATCAATTCGAGGTTTTAAGGATGGAACCTTTACCTCGACATCAATTTTCATCATCAAGGTTTTAAGGATGGAACCTTTGCCTCGAAAACAATCAATCAATTCGAGGCTTTAAGGATGGAACCTTTACCTCGACATCAATCAATCAATTCGAGGTTTTAAGGATGGAACCTTTGCCTCGACATCAATCAATCAATCCGGGGTTTTAAGGATGGAACCTTTGCCTCGAGATCAATCAATCAATCCGAGGTTTTAAGGATAGAACCTTTGCCTCGAGATCAATCAATCAATCCGGGGTTTTAAGGATGGAACCTTTGCCTCGAGATCAATCAATCAATTCGAGGTTTTAAGGATGGAACCTTTGCCTCGAGATCAATCAATCAATCCGAGGTTTTAAGGATAGAACCTTTGCCTCGAGATCAATCAATCAATCCGAGGTTTTAAGGATGGAACCTTTGCCTCGAAAACAAATAATCAATCAATCAGTCCATCTTACAACGATAGGAGCTTTCCTATCGTTAGAGGTTCTAAGGACATTTCCTTAACCTAAAACAAACAATCAATCCATCAGTCCATCTTACAACGATAGGAGCTTTCCTATCGTTAGAGGTTCTAAGGACCTTTCCTTAACCTCAAACAAATAATCAATCAATCAGTCTATCTTACAACAATAGGAGCTTTCCTATCGTTAGAGGTTTTAAGGACCTTTCCTTAAACCTTACTGTTTGGGCGGCGAGAACATTCTCAATGCCTACCTAAGCCGGACGAAATTTGGTAACGACTTTGCATACATCATGTCCCATGAAGCATGCAAAGGGGGGCAGCTGTTGACACCCAATTTCGTCCGGGTGTTTTAAAATTTTGAAAAAAATTTTATTAAAAAAAATTAATTTTAAAAAAAATATATTACTATTATTATTAAAAAAAAAATTAATTAGTTTAAAATATATTTTTGTTTTGTGAGAATTTGATTTAAAATGATATATGTGTGAATATGTGTATGTTTGAAATAAAATAAAATTTCATGAAAAAAATGACAAAAAATTAAAAGTTTGAGGTAAAAATGACAAAATTGAGAAGTTTTCGGAAAAAATTGACAAATTCTAAAAGTTCCAGGAGCATTTGGTAGTTTGTCACATAAAATTTTGAGCCTGCCGACGTTTTTGGCTCAAATTGACAGAAAACGACAAAATTGTCAAAATCAGAAGCTTCAGGAACTTATCCTGAGGCTGAGAGACATAAAGGACTAAAATTGTCATTTTACCAATTTAAGAGATAAGTTTGAAATTTTTTATTAATTTATCCATCAACAGTTCAGCTAAACTTCCTCTATAAATAGCCCCCCAAATTTTGTGCTGAACACACAAAAAAATAGACAGAAAGCTTAGAGCTCCGTTTTAGAAAAAATAAAAATTACAGACTTAGTCCCTGGCCCTCTTTCCTTTTCCCAGAAAGTCCCAAAAGTTTCTATTCTGACGTATAGACTATCTTCTTCCTCCGTTTTTTTTTTCTGTTTCTTCCTTCTCCTTCGCTGCCCGTCGCTCCACGCCGTCCCGCCGCCGCTCATCGCTCCCCCACGCTGCCGTCGCGCCGTCCCCACCTGCCCCTGGCCGCGCTGCCGCCCCGCCGCCAGCTGCCTCTCCTTCCCCCCCTGCGCGCGCGTCTGTTTCTCACGTTCCCAGCAAAATTCAAAATTAAAACTAAAGGGTACAACCCTTGTTTTGTCCTCTATTTTTTTTATTTCTTTCACTTTGGTCACTAACCTTTTATTTTGTTCTTGCAGAATTAATTCCTAACTATTTTAATTTTTACTTGTTTTACTTATTTGTTATTATTACTAACCCTTTTTTTTTTGTTATTAACTTACTAACAACTAACTTTTAATATTATTATTGTTACTAACCTTTTAATTTTTGCATTATTACTAACTTTTATAATTGTTGTTAACAATTAATTAACTTTTTATTATTTTTGTTAATTAATTAATTAACTTGGCTAACTTTTATTGTTGTTAATTAATTAATTTAATTAACTTGGCTAACTTTTATTGTTGTTAATTAATTAATTTAATTAACTTGACTAACTTTTTATTATTGTTGTTAATTAATTAATTTAATTAACTTGACTAACTTTTTATTATTGTTGTTAATTAATTAATTTAATTAGCTTGACTAACTTTTTATTATTGTTGTTAATCAATTAATTTAATTAACTTGACTAACTTTTTATTATTATTGTTAATCAATTAATTTAATTAAACTTGGCTAATTTTTATTATTGTTGTTAATTAATTTAATTAACTTTGCTAACCTTTATTATTATTTATTTTTAAAGTGGATGGCCAAAAAGCCCCACTTTATTATTATTAATTTTCCTTTATATAATTTTTTTTAATTTAATTCACCTTTACCCTTACTTAAATAAATAAATGAAAATTAAAAGAAGATTATTTTTTAAGCCTAATAAAAATAATTTTTTAAAAAGCCAATTATTTTTATTTTTCTTTTATAAATTGAATAATTATTTAAATAATAAATAACTTTCACTAAAAAAAAACTAAAAGAAAGATAAGAAAAAGATAAGAAAGATAAGAAAAAGATAAAAAAAGAAAAGAAAGAAAGAAAAGAAAGAAAAGAAAGAAAAGAAAAAGAAAAGATAAAAAAAGAAAAGAAAGAAAGAAAAGAAAGAAAAGAAAAAGAAAAGAAAAGAAAAGAAAGAAAAGAAAGGAAAAATAAAACTAAAAGAAAGATAAAATCAAAAAGAAAGAAAAGAAAGAAAGAAAAGAAAGAAAAGAAAAGAAAGTGTAAAGAATAAAAAATAAATTTTTTAGATTATTAATAAATCTAAAAACAAAAGACTTACAAATTAGTAATAATAAATTCCATAAAAATAATAATTATATAACTAACAATTAATTAAAGTAATTTCCATATCCGGATGATCCAGCAGGATTTACGGTTTGGAAAATATCAAACTTTCAAAATAAATAAATTAAATAAAAAGATAAAAATCCATATTTTTACGATATGGATTAAAATTTTCACCAAATTCCGTGTCCAAATGACTCGGCAGAGTCCATGGTTCGGAATAAAAATCTTCCGTGTCCAAATGACTCGGCAGAGTCCATGGTTCGGAAGTATAAAATTCTATACAAATTAATTACCAAAAATCCACATCCGATTAATTCAGTTAAAAATTCTAGATTGAAAATTAACTGAAATTTATTTAAAAGCAAAGCGAAACAAAATTAAAATCAACTAAGGTGCCAATTTTTGGGCGTTTTAACAAAGTTGTTTTAACGTAACCGTACTCCCGAACCCCCGAACTCTCGTAGACCAATATTTAAGGTGACCAATCGACCTAGGTAAACTGATTGGTGGCGACTCCCGAAAACCCGACGTTGCCACAAGTTACACATGCTCTGCATTCATGCATTTCATATCATGCATACATAGCCTTTACATAACAAGGACCAAACGGGAATCACATTCACAGCACAGTTACAGCAGTATAAGCTAAGATCTCAATGTCATCAGTTCTTACCAATCTATCACTGGATACACAGCTAATATGCGGGACCAACCCGCATCAGGAATTCAAGGATAAAGTAGACAATATTATCAAAAGCCTGGCAATTGATTCAATAATCGAGGCTACACCTGGTAGGACAAGATTGATGCCAGCTTAGCAGCATCTAAGATAAGAGATAGCTGTGGTCAAAGATAAGGCAGACATCAAGAAATATTGTCGTTGAAACTTTGTCAAAAGCGGACAATGGATTCAATAATCGAGGATTGGATCGACGTTAGCTCGATGGAATATAAGAAATATCATTCACATCAAAATGAAGTAGGATCTACTTTTCCGGTTAAACGGCGGATACGGTACTCCGTGACTCTCAAGTCGGTTCTCTCAGTTGCCCATAATAACTGATTCCTTCACCCCTTCTTTCTTTTACTTCCTCCTAGAAAATGGATCCTACTTTTTCCGCCTTGCGAAAATATTTTCCTTCTCTCCCAATGAACATCCTCAAAAAGATCTACCAAGTTCGCTGTGAACGATTAAGAGCTCTGATGCATAAAGGAATCCTTGAAGATGTGCGGTGGTTAATTGAAGCTAAGGTTCGTCTGGCAGGTGAAATCCCAGAGGCATTTGTGTCTCACATGCCTGGTGTAGGCAAAAGCTCTTATGCCAAAAAGCGAAGAGCGAGGAGACTAGGCATCTGTCATAAATGCGGACGCTGGACCTGTAATACTAAATGTCGTTCTTTAGGGATGATCTCTGATAATCGAGAAGATAAAATACGATTCATTAAGAATGGCCTGAGTAAGGACTCATTGGATGATATCCAATTGACTCTTGAGACGCATTCTTGTGGATCCGTGCAACGTGAACTTCTCGATTTATGGAGCATTTTTCATGAAGAACGAAAACGATACAGTCCCAGGAATCTGACGTTAAACGACCCTATTTGCCAGCTTGTAAGAAAACTGGATGGGAAGCAAATCCTTGACTCATAGAAGTCGTTAATCCCGTTACTGGACGTAAAACCAGTGGAAGATGTGAGCCACAGTCACAATCACTGTACATACAATTTATCATATTTTAAAATTTTCCATTTTTCTTTTAATAATGTATTTGCTCCCGTAAGTGTAATCGACACGTTATCCATTTCATCGCTATAAATGCATGTTCTTCCAGTCGGTTATCTAAGTTTCCTTCAATAACTAATTCCTTTCCATCATCTCTCAAATTCTTCTCTTATCAATGGATTCTACTCTTTCTACCCTGCGAAAATACTTTCCTTCTCTTCCAATAAAAGTCCTTAAAAAGATCTACCTTCCTAGATGTGAAAGAATCAGAGTTTTTACACGCAAAGGCATTCCCGATAATGTGCAGTGGATAATTGAAGCTAAGGTCCGTTTGGCGGGTGAAGTTCCAGATGCATTTATGCCCCGCATGCCCGGTTTAGGTAAAAGCCGTTATGCCAAAAGGCGAAGAGCAAAGAGACTAGGCGTGTGTTATAAATGTGGGCGATGGAATTGTAATACTAAATGTCGCTCTTTAGGATACATCTCCATAAATCGTGAAGATAAAAGAAAATTCATTAAGAATGGCCTGCGTAAGGAATCTCTGGAAGATATCCTATTAATTTTTGAAACACATTCTTGTGAAATAGTGCAATGGGAAATTATGGATTTATGGTGGACTTTCCGTAAAGAACAGGATCGTTACAGTCTTGGGAATCTGACCCTAAACGACCCTGTTTGCCAGTTTGTGAGAAAACTAGATGAGATGCAAATCACCGATTCATAGAAAGCATTGAAGCCATTACTGGACATAAATCAGTGGAAGATGTGAGCCACAGTCACAATTACTGTACGTACAGTTTGTTATATTTGGAGAAGTTTGCATTTTCTTTTGACAGATGTACATGCTCCCCTAAGTGTAGTCGACACGT
Organism: Aquilaria yunnanensis; assembly: GCA_039654915.1. Lineage (NCBI taxonomy): Eukaryota > Viridiplantae > Streptophyta > Magnoliopsida > Malvales > Thymelaeaceae > Aquilaria > Aquilaria yunnanensis. Next base: position 21,019,010 of record CM077600.1, read on the forward strand.
TATCCCTTTTATCACTATAAATGCGTGTTCTTCCTTCTGATTAACCAGCGGATAATATACCCCGTGACTTCTAAAGTCGGTTATTCCAGTCTCCTACAATAACTGATTCATTTCCCTCTTCTCTCAAATTCTTCTCTCATCAATGGATTCTACTCTTTCTGCACTGCGAAAATACTTTCCTTCAATTCCAATAAAAGTCCTTAAAAAGATCTACCTTGCTAGATGTGAAAGAATCAGAGTTTTTACACGCAAAGGCATTCCCGATAATGTGCAGTGGATAATTGAAGCTAAGGTCCGTCTGGCGGGTGAAGTTCCAGATGCATTTATGCCCCGCATGCCCGGTTTAGGTATAAGCCGTTATGCCAAAAGGCGAAGAGCAAAGAGACTAGGCGTGTGTTATAAATGTGGGCGATGGAATTGTAATACTAAATGTCGCTCTTTAGGATACATCTCCACAAATCGTGAAGATAAAAGAAAATTCATTAAGAATGGCCTGCGTAAGGAATCTCTGGAAGATATCCGAGAGACTCTTGAAACGCATTCTTGTGGAAAAGTGCAAGGTCAAATTGTGGAGGAATTACCATAAAGAACGAGACCGTTACAGTCTTGGGAATGTGACTGTAAACGACCCTGTCTGCCAGCTTGTAAGAAAACTGGATGGGAAGCAAATCCTCGACTCATAGAAGGCATTGAAGCCATTACTAGATATAAATCAGTGGAAGATGAGAGCCACAGTCATGATTGCTGTACATATAAGCTGTCATTTGTCTTTTCTTTTGACAATAATGTACTTGCTTCTGTAAGTGTAATTAACGCATTATCCCTTTCATCACTATAAATATGTGTTAGTTATTTTCGTTTCCTACAATCACTAATTTCTTTCTTTGCCTCCTTCATCAATGGAGTCTTCTCTTTCTGCCCTATGAAAGTATTTTCCTTCCTTCCCAATAAATGTTCTTAAAAAGATTTATCAAGCTAGATGTGAACGATTCAGAGTATTTATGCACAAAGGCATTCCTGATAATGTGTGGTGGCTAATTGAAGCTAAGGTTCGTTCAGCTGATGAAGTTCCTGAAGCGTTCTTTCCCCATATGCCCGGCTTTGGTAAAAGTGCTTATGCCAAAAAAAGAAGAGCAAAGAGGCTAGGCGTTTGTCATAATTGTGGATGGTGGATTTGCGGCAATAAATGTCGTTCTCCAGGAGTGATCACCAGAAATCATGAAGATAAAAGAAAATTCATCAAGAATGGCCTGCGTAAAGAATCTTTGGATGATATCCTATTAACTTTTGAAACACATTCTTGTGAAATAGTGCAATGGGAAATTATGGTGGACTTTCCGTAAAGAACGAGATCGCTACAGTCTTGGGAATCTGACTTTAAACGACCCTGTTTGCCAGTTTGTAAGAAAACTGGAAGGGAAGCAAATCCTCGATTCATAAAAGGCATTAAAGCCGTTACTAGACATAAACTAGTGGAAGATGAGAGCCACAGTCATGATTGCTGTACATATAAGCTGTCATTTTTCTTTTCTTTTGGCAATAATGTACTTACTTCCGTAAGTGTAATAAACGCATTATCCTTTCATCACTATAAATACGTGTTCTTCCTTCTGGATACGGTACTCCATAACTCCCAAAGTCAGTTATTTCCGTTTCCTACAATCATTAATTTCTTTCTTTTTCTCTTAAATGCCTCATTCATCAATCGAGCCTTCTCTTTCCGCTCTACGAAAATATTTCCCTTCTTTCCCAATAAATGTTCTTAAAAAGGTTTATCAAGCTAGATGTGAACGATTCCGACTATTTATGCACAAAGGCATTCCTGATAATGTGCGATGGTTAATCGAAGCTAAAGTTCGTTCAGCTGGTGAAGTTCCAGATGCGTTCTTTCCCCGTATGCCCGGCTTTGGTAAAAGCGCTTATGCCAAAAAGAGGAGCAAAGAGGCTAGGCGTCTGTCACAATTGTGGATGGTGGATTTGCGGTGCTAAATGTCGTTCTCCAGGAGTGATTACCAGAAATCGTGAAGATAGAATAAAATTCATCAAGAATGGCTTGCGTAAGGAATCTCTGGAAGATATCCGAGAGGTTCTTGAAGCGTATTCTTGCGGAATAGTGCAATTTGAGGTTGTTGGATTATGGATAATTCTCCAAAAAGAACGAGAACATTACAGTCTTGGGAATCTGACCCTAAATGACCCTGTTTGCCAGTTTGTGAAAAAGCTAGATGAGATGCAAATCACCGATTCATAGAAAGCATTGAAGCCGTTACTGGACGCAAAGCCAGTAGAAGACGGAACAAGGTCACGATTACTGTACGTGCTAGCTGTCGCTTTTGAAATTTTCCTCCCCTTTTGGTAATAATGTATCCACTCCTGACATGAACCAAAGTCACGATTACTGTACGTGCTAGCTGTCGCTTTTGAAATTTTCCTCCTCTTTCAGTGATAATGTATCCACTCTTGACATAAGCCATAGTCACGACACTGTACATGCTAGCTGACGCTTTTGAAATTTTCCTCCCATAATGTACCCACTCCTGACATGAGCTATAATTATGACTACTGTATATACCTGCCACTTTTGAAATTTTCCTTCTCATCCGACAATCATGTACCTACTCCTGACATAAGCTACAGTCGCGACTACTGTACATGCTAGCAGCTATTTTGAAAATTTTCCTCCTCTTTTAACGATAGTGTACCCATACCTGACCAGAGTCATGCCCGTGACTACTATGAATAGCTGGCAATAATGTATCCATTCTTGAAAAATAAAATTATTGCCTTATCTCTTCATCTCTATAAATATATCCTCTTTTCTCACAAGGGTAAGGATAGGAATGGAGAAAACCCTAACTCGTAAATCCCGAAGTATTTGTGTATTTTCTGGGGCTTTTCCTGGAAAAGATGAAGAGTATTTAAAAGCAGCCAACCATTTGGGTAGAGTATTAGCTGAGCGAAAAATACATTTAGTTTATGGAGGAGGTAGTGTCGGATTAATGGGAGGTGTAGCATCAGCAGCATCTCTAGGAGGAAGTCAAGTTCTGGGCATTATCCCTGGACCTCTGAAATTTATTTCTGGGGGCACGATTGGAGAACAATTAGTGGTTAAAAATTTGCAAGAGCGTGTGTTACAAATGCTTTTAAATGTTGATGCTTTTATCGCTCTACCAGGTGGTTTTGGCACATTGGGAGAAGTCTTTCAAATTGCTTCCATGACCCAACTTAATTTGTATAAGAAACCCATTGGGCTTTTAAATGTTAACAATTTCTTTACAGGTCTGATAGCTTTTATGGATTATGCTATGCAGAAGAATTTCATATCAAGAGTGGCACGGCGAATTATAATATCCGCAACAACTGCTGAAGAATTGCTAGATAAAATACAAGCTTTTGTTCCTGAACCAGATCTAGCAATGATTCAGATAGACTGGACATGACAGTCTTTCCCGACCAGTTCACTCCCATAATGGTCCTCTACTCACCCTGTTGAAGTATTGTGGAAGAAAGAAGCGATCTGATCCGTTTTTCTTGTCCTTTCGTTTTAATTATCAGCATTTTCTTTCGTATTTCAGTTTTTCTTTTCAGGGAATTTCGTTATCTTATAAGATAGTTTCGTCCATGCTGATATTAAAACCATGCGACAATGCATTTAGGTTGGAATGGCTGAGTAAAGAGTAATTTTTATTACTCTTGAGACGCATCCTATTAGGTCTACTAGGCATAACATTTTGGGGTAGTTAAGCTTTGACCTTATTTGGATGACATATCTCACAAGGGAATCTATATTTACTGAAGAAAATATTAGATGAACCTTGGATATTGATTCCAAACATCCGTTCCCTTTACATAATTTGTCAGTGTTATTGTCATCATCAAGATTCACTCATCTTATCGAAGTTTAAATTTCTGCACTCACCTATTATGAAAATTCACACTTCCGAATAGAACATTTCAACTTCGATTGTCTGAGGTACTTAAAAAGGAGGAAAGAGTTTTTCTCTACAATCAATTTCAATTTCAATGAGGTTCTAAGGACGGAACCTTTGCCTCGTAATCAATCAATTTCAATTTCGACGAGGTTCTAAGGACGGAACCTTTGCCTCGTAATCAATCAATTTCAATTTCAACGAGGTTCTAAGGACGGAACCTTTGCCTCGTAATCAATCAATTTTCCTTGAAACGATAGGAGAGTTCCTATCGTCGAGGTTCTAAGGTAGGACCCTTAACCTCAAAACAATCAATTTTCCTTCAAACGATAGGAGAGTTCCTATCATCGAGGTTCTAAGGTAGGACCCTTAACCTCAAAACAATCAATTTTCCTTCAAACGATAGGAGAGTTCCTATCGTCGAGGTTTAAGGTAGGACCCTTAACCTCAAAATCATCAATTTTCCTTCAAATGATAGGAGAGTTCCTATCGTCGAGGTTCTAAGGTAGGACCCTTAACCTCAAAACAATCAATTTTCCTTGAAACGATAGGAGAGTTCCTATCGTTGAGGTTCTAAGGTAGGACCCTTAACCTCAAAACAATCAATTTTCCTTCAAACGATAGGAGAGTTCCTATCATCGAGGTTCTAAGGTAGGACCCTTAACCTCAAAACAATCAATTTTTCTTCAAACGATAGGAGAGTTCCTATCGTCGAGGTTTAAGGTAGGACCCTTAACCTCAAAATCATCAATTTTCCTTCAAACGATAGCAGAGTTCCTATCGTCGAGGTTCTAAGGTAGGACCCTTAACCTCAAAACAATCAATTTTCCTTTAAACGATAGGAGAGTTCCTATCGTCGAGGTTCTAAGGTAGGACCCTTAACCTCAAAACAATCAATTTTCCTTCAAACGATAGGAGAGTTCCTATCGTCGAGGTTCTAATGTAGGGCCCTTAACATCAAAATCATCAATTTTCCTTCAAACGATAGGAGAGTTCCTATCGTCGAGGTTCTAAGGTAGGACCCTTAACCTCAAAATCATCAATTTTCCTTTAAACGATAGGAGAGTTTCCTATTGTCGAGGTTCTAAGGAGAGTTCCTTAACCTCAAACAATCAATCATTGAGTCCATCTTACAACGATAGAACCTTTCCTATCGTTAGAGGTTCTAAGGACCTTTCCTTAAACCTCAAACAAACAATCAATCATTCAGTCCATCTTACAACGATAGAACCTTTCCTATCGTTAGAGGTTCTAAGGACCTTTCCTTAAACCTCAAACAAACAATCAATCATTCAATCCATCTTACAACGATAGAACCTTTCCTATCGTTAGAGGTTCTAAGGACCTTTCCTTAAACATCAAACAAACAATCAATCATTCAGTCTATCTTACAACGATAGAACCTTTCCTATCGTTAGAGGTTCTAAGGACCTTTCCTTAAACCTCAAACAAACAATCAATCATTCAGTCCATCTTACAATGATAGAACCTTTCCTATCGTTAGAGGTTCTAAGGACCTTTCCTTAACCTCAAACAAACAATCAATCATTCAGTCCATCTTACAACGATAGAACCTTTCCTATCGTTAGAGGTTCTACGGACCTTTCCTTAAACCTCAAACAAACAATCAATCATTCAGTCCATCTTACAACGATAGAACCTTTCCTATCGTTAGAGGTTCTAAGGACCTTTCCTTAAACCTCAAACAAACAATCAATCATTCAGTCCATCTTACAACGATAGAACCTTTCCTATCGTTAGAGGTACTAAGGACCTTTCCTTAAACCTCAAACAAACAATCAATCATTCAGTCCATCTTACAACGATAGAACCTTTCCTATCGTTAGAGGTTCTAAGGACCTTTCCTTAACCTCAAACAAACAATCAATCATTCAGTCCATCTTACAACGATAGAACCTTTCCTATCGTTACAGGTTCTAAGGATCTTTCCTTAAACCTCAGAGTTTAGGCGGCGAGAAGGTTTTCAATGCCTAGCTAAGCTGGACGAAATTTGGTAACTAACTTTGCATACATCATATCCCACGAAGCATGCAAAGGGGGGCAGCTGTTGACACCCAATTTCGTCCGACTAAAAAAATTAATTAATTTAGGGGGCATTTTTTTTTGTTATATATATGTATTAGTTAATTAATTAATTAAAAAAATTTAAAAAAAAAAAGAGGGGTGGCCGACACCTTCTTACCTGCTCCCGTCCTATCCCTCGCCTAATCTCCTTCCCCCAGCAGCTAACAACTCTCCACTCTCTCTTCTATTCCCTCTTACAGCTAGCAGGCCCTCCTGGAGCGCACTGCCTCTCTCCCTCCAGCTGGCTCTGGCCCCCTCTATCAGACAATTTGCAACAAATCCCCTCTCTCTCTCTCGACACAGAAGGGACCATTTTTTTTTCCTCTAGCCTTCACTCTCCCTCTCGCCAAAAAAACGATCAACCCCTCTCCAAGCCTTCTCTGCTAATTCCTCTTGCGAGCTTTCCCATCTCCTTTGAACTCTCTCTCCCTTCACCTCTGACCAGCCCAAAACCTTCTTCGATCTTCATCCTTCCAAGATCTTCCTTCTCCACAACAACCCTTGTCCATCTTCTCCTAAAAATTCCGATTTTCTGAGATCCAGCCGAAACCCTTATCTCAAATTCCAATCAAACCACAGAAAATTATCTCCCTTCACCGTCATGGGTTCAATTCCATCCAGTCTCGACAACTTGCGGGAAATCAAGCCCAAGTGGTTCGGTTCGTTTTCATCTTGTTAGTAAAAAAAAGTTGCAGCGAAGGTGTTCGACGAAAGGCCTGACCCAAGGTCCGATCAAATCCGGCGTGAATTTCAGAACTGGGATCGACCATTTCTGCATCTACACTAGAGAGAAAACCCGTCATCGACAGCATTTGGACTAGTCTGGATCTGACGAAACTGATCCGGAGTTCAGACGGATCGAAGCACACCAGCGTTTACGAATCGGTGACAGAGAAGAAGTGAACATCTAGGCCCGTTTTGCAATTTATTTTTGGATCTGGTGTTGGATTGGTTCAGAATCTATTGCCCCCGTTCTCGCTAGGATCGTCCGCAATGGGCTGTTGTTGCGACCAAAACGACGACGATTCGGCCCTGACGACGTCTCTCTCAACCTCTGATTTCGCCGCTCAATTGTCAGCCGAAACTATCTCTCTGATGAACTCCAATTTCTTCACTCTGAATTGCCGCGACATTCTGCGTCTGATCTTCCAGAAGCTCTCGATCACAGACCTCGCTCGTGCGAGCTGCGTGTGTCGGTCCTGGAACGATGTTGTCGCTGCCGACAAGATGGTGGTGGGGTCCTTCAAGGTGCCATGGATCCCTCGTTCGCGCTCCGTCATCATCGACCCAGCAGCGCCCCTTTGCCGCGCAACCGGTCGGGATCCAGCTGAAACTCCACCGACGCCAGAGCTCACTCCGTCGACTCCTCCTCTTCCTCCACTGCCTCCGCCGCACGCTCCTCCTCCCGTCCCCTTTAGCCGTCTGATAAAATCAGTAAAATGGTCTTCGGAAGTCAGGTTACTGATGAGGAAACTGAGTCTCTCACCAATACGTAAGATCTGTTTCTGTTTTCTGCTTAGTCTAACTGGAACTTAAAAATGGGAAAGTTTTGTTCTTTTGTTTTGTGAAAAAATATTGGTACAGATCTGTTGGTTCTCTTTTGTTCGTTTGTGATCTGGTGGCTGATTTTTATTTATTAACCTGTTTAATTGTTTTTGTTATAGCTTTGAATAGTTAAGATAAAAAAAGGTTAAAGAAAAAAAAACAAAAGAATATATCCCCTCTCGATCTTAAGGATCATCCAGCAAACTACTAAATTATTCTCATTAATGATTGGGCCTTTTCTGGCTTCGAATAGTTAAGTCTTTTATATATTTTGGGTCTTGGCCACAACCTTTGGTTCCCAAAAGTTTCCAGTGCTAAATACTGCTATAGTAGTACCGTGCATTTGAATGGTCACAATGGAGTCTGATTTGTAAAGTGTTTTTCCCCATCTTTTGCTTTTCTTCCTTTCCTACATGTTTTTTTTAAAAAAGTTCTTTTTGGGTTAGCACATTTAAATTGGGAAAGGCTGGTTGACTAAGTTATATTGAAATTTGAATTTGAAATCGGAGTTCTATTGGCTGGAGTCTCTCTTGGTCCTTTACAAATGCTGTTTTGGCTGGTTTTTGTGAAATGCCTGCATAAATGATCTCTTGCATCTTCCATGTTGGTGCCTTTCTTTTTCTTCGTCATAGCAACTGCCAGTGATATTGGACATGTGAATTTTTCTTCCCATTCAGCTTTTGTGTCTTAAGTTTCTTCCCAAATTCCACCAACTATAAATGTCATACGAGGTGAGGATTTGATATAGGAAGTTTAGTGTCTATAGTGCCAGCAACATGGATTTGGTACTCCTCTCTGCGTTTTCACTAAAGTTCAATGATGTACCAAGAAACCAATCTGTTAAAAGAAGCTAAGCCTACACCTGCTGCTTACGACTTGTTCTCTTTGAGTAGTAGTAAGTCTTTTGTAGATTAACCCTCCTTTACTCATTCATCATTTCATATTTATTCGTTTAGTCACTAACTTTCTTTTATTTTGCATGTTAGTCACTGACAGCAAGCTTTTTATTTATTTATACTATTTTTTTGTTTTCTTTATTATTATTGGTTTGGCCTTACATTAAAATTGGTCTCTAAATTGATATAGGAGAACATTATAGGATTTTGATTTGATATGTATATTTATTTTATTTTATTTTTTTTTAGAATAGCTTAATTTTAATTTCTTGTAATGCATTAAATGTGTACCAAATTATTGGTTAAGAAGCATTCAAATGTTTGCGAATCCGTTCTTAGTAGGTTTGATAAAATCCTAAGACGGATCATATCCATATCCGGGTGGTCTGGCAAGATCCATGGTTTGGATATTAAAAATAAAATAAAATTAAATAACTAAATCCAGATTACAAAATAGTAAATTAATATCCATGTCCGGGTGGTCTGGCAAGATCCATGGTTTGGATATTAAAAATAAAATAAAATTAAATAACAAAATCCAGATTGTAAACCAGTAAGTTAAATTCCATATCCGAATGATCCAGCAGGATCTACGATTTGAAAAATATCAACCTTTTTTTTAACTAAATAAATTAAATAAATATAAAGATAAAAATCCATATTCACAATATGGATAAAATTGTTTAAAATTTCACCAAATTCCGTGTCCAAATGACTCGGCAGAGTCCATGGTTCGGAGTCAAATCTTCCGTGTCCAAATGACTCGGCAGAGTCCATGGTTCGGAAGTATAAAATTCTATACAAATTAACTTAAAAATTCACATCCGATTAATTCAGTTAAAAATTCTAGATTGAAAATTAACTGAAATTTATTTAAAAGCAAAGCGAAACAAAATTAAAATCAACTAAGGTGCCAATTTTGGGCGCTATAACAATATTGTTTTAGCGTAACCGTACTCCCGATCCCCGAACTCTCGCAGACCATATTTTAAGGTATCCAATCGACCTGAGCGAAAACCGATTGGTGGCGACTCCCGAAAACGAACCGCACGTTGCCACAAAAGTTAAGTTCCAACAAGCAAGTACCCATTTTTCCAAGTTCCATGAGTACAATGCTGCATCTTAAGAGCATTTATTTGTACATAGGATGCGTCATGCTTTTCATTCTAAAAACAACATTTGCTAGAATTATAGGTCAAAAGATGCCAGTATTTTGCCTCCATTCCAGACAGAACTTAGAAATTTATTTATCTGGTAAGATTGAAAAAATTATCTTTTATCAAAAAAAGGTGAAAGAATATCTTATAGCCTACCCCTAAATAGTGGTTAAATGAAGAAAAAAAGAAATGAAAGAGAGAGATTAAAACTTGTGAACCAATAAATCAAAATCAGATTGAAAGAAGTTTTCAAGTCTCTGTGTTTGCAAACTTAAAAAAAAGTTTGAGAGCCTAAATACAAAAATCAAATGATAAAATTGAACAACTGATTCTTTTTAACCTTTTCTTTCTTATTACTAAACCACTATTATGAGGAACCAAACAGAAAAAAAAAAGAAAATAATTGCTCAAGTATCCATATGATTCCAACTCACAGTTGTCTAATTTTAGTAGTTGACAATTTTAATCTAAAAACTGATGTCTATGCACATATTCTTTAATCTTAGTTCCTAGATTATTTTTTTAACTTTTAACTGAAGAACTGGGATCCACATCCTTCTAACTTTTTCATGCTTTTGGAATAAAAACAGAGACACAAACCTTGTACAACTATTTTTACATTAGAAGAAATACCAATCTTTGATTCTCTAGTCTTCAGCCCACCCATGGTGCTGACGACACTCAAAATTATAGTACAAATTAATATAAATATATTTAAGTTAAACTTTAGTCAAAAAAGTTAAAATAGTCATTTTTTGTGAAGTGGAGGTAGTAAATTTTTATGTTTTGCACAATATTTAACTATACAACAATTAATTCATATTTTTTTTTCTTCCAAAATTTTTTTATAGAAATATAAATTTTGTATGAAAATGGCATCTTAAAGACTCTATTTTATAAATATAATTTTTAATTTTTTTTATAATATAAATTAATGTCAATATATTTAAGTCAAATTTTAGTCAGAAAGGTAAAAGAGTCATTTTTTGTAAAACAAAAGGAAAAATTTTTAACATTTTCAACAATATTTAGTTATACAATAATTAAACTAGTCATTAATTTGAATTTACTTTAAATCCATAATATTTAACTATTATATAATAAATAAAAAATTCTACAAAATAAAAAAGCCGTTGGAGTTGGAGTAAAAAAATTATAAAAATTTTATTTTTTTACATTTCCATTTTATAGAAATTTTGGGGAAGCTGTCAGAGATGCTCTTATAATGGTTTATGAAAAAGGAAAATAGAAAAGAAAAAAAAAAAAAGAATCTTCCCTCTTAATTTTGCTTGTTTTGTGAGGAGGAATGATAGCAACCTTCACTTTTACCTTCTCCTTCATGCCTTCTCCCTTGTATGGTGCCACGTGCACTTCTTAATATCAATGCAAATGGGCTACTCGTAGAAAAAGTGTATTTGAGTCGGTGGTTTTGAGAACTAATCAAATTTTCATTTTTCTTCACTATAAATGTTTCTTTTGGGCCCAAAGTAAAATTGGATCTGTGAATTTTTTTTCTCACATCTTTTATTATTTTATTTTATTCTCTTGATAAGATGTTTTTCATTATTTTAGTAATAATGTTCACACCAAACCAAGTACAACTATGTGTATATCGCTCGTAAATTTATATTATTTAATAATTACGTGCAAACTAAGTTTGTAAAATTAATTTAATAAAATATTTTGTAGAAATAGGATTAGTTTTTCTAGATAACTGGTTCAATCATGATAATATATATGTTCTTTGTTTGATATTTTTTTTCTCAATTATGAGACATACAATTAAACTAATTATTTGTGATAGAACTTCAACGGGAATTAGGTTACAAAAAGGTGTTTCTTTTAAAATTTTCTTTTTATTGATTTTATATCAATTAAATATTACATTTGTTTCAACAAACTTTGCACAAAATTTTCTAAAATTATTCATGTACCTTCAATGGAGAAAAATATTCTTTATAGGATTAAGTAAAAAAATAGTGTATGATTTATTGAATTTTAATCTTCAGTTGATTTATTGAATTTTAATCTTCAGTTACTATTTTTTGTTTTCCACAATCAATTTTGATTGGATTTACCTATTTTAATATATTATATAAGAGAGTTTTTTTGCTCTAATTTCTAAAAAAATACTACTTGGTGGTATGCTTTTGGGCACCAAGATTTTGGAGTGGATGAAGAAAGTTGGGTATAAAATTAAGTTATAAAGTACCCAAAAGCGGGCAGCTAAAGGAAGAGTGTGAATAGAAAAATTAATTTTTAAAATTTAAGTAAGTAAAAATAAAAGCAAAAGCAATAGTAGAGAGGGGAAATGAGAGTGTGAAAATGGTAACCCAAAATAGAAGAATTATGTAATTTAGGTGTAGAATACATAAATTGTAGTTAATTTAGTTGACAAATATATTATGTGTTAAAATAAATCCTTTATGATTGAATTCTAATTTACTAAGAAAGAAGACTTCCTAGCTTATGTATACCTTTAAATAAAAGTTTTGCAATCAAATCTAGACTTCACTAGAAAAATAAAATCGTCTTTCATTTTATTTTACAACAATACTATACTTGTTATTTCATAGAAGACGTTGAAGCCATTACTGGACGTAAAACTAGCGGAAGACGTGAACCACAGTCACGACTACTGTACATGCTAGCTGTCATTTTGGAAATTTTCCTTCTCTTTTGACAATAATGTACCTGCTCCTGTAAATGTAATTCACGTGAGCCACAGTCACGACTACTGTACATGCTAGCTGCCATCTTTGAAAATTTTCCTCCTCTTCCGACAATAATGTACCTACTCTTCTAAATCTAATTATTGCATTATATTTTCACCTCTATAAATAAATCCTCTTCTTTTCATTTCTCATAAGGTTAAGGATAGGAATGAAGAAAACCTCAACTCGTAAATCCCGAAATATTTGTGTATTTTCTGGGGTTTTTCCTAGAAAAGATAAAGAGTATTTAAAGGTAGCCAACCATTTGGGTAGAGTATTAGCTGAGCGAAAAATACATTTAGTTTATGGAGGAGGTAGTGTTGGATTAATGGGAGGTGTAGCATCAGCAGCATCTCTAGGAGGAGGCCAAGTTTTGAGCATTATCCCTGGACCTTTGAAACTTGTTTCTGGGGGCACGATTGGAGAATAATTAGTGGTTAAAAATTTGCAAGAACGTGTGTTACAAATGCTTTTTAATGCTGATGCTTTTATTGCTCTACCAGGTGGTTTTGGCACATTGGGAGAAATCTTCCAAATTGCTTCCACGGCCCAACTTAATTTACACAAGAAACCCATTGGGCTGATGTTAACAATTTCTTTTCAGGTCTGATATCTTTTGTGGATTATGTTGTGCAGAAGAATTTCATATCAAAAGTGGCACGACGAATCCTAATATCCACAAGAACTGCTGAAGAATTGCTAGAAAAAATGCAAGCTTTTGTTCTTGAATCAGATCCAGCGATGATTCAGATAGACTGGACACGACAGTCTTTCCCGACCAGTTCCATCCCATAATTGTCCTTTACCCGGCCTGGTGAAGCATTGTGGAAGAAGAAGCGATCCGATCTGTTCTTCTTGTCCTTTAGTTTTATTATCAGCATTTTTTTTTCGTGTTTCAGTTTTTCTCTTCAGGGAATTTCTTCTTTCTTTTTACCTTTTAAGATATTTTTGTTTATGCTGATATTAAAACCATAGGACAAAGCCTTTAGTTTGGAATGGTTGAGTAAGAAGTAATTTTTTTTACTCTTGAGACGCATCCTATTAGGTCTACTAGTCATGACATTTTGGGGTAGCTAAGCTTCAACCTTATTTGGATGACATATTTCACAAGGGAATCTATATTTTCTGAAGAAAATATTAGATGAAACCTTGGATATTGATTCCAAACATCCGTTCCCTTACATAATTTGTCAGTTTTATTTTTCATTATCAAGATTCACTTATTTCATGGAAGTTTAAATTTTTACACTCGCCTATTATAAAAATTCACACTTCCGAAGAAATCATTCCAACTTCAATTGCCTTCATACAAATTTTGCTTGAGGTACTCAAAAAGGAGAAAAGAGTTTTTCTCCACAATCAATCAATCAGTCAATTTTTCTTCAACGATAGGAGCATTTCTGTCGTAGAGGTTCTAAGGAAATCTCCTTAACCTTAAACTATCAATGATAGGAGCCTTCCTGTCGTAGAGGTTCTAAGGAAATCTCTTTAACCTTAAACTCAATCAATCAATCAGTCAATTTTTCTTCAACGATAGGAGCCTTCCTGTCGTAGAGGTTCTAAGGAAATCTCCTTAACCTCAAACTACCAACGATAGGAGCCTTCCTGTCGTAGAGGTTCTAAAGAAATCTTCTTAACCTCAAACTATCAACGATAGGAGCCTTCCTGTCGTAGAGGTTCTAAGAAATTCTCCTTAACTTCAAACTATCAATCAATCAGTCAATTTTTTTTCAACGATAGGAGCCTTCCTGTCGTAGAGGTTATAAGGAAACTTCCTTAACCTCAAACTCAATCAATCAATCAGTTAATTTTTCTTCAATGATAGGAGCCTTCCTGTCGTAGAGGTTCTAAGGAAATCTCCTTAACCTCAAACTATTAATCAATCAATCAATTTTTCTTCAACGATAGGAGCCTTCCTATCGTAGAGGTTATAACGAAATCTCCTTAACCTCAAAATCAATCAATCAATCAGTCAATTTTTCTTCAACGATAGGAGCCTTCTTATCATAGAGGTTCTAAGGAAATCTCCTTAACCTCAAAAAGGAGGAGAAAAACATTTTTCTCCTCAGAGTTTAGGCGGCGAGAAGGTTTTCAATGCCTAGCTAGAGTTGGACGAAATTTGGTAATGACTTTGCATGTGTCATGTCCCATGAGGCATGCAAAGGGGGCAGCTGTTGACACCCAATTTCGTCCGACCTCCTTTTAAAAAAATTTTAAATTAAAAAAAAAAAAAAGAGAAGAAGAAAATTTTAAAATTTAAAATTAATTTATTAGTTTAGGGGGCATTTTTATTGTATAGGATTAGCTATATGTGTGTGTGTGTATAAAAATTAAAATTTAAAAATTATTATTATTAATTAATTAATTAATTAAAAATTTTAAAAAAAATTTAAAAAAAAAGACTCCCCCGGACGCGTTTTCCACGTGACCACCCCCCCCCCCCCCCCCCCCCCGGATAAAATTTGCTCCCCTCAGCTCTCTTCCCAGAGCTCTCCTCCCCTGAGGTCTCACTCTCTCTCTCGGTCCGATCTCTCTCTCGCCTGAGTTCTCTCCCTCCGAGCTCCTCTCCCAGCTCCCCTTCTGACTCTCGCCTCTCTCGATCTCCAGTACGCCCTCTCCCTCTCGGCTCCCTCTGAGAGCACTTCTCTCACTCTCTCTCTCTCTCCCGAATCTATACCCCTCTCTCGCCTCTCCGATTTTAGCCTTCAACTTGAAGTAGGCGCTAGTCCTCAATCTCTCCACCGCGAGATCGAATCCTCGGGCTAATGTTAGATCATCTTGTTTTTTCTTTCAGAGCACAGAAATTATTGCTTCAAATTCTTCGTTTCAATCTTCTGAGCTCCCGTTTCCTGACTGATACATTTTTGGGTCATCCACCGAAATAATTTGGCCAGACCCTGTTCCTCTTTTTTAAGTGATAGAGAGCTAAGCTGGTTGATTCATCGCTTTTTCCTTAATCCAGAAAGGTTGTTTGCTTTGAATATATTGGCTACAATTACAGGTCAAGTCTACAGTAAGAGGTAACTTCTCAATTTTCATAAACTATCTTGTACTGCAGTCAATTTTCTCATCAGGCTTACCAGATGCATATGCTTTTTCTCTTATATATCTCTAAAGAATGAAACACACGGGCCGAGTTTGATTACTCAGTACACCTATCAAAGTAACTTAAAAATTAGCTTCATATTAGACTTCAAAAACTAGTCTACGACAAATACCTTAATTAAATTGTTAACAAATAATTTGTTCAAAAGAACTAGCTCATAATGCCTTATTTAAAGTTAATTCTTCTCTCCCTAACTACATCAAAGGTCCTCTGTCCTATCTGGATTCTATTACCTATTTAAATCAAAATACCTTAAAAGTTACCCCGTTGCTAGAGGAAAAAATATTTTTCTTAAAAAAAAGTAATATATTTTCTTTTAAAACAGGTTAATTCATTAATGGAAACTTTTTCACCTCTCATGGTGTAGAACATAAAGTTGTAATCCTCCATCACTGTAATCCTCATTCTTAAGTTTTTGTGTTCCATTTGAGCAATCATCAGAAAGAGTTTACTGGAAGACAATTATAACAAGATTATGGTAATAATGCTATGAAAAAAAGGTAGAGTTTTCTTTTTAAGAGAAAAATAGAAGAGGAATTTTACAAGATTAGTGTAATAATTTTTTTGTGTCTGAACTTAAGAAGTTTGTGCACTATTTTCTAAAACAATATTTGCCCATTCAGTTCTTAAATTATAAAATAATACTTCTAAAAAAATTATAAAATAATAATATAGAACATCTTTTGAGTATTTGATAATAATTTATGATAAGGTAGAGAGAAAAACAAAAACCAAAACAAAACAAGAAAGTATATTTTTTAGTGAAAATATTTGAGTATATTTTTAAAATTATTGTAGCATTCTATGAAGCCATGGGAAGATCTACTGTAGTTATCATCTATTCATTTACTACCTCCTCTCTTTAATCTCATATTTCTTTTCCCTAATATTTTTTGAAGTTTTATCTAATTCTTTTTCTGATACATTGTTTGATCTAAGTCGACTGAATAATTAATCTTATAAAATAAATCAAGTACATACACAGAGGAGAAGGTTTCTTTTTACCTTAAAAATTCCTCCACATGTCCAGCCACAAATTCTGTCCAAACTTGATCCCCGCATTCTTCTACTAGCTTGTATATTTTTAAAATTATTGTAGTATTTTATGAAGTCATGGGAAGATCTACTGTAGTTATCATCTATTCATTTACTGTCTTCTCTCTCTAATCTCATATTTCTTTTCCTAATATTTTTTGAAGTTTTATCTAATTCTTTTTCTGATATATTGTTTGATCTAAGTCCACTGAACAACTAATCTCATAAAATAAATCAAGTACATACACAGATGAGAAGGTTTCCTTTTACCTTAAAAATTCCTCCATATGTCCAGCCACAAATTCTGCCCAGACTTAATCCCCGAATTCTTATACCAGTTTGTATATTTTTAAAATTATTGTAGCATTCTATGAAGCCATGAGAAGATATCCTATAGTTATCATCTATTTATTTAATATCTCCTCTTTCTAATCTCATATTTCTTTTCCCTAATATTTTTTGAAGTTTTATCTAATTCTTTTTCTGATATATTTTTTGATTTAAGTCCACTGAACAACTAATCTTATAAAATAAATCAAGTACATACATAGAGGAGAAAGTTTCCTTTTACCTTAAAAATTTCTCCACATGTCCAGCCACAAATTCTGTCCAGACTTGATCCCCGCATTCTTCTACCAGCTTCTTAAACCAGTGCATATAGGTTCTCTCAAACTTTGGGAGGAACACTTGCTTAGTTTGGTTGATCGTCGACCAAAAGTACTTGAAGGGCCATATCTACATGGCCGCTTGCTGCCTGCATATGGTGGTATGCATTTTCTATGTGCTCGATGTCGAGGATGCAACCCGGCCTTGCATCGCTCCAATCATCTTCTGCCTGTTGGAGAGCGCCAAAGCGGCATCTTCAATGTCTGTGTTGATTCTTTGAAGTCGGTACCGTCCCGTTGCAACATTTTGTGGGTTCCATGACTTCAATCTCTCTCAAGCTTTTCTCACTGAAGTTTTTGTTGTGTTCCTCTCAAACTTTTCCCGTTGTTTCCCTTTGTTTCCCTCTGTCGCTTTATAGTGTTGCAGACCACATAATGATGGATCTGGAAAGCGGCATCTGTCCAGATTATGGCAAGAAAGAATCGTGGAGAACGGTTCTGACTCTGGCGTTATAGACCAATTTGTACGCGTGGAGTAAATTGAGGGTTCATTTGTAAAGTTAAGCAAAAAAAAAAAAAAAACCATTTCATATCGTTTGTACATGTCTGCAGCCTGCCAGATCATTATGTGGTCTGCAACACTATAAAGCGACAGAGGGAAACAAAGGGAAACAACGGGAAAAGTTTGAGAGGAACACAACAAAAACTTCAGTGAGAAAAGCTTGAGAGAGATTGAAGTCATGGAACCCACAAATGTTGCAATGGGACGGTACCGACTTCAAAGAATCAACACAGACATTGAAGATGCCGCTTTGGCGCTCTCCAACAGGCAGAAGATGATTGGAGCGATGCAAGGCCGGGTTGCATCCTCGACATCGAGCACATAGAAAATGCATACCACCAGATGCAGGCAGCAAGCGGCCATGCAGATATGGCCCTTCAAGTGCTTTTGGTCGACGATCAACCAAACTAAGCAAGTGTTCCTCCCAAAGTTTGAGAGAACCTATGTGCATTGGCTTAAGAAGTTGGTAGAAGAATGCGGGGATCAAGTCTGGACAGAATTTGTGGCTGGACATGTGGAGAAAATTTTAAGGTAAAAGGAAACCTTCTCCTCTATGTATATACTTGATTTATTTTATGAGATTAGTTGTTCAGTGGATTTAAATCAAAAAATGTATCAGAAAAAGAATTAGATAAAACTTCAAAAAATATTAGGGAAAAGAAATATGAGATTAGAGAGAGGAGACAATAAATGAATAGATGATAACTACAGGAGATCTTCCCATGGCTTCATAGAATGCTACAATAATTTTAAAAATATACAAGCTGGTATAAGAATTCGGGGATCAAGTCTGGGCAGAATTTGTGGCTGGACATGTGGAGGAATTTTTAAGGTAAAAGGAAACCTTCTCATCTGTGTATGTACTTAATTTATTTTATGAGATTAGTTATTCAGTGGACTTAGATCAAACAATATATCAGAAAAAGAATTAGATAAAAGATAAAACTTCAAAAAATATTAGGGAAAAGAAATATGAGATTAGAGAGAGGAGACAGTAAATGAATAGATGATAACTACAGTAGATCTTCCCATGACTTCATAGAATGCTACAATAATTTTAAAAATATACAAGCTAGTAGAAGAATGCGGGGATCAAGTTTGGACAGAATTTGTGGCTGGACATGTGGAGGAATTTTTAAGGTAAAAAGAAACCTTCTCCTCTGTGTATGTACTTGATTTATTTTATGAGATTAATTGTTCAATCGATTTAGATCAAACAATGTATCAGAAAAAGAATTAGATAAAACTTCAAAAAATATTAGGGAAAAGAAATATGAGATTAAAGAGAGGAGGCAGTAAATGAATAGATGATAACTACAGTAGATCTTCCCATGGCTTCATAGAATGCTAAAATAATTTTAAAAATATACTCAAATATTTCCACTAAAAAATATACTTTCTTGTTTTGTTTTTGTTTTTGTTTTTCTCTCTACCTTATCATAAATTATTATCAAATACTCAAAAGATGTTCTATATTATTATTTTATAATTTTTTTAGAAGTATTATTTTACAATTTAAGAACTGAATGGGTAAATATTGTTTTAGAAAATAGTGCACAAACTTCTTAAGTTCAGACACAAAAAAATTATTACATTAATCTTGTAAAATTCCTCTTCTATTTTTCTCTTAAAAAGAAAACTCCACCTTTTTTCCATAGCGTTATTACCATAATCTTGTTATAATTATCTTCCAGCAAACTCTTTCCGATGATTGCTCAAATGGAACACAAAAACTTGAGAATAAGGATTACAGTGATGGAGGATTACAACTTTATGTTCTACAACATGAGAGGTGAAAAAGTTTCCATTAATGAATTAACCTGTTTTAAAAGAAAATATATTACTTTTTTTTAAAAAAAATATTTTTTCCTCTAGTAACGGGATAACTTTTAAGGTCTTTTGATTTAAATAGGTAATGGAATCCAGATAGGACAGAGGACCTTTGATGTAGTTAGTGTTGACACCCAATTTTGTCCGGCCTTTTTTTAAAAAATTTAAAAAAAAAAAAAAACTAATTAAAAAAATTATTATTATTATTATTATTATTGCTAAAAAATTTTAATTATGTTAATTAGTTTAAAATATATTTTTATTTTGAGAAGATTTGATTTAAAATAATATATGTGTGAATATGTATGTGTTTGGAATAAAAATAAAATTTCAGAAAAAAATGACAAAAAAATTAAAAGTTTGAGGTAAAAATGACAAAATTGAGAAGTTTCGGATAAAATTGACAAATTCTGAAAGTTTCAGGAGCTTTGGGTAATTTTTCGCGTCAATTTTGGGCCTAAACGGACGTTTCTAGCCCAAATTGACAGAAAACGTTAAAATTGTCAAAATCAGAAGCTTCTGAGCTTATCCAGAGCTGGAGTAACGTAAAGGACTGAAACTGTCATTTTACCAATTTAAAAGATAAGTTTGATATTTTTTATTAATTTATCCGTCCACAGTTTAGCTAAGCTCCTTCTATAAATACCCCCCCAAATTCAGTGCTGAACACACAGAAAATCAGAGAACAAAGTTCAGAGCTCCGTTTTAAAAATAGAGAAAATTACAGCCTTATTCCCTAGCCTCTCCTCCTTCTGCCAGAAAGTCTCAAAATTTTATTTTTCTACGATTTGACCATCTCTTTCGTTTGATCTCCTTCGTTGTTCTCTCTCTCTCTCCTCTCGTTTTCTCTCTCTTTCTCCTCCTGCCGCCGTGCTGCCTCGCCCGTTGCCGTCCCGCCGCCGTGCCGCCTCGCCCGTCGCCGTCCTGCCACCATACCGCCTCGCCGCGTCACCCTACCCTCGCCGCGTCGTCCCGCCGCCTTGCTGCCTCGCCCGTTGCCGTCCCGCCGCCGTGCCGCCTCGCCCGTCGCCGTCCTGCCGCCGTACCGCCTCGCCTGGCACGCCGCCCTCGCGTCAGCCTCCCTCCCCTCCTCCCTTGCTCCCCTGCACGCCCAGCCACGCCTGCGTTCGTCGTCGTTTCCCTGTTTCCATAAAATTCAAAAAATTGATTTTAAAAGGGTAAACTCTCATTTAATCATTCAACTTTTCAATTTCTTTCTATTGAGTCACTAACTTTTTTATTTTGTTCTTGCAGAATTAATTACTAACCTTTTTAATTTTTACTTGTTTGTTTATTATTTGTTTATTACTAACCCTTCTTTTATTGTTGTTATTAACAACTAACAACTAACAACTAACTTACTAACTTTTTTATTGTTGTTAATTAATTAATTTAATTAACTTGGTTAATTAACTTAATTAACTTGGCTAACTCTTTTATTATTGTTGTTAATTAATTAACTTAATTAAACTTGGCTAACTTTTATTGTTGTTGTTAACAATTAATTTAATTAAACTTGGCTAATTTTTATTATTGTTGTTAATTAATTTAATCTAACTTTTACTAACCTTTTTTTATTGTTATTAACTAACTAATCCAACTAATCTAACTATATTAATTGTGCTAACTTTTATTATTATTGTGTTATTAAAGTGGATGGCCAAAAAGCCCCACTTTATTAATTGAATTTTTTTATGATTAAAAGATAAAAAAAGGAATTTTATGTGAATAATTTTCTAAAGGCTAATAAAAATTACTTTTTTTTTTTTTATTTTGAAACAAAGTTTTTATTCCTTTTAATAAACAAACATAATGAAATAATTCAAAAATAAAATAAATAAATAAATAAACATAAAATCATTATTTTAATACATCTTTAAAATTAATAATTAATGAAATAAAAAAAAATTAAAACTCCATGACCAAATGATCCGCCAGGATCCATGGCTCGGAAATATTTTTAAGTAAAATATATAAATAAATTTTTTCTTTATAAAAAATAAAAAAAAAATTTTAGACTAATATATTAATTATCTATTAATATATAATTTTTTTATTTTTATTTATTAATAAAAAGAATAAAAAGCGTAAAATTTTTGGGTTAATATTTTTCAGTAATATTTTATTTAAAATAATAAAATATAAATTTTTTAGTAAAAAGAATAAAAAAAGTAATTTTTTGGGTTAATATTTTTCAGTAAAATTTATTTCTTTTAAAATAATAAAATATAATTTTTTTTAGTTTTCTTTATTAAAAAGAATAAAAAGAGTAAATTTTGGGTTAATATTTTTCAGTAATATTTTATTTATTTCTTTTAAAATATAACTTTTTTTTAGTTTTCTTTATTAATAAAAAGAATAAAAAGAGTAAATTTTGAGTTAATATTTTATTTATTTCTTTTAAAATATAATTTTTTTTAGTTTTCTTTATTAATAAAAAGAATGAAAAGAATAAAAATTTTGGGTTAATATTTTATTCAGTAATATTTTATTTATTAAAAGATATAACTTTTTGTTTCCTTTATAAAAATCTTAATCAAATAATTTCGAAATAATACAAAATAAAACAAAAATAATTGAATTTTCTCTTAAATATTTTTGACTTATTGATTAGATATATTTTCAGAAATATAAATTAAAATTAAAAAAAAAATCTTTCATCAAACAAAGAAGAATATAAAAAATAAAAATATCAAGACTTTTGTTTTAAAATACATATAAGTTTTCAGTTAAATAATCTTTTATTCCAAAATAAATTAAATAAATATCAAAACTTTTCTTCTTTTGTTTAAAATATACATATAAATTTTTGATTCTCTTAATAAAACAATTACTTTTGGTTAATCTTTTATAAAAAAAAAAATAATAATAAAAAATAAAAAAATAATAAAAAAAAAATAAAAAATTTTAGTTCATGGTATATTGGCTGGAAACTGTCTCGTGCCCGCTTTTGAGCTGCTTCACCTGGTGAAGAGGGTCTGGCTGAGTAACAACGCCCCGTACCATGATCAAAATTTTTATTTTTAAACTCTTTGATTCCTTTAAATTAACTTCTTATTAAATAAAAAAATTAATTTTTTTAATTCTTTTATAAATTGAGTAATTCTTTAAATAATAAATATCCTTCATTAAACAAGAAAAAAATCAAAAAAAGAAAAGATAAGAAAAAGAAAAGAAAGATAAGAAAAAGAAAACAAAAGAAAGAAAAGAAAAGAAAATTAAAAAGTAAAAATAAGAAGAAAAAGAAAGAAAGAAAAAGTAAAAATATAAAGATAAATTTAGTAATTAAACTAAAAATTAATAATAAGAATTAAATAATTACGATAAATTAAATCAATTTCCATATCCGGATGATCCGGCAGGATCTACGGTTTGGAAAATATCAAACTTTTAAAATAAATAAATTAAATAAAAAGATAAAAATCCATATTTTTACGATATGGATTGATTGTTTAAAATTTCACCAAATTCCGTGTCCAAATGACTCGGCAGAGTCCATGGTTCGGAATCAAAATCTTCCGTGTCCAAATGACTCGGCAGAGTCCATGGTTCGGAAGTATAAAATTTTATCCGAATTAATTACCAAAATCCACATTTTCGACTAATTCAGGTAAAATATCTAAATTAACTGAAAAGTTTTAAAAGCAAAGTAAAACAAAATTAAAATCAACTAAAGTGCCAATTTTTGGGCGTTTTAACAAAGTTGTTTTAACGTAACCGTACTCCCGATCCCCGAACTCTCGCAGACCATATTTTAGGTATCCAATCGACCTAAGAAAAAAACAGATTGGTGGCGACTCCAGAAAACCCGACGTTGCCACAGTTAGGGAGAGAAGATTTAACTTTAAATAAGGCATTATGAGCTAGTTCTTTTGAACAAATTATTTGTTAACAATTTAATTAAGGTATTTGTCGTAGACTAGTTTTTGAAGTCTAATATGAGGCCAATTTTTAAGTTACTTTGATAGGTGTACTGAGTAATCAAACTCGGCCCGTGTGTTTCATTCTTTATAGATATATAAGAGGAAAAATATATGCGGCTGGTAAGCCTGATGAGAAAATGGGCTGCAGCACAAAATAGTTTATGAAAATTGAGAAGTTACCTCTTACTGTAGACTTGACCTGTAGTTGTAGCCAATATATTAAAAGTAATAATACCTAGAAAAGAAAAGGTTTAATGTGTCTAAGTTATAGTATTAAACCTTATACTCAAATTCTGTGTATGGCGTCCCAAAACAAACGAATTAAAAAATTATATATTACTTTCATTTGAAAATTACGTCCTATAAAAATTACCATTGTAAACTAGTACCGTTTTTATATCTTCTTTTTTATAAATAGTTTTCTGTTTCTAATAAACTGAAGTCCTAAAAAAAAGTAAGATAAAATTTCATCTACCAATTAGTTTTTTATAGAGTAAATTGCATAAAGATTTTTTAATTTTTAATTATTATTTCATTTTAGTCCTTAACTTATTTATTATTCTATTTTAGTTATGAACTTATGAATTTTTTTTTGTTTTGGTCCCTCATATATGATATTCATTAACTTATAATAAATGTCTGAAATAAATTTTTAAAATTCTAATTTAAATATTTGGTAACTGTTTTCTATTAAATATAAACAGTTTTAAAATTTTTTTATAGCGGAAAGTCAATTGAAATTAGTAATTTTTTTTCTTTTTAAATAAAATAAGTTCAATTTATAGAAAGAACAAAAAATGATTCAAATTTTTTATTGACTATAAAAAAATTATTATATAGATTAAATTTATTATAAGATAATTATTAAATAGTTTAAATTATGATCTAAAAAATTGTTCTCAGATAAATATTTTTAGTTAACATATTTTTTTTAACAGGGATTAAAATGAAATGTTTTTAATAGATTTAAGATCAAAATAAAACTTTTTAATAGATTTAGGACTAAAACAGAACATTTAATAAGTTAGGAACTAAAACAAAATAATAATTAAAGGTTAGGAATTAATTATGTAATTTACTTATTGTTTATATTATCACTTTACTTTTCACTTGTCTATTCAACTTTGGTTCTCTCTTTCTTTGTCTCATCTTTCTTCCTCTCTCTCGTTCATCTCTCATGTAATGCACTCATCTCTATCCTTTTCTTTCTCTTGTCTATGTTTTCTTCTTTGTTCTTTTTATCAGTCTAGATGTTCTGTTCTTTGGTCACACGACAAGTTGGTGTATTCTCGATATAGTTTCATGTTTTATGAGAAAATGAGCATAAAAGACGTTTTCTCTCAAAAAATGGGAAATTGGTGAATTTGGTAGAAGCCGCTGGTATCTAGAATCGAAAGGTAGCATGATATTTATTGCTCTTAATTGTACCATACCGACCCAATGATCTTTTAATTTTTTTTATTTTAACTTTATTCAAAAAGTGGTTGATGGGAGGTTTGATGCTAAAGATTTGGCAAATATACTGTACGTCTTTGCCATAAACTAGCCAAAGGAGTAAGAGAAATTGTATGAAATTCATGACTTTGTGCCGACAAGTGAAATTGGAACTTTCAGCAGGCTAGTTTCAGTTTTAGGTGATAAATTTGTAAACTTTATCGACCATTTTTTGGATTATAATCTAAACAGCTTTTAAGTAAGCTTAGCTTCATAGTACAGGAAGTATTATTTTGGTTGGTATTTTTTTTTTGGTTTAATTAAAGAAATAAACATCCTTGGGCTAGATTTTATATATAGATGCATATAAATACATTCATCGTTTTGGATTTGATCATGTGCTTGTTTATGTAGTATTTCGAGAAAAGAGTTTTTTTTAAAATCCCACATTTTATGATGTTGAGTTTCGAGTACGTTTTATAATGCAGATATTTGAGTTTTTGGTAATATAAGGAAACTTGAAATACTACAACTAGCAACGTGAATTCCGAACTTAGAACTGTTGAAAATGGGATGTTGAACAAAATACAGCATTCAGAAAGGTTATCAAAAACTATAAAGAGCATTATTGAAAATAAGAAATACGATGCTAAGGGTCTTGGCTATGTTCATTTCTTGGAAAATGTATATCTTCATTATCCTTTTAGATATAAAGAATTAGTAGGATGATGAGTACTAATTTTTATTTATAGTTACTGCTTATTTAAAGAGTTATTTGGTAGCAAATTTTATTATATTATTCTAACTGTATTTATTGCAACTTCTCTTATTATTAATTATATATTGACTTGTTACGTAGTTTTACGTTTTTACCGCATGTCTATTTCATTTAGGGTGATCTTTTCAAGATCAAAAAGCTGCTAAACGTTGAGTGTGACATAGCTTGGCATCAGATTTTTTAATTTTTGCAATTCCACAACTTTAGTAATCGACAAAGGTATTGTATAGTATTTTATTAACAATGCCAAATCTTTTAAAATAGATAGAATTAAAATCCACAAACAGTATTAGAACTTTAATTTGTTTTAAAAGAGTCGGTCTTATTAATAAAATATTATATAATACATTTGCTGATTATTTGGGTCGCAGAGTTATAAAAATTGAAAATTTGCTGGAACAAATGCTAGGATATGCCGCACTTCACGTTTAGCAGTTCTTTGATCTTGGAAAGATAAGCTTGAATGAAATAGATACACACGGTAAAAGCGTACTGCTAGCTAGCTAGTCAATATATAATTAGTTGTAAAATAAGTTGCAATAATACATATAGAATAATATAATCAAATTTGCTACCAAGTAACTATCCAAATAAGCAGTAAGTATAAGTAAAAATTAGTAGACATCATCCTACATATAGTTGTTATCCAGAAGGATACTGGAGATATGCGTTGTCCCAGAATTGAACGTAGTCAAGACCTTCAGAATTATGTTTCTTAATTTCAACATTGCTCTTGTAGTCTTTGATGACTTTTTTGAGTGCTGCATTTTGTTTGATATCCCGTTTCCAACTATTCTAGGTTTAGAATTTCTGTGGCTGGCTATAGTGTTTCATATTTTTCTGTATCACTAGAAACTTAAATATCTGCCTCAGGAAACATAACCAATACTTGGCATCACAAAAAATGGGATAAAAAAAACACTTTTCTTGAAATGTTGCAGAAACAAGCATAAGATCAGTTCTAAAATGATGAATGTATATATGTGTGTGTGTTTATATATGAAAAGCTAGGTCAATGTTGCTTGCTTCTTTCATTAAAACCAAAAAAAAAAAAAAACAACCAAAATAATAGTTTCAGTACTATGAAGCTAAGTTCACTCACAGGCTATTCAGATTATAATCCACAATTTGGTTGACAAAGTTTGCAAATTTATCATTCAAGAACGAAACTAGTGTGCTGACAGTCTCAGTTCCACTTGTTGGTGCAAAGTCATGATTTCCGTACAATTTCTCTTGGCTGGTTTATGGCGAATATGTAAAGTATATTTGTTAGATTTTTAGTGTCAGACTTCTCGAATGAAATTAAAATTTTTAAAAAAATTAAAACATCATTAGGTTGGTATGGTACAACTAAAAGCAACAAATATCATGCTAGTGGCTTCCACCAAATTCGCCGATTTCCCGCTTCTTGGGAGAAATGTGTTTTATGCTTCTTCTATTGTGTATAAAACTTTAAACTACATAGAGAAAGCACTGATTTGTTATAAGACCAAAGAACAAAACAAAAGGGATTAGAGGAACAAAAGAGAGAGAGAGATGATGTGTGCAAGACATGAGAGATGAGAGAGGAAGAGAGATAGAGAGGATGAGAGAATCAAAGCTGAATAAACAGGTGTGAGAAGTAATGGGATAATATAAAAAATGAGTAAATTGCATAAATGATCCTTAACCTTTAATTATTATTTTGTTTTAGTCCCTAACTTAATGAATATTATGTTTTGGTCCTAAATCTATTAAAAAGTTTAATTTTGGTCTTAAGTCTATTAAAAATATTTCATTTTGGTCCCCACCGATTTGTTATACGACCAAAGAACAAAACAAAAGGATTAGAGGAACAAAAGAGAGAGAGAGATGAAGATGTGTGCAAGACATGAGAGATGAGAGAGGAAGAGAGAAAATCAAAGCTGAATAAACAGGTGTGAGAAGTAATGGGATAATATAAAAAAATGAGTAAATTGCATGAATGATCATTAACCTTTCATTATTGTTTTGTTTTAGTCCCAAACTTATTGAATATTCTGTTTTGGTCCTAAATCTATTAAAAATTTAATTTTGGTCTCAAATCTATTAAAAATATTTCATTTTGGTCCCTATTAGATCCATCTCATAAAACATTTTTAGATCATAATTTAAATTATATAGTAATTGTCTTATAATAAATTTAATCTGTATAATAATTTTTTATAGTTAATAGAAAATTCAAATAAATTTTTTTCTCTTTCTGTAAATTAAACTTACTTTATTCAGGAAGAAAAAAAATTACTAATTTAAAATTATCTATTTGCTGTAAAAAAATATTAAACCGTTTAAATTTACTAGAAGACACTTACTGAATATTTAAATTAGAAATTTAAAATTTTATGTTAGACAATTATTCTGGATTAATAAACTTCATATGATGAGGGAGCAAAACAAAATAATTTTAATTAGTTTATGAATAAAATAGAATATTTAATAGGTTAAGGACTGAAATGAAACAACAATTAAAGGTTAGCAAATTTCTATGCAATTTACTTTATAAAAAATTAATTGGTGGACAAAATTTTATCTAACTTTTTTTAGGACTTCAATTCAATAGAAATAAAAAATTATTAAAAAAATATATAAAAAAGTACTAGTTTATGATAGTAAATTTTATAGGACATAATTTTCAAATTAAAGTAACATATAATTTTCTAATTCTTTTGTTTTGGCACGCTGTACATAGAATTTAAGTATCGGGTTTAATACTATAACCTAGTTATGTTAAACCTTTTCTTTTCTGAGTATTATTATTGCTAATATACTAGCTACAACTACAAGTTAAGTCCACGGTAAGAAGTAACTTCTCATTTTTCATAAATTATCTTGTCCAAGCTTCAAACCATTTTCTTATTTGGCTCACCAACCTCATGTATTTTTCCTCTCATGCATCTCTGAACCATGAAACACACTGACTAAGTTTGGTTACTAAGTGCACTTATCATAGTAACTTAAAAGTTGGCCTCATATTGGGATTCAAAAACTAATCTAGGATAAACACCTCAATTAAATTGTTGACAAATGATTTGTTCAAAAGATCTAGCTCACAATTCCTCATTTAAAGTTTATTCTTCCCTCTCTTAGCAACATCAGAGCTCTTCTGTCCTATGTGGATTCCATTACATATATGAACCAAAGGACATTAGAAGTTATCTTGTTACATGAGGAAAAAATATTTAGGAAAAAATATTTAAAAAAAGAAGTGGTATTTTTCCATTTAAACAAGTTAATTTATTAATGGAAACTTTTTCACCTCTCATGTTGTAGAACATAAGGCTATCATCTTCTATCATTGCAATCCCCATTCTCATATTTTCATGTTCCATTTGAGGGGGCATCAGAAAGAGTTTGCTGCAAGACGATTATATAAATATTATAGTAATAATGCTGTGGAAAAAGGAGGAGGTTTTTTTTAAATAAAAGGTAGAAGAGGAATTTTACAAGATTAGTGCAAAAAATTATTTTTTTGGTTTGGATTTAAGAAGTTTGTGCACTATTTTCTAAAACAATATTTACACATCCAATTCTTAAATTGTAAAATAATACTTCTAAAAAAATTGTAAAATAATAAGGTACAACATCTTTTGAGTATGTGATAATTGGACCTAATGATCTATAATAAGGTATAAAGAAATATAAAAACCAAAACAAAACGAGAGTATATTTTTTAGTAGAAAAAATTTTGAGCATATTTTTAGAATTATAGTAGCATTCTATGAAGCCATGGGAAAGGCCTACTATAGTTATCATTTATTCATTTACTGCCTCCCCTATCTAATCTCATATTTATTTTCTTTTTTTTTTTGTTTAAAGTTTTATCTAATTTTTTTTGATACATTGTCTAATATAAAATGTTTATTAACTATGAAAAAAATATCATATAACTAAAATTACTAGAACATAACTACTGTATAATATTAATTAAGATTTCAAAAGTTGATGTTAAACAATGTAAAAAAGGTAGCAGGTAAAGTGTATATTTCTGAAACAGAAGAGGTAAATGTGACACCTAAACCTCAGGGGGCACATTATAATTAATAGGGCAAAGTGTAAGATCTATTACTGCAAGTTTTCAGGGTTTTGAAATGGGACAAAAAGGTGATGAAGGACCATCCAATTTAGAGACTCATAAGACATCCAAAGATCCATTGAAGATCAGTTTTAGACCTATTATAAGGAGAAAAGCCAAAGAAAGCTGAGAAGCACTCCAAAAGCTCATCCTCGCTCTTTTAGAGCTCACCATGGAGCCCTTGCACACGAATTCAAAATTCACTTGAGCGTTTCATGATTTTAAGGTTCAGAACTAGGAGGCCCAACCAAAGATAGAGAAACTCAAGAAAGGTTGTCAAAACTAGGAGGCCCAAGCTAAATCCCCAAGTGCACCCGAGAGCCCTCTGGGAGTCCTTCAATGCTGTTATGTATGCTCGAATGTATTTACTCAATTTTCTTACTTAGTTTTTTTTTCTTTACATGTTGTTTAGCTAAATAAGTAAGTTTGGATCACATGGGAAACATGCTACATGGATTTATTGTGGAGAAGTGTTCAAACCATGTTTTCCAAGCCTAGTTTAACTAGTATTAGCTCATTTGTTAGGTTTAGGGTTTTTCTTTCAGTCTATCTTTGTAAGGCCGAAAACCCTAGCTTTTAAACTATAAATAAGGCCTTTCTATTTGAGTTTTATTTATAGGCAGATTAACAAAATTCAAGTTGCCTCAAGCAATGCTTATCACTTTTGTTCTTTTTTCTCAACTTCTTGATGCACTTGTGCAACTAGTTCTTCTAATCCAATAAAATTTCTTCTAATTTCCCTTCTTCAAATATAGCTTTTTGCCCTTGCTTCTGTTTCTAACTTCTTCCTTTTTTCTCCCTCAATTACTTTTTTCTTCTTGGACCAAGTTTGTTGGAGTTATTTTAGGTTAACTTTAGAACAAACATCTTGGGCAACACATAAACGCATAAAAAAGAAAGGGACTCAAATTCTGCTAAGGGATGTAAGGGTTAGTTTTTTTTTACTTTTATTTTTTTTATTTTTGGTACATATAATCATATCACAAAGTCATAGTTAACAGAGTGAAAATGAATGTGTTACAATTAAGGAGACTTATAAAAGTTTTTATAATGACGAGAGGACCTATATCCTTAAATTGCACGAATGAACATTCCCTTTCCTGCACCTTACTTTTGAAAAAAAAAAACCTCTCTTGAATTTTTATATGAAAATATTTTATTTAACAATTTTCCTTTCTTTGAAAAAAATTAAAAAGCATTACAATGCAGATTTTTCTGAAAAAAATATTAGTTTTTCATGTTTTCACTGTCTATTGCAGCAGTGAAGATTTAATATTCGAAAGAAATAATTAGAAGATGTTTCCTGAGTAAATCACACCTTTCAGCCTTGAGTAAATCACATCTTTTGTCACAAATTGAAGCTACTTAACTTTAAGAAGCGAAAAATGCAATTTTTAACACTTTTATGAAAAATAATTATTTTTTAACTATTCAGTTTTTTATGGTTGTCAGAAATGGAAAAGGAGATTAATCAAGGATAGAGGATGCAAGTTTGTGGGCAATACAAACTTTCTATCTTGACACGACCATGATCGAGCAATGATGGAAAGAGTCCAAAACACTCTTAAGCTGACGAACAAGACAGGGAAGACTTGTTCTACTGGATAATGTGCCTGAAATGGCTTGCA
This sequence comes from Aquilaria yunnanensis, assembly GCA_039654915.1. Taxonomy (NCBI): domain Eukaryota; kingdom Viridiplantae; phylum Streptophyta; class Magnoliopsida; order Malvales; family Thymelaeaceae; genus Aquilaria; species Aquilaria yunnanensis. The sequence continues at coordinate 21,050,327 of CM077600.1, forward strand.
GTACCTGTAAACAGTTAGTGAGTATAGTTATCGATCTAAGGCCTTGAGCTGATATAAATTATATAGCTTCATAGAAAGCAGATAATTAACTTTCTAATGCCGGATTAACACTGTAGAATAAGAGTGTGTTTTTAGAATCTTGGAGGGGTTTTGATGTCCAACGAAACCCAAGCAAAAAGCAAAAATAATTTGGGGAACCAGGGGAAATGTAAAAAAAAAAAAATCCTATAAGTTTTATAACTTTTTTAATTGAGTCATGTAATTGCACGACTTTCTAATCAAGTCCTATAATTCGGAAAACTTGTGCTGCATTAGTCCTAAATTGGACAATAGAAACGGAAAGTCCAACCCAGTACTTAACTGATGTTAAATCTTGCCCTGTGGATGTTTCATAATTCCATTTGCATGTGTCCAAGGTAAGGACAAGCAAAAGAACAATAGAAAAAGGAAAAGAGAAGGAAGCAGAGATTTGAATAGTTTGGTATGAGAAAGATGAGAAGGAATCAAATGTTGAATGGATGAAATAAAGGTGAGTTATTGGTCATTATGAGGCCGTTTACAATGGGTTGGTGTTGTTTTCTATGTGTGAAAATGATATTGAAAGATGTGTCACAAGATTTATACTAAACTGAAAAATGAAGACATAATGTTTGAAGTTAGTGTCAACAGTTGTTAGAAATGAGTGAGACTTGGTTTGAAATGTATTGATTGAACTGGGGGTGGTGTGTGGTACAGAAATTCATGTTTCGGGCAAACCTCAAGTGCGAGTAGGGCAAATGTTATTAAAAAAAAAATGAAACTTGAATTCTGAAATAATCGGCTTGGAAAAGGTTAAAGAGGAGAGGAAGACGATCGAAAGCATTTAAGCAAATCATATTTCTGAGAAAAAAAATTAACCCGACAAATCATATTTCTGAGAAAAAAAATTAACCCGAAACTTCGAAGATCGATCGTCTTCCTCTCCTCTTTAACCTTTTCCAAGCCGATTATTTCAGAATTCAAGTTTCATTTTTTTTTAATAACATTTGCCTTACTCGCACTTGAGGTTTGCCTGAAACATGAATTTCTGTACCACACACCACCCCCAGTTCAATCAATACATTTCGAACCAAGTCTCACTCATTTCTAACAACTGTTGACACTAACTTCAAACATTATGTCTCCATTTATCAGTTTAGTATAAATCTTGTGACATATCTTTCAATATCATTTTCACACATAAAAAACAATACCAACCTATTGTAAACGGCCTCATAATGACCAATAACTCACCTTTATTTCATCCATCCAACATTTGATTCCTTCTCATCTTTATCTAGAAAAAATGGTGGGGTTTTTGCATAGAAAGTTTTAGAGAAAGTGAGAGAGAAAAAGGAAGCGATTCATGTAACCTTCACTGAAATCTGGCGAAAAAAAACTTTCCGGCATCAAGACACCGCCGCCAAAAGCGGCGGGTGACGTCAACGCGCTGTTGCGACGACCAACCACCACCACCTGGGGGGTCTTTATGCTCCTAACAACGTCGATAATAACAGTCCCTAAATGAACAAACCCAGAAAACCAAGGGAAAAAGCAAGAACAGAAAAAAATTTGGCACTTGAAACAGCGCTTTACGAAAATTAGTTTAGAAAAGGTTAAGGAGGAGAGGAAGACGATCAAAAGCATGTAAGCAGATCATATTTCTGAGAAAAAAACAATTGACACGAAACTTCGAAGATTGATATAAGAAAAACGGTCATGTTTTTTGCATAAATGGTTTTAGAGAAAGTGAGAGGGGCGAAAAAGGAAGCGATTCATGTAAGTTTCATTGAAATCTGGGAAAAAAATTCCGACACAGCGGCACCGCGGTCGGGAAACTAATAGTGGTGGCGGTGTTCCGCCGGGAAAATCATGCACACCACACGAATGCATTCTAGAAAGTTTAGCTTATTGCCAATTACAATTGGGTCCCTAATCTCTGTTCCGTGTTACACCTAATATTGTTCAGCGCCTTTTACTTCAACCCCAATCTTAGGAAATATCCAATTTTCATACCCCTTATGTGCATTTGACAATTTCAACGTGGATTTGGCCTAATTTGTAATTTTGTTGGGGCCTTATAATCCTTCATATTTTTCACCCATTAAATTCGATCTAGTTAGTTTATTTTGTTTCGGCCTGATTTATTTTGCCCTAACAAAACCATTTGTATAATTGTATTTTTTTTTCTCAACAACATTTTATTTACATTGCTTTTATGTTCTTTAGTTTTTTTTTTTAATTTGGTCAAACTTCCGTTTCTTAGCACTGAGTGAACTCCCTTTTGTTTGCCCGCACTAAAATTTATTTATCCTTTTCTTCCATTACATCATTACTTTTTTTTTTTTTTTATAACATGCATATGGATTAAGTCTAATTGAAGAAATTGCACACAACTGAAGTTGTATTCAATAAGCTTGAAAAATACATTCGGCAGACAACTACATATATGCTGGCTCTACAAAAAAGTTGGATAGAAATAAAAAAGCTAGAGTTTTATCTATACATTATTTACATATGATGTAAATTGATAAGTCCAACATTATCTAGATTTATCTTTTGCTTCTAACAGTTTCCCTCAAGCTAGCTAGCGTGGATGTAAAAAATTCCCAGTTTGTGTGTCAAGCGATTGAAGTGCTGGTGGCTCAAGGCCTTTGTGAAAACATCTGCTGGTTGTAGTTATGACGGAACATAGCTGGTGCGAAATTCATTCTTTTGCATTCGTTCTCGAATGAAGTGGTAGTCTATTTCGATGTGTTTAGTGCGTTTGTGAAAGACTGGATTGGCAGCAATGTGGAGTGTTACCTGGTTGTCGCAGAAGGGGTTCATTGGTTGCTTATGGTGGACCATTAAATCTTTCAAGAAAGCTTTCAGCCATAAAAGCTCACTTGTGGCTGCCGCCATGGCTCAATATTCCGCCTCTGCTGAGGATCTATTAACCATTGGCTGTTTCTTGGTTCTCCATGGCAAGGGAGTTGAACCAAGATAAGTGTAATACCTAGTTCGCGTCACAATAAGCCGTCAATTGTAGGTTGTTGCTATGAGGAAAAAACAATCCTTGTCCAAGTGCATTTTTAATGTACCTCAATACTCGGATGGCCACGTGATGATGGTCGAGTGTGGGGCTCTGCATGTACTGGCTTAGGATGTTAACCGCATAAGTGATGTCTAGTCTAGTGATAGACAAGTAGAGAAGTCGACCAACAAGTCTTCTGTATTGAGTCAGATTGTCGAACGGTGTTGCTCGAGACTCCCCCAAACAGTGTTGTTCTAGAATTGGCACTTTACTTGGCTTTCCTGCCGTCAAGCCTACATCCTTCCAGGATATCTAAGGGGTACTTACGTTGGATGATGAAGATTCTGGTGGGATTGTAAGCTATCTTTAGACTTAGAAAGTAACAGAGCTTTTCCTAAATCTTTGCCGTGGAAATGTTTGAAAAAATCTTTGACTTGCTCATACTCCTTATGATCGTTACCTGCCACAACCATGTCATCTACGTAGATAAGCATAGCAACATACTTATCTTGGTGATGCATGGTGAATAGAGAGTTATCAACATTAGATTGTATGAAGCCACAATCCTTAAGTGACTGCAAGAGCTGGCAAACCACTCGCGTGATGCTTGCTTCAGCTCGTAAAGTGACTTTCTGAGACAACAAACACGCTTGTCACCATCTTCAAGATAACCTAGCGAAGGCTTCATATATATATCCTCGTGGAGCTCCTCATGCAAGAAGGCATTATTGGTGTCCAACTGGTAGAGTTCCTATTGCTTTGTCGCTGCAACGACAAGTAAGCATCTCACTGTTGTCAACTTGGCAATTAGGGCGAATGTCTCATTGTAATCAACTCCTTTAATTTAGGTGTAGCCTTTAGTAGAGGTGGAAACGAGCTAAGTTGAGCCCGAACACCCTTATGCTCGAAGCTCAGCTCGTTAAGAACTGGCTCGGCTTGAGCTCGATGAGTTCGAAAAATGAGGCTCGAAGCTCGGCTCGAAAAAGTTCGAGTTCAGCTTGGTAGCTTGATAGGCTCGAAGCTCGAATCGAGCTCATTTTGAGAAAGACATAGATCTTGATTTATCATTCATATATAAAGGTTTTTCATTTATATGTTAAAATGTTGAAAATAAAAAATCATAGATTAATTGCTAAAAAGTAAATGGTGCAAAGAATTTGGGATAGCGGAAATATTATATTAATTTTCTTACCAAGCTTGTTAGGCTCGATAAGGATTCGAGCCGAACACTATCTGGCTCGAAGCTCGGCTCGTTAAGGATTCAAATTTATCTTACGGCTCAAAGCTCGGCTCGACGCTCATTAGGCTAAGCTCGATAACACAAAAACCGAGCTTGAGCCTGAACTGTTTGATAAACGGCTCGGCTCGTTTCCACCCCTAGCTTTTAGCTACCAGTCTTGCATTGTATCTTTTGATCGAGGCATCTGACTTGTGTTTGATTTTGTAAACCCACCTGCAGTTACTGCCTTCTTTCCCATTGGTAGCTCCTTTAAAATCCACGTCCTGTTGTTTTCCAAAGCCTCAATTTCAGCTTGCGTGGTAAGTTACCAATATGGGTCTTGTTTGGCTATAGAATAGGACTTAGGTTCTTAGGTGGTGGATATTGCTACAAGGAAAGGTTGGTGTTTCTTTGAAAAAGCACTATTAGTAATGTACGATGACAACGGATAAACTGTACATGAAGTAGTTGTGTTGGAGCGGGTCAGCTTGTATAATAAGATGTACTTATAGTCTTGTAAGTATGACAGCACTCACCTTTTTCTTGTACTTCTACAAGCATGTCCCCTTCACTCCTTATTAGCTATAGTGAATGGATTCGAGGCTGGCTGAATTGTCTATGGTGCTGCTTCTTCAGCAGGAAGTTCATGTGTCACATTCTCATTCAGAACTTCAAAGCTGTGTTGGGGTGTGGATTTTCCATTGGCCAAAGTCAGTTGGATAACACGTTGGTTTGGTGAAGGAGGTGAGGTGGTGATTATAGGTGTTGTAGTCTGAATGGAAAGATGGTTTCATGAAAAGTGACATCCTGGGAAGTAAAAATTTTGTGTGTTTAAAGGTCGTAGACCCTATAACCCTTTTGGTTGGGAAGGAATTTTATAAAGACACAAGTTTGGGTTCTTGGTGAGAATTTGTCTCTTGGTTGGATTGGGTTTGTTGAAGATTGCCTCAACTTTGTTCTTAACCTTCATCCCACATGGACTAGGAAACAAAGGCTTAATGCCTTAGCTCCATATTTCACCCTTCATCCCACATTGGCCATAGAAAGGGCCTTGGTACCTTCAACTCCTTATATAAGGAGCTTAGTTGTGACAATTAGAATTCGTCCCACAATCTAGTAGTCACTTAGATTGTATTCTTCTTATTTCTTAGTGAATTCTTTCTTTCGGCTTGCCGCCCGAGGTTTTTCCCCGATTTGGGGTTTTCCTCGTAAATTCTCGTGTCTCTTTTCTTTGTGCTTACGTTCTGATTCCTAACAAACTGGTATCAGAGCCAAGGTTAGGTTAGTGATAGCTGCTTATAGTATGCTCTGTGGTTGCCCCTAATAGGCGGATCCTCCACATCAGAAATAAGTAGTTTATCAATTCATCTTGTGGTGTTGGGTACTATTCTCGTATACAGTTACTATTCCCGTATACGATCACTATTCCTGTATACGGTTACTATTCACATACTATTTCTGTATATGAGTATTATTTCTGTATACGATCACTATTCCCGTATACGGATACTGTTCCCATATACGGTCACTATTCACGTGTACGGTTACTATTCACGTGAAATTGTCAGAGCTTATTTTTTCTCAGAAAGCTCGTTGCAGAGCTGTGATGGCTTCGACATCGACAAAGCTTGATATAGCACCACTCACGTATAGCACAAAGTTTTCAATTTGGAAAATCAAGATGAAAGCAATTCTCATAAGTCTTGATTTGGATGAGGCACTGCTCGGGATGGAGAATATGTTTGGAACAGAGCAGGAGAAGGAGAGAAAGAATCTGAAGGCACTCGCTCAAATTCAGTTGCACTTCTCAACGGAGATTCTTCAAGAGGTCAGTAAGGAGACAACTGCTGCCAGCTTATGGTTGAAGCTTGAATCGCTTCTTATGACAAAAAGTCCAGCAAGTCGCTTGTACGCTAAATCCAGGCTGTACTCGCATAAACTGTCAGAAGGTAAGTCTATTAAATCATATCTTGAAGAATTCAGAGAGATCATCAATGATTTAGAAAATCTTGATGTTAAGACTGATGGTGAGGATTTGGCTATGCTTTTATTATATCATCTGCCAACATCATACAATAGTTTCCGTGATACCATGCTTTATGGAAAAGATACAATAACTTTAGATGAAGTTTGTTCCAGTTTATTGTCAAGAGATAGAATGGACACTTCAAAGCATGAGGAAAGCGGAGAAAGCTTGTATTCAAGAGGCAGATCAGTTGAAAGAAAGGATGATAGAGGATCATTTTCAAGGTCCAAGTCAAAACATCGGAATCTTTATTGCAACTATTGTAAGAAGAAAGGTCACATTAAGGATGATTGTCACAAATTAAAGAAGAAGAATCAAAATGCTGGAAATGGAGACAAGAACAAGCAAAGGCCACCAGATGAGTCTTAACATCAAGATTTTCTAAATCATTGATGATCTCTCTGAATTCTTCAAGATATGATTTAATAGATGGTATCAGATCAATTTGGTATGAAGGTGGAGTTTGGTTCATGTACAACAAAATTGATGCAAGGTGGAGATTGTTGAAGATTGCCTCAACTTTGTTCTTAACCTTCATCCCACATGGACTAGGAAACAAAGGCTTAATGCCTTAGCTCCATATTTCACCTTTCTATGGCCAATGTGGGATGAAGGGTGAAATATGGAGCTAAGGCATTAAGCCTTTGTTTCCTAGTCCATGTGGGATGAAGGTTAAGAACAAAGTTGAGGCAATCTTCAACAATCTCCACCTTGCATCAATTTTGTTGTACATGAACCAAACTCCACCTTCATACCAAATTGATCTGTAACCTTCTTCTCTGATCTTCACAGCCACCTCCAAATAAGTGATAATCAACAAATAAGATTTACTAAGTCCAAACAATGTTTGAACTTAGATCCAGGAAGAGTCTTCGTCATCATATCAGCAGCATTATCCAGCGTACTAACCTTCATGATCACAATATCACCTTTATCAACAATTTCACGAACAAAGTGATATTTGACTCCAATATGTTTAGTACGCTCATGGAACATGCTATCTTTTGTCAAGAAAATAGCACTTTGGCTATCACAATATATCTTCAGCCTGCGATTATCTTGAGTAAGCTCTGTATAAATATTTCTAAGCCAAATTGCTTCCTTCATTGCTTCAGTGATTGTCATATACTCTGCTTCTGCAGTTGAAAGAGCAACTGTTGCTTGTAGGCAAGCCTTCCAGCTCACAGCACAACCACCGAATGTAAAAATGTAACCTGATGTGGATCGTCGAGTGTCAAGATTACCCGCGTAGTCAGAATCCACATATCCAATCAATCCAGCTTTAGAACCGCCAAACTCAAGATAAGCCGTAGTTGTACCTTTTAGATACCTTAATATCCATTTTACTGCTTGCCAATGCTCTTGTCCTGGATTAGCCATGTAACGGCTCACAACGCTAACTGCATGTGCTAAGTCGGGACGCGTGCAAACCATTGCATACATAATGCTCCCAACAGCACTTGCATATGGTATTTTCTCCATCTTCTTAATTTCTTCATTTGTTGTCGGACATTGATGCGATGATAACTTGAAGTGTGCAGCAAGAGGTGTAGAAACTGGTTTGGCTTTGCTCATGTCAAATCTCTCCAGAACTTTGCGTACATAACCCTCCTGTGAAAGATAAAGCTTCTTTGCCTTGCGATCACGCCTGATCTCCATGCCTAGGATGCGTTTTGCTGCACCTAAATCCTTCATATCAAATTCTGCACTTAATTGTGCCTTAATCTTGGCAATTTCTGACTTGCTCATTGCTGCGATAAGCATGTCATCCACATAAAGCAGTAAATATGTGAATGAACCATCTCCAACTGGTCTCATGTAGACACATGAATCATAACTGCTTCTCCTGAAACCAAGATTCAAAGCAAACATATCAAAGCATTTATACCATTGTCGAGGTGATTGTTTGAGGCCATATAATGACTTCTGGAGTTTGCAGACATGGTCCTCCTTCCCCTCGACCTTAAAACCTTCGGGTTACTCCATGTAGATTTCTTCCTTTAAATCACCATGCAGAAAAGCTGTTTTAACATCAAGTTGCTCCAACTCAAGATCATCTAACGCAACAAGACCAAGAAACAGTCGGATAGAACTATGCTTCACAACAGGAGAATAAATATCATTAAAGTCAACTCCCGGTACCTGGCTAAAGCCTTTTGCAACTAGTCTAGCTTTATACCTTGGTTCTTCAACTCCGGGAATTCCTTCTTTCTTCTTGAACACCCACTTGCACTTGACAGTTCTTTTACCTTTGGGTAGTTTAGCTAGTGTCCAAGTGTCATTCTTTTGAAGCGATTCCATCTCTTCTTGCATAGCTACAACCCACTTAGAAGAATCTGGACAGTTAGTTGCATCTTTATAATTTGCAGGTTCAAAACAACTCTCTGTCTCTTCAGCAGCTGCAAAAGCAAACCCAACAAAGTCTGCTTCCTCAATTAACCTCTTTCGAGGCATACCTTGATTGCTACGACGGGGACGATTGATAGCAATAGAATGAGAAGGCTGAATGTCATCAGTTGAGGCTTGTTGCTCCACCTCAACTTGTGTATCCTTGACACCCTGATCATGACTTTCAGGATGTATTTGAAGCTCCACCTTGCTTCCAATCTTTTCCTTCTCAATGCTTGGATCAGTGATAGTCAACTCCTCCTTTTGATGCAACATGGATGTCTCATCAAACATAACATTTCTGGCTGTGAAAACTTTGGAAGTATGAGGATTCCATAATTTATACCCTTTAACTCCTGTAGTGTATCCTAGAAAGACACATTTAATCGATCTAGGATCTAACTTCCCTTCATTCACATATGCATAAGCAGGACATCCAAATATCTTAAGATCATTATAGTTAGCCGGACTGCCCGACCAAACTTCTTCAGGTGTCTTTAAACCAATAAAAGTATGAGGAGATCTGTTTACCAGAAAACAAGCTGTAGAGACTGCCTCTGCCCAAAATTTCTTCCCCAATCTAGAGTTTGAAAGCATGCATCTTGCCTTTTCTAACAAGGTTCTGTTCATCCGTTCTGCTACACCATTTTGTTGTGGAGTCCCTGGAACGGTCAGATGGCGAACAATACCTTGATCCTTGCAGTATTGTTTGAATTCTCCCGAACAGAATTCCAAACCATTATCTGTCCTTAGCCGTTTCACCTGCTTCCCAGTCTGCTTCTCGATCAGAGTCTTCCACTGCTTAAATGCGACAAAGGCTTCATTCTTATGCTTCAAGAAATATGCCCAAACCTTCCTTGAAAAATCATCAATGAAGGTAACCATGTAACGAGCTCCACCAAGAGATGCCTCACGAGACGGTCCCCAAACATCAGCATGAATATAATCAAGAGTTCCTTTAGTGTTATGTTTTGCAGGAGTAGTAAAAGAGATTCTCTTTTGCTTTCCAAATAAGCAATGTTCGCAGAAATCTAACTTACTGACCTTTTGTTCTCCGAGTAGTCCTCTTTTGCTCAGCTCAGAAATGCCTCTTTCACTCATATGGCCTAGCCTCATGTGCCACAATTTTGTCACCTCCTCATCAAACATAGATGATTCAGCAACTGCAGATTGGCCTTCCACGGTCTTGCCATCCAAAATGTAGAGCTTTCCTTTCCACTGGCCTTTCATGACTACCAATGATCCTTTGACGATTTTCGGCGAACCATCCCTGCCAATAAAGGAACAACCATTTTCTTCCAATGTACTCAAAGAAATTAAATTTCTTCTCATATCAGGGACATGGCGAACATTTGATAGTGATCTCACTATCCCATCATGCATTCGAATTTTGATGTCACCGATGCCTGCAATTCTACATGCATTGTCATTCCCCATCATGACTACTCCTCGATTTACCGGTTCATATGTGTAAAACCAGTCCTTATGGGGAGTCAAATGGAATGAGCAAGCAGAATCCATGGTCCATTCGCCACTCCTGCTACTTTCTGCTTGTGCAGTTGTATGAGCTTCTGCGCTGTTTATAGATGAGTTTTCAGCAACTAAAGCAAAATCATCTTCATTGGTGGCAAAATCATATTCCCGTATACGGTTACTATTCACATATTGTTTCTGTATACGAGTATTATTTTCGTATACGATCACTATTCCCGTATACGATTACTGTTCCCATATACGGTCACTATTCACGTGTACGGTTACTATTCACGTGAAATTGTCAGAGCTTATTTTTGCTCAGAAAGCTCGTTGCAGAGCTGTGATGGCTTCGACATCGACAAAGCTTGATATAGCACCACTCACGTATAGCACAAAGTTTTCAATTTGGAAAATCAAGATGAAAGCAATTCTCATAAGTCTTGATTTGGATGAGGCACTACTCGGGATGGAGAATATGTCTGGAACAGAGCAGGAGAAGGAGAGAAAGAATCTGAAGGCACTCGCTCAAATTCAATTGCACTTATCAACGGAGATTCTTCAAGAGATCAGTAAGGAGACAACTGCTGCCAGCTTATGGTGGAAGCTTGAATCGCTTCTTATGACAAAAAGTCCAGCAAGTCGCTTGTACGCTAAATCCAGGCTGTACTCGCATAAGCTGTCAGAAGGTAAGTCTATTAAATCATATCTTGAAGAATTCAGAGAGATCATCAATGATTTAGAAAATCTTGATGTTAAGACCGATGGTGAGGATTTGGCTATGCTTTTATTATATCATCTGCCAACATCATACAATAGTTTCCGTGATACCATGCTTTATGGAAAAGATACAATAACTTTGGATGAAGTTTGTTCCAGTTTATTGTCAAGAGATAGAATGGACACTTCAAAGCATGAGGAAAGCAGAGAAGGCTTGTATTCAAGAGGCAGATCAGTTGAAAGAAAGAATGATAGAGGATCATCTTCAAGGTCCAAGTCAAAACATCGGAATCTTTATTGCAACTATTGTAAGAAGAAAGGTCACATTAAGGATGATTGTCACAAATTAAAGAAGAAGAATCAAAATGGTGGAAATGGAGACAAGAACAAGCAAAGGCCACCAGATGAGGCTAGTATTGCCACCAATGAAGATGATTTTGCTTTAGTTGCTGAAAACTCATCTATAAACAGCGCAGAAGCTCATATAACTGCACAAGCAGAAAGTAGCAGGAGTGGCGAATGGACCATGGATTCTGCTTGCTCATTCCATTTGACTCCCTATAAGGACTGGTTTTACACATATGAACCGGTCAATCGAGGAGTAGTCATGATGGGGAATGATAATGCATGTAGAATTGCAGGCATCGGTGACATCAAAATTCGAATGCATGATGGGATAGTGAGATCACTATCAAATGTTCGCCATGTCCCTGATATGAGAAGAAATTTAATTTCTTTGAGTACATTGGAAGAAAATGGTTGTTCCTTTATTGGCAGGGATGGTTCGCTGAAAATCGTCAAAGGATCATTGGTAGTCATGAAAGGCCAGCGGAAAGGAAAGCTCTACATTTTGGATGGCAAGACCGTGGAAGGCCAATCTGCAGTTGCTGAATCATCTATGTCTGATGAGGAGGTGACAAAATTGTGGCACATGAGGCTAGGCCATATGAGTGAAAGAGGCATTTCTGAGCTGAGCAAAAGAGGACTACTCGGAGAACAAAAGGTCAGTAAGTTAGATTTCTGTGAACATTGCTTATTTGGAAAGCAAAAGAGAATCTCTTTTACTACTCCTGCAAAACATAACACTAAAGGAACTCTTGATTATATTCATGCTGATGTTTGGGGACCGTCTCGTGAGGCATCTCTTGGTGGAGCTCGTTACATGGTTACTTTCATTGATGATTTTTCAAGGAAGGTTTGGGCATATTTCTTGAAGCATAAGAATGAAGCCTTTGTCGCATTTAAGCAGTGGAAGACTCTGATCGAGAAGCAGACCGGGAAGCAGGTGAAACGGCTAAGGACAGATAATGGTTTGGAATTCTGTTCGGGAGAATTCAAACAATACTGCAATGATCAAGGTATTGTTCGCCATCTGACCGTTCCAGGAACTCCACAACAAAATGGTGTAGCAGAACGGATGAACAGAACCTTGTTGGAAAAGGCAAGATGCATGCTTTCAAACTCCAGATTAGGGAAGAAATTTTGGGCAGAGGCAGTCTCTACAGCTTGTTTTCTGGTAAACAGATCTCCTCATACTTTTATTGGTTTAAAGACACCTGAAGAAGTTTGGTCGGGCAGTCCGGCTAACTATAATGATCTTAAGATATTTGGATGTCCTGCTTATGCATATGTGAATGAAGGGAAGTTAGATCCTAGATCAATTAAATGTGTCTTTCTAGGATACACTACAGGAGTTAAAGGGTATAAATTATGGAATCCTCATACTTCCAATGTTTTCACAGCCAGGAATGTTATGTTTGACGAGACATCCATGTTGCATCAAAAGGAGGAGTTGACTGTCGCTGATCCAAGCATTGAGAAGGAAAAGATTGGAAGCAAGGTGGAGCTCCAAATACATCCTGAAAGTCATGATCAGGATGTCAAGGATACACAAGTTGAGGTGGAGCAACAAGCCGCAACTGATGACATTCAGCCTTCTCATTCTATTGCTATCAATCGTCCCCGTCGTAGCAATCAAGGTATGCCTCGAAAGAGGTTAATTGAGGAAGCAGACTTTGTTGGGTTTGCTTTTGCAGCTGCTGAAGAGACAGAGAGTTGTTTTGAACCTGCAAATTATAAAGATACAACTAACTGTCCAAATTCTTCTAAGTGGGTTGTAGCTATGCAAGAAGAGATGGAATCGCTTCAAAAGAATGACACTTGGACACTAGCTAAACTACCCAAAGGTAAAAGAACTGTCAAGTGCAAGTGGGTGTTCAAGAAAAAAGAAGGAATTCCCGGAGTTGAAGAACTAAGGTATAAAGCTAGACTAGTTGCAAAAGGCTTTAGCCAGGTACCGGGAGTTGACTTTAATGATATTTATTCTCCTGTTGTGAAGCATAGTTCTATCCGACTGTTTCTTGGTCTTGTTGCGTTAGATGATCTTGAGTTGGAGCAACTTGATGTTAAAACAACTTTTCTGCATGGTGATTTAAAGGAAGAAATCTACATGGAGCAACCCGAAGGTTTTAAGGTCGAGGGGAAGGGGGACCATGTCTGCAAACTCCAGAAGTCATTATATGGCCTCAAACAATCACCTCGACAATGGTATAAACGCTTTGATATGTTTGCTTTGAATCTTGGTTTCAGGAGAAGCAGTTATGATTCATGTGTCTACATGAGACCGGTTGGAGATGGTTCATTCACATATTTACTGCTTTATGTGGATGACATGCTTATCGCAGCAAGGAGCAAGTCAGAAATTGCCAAGATTAAGGCACAATTAAGTGCAGAATTTGATATGAAGGATTTAGGTGCAGCAAAACGCATCCTAGGCATGGAGATCAGGCGTGATCGTAAGGCTAGGAAGCTTTATCTTTCACAGGAGGGTTATGTACGCAAAGTTCTGGAGAGGTTTGACATGAGCAAAGCCAAACCAGTTTCTACACCTCTTGCTGCACACTTCAAATTATCATCACATCAATGTCCGACAACAAATGAAGAAATTAAGAAGATGGAGAAAATACCATATGCAAGTGCTGTTGGGAGCATTATGTATGCAATGGTTTGCACGCGTCCCGACTTAGCACATGCAGTTAGCGTTGTGAGCCGTTACATGGCTAATCCAGGACAAGAGCATTGGCAAGCAGTAAAATGGATATTAAGGTATCTAAAAGGATACATTTTTACATTCGGTGGTTGTGCTGTGAGCTGGAAGGCTTGCCTACAAGCAACAGTTGCTCTTTCAACTGCAGAAGCAGAGTATATGGCAATCACTGAAGCAATAAAGGAAGCAATTTGGCTTAGAAATATTTATACAGAGCTTACTCAAGATGATCGCAGGCTGAAGATATATTGTGATAGCCAAAGTGCTATTTTCTTGACAAAAGATAGCATGTTCCATGAGCGTACTAAACATATTGGAGTCAAATATCACTTTGTTCGTGAAATTGTTGATAAAGGTGATATTGTGATCATGAAGGTTAGTACGCTGGATAATGCTGCTGATATGATGACGAAGACTCTTCCTGGATCTAAGTTCAAATATTGTTTGGACTTAGTAAATCTTATTTGTTGATTATCACTTATTTGGAGGTGGCTGTGAAGATCAGAGAAGAAGGTTACAGATCAATTTGGTATGAAGGTGGAGTTTTGTTCATGTACAACAAAATTGATGCAAGGTGGAGATTGTTGAAGATTGCCTCAACTTTGTTCTTAACCTTCATCCCACATGGACTAGGAAACAAAGGCTTAATGCCTTAGCTCCATATTTCACCCTTCATCCCACATTGGCCATAGAAAGGGCCTTGGTACCTTCAACTCCTTATATAAGGAGCTTAGTTGTGACAATTAAAATTCGTCCCACAATCTAGTAGTCACTTGGATTGTATTCTTCTTCTTTCTTAGTGAATTCTTTCTTCCGGCTTGCCGCCCGAGGTTTTTCCCCGATTTGGGGTTTTCCTCGTAAATTCTTTAAAACATAATTAAAAAGTAAACATAATTAAAAAGTACTAAAAATATACAAATCATTTTTTTAAAACATATCTTTAAAGTAATGATATTTAAAATTAAAAATTCAAGAAAAATTCAATAAAATTAAAATTAAAATTAATAATTAATTAAATAATTCAATTTAAAAATTAAAAATCCATGACCAAATGATCCGCCAGGATCCATGGCTTGGAATTATTTTTAAATAAAGTATATAAATAATTTATTTTCTTTATTAAAAATAAAAACTTTGGACTAATATATTAATTATTAAAATAATAAAATATAACTTTTTAATTGTCTTTATTAATAAAATGAATAAAAACAGAAGAATACAATCTAAGTGACTACTAGATTGTGTGACGAATTCTAATTGTCACAACTAAGCTCCTTATATAAGGAGTTGAAGGTACCAAGGCCCTTTCTATGGCCAATGTTTGATGAAAGGTGAAATATGGAGCTAAGGCATTAAGCCTTTGTTTCCTAGTCCATGTGGGATGAAGGTTAAGAACAAAGTTGAGGCAATCTTCAATAATCTCCACCTTGCATCAATTTTGTTGTACATGAACAAAACTCCACCTTCATACCAAATTGATCTGTAACCTTCTTCTCTGATCTTCACAGCCACCTCCAAATAACTGATAATCAACAAATAAGATTTACTAAGTCCAAACAATGTTTGAACTTAGATCCAGGAAGAGCCAAGGTTAGGTTAGTGATAGCTGCTTATAGTATGCTCTGTGGTTGCCCCTAATAGGCGGATCCTCCACATCAGAAATAAGTAGTTTATCAATTCATCTTGTGGTGTTGGGTACTATTCTCATATACAGTTACTATTCCCGTATACGATCACTATTCCCGTATACGGTTACTATTCACATATTGTTTCTGTATACGAGTATTATTTCCGTATACGATCACTATTCCCATATACGGTTACTGTTCCCATATACGGTCACTATTCACGTGTACGGTTACTATTCACATGAAATTGTCATAGCTTATTTTTGCTCAGAAAGCTCGTTACAGAGCTGTGATGGCTTCGACATCGACAAAGCTTGATATAGCACCACTCACGTATAGCACAAAGTTTTCAATTTGGAAAATCAAGATGAAAGCAATTCTCATAAGTTTTGATTTGGATGAGGCACTACTCGGGATGGAGTATATGTCTGGAACAGAGCAGGAGAAGGAGAGAAAGAATCTGAAGGCACTCGCTCAAATTCAGTTGCACTTATCAACGGAGATTCTTCAAGAGGTCAGTAAGGAGACAACTGCTGCTAGCTTATGGTTGAAGCTTGAATCGCTTCTTATGACAAAAAGTCCAGCAAGTCGCTTGTACGCTAAATCCAGGCTGTACTCGCATAAGCTGTCAGAAGGTAAGTCTATTAAATCATATCTTGAAGAATTCAGAGAGATCATCAATGATTTAGAAAATCTTGATGTTAAGACCGATGGTGAGGATTTGGCTATGCTTTTATTATATCATCTGCCAACATCATACAATAGTTTCCGTGATACCATGCTTTATGGAAAAGATACAATAACTTTAGATGAAGTTTGTTCCAGTTTATTGTCAAGAGATAGAATGGACACTTCAAAGTGTGAGGAAAGCGGAGAAGGCTTGTATTCAAGAGGCAGATCAGTTGAAAGAAAGAATGATAGAGGATCATCTTCAAGGTCCAAGTTAAAACATCGGAATCTTTATTGCAACTATTGTAAGAAGAAAGGTCACATTAAGGATGATTGTCACAAATTAAAGAAGAAGAATCAAAATGCTGGAAATGGAGACAAGAACAAGCAAATGCCACCAGATGAGGCTAGTACTGCCACCAATAAAGATGACTTTGCTTTAGTTGCTGAAAACTCATCTATAAACAGCGCAGAAGCTTATATAACTGCACAAGCAGAAAGTAGCAGGAGTGGCGAATGGACCATGGATTCTGCTTGCTCATTCCATTTGACTCCCCATAAGGACTGGTTTTACACATATGAACCGGTCAATCGAGGAGTAGTCATGATGGGGAATGACAATGCATGTAGAATTGCAGGCATCGGTGACATCAAAATTCGAATGCATGATGGGATAGTGAGATCACTATCAAATGTTCGCCATGTCCCTGATATGAGAAGAAATTTAATTTCTTTGAGTACATTGGAAGAAAATGGTTGTTCCTTTATTGGCAGGGATGGTTCGCTGAAAATCGTCAAAGGATCATTGGTAGTCATGAAAGGCCAGCGGAAAGGAAAGCTCTACATTTTGGATGGCAAGACCGTGGAAGGCCAATCTGCAGTTGCTGAATCATCTATGTCTGATGAGGAGGTGACAAAATTGTGGCACATGAGGCTAGGCCATATGAGTGAAAGAGGCATTTCTGAGCTAAGCAAAAGAGGACTACTCGGAGAACAAAAGGTCAGTAAGTTAGATTTCTGCGAACATTGCTTATTTGGAAAGCAAAAGAGAATCCCTTTTACTACTCCTGCAAAACATAACACTAAAGGAACTCTTGATTATATTCATGCTGATGTTTGGGGACCGTCTCGTGAGGCATCTCTTGGTGGAGCTCGTTACATGGTTACCTTCATTGATGATTTTTCAAGGAAGGTTTGGGCATATTTCTTGAAGCATAAGAATGAAGCCTTTGTCGCATTTAAGCAGTGGAAGACTCTGATCGAGAAGCAGACCGGGAAGCAGGTGAAACGGCTAAGGACAGATAATGGTTTGGAATTCTGTTCGGGAGAATTCAAACAATACTGCAAGGATCAAGGTATTGTTCGCCATCTGACCGTTACAGGGACTCCACAACAAAATGGTGTAGCAGAACGGATGAACAGAACCTTGTTGGAAAAGGCAAGATGCATGCTTTCAAACTCTAGATTGGGGAAGAAATTTTGGGCAGAGGCAGTCTCTACAGCTTGTTTTCTGGTAAACAGATCTCCTCATACTTTTATTGGTTTAAAGACACCTGAAGAAGTTTGGTCGGACAGTCCGGCTAACTATAATGATCTTAAGATATTTGGATGTCCTGCTTATGCATATGTGAATGAAGGGAAGTTAGATCCTAGATCGATTAAATGTGTCTTTCTAGGATACACTACAGGAGTTAAAGGGTATAAATTATGGAATCCTCATACTTCCAAAGTTTTCACAGCCAGGAATGTTATGTTTGACGAGACATCCATGTTGCATCAAAAGGAGGAGTTGACTGTCGCTGATCCAAGCATTGAGAAGGAAAAGATTGGAAGCAAGGTGGAGCTCCAAATACATCCTGAAAGTCATGATCAGGATGTCAAGGATACACAAGTTGAGGTGGAGCAACAAGTCTCAACTGATGACATTCAGCCTTCTCATTCTATTGCTATCAATCGTCCCCGTCGTAGCAATCAAGGTATGCCTCGAAAGAGGTTAATTGAGGAAGCAGACTTTGTTGGGTTTGCTTTTGCAGCTGCTGAAGAGACAGAGAGTTGTTTTGAACCTGCAAATTATAAAGATGCAACTAACTGTCCAGATTCTTCTAAGTGGGTTGTAGCTATGCAAGAAGAGATGGAATCGCTTCAAAAGAATGACACTTGGACACTAGCTAAACTACCCAAAGGTAAAAGAACTGTCAAGTGCAAGTGGGTGTTCAAGAAGAAAAAAGGAATTCCCGGAGTTGAAGAACCAAGGTATAAAGCTAGACTAGTTGCAAAAGGCTTTAGCCAGGTACCGGGAGTTGACTTTAATGATATTTATTCTCCTGTTGTGAAGCATAGTTCTATCCGACTGTTTCTTGGTCTTGTTGCGTTAGATGATCTTGAGTTGGAGCAACTTGATGTTAAAACAGCTTTTCTGCATGGTGATTTAAAGGAAGAAATCTACATGGAGCAACCCGAAGGTTTTAAGGTCGAGGGGAAGGAGGACCATGTCTGCAAACTCCAGAAGTCATTATATGGCCTCAAACAATCACCTCGACAATGGTATAAATGCTTTGATATGTTTGCTTTGAATCTTGGTTTCAGGAGAAGCAGTTATGATTCATGTGTCTACATGAGACCAGTTGGAGATGGTTCATTCACATATTTACTGCTTTATGTGGATGACATGCTTATCGCAGCAAGGAGCAAGTCAGAAATTGCCAAGATTAAGGCGCAATTAAGTGCAGAATTTGATATGAAGGATTTAGGTGCAGCAAAACGCATCCTAGGCATGGAGATCAGGCGTGATCGTAAGGCTAGGAAGCTTTATCTTTCACAAGAGGGTTATCTACGCAAAGTTCTGGAGAGGTTTGACATGAGCAAAGCCAAATCAGTTTCTACACCTCTTGCTGCACACTTCAAGTTATCATCGCATCAATGTCCGACAACAAATGAAAAAATTAAGAAGATGGAGAAAATACCATATGCAAGTGCTGTTGGGAGCATTATGTATGCAATGGTTTGCACGCGTCCCGACTTAGCACATGCAGTTAGCGTTGTGAGCCGTTACATGGCTAATCCAGGACAAGAGCATTGGCAAGCAGTAAAATGGATATTAAGGTATCTAAAAGGTACAACTACGGCTTATCTTGAGTTTGGCGGTTCTAAAGCTGGATTGATTGGATATGTGGATTCTGACTACGCGGGTAATCTTGACACTCGACGATCCACATCAGGTTACATTTTTACATTCGGTGGTTGTGCTGTGAGCTGGAAGGCTTGCCTACAAGCAACAGTTGCTCTTTCAACTGCAGAAGCAGAGTATATAGCAATCACTGAAGCAATCAAGGAAGCAATTTGGCTTAGAAATATTTATACAGAGCTTACTCAAGATGATCGCAGGCTGAAGATATATTGTGATAGCCAAAGTGCTATTTTCTTGACAAAAGATAGCATGTTCCATGAGCGTACTAAACATATTGGAGTCAAATATCACTTTGTTCGTGAAATTGTTGATAAAGGTGATATTGTGATCATGAAGGTTAGTACGCTGGATAATGCTGCTGATATGATGACGAAGACTCTTCCTGGATCTAAGTTCAAACATTGTTTGGACTTAGTAAATCTTATTTGTTGATTATCAGTTATTTGGAGGTGGCTGTGAAGATCAGAGAAGAAGGTTACAGATCAATTTGGTATGAAGGTGGAGTTTTGTTCATGTACAACAAAATTGATGCAAGGTGGAGATTATTGAAGATTGCCTTAACTTTGTTCTTAACCTTCATCCCACATGGACTAGGAAACAAAGGCTTAATGCCTTAGCTCCATATTTCACCTTTCATCCCACATTGGCCATAGAAAGGGCCTTGGTACCTTCAACTCCTTATATAAGGAGCTTAGTTGTGACAATTAGAATTCGTCACACAATCTAGTAGTCACTTAGATTGTATTCTTCTTCTTTCTTAGTGAATTCTTTCTTCCGGCTTGCCGCCCGAGGTTTTTTCCCTGATTTGGGGTTTTCCTCGTAAATAAGCCGGAAGAAGGAATTCACTAAGAAAGAAGAAGAATACAATCCAAGTGACTACTAGATTGTGGGACGAATTCTAATTGTCACAACTAAGCTCCTTATATAAGGAGTTGAAGGTACCAAGGCTCTTTCTATGGCCAATGTGGGATGAAGGGTGAAATATGGAGCTAAGGCATTAAGCCTTTGTTTCCTAGTCCATGTGGGATGAAGGTTAAGAACAAAGTTGAGGCAATCTTCAACAATCTCCACCTTGCATCAATTTTGTTGTACATGAACAAAACTCCACCTTCATACCAAATTGATCTGTAACCTTCTTCTCTGATCTTCACAGCCACCTCCAAATAAGTGATAATCAACAAATAAGATTTACTAAGTCCAAACAATGTTTGAACTTAGATCCAGGAAGAGTCTTCGTCATCATATCAGCAGCATTATCCAGCGTACTAACCTTCATGATCACAATATCACCTTTATCAACAATTTCACGAACAAAGTGATATTTGACTCCAATATGTTTAGTACGCTCATGGAACATGCTATCTTTTGTCAAGAAAATAGCACTTTGGCTATCACAATATATCTTCAGCCTGCGATCATCTTGAGTAAGCTCTGTATAAATATTTCTAAGCCAAATTGCTTCCTTGATTGCTTCAGTGATTGCCATATACTCTGCTTCTGCAGTTGAAAGAGCAACTGTTGCTTGTAGGCAAGCCTTCCAGCTCACAGCACAACCACCGAATGTAAAAATGTAACCTGATGTGGATCGTCGAGTGTCAAGATTACCCGCGTAGTCAGAATCCACATATCCAATCAATCCAGCTTTAGAACCGCCAAACTCAAGATAAGCCGTAGTTGTACCTTTTAGATACCTTAATATCCATTTTACTGCTTGCCAATGCTCTTGTCCTAGATTAGCCATGTAACGGCTCACAACGCTAACTGCATGTGCTAAGTCGGGACGCGTGCAAACCATTGCATACATAATGCTCCCAACAGCACTTGCATATGGTATTTTCTCCATCTTCTTAATTTCTTCATTTGTTGTCGGACATTGATGCGATGATAACTTGAAGTGTGCAGCAAGAGGTGTAGAAACTGGTTTGGCTTTGCTCATGTCAAATCTCTCCAGAACTTTGCGTACATAACCCTCCTGTGAAAGATAAAGCTTCCTTGCCTTGCGATCACGCCTGATCTCCATGCCTAGGATGCGTTTTGCTGCACCTAAATCCTTCATATCAAATTCTGCACTTAATTGTGCCTTAATCTTGGCAATTTCTGACTTGCTCATTGCTGCGATTAGCATGTCATCCACATAAAGCAGTAAATATGTGAATGAACCATCTCCAACTGGTCTCATGTAGACACATGAATCATAACTGCTTCTCCTGAAACCAAGATTCAAAGCAAACATATCAAAGCATTTATACCATTGTCGAGGTGATTGTTTGAGGCCATATAATGACTTCTGGAGTTTGCAGACATGGTCCTCCTTCCCCTCGACCTTAAAACCTTCGGGTTGCTCCATGTAGATTTCTTCCTTTAAATCACCATGCAGAAAAGCTGTTTTAACTTCAAGTTGCTCCAACTCAAGATCATCTAACGCAACAAGACCAAGAAACAGTCGGATAGAACTATGCTTCACAACAGGAGAATAAATATCATTAAAGTCAACTCCCGGTACCTGGCTAAAGCCTTTTGCAACTAGTCTAGCTTTATACCTTGGTTCTTCAACTCCGGGAATTCCTTCTTTCTTCTTGAACACCCACTTGCACTTGACAGTTCTTTTACCTTTGGATAGTTTAGCTAGTGTCCAAGTGTCATTCTTTTGAAGCGATTCCATCTCTTCTTGCATAGCTACAACCCACTTAGAAGAATCTGGACAGTTAGTTGCATCTTTATAATTTGCAGGTTCAAAACAACTCTCTGTCTCTTCAGCAGCTGCAAAAGCAAACCCAACAAAGTCTGCTTCCTCAATTAACCTCTTTCGAGGCATACCTTGATTGCTACGACGGGGACGATTGATAGCAATAGAATGAGAAGGCTGAATGTCATCAGTTGCGGCTTGTTGCTCCACCTCAACTTGTGTATCCTTGACATCCTGATCATGACTTTCAGGATGTATTTGGAGCTCCACCTTGCTTCCAATCTTTTCCTTCTCAATGCTTGGATCAGCGACAGTCAACTCCTCCTTTTGATGCAACATGGATGTCTCGTCAAACATAACATTCCTGGCTGTGAAAACTTTGGAAGTATGAGGATTCCATAATTTATACCCTTTAACTCCTGTAGTGTATCCTAGAAAGACACATTTAATTGATCTAGGATCTAACTTCCCTTCATTCACATATGCATAAGCAGGACATCCAAATATCTTAAGATCATTATAGTTAGCCGGACTGCCCGACCAAACTTCTTCAGATGTCTTTAAACCAATAAAAGTATGAGGAGATCTGTTTACCAGAAAACAAGCTGTAGAGACTGCCTCTGCCCAAAATTTCGTCCCACAATCTAGTAGTCACTTGGATTGTATTCTTCTTCTTTCTTAGTGAATTCTTTCTTCCGGCTTGCCGCCCGAGGTTTTTCCCCGATTTGGGGTTTTCCTCGTAAATTCTCGTGTCTCTTTTCTTTGTGCTATACGTGAGTGGTGCTATATCAAGCTTTGTCGATGTCGAAGCCATCACAGCTCTGCAACGAGCTTTCTGAGCAAAAATAAGCTCTGACAATTTCACGTGAATAGTAACCGTACACGTGAATAGTGACCGTATATGGGAACAGTAATCGTATACGGGAATAGTGATCGTATACAAAAATAATACTCATATACAAAAACAATATGTGAATAGTAACCGTATACGGGAATAGTGATCGTATACGGGAATAGTAACTGTATATGAGAATAGTACCCAACACCACAAGATGAATTGATAAACTACTTATTTCTGATGTGGAGGATCCGCCTATTAGGGGCAACCACAGAGCATACTATAAGCAGCTATCACTAACCTAACCTTGGCTCTGATACCAGTTTGTTAGGAATCAGAACGTAAGCACAAAGAAAAGAGACACGAGAGTTTACGAGGAAAACCCCAAATCGGGGAAAAACCTCGGGCGGCAAGCCGGAAGAAAGAATTCACTAAGAAAGAAGAAGAATACAATCCAAGTGACTACTAGATTGTGGGACGAATTCTAATTGTCACAACTAAGCTCCTTATATAAGGAGTTGAAGGTACCAAGGCCCTTTCTATGGCCAATGTGGGATGAAGGGTGAAATATGGAGCTAAGGCATTAAGCCTTTGTTTCCTAGTCCATGTGGGATGAAGGTTAAGAACAAAGTTGAGGCAATCTTCAACAATTTTAGCCAAGTTAATTAAATTAATTAACAACAATAATAAAAGTTAGCCAAGTTAATTAAATTAATTAACAACAATAATAAAAGTTAGCCAAGTTAATTAATTAATTAACAACAATAATAAAAGTTAGTCAAGTTAATTAATTAATTAACATTGGCCATAGAAAGGGCCTTGGTACCTTCAACTCCTTATATAAGGAGCTTAGTTGTGACAATTAGAATTCGTCCCACAATCTAGTAGTCACTTAGATTGTATTCTTCTTCTTTCTTAGTGAATTCTTTCTTTCGGCTTGCCGCCCGAGGTTTTTCCCCGATTTGGGGTTTTCCTCGTAAATTCTCGTGTCTCTTTTCTTTGTGCTTACGTTCTGATTCCTAACAGGGTTTATGGCATAGCACAAGGAGCCAAAGACTCTTAGGTGGGTGTAATTGGGTTTTTGGCCAAAGAGGGCTTCATAAGGTGTGGTGTGTTTGCCGAGAGAGGTGGTTGGCAGCTTGTTGATCAAGTATATGGCAGCAAGTCCATATTCCCCCTAAAATTCGATGGGTAAATGTGCTTGGAACCTCAGGGCACCTGCAATGAGTATGTTGCGATGCTTTCTTTCAATGATCCCATTCTGTTGTAGGGTGCCAGCATAGGAAGTCTGATTGATTATTTCCTTTTCTTTGTAGAAATTTCTAAGAACTCCTTCCATCAATTCGGGAGCGTTATCACTTCTTACGCCTTTCATTGTTGCATTGAATTGAGTTTGCACAAGATTATAAAAGATGACGAAAAATTTAGCAGCCTCATTCTTGTGCTTCATCAAGAACGTTCATGTAGACTTGGTGTAATCGTCAACTATTGTGAAGAAATAGTGTGCACCACAAGTAGAAGGAGTTTGATAGGGCCCCAAAATGTCGATAGGAACTAATTTAAAAGGCATGCTAGTTCTTTTATTACTTGGTAATGAAGGGCAACCTAGTGCCCTTAGCCAAGGAGCAAACTGGGCAATTTTTATAGACTTTCTGCGAATCAATTAAAGAAATATTGGAGTTAGATGCCAGATGATCATGTGATGGATGGCCAAGTCTTTGGTGCCACACAATGTTGGGGATCACCTCACTTCTTGCTTGTGTCACCATTCCAAATCGCTGGTGGTCAAATTGGTACAGCCCATTTTCTTGCCTACCCACTCCAATCAACTTCTTTGAAGTTCAGTTCTGCAACAGACAGAAATCAGGAAAAAAAAGGCAACATAGTTACATTCCTTGGTCAGCTTGCTGATGGAAATAAGGTTGCACTTAAAATCTATTTCAAAAAGGACATTATGGAGGGTTAACTGGTTCGACAGACAAAAGGTACCCTTTACGCCTATATTTTTGGTGGTGCCATTTCAGGCTAATGGCTCGAACTGGCATTTTCTGTGTACTACTGAGATTTTTTTTTTAATAAGTTATGTGATTTGTGGCACCAGTATCTAAAATCCAGGTTCTATCGGGTGCGTGAGAAATGAAAGAGTTTAAGGAAATCTCACCGACAAAATTAACCATACTAGAACCTTTTGTCTTTTTCCAGGATTTTGAGGAGCTGTTCATACTGCTCATTCATCAAACTGGGAATGGTTGGGGGCATTGCTGATGAATCTCTTCCTTTTTTTGTTCTAGCTGTGCATAGGTTGGTCTACCCCTTTCCTTGCCTTGGCTTGCTTCTCGGCTCCTAGTCACCAAGAGAGCCAATAATCTCCCAACAGTCATCCTTCATGTGCTTGATGCGATTGCAATGTTCACAGCAAGGCTTACCTCCCCCTTTTTTGGGTTACTCTTTGGCTTGGTGTTGCCTGTGTTGACGGCAAAAGCTCCAGTTGACTCTATAATGTTGGTCTGCGTCAGGTTCAATTGCTTTTCTTTAGTTGCAACCATGGCATATATCCTATTTAAGAACGGTAAAGGTTCGATTGCTAGGATCTGCGATCATATGGTCTTGAACTTGGGATCAAGACCCATTAGAAACTGGTGGCTTTTCTCTTTCTCCTTCTTAGTTGCCTAGACTTTCACAGCATCACAAGTGCAGCTTGGCATTGGAGAATAGACGTTCAACTCTTCCCAGTAGCCTTTAAGCTTGGTGTAGTACATGGCAATAGAATCCGCTCCCTGGCTTGTTAGCACAATGTTGCATCGTAGCTCGTGAGCCCTAGGTTTGTTGGTATGTCCAAAGCGATCTTCGAGATCTGTCCACAGGTCTTGTGCAGTCTCGTGATATGCAATTAAGTTGTGCAGCGTTGGGCTAATTGAGTTCATTAGCCACAAAATAGCTAGCCCGTCGCATTTGCTCCATGCCAATTTCTCCATCTTCTCTTGTGTCTTTGGCAAGGTTCCGTCGACAAAACCTACTTCATCCTTGCTCCTCAATACGTCGAGCATAAACCTCCTCCAGCTTACGTAATTGTCTCCATCCAGCAGCATCGGTACCAGTGAGACATGGGTGTAATCTGTTGAAGTAATGAAGTATGGTGAAAGGAGATCATGGAATAAGTTGGTTGGGAACTTTGGTGGATTTTGTCCCCATTTCTCCAGCTTCGTTGGTTCTATCGATTCTCTCCCTTAACATCTTGGAGGGTTGGCCTCTTAAGGTTGGTTTTGTCAAAGCAGGATCTTGTCATTGTTCTGATACCATGAAGAAATTGCACGCAAATGGAGTTGTGTTCAATGAGCTTGAAAAATACATTCGGTAGACAACTACATATATGCTGGCTTTACAGAGAAATTGGATAGAAATAGAAAAGCTAGAGTTTTGTCTATACATTATTTACATATTATCTAAACTGATAAGTCCATTCTTATCTAGATTTACCTACGGATTCTAACACAAATTTTATTTTTTTAGAGCCTTTTTTAATTTAAATTGGTACAAGTTTGTTTAAATTTTTTGGGGTCATATAATCCTTTAATTTTTAGGCTATTGAATTCAACCAGTTGGTTATTTTATTTGGCCCTGAACGAAAATTATTTCTTTCCTCTTTGTAATTTTTGGGAACCAATGACTTTTTTTATACTGTTTTGAGTTCTTTAATATTTTTGTTGATTTGGTACATGCATACAGGGTTCCACTTTCCAAGCTTTTCTCATACTTTTTTGTGGAAGTTTTACATTTTCTTTATGCTTACAAGTAAAAAAGTAATGATTATTTTGAATATTTTAAAAATTTCTTATTTAGATCAATATTTTTAAACTCCCAATTTTTTATTTTATGTTAGTAATACAAAAAGTTCTGCCATTTTCATACTCATTATTTTATGCCATTATTTCCTTATCTTATGCTTACATGTACATGTGTAGACATTATTTTTTATCATCGTGATTACCCTGTGTATACATTGAGTAGAAGACAGAGAGAGATCTTCAACAATTTGCATTTTCTTCTTGAAGTTTTTCTCTTAAACAACCTGTGTATACATTGAGTAGAAGACAAATTTTTATATAAACTACCGTCCATTAGACAGACTATGATACTAGTTTTCTATAAAAGTTGGTTCACAATAAAAGTTTGATGTCAACTTTGCTGTCTTATTCATAATAAAAGTTAGTATTGATTTGGCGATAGAAATACAGATAGATACCAGTAAACTAGAAAGCAAGTAAGACAATGTCTAGGACCTTGACACAAGGTTATTAAACGCGTGCTAAAGCGCAAAGTGCATGGCGATAGGGGGCAGGCGCTTTTCGCCATGAAAGCGACGCCCTTTCTAAAAAGCACGCTCGAAGCGCGCGCTTTGCCATTTTGCAAAGCGTCGGTTTAGTTAAGTTGCAATTTTTTTTTAAAAAAAAAAATTTATCTAAACTTTGGTTTTACTATTTTTCTATAAATTGTTATTACTACTTTGGTATATTATATGGATGTATTTGTGTCTTTTATAGATATTAAACATATTTAGTAGTTTATTTTGATATTTTTATGTATATAATTAGCTAGTTACATATCCTAGAATTTATCTCTAAAGGAGCGCCTTACTTCATTAAAGCACTCGCTTTTGCTTTATGCTTTACGCTTTGGAACTCTCATCGCTATAATGCGCTTTTCGCTTTTCAAAACCTTGCCCTGACATTACTTCAACCATAGTCCCGGGCCCAGCAATATCACTGCAAAACAGCAATAGAAAGAGAAGGCTTAAACAGGTACGTACATACATACGTGCAAATCCGATATGAAGACTGCAAAAGGGTAATGTAGCAAGCACTCACGCTGTGACCAGGTGGAGAAGATGAGCTCTCATGTCATGATCAGCAACGTGTAACCTCTCCTCATTCACAAATTTCACAGACTGTTCCTTGTAATTAATCAAAGCTCTGGCGTAGCAAAGAGGCAACCCACGGGATTGGTCTGCCCAGTCAGACCACACAACGCAGAGCTTGTCTTCAGCAACCGGGAAAATATAAGGAGAAGAGCAATATGGTTGGCCACGTGCCATCAAAGCAAGCGGTTCGAACTCTGCCTCCAGAAGGAGCTGGCGCTGCACAATATTGTAGGCGTACAGGCGAAGACGCTCCTTGGCGTCCCAGTCACAGTAAAACAAAATTTGTTCCCAGACTCCACAGGGGTCACAGAAGTTTGGAACGTCCACTTTTTCAAGTTCAGTTACCCATTTCCCCTGGCGCGGATCATGAACACAGACCATATTAGTCTCGAAAAAGAAAGCCAGAAGCCTTCCTTTCTCATCAGCCACCGGAACCAGAAGAGGATAGTCATTTTCGTACAGCAGTTTCACTGGCGGCATTTCAACGCGACAGCCATCACTCGGGTCATCCACCTTGAAGAAATACATCCACAGACGCGGAGTTTCAGTGTAACCCGCATCAGGTTGCCCGTTGAAGAGGTACATGTAGTCGCCGACCACCGCCGTCGAAGGAGAAGACCAACTGTAAGGCATGGACGAAGCTAGCTTCCACCCTTGGCTGGGATTAAGGGTCTCCAAAAGGAGGATTTCCTTCCTGTCAAAACGATGGGTACCGTCTTCCCACAACCAGTTGCCGCCAATGATATAAAGCGAAGAACCGATGACCTCGCAGCCGCAGTGGACAATAGCGGTCTCGGTGTTGATCGGTTGATCGGCGAATATCTCGGAGAGTTGGGGGCCGTCGTCCGTCGGTTTCACTACAAACCACGCGTTCCTTCCATACCACTGGGGGTCTGGCGGTAAAGCCAAACGTGAAGGAGAAGAGATTTCTCTTCCCCAGATCTTGCCATGGCTGATTTGAAGCAGAAATCGACTCTAGGGTTCACTTTGATTTGGGGATCTGACTTCTGAAGCGTATGATGGGGCATATACTATCGACAAGCTGTAGGTCGAGGAAAAGCATAACCGACAAGGATATATATGACAATTTGGTGGATTAGGTTAGGTTTGGATCATGTTATTCAGGTTTTGGTCTAATTAGGTTAGCATAAATTTGAGTCAAATTCAGGTCATTTGGGTTTGGGTTTAGGTTAGGCTAGATTTATTTGGATTCAGATTCACTTAGGTAACTTCAGGTCAGCTTTATGGTTCAATTTGGGTCAATTTTTGTGTTCGCTTGGATTACTAGTGTGTAGGCCAAAACGATTGAATTCATCCATTTTTTTTCAACTTTGTTAAAATTTAAATCAAAGAATTTAATTTTTTTGTGTGATTTAATTTAAATTTATTTTTCAATTTTTTAGTATATTTAATTAAAATATTCACAAAAATCTTCTTCATTATAAGTTAGTACATATTTACGTAATTTAACATTATTAGTAATACTTGATTATTTTTCTAAACTCATATCCTTCAACTATCACTGGGTATGTCATTTAGATCCTCACCCAGGTATTAACTATACATACAATACGACAATTTTGCTATACTTATGTTTCAATGAATTTTCATTGAAATTACTACAAAATGCAAATTAAGTTACTATTGTCTATTAATGACTAAACTGCAAAATTTGAAAAAAAAAAAAATTGGTTCAAAGTGCAAAGATTTCAAAAGTTCAGGGACCCATGTTGTTATTATTAGGGGTGACTGAAATGAAATTTTTTAAAATTAGGTACCTTATTGCACTATACTTAAAAGTTGAAGGATTAATGTTGTAATTTTAACAATTGCTTCTTAAGATCATTAAACTTACTAAATATAAATATTACTTCTTTTGAAAAAAATTTAAATATGGAACTTACTAAATATGAAAGTTTTTTCCTCAAATATGATACATGTAATATATAAAAGTTCTCAAAAAATAGAAGTTATTAAATATGAAAATTCTCTTTCAAAATATGAGAATTACTAAATAAGAATGTTTGAAAAAAAAATGAAATTACTAAATATAGAAGTCTCCTCCCTAAATATGAGACTTACTAATACTGAAGTATAAAAAAATAGAAGTTACTAATTACAGAAGTCATCGTTCCTAAATATAGGAATACTGAATATGCAAGTCTAAAAAAAATGAAAGTTACTAAACATGGAAACCCTAATATTTAGGACTTACTAAATATAGAAGATAATGAAATAGGAAAGTTAAGGTTTATGGTGATGGTTAAAATCGGGTCTTATCCGGTTTAGTCATTGGGTTATCTCAGGTTCAGGTCAGGCCAGTCTCGAGTTTGGGTCCTTTCAGGTTCAGTCAATTCATACTCGGATTATTTTAGGTTTGGGTCATTTGGATTCAGGTTTCCTAGGGTTTTCCTTTAATCAGGTTTGGGTACAGTCGGGTTCATTAGGTTGTTGACTTTTTTTGTCAAATCGGGTCAGGTCAGGCTTAGGTTTGGTGGGTTAAGCCAGGTCATCGGGTTGGGTTAGATTTTATCATCTGGTTGTACTATTGCACATCTTAAATGTGGCCCAATTCCAAAAACTTGTCTGTGGGCGTTGCTTGGTTACCTAACCTAACAAGCAAAGTCATAAAACAGGGTACCAATGCCACTATCCGGTATTGTCCTATGGGTACTAGGAATATACATGATGGGTATAAGGATGACAGATGGGTGGGCAAAATTCACTACCTAGGGATATTCGTATATAATGGACAAATAGACAGGTAAAAATATCCTATGATGGCGTGGATATGAGTAATAAAATATACCCATTTGACAGGTATGGGCAGATGACGGGATTAAGGTATTCGTGATGGATTTACACATCATACCCCATGAAATTAAAATACATAATACACTTTTTTATATCTCTAACCCTAATGTTGTCCATCTTCGCCTCCGTACCCATCTTTCTCCCTCCCTACCTCTCTTTCTCAAGCACTCTCACATCTCATATATATATATATATGTGTGTGTGTGTGTGTGTGTGTGTGTGTATTAAGAAGCATGTACAAGGTATATTATGGTATTAGAAAGTTGTCAAAGAAAGTTGGAAATAATTCTATCTGCTTCTTGAAACCTGAAAGGCGTCAAGTCGTAAATTGGCAGAGAATGGTGCACAATGTGCTATCTCATATGATTCAAACACATCTCATATGATTCGAACATAAAGTTGATTCAAATCAACTGACCTTTTCTCACTTGTCTCCTTCCAATCCAAATCCCTATTCAAGGTACCAACATATACTCTAGAAGAACCACTGTTGTGGGCTTCCCTCCACGGCGGTTGAAGAAGCTGAAGTGAAATTTTGTAGGAGATACCAGATCATCACTTATATAAAGAAAACGGAAAGGGTCGACCTCAGAGAAGCTTCTAAAGATCAGCCTATGATTTCCTCTAATTGGCCATGGGTTTTGTGCGAGTTATGGAAAAAAAAGAAATCTCACAGAGAACAATATTATTTTTTGTGGCTCTCTCCATACCTTTCTTTTATTAAGATCTTCCTCTGGCCAACGGTCTAGATTTTGATTTGTGTTCCTCCAAATTATGGGTTTTTGGCGTAAACTCTTATTATGGGTTACAAGTATTTATTGTTCTTTCTTCCTCATCTAGTTTCAATTTATTCCCTTATTTTGTGATTTGGTGCTGTCTATATCTGAGTTTGAGTCTCTCATGAAACCCTGTTATCCTTTGGTGGGTATTTCCTAGAATTCATTAAACAAAAAGGTTTCTTTTATGTAACAGACATATTTGGATTACCCATAGGTATAAATTACTTGCATGTGAAAGGCATGAATGAGAAACTTTACCCACTGGTAAATACTCGTGAAGTGGTGATTATAAAAAAATCCACGGGCATAAACGGTGGCTAGGGGATGCCCATGCCCAATCTACCCCGTTATCATCCCTAATGGGATAGTTACTTAGGTGTAGACTTAAGAATTGAATTTAAACCGACATATGGTTAACATACCCTATCCTAGGGCTTTTTTTATAAGGCCAAAATCCAATGAAGCCCTACGGACCTTCTTAACTTGCTTACGGAGAATTCTGAATTTCGACGCGGTGCAACTCAGTCTATTGACTATGGACCATTGAACACTTTGCCATTTTACCATAAATCTGTTAGTTGACTAACCAGTAAAATTACAATTTTAGTCATTAAACTTCTTAGTTTGTTTCTTTCAGACCCTATACTTTACCATGTACTTCTACAAGCATGTCCCCATCGCTCCTTATTAGCTATAGTGAATAAATTCGAGGCTGGCTAATTTGTCTATGGTGCTGCTTCTTCAGCAGGAAGTTCCTGTGCCACATTCTCATTCGAAACTTCAAAGCTGTGTTGGGGGTGTGGATTTTCCATTGGCCAAAGTCGGTTGGATAACACGTTGGTTTGGTGAAGGAGGTGAGGTGGTGATTGTGGGTGTTGTAGTCTGAATGGAAGGATAGTTTCATGAAAAGTGACATCTTGGGAAGTAAAAATTTTGTGTGTTTCAAGGTCGTAGACCCTATAACCCTTTTGGTTGGGAAGGTATCTTATAAAAACACAAGTTTGGGTTCTTGGTGAGAATTTGTCTCTTGGTTGGATTGGGTTTATGGCATAGCACAGGGAGCCAAAGACTCTTAAGTGGGTGTAATTGGGTTTTTGGCGAAAGAAGGCTTCATAAAGTGTGGTTTGTTTGCTGAGAGAGGTGGTTGGCAGCTTGTTGATCAAGTCTATGGCAGCAAGTATACATTCCCCCTAGAATTGGATGGGTAAATGTGCTTGGAACCTCAGGGCACGAGCAACGTTCACTACTAAAAAAACCTATTTTTCCAACTGCTAATTTACCAACGGCTACGCCGTTGGTATTTACCAACGCGTAGAACCGTTGGTAATTATTTTCCAACGTGCACGCGTTGGTGATGGATTCAAAAAAATTTAACAGTGTTTTTTTTATTTTTCCAACGTGCAAACCGTTGGTAATTACCAACGGTCTTAGCCGTTGGTAAAATTCCAACTTCCCAGCAATTGGTAAACGTGCACGCGTTGGTGAGTGCTTAAAAAAAAATTTACATTTTTTTTTCCAACGTGCAAACCGTTGGTA
The DNA here is from genome assembly GCA_039654915.1 of Aquilaria yunnanensis. Taxonomy (NCBI): domain Eukaryota; kingdom Viridiplantae; phylum Streptophyta; class Magnoliopsida; order Malvales; family Thymelaeaceae; genus Aquilaria; species Aquilaria yunnanensis. The sequence goes on from CM077600.1 coordinate 21,083,288, forward strand.
ATTACCAACGGCCTGAGCCGTTGGTAAAATTCCAACTTCCAGCAGTTGGTGAGGTTTTTTTTTTTTTGAATTTTTTTTTTCCTTTAGTTAAACGGTGCGTTTTGATTAATTTTTTTTAACCCCCCCCCCCCCCCCCCAGCGTCGCGAGTCGCGAAAATCTTTCTTTCTTCTTCCTCGCTCTGGTTCGTCTCTCTCTCTCTCTCCTGTATCTCTCTCCTCCGCTTCCTAGCTCACACATCACACACATTCACTTGTTTGCGTCGATTGGGACCGGAAACTTTTTCTTTGAGGTCGGAGATTCGTCGATCTGCTGTCGTTTTTTTAGATCCGAAGGTTAATTATTTTTTTCAGCGAATTTTGAATTTTTTTTTTTTGATGTATTTCTCCCTATTTGAGCTTCTTGGTTGATAATGGGTTGAAGATGTTGGTTTTTATTGCAGGATTGAAGCGATTTGGAGGTGTTTCAAGGAAGTTAATATTTTTTCTTTTAGGTAACTGCATTTATTTCGGATTTTTTGATTTTTTTCCTTAATAATTACGTATTTTTGGATTATATTGTGTTAATTTGGTTTAAAATATGTGCAATATTTGTTATTTTGTGTTGCATTTGGTTGGAGATTTAGTTTTTAGGTTACCCATTACAATTGTTTTTTTATGTGCATTTTGTTACAATTTTTTGTTATTTTCGGGATTAATTAGAATTTATGAAAAAATTAGATTTAAGTGATTTGTTTAGGTAGTATATTTACATTTTCCAATGACAAAATATTGTAGAATATTTATATTTTTTTCATATGGTGAAAAATAATTTTTAAAATAAAAATTAGATTTGCTAATTTCTTTATAAAAAAAATGATACTTCTATTTTTGAAGTAATTGAAAAATGAGTAAAATGTTAAACAAGTTAATATTAATATTGCAACAAGCATTAAGTATTGGTTTATAAATATTAAAATCCATTATAGATATAGAAATTATTAGTAAATTGAGAAAGATATAAATTATTTAGATAGATAAAGTTTATTTGAAGTAAATGCATTTTATGTATTTAACGTATTATTAATATTTGTTTATGTAAATATAATAAGCATTTTTTTGGTACTGTGTCTGAGTGCAACAATTAGTGGATGCTACTATGTTTATTCTTTATGTTCCCTTTTTTATGGCAACTCTTTATGATTTATTTTTAAAATAATGAACTAACAAATTAAAATACTTAAAAATAAAGAAAAATTAAAATGAAACTCGATCCCTTTTTAAAATACCCAAAGGAATAGACTCAACTACTTTTAATTATGGAATGTTCACTTGAACCATATACTATTGCATTAGAACTTTTAATAACTCATTTCTGAAATAAAAAACTATTGAACAGATTATATGGTAGAATACCAACTGTAGTTTCAAAGAATGATCTCACAAGTTAAACAAAGTTGATATTAATAAGCGATTAAAAAAATCCAGTTCCAAAAACTGAAACTCATTCCCATATATATATATATATATATATATATATATATATGTCAAATTCTATACTCAACGATGGAAACTAGGTATGTACAAAATATGTGTTGGCCTTATCTGAAATTTAATAAAAAAATGTCTCAATTTAAAACAGATATACATAAGTTAAAATAAATGATGCGTTAAGAGAGAAAAGATAATGACATGACGGTTATACATAACTATAATGAAACAAATAATAATTTCCGTACCGTATTTTTTTTAAATTGATCGTGTACATTAATGATACTTAGTTTCATTTGAAGAAATTTCTTATATTACCAGTATATTAAGTTATTTTTCCCCCCTTTTTCAGTTCCTCCCTGCATCTGTCTAGCGTGAAGAAGTACCCATTGTTTCTCCTGTCGTTCGAGGTTAGTTTATAATTCTTTTCGTGTATTTTTGAGAACGGGATGATTTTAAGGGAAATTGTTTTAATTACTAATATTGGTAATAAAACGGAAATACTTCTCACTATGGTTTGAACACTGTGGCTTTAGATTTGAATATGAAATTTATGTTAATTATTTGTTATCTGTGCATATTTTTTATTCTGTATTATAGTCAATATGTAATTTCTTTGTGCATTGTGTATATTATTTTATGGCATGATTATTTAAATAAGTTCATGGTAATAGGTGTAGTTATGGTTTAGTTGGAGTGCTTTAGTGGAAATGGTTATATTATGTCATAAGATAGTATTGATAATAAAACTTTATTCCTTATAATAAAACCATGTGGATAGTTAGCTGACAATAATAATGCAGAAAAAATACCTCGTAAAGGAATTTGGATACCAATAGAGAAAAGATTAAAACAAATACTTAATTAGGACCATTGAAGAGGAGTTATCACTGTCATTCAAAGAAATCCAGGTATCCTGATTGTACCAAACATGACTTTAACGCAAACTTCTTCCTAACCCTAACCTTTACCTTATACCATACATCTACACTTAAACCCAACACAATATACCTAAACTTGTAAACCCTAAATACTTAGGATCAGTATATATAACAAAATATATACTGATTTAATGAGAGCTCAAACATTCTAAGGTATTATCCAATGGTTACTAGAAAGGATTTTATTGTGCAAATCCTACCCCAACTTTTATGTTCTAACTACAAGATTAAATTATTGTCTTCAATTGAACTTGTCGTTCGCTAAACCTTCCATGCCCGCCGGCACAAGCAGTTCCACATTATCCTGATGACTCGGAGTCAGAGGATGAGGAGATAGTCAGGACTCCGTGATGGGCGTCATCAACAGGTTAGCGCATTTCTGTAGTTCTTGTATTAGAGCATGGCAACATAATTATTTTTAGACCTAAATCAGACTGACTTGATATTTATGAAATGTGTAAGCCGTTGAATGTTGAATGCTTTCTTTCAGACATATCTGTTATTGCTTTAATTATGCTGTAGTTGACAATATTTTATTTCAATTACGTTGGTATAGTTGTGTAATGTTTATTGCTGAGTAAAGCCGAGCGTACTTTTGAATTGGTAATTTACTTTTGAATGTGGATTGAAACGGGGAAAAATACGAAAGAACCGAAACCTGGAACGTTTAATATACATAACGAACGCACAAATGTGAAACCAACTTTCGCGAAGGGTCAGTACCAACGGCTTTATAACAGCACCGTTACCAACTTCCGCCAGTTGGTAATTATCAACTGCCAAGTTACCAACTGTCAGCAGTTGGTAAACTAAACTACCAACTGCTGCACGTTGGTAAATGGGTTACCAACTGCTGACAGTTCGTAAGTTACCAGCAGTTGGTAACCCATTTACTAACGTGCAGCAGTTGGTAGTTTACCAACTGTTGCGCGTTGGTAATTTACCAACGCGCAGCAGTTGGTAAGTTACCAACGCGCAGCAGTTGGTAGTTTGGTAAGTTACCAACGCGCAGCAGTTGGTAAGTTACCAACGTGCAGCAGTTGGTAAGTTACCAACGTGCAGCAGTTGGTAACTATAACTACACGATGGAAACCGAGTCCTTTAAATGACCGTTGGTAATTACCAACGTGTATTTTACCAACGTGTACACGTTGGAATTTACCAACGTGTTATTAGTTGCGCGTTGGTAAAAAATTTTCCAACGTATCGAATACCAACTGCCATTTACCAACGTGCAGCAGTTGGTAAATTGAATTTACCAACTGCTGCACGTTGGTAAATGGCAGTTGGTAAAATCGGTGATTTTAGTAGTGGTTGAGTATGTTGCGATGCTTTTTCTCAACGATCCCATTCTATTGTGGGGTGCCAGCATAGGAAGTCTGATTGATTATTCCCTTTTCTTTGTAGAAATTTCCAAGAACTCCTTCCATTAATTCGGGAGCGTTATCACTTCTTACGCCTTTCATTGTTGCATTGAATTGAGTTCACACAAGATTATAGAAGATGACGAAAAATTTAGTAGCCTCGTTCTTGTGTTTCATCAAGAACGTCCATGTAGACTTGGTGTAATGATTAACTATTGTGAGGAAATAGTGTGCACCACAAGTAGAAGGAGTTTAATAGGGCCCCAAAATGTCGATATGAACTAACTTAAAAGGCATGCTAGTTCTTTTATTACTTGGTAGTGAACGGTAACCTAGTGCCCTTAGCCAAGGAGCAAGCTGGGCAATTTTTATAGACTTCCTGCGAATCAATTAAAGAAATATTGGAGATAGATGCGAGATGATCATGTGATGGATGACCAAGTCTCTGGTGCCACACAATGTTGGGGATCACCTCACTTCTTGCTTGTGTCACCATTCCAAATCGCTGGTGGTCAAAGAGGTATAGCCCATTTTCTTGCCTACCCACTCCAATCAACTTTTTTGAAGTTCGGTCCTGCAACAGACAGAAATCAGGAAAAAAAGAGGCAACATAGTTGTATTCATTGCATAGCTTGCTGATGGAAATAAGGTTGCACTTAAAATCTGTTGCAAAAAGGACATTATGGGGGTTAACTGGTTCGACAGACACGAGGTACCATTTTCACTTATATTTTTGGTAGTGCCATTTCAGGCTAATGGCTCAAACTTGCATTTTCTATGTACTACTAAGATTTTTTTTTCGATAAGTTATGTGATCTGTGGCACTAGTATCTAAAATCCAAGTTCTATCGGGTGCGTGAGAAATGAAAGAGTTCGAGGAAATCTCACTGACAAAATTAATCATACTAGAACCTTTGTCTTTTTCTAGGATTTTGAGGAGCTGTTCATTTTGCTTATTCGTCAAACTTAGAATGGTTGGGGGGCATTGCTGATGAATCTCTTCCTTTTTTTGTTCCAGCTGTGCATAGGTTGGTCTGCCCCTTTCCTTGCCTTGGCTTGCTTCTCAGCTCCTAGTCATTAGGAGAGCCAATAATCTCCCAGCAGTCATCCTTCGTGTGCTTGACGTAATTGAAATGTTCACAGCAAGGCTTATCTCTCCTTTTTTGGGTTACTCTTTAGCTTGGTGTTGTCTGTGTTGACGGCAAAAGCTCTAGTTGACTCCATAACGTCGGTCTGCGTCAGGTTCAATTGCTTTTCTTTAGTTGCAACCATGGCATATATCCTATTTAAGAACGGTAAAAGTTCGATTGCTAGGATCTATGATCGTATGGTCTTGAACTTGGGATCAAGACCCATCAGAAACTGGTGGCCTTTCTTTTTCTCCTTCTCGGTTGCCCAGACTTTCACAGCATCAAAAGTGCAGCTTGGCATTGGAGAATAGACGTTCAACTCTTCCCAGTAGCCTTGAAGCTTGGTGCAGTACATTGCAATAAAATCCGTTCCTTGATTTGTTAGCGCAATGTTGCATCATAGCTCGTGAGCCCTAGGTTTGTTGGTATGTCCAAAACGATCTTCAAGATCTATCCACAGGTCTTGTGCAGTCTCGTGATATGCAATTAAGTTGTGCACCGTCGGGCTGATTGATTTCATTAGCCACAAAATAGCCAGCCCGTCGCACTTGCTCCATGCCAATTTCTCCATCTTGTCTTGCGTCTGTGGCAAGGTTCCGTCGACAAAACCGACTTCATCCTTGTTGCTCAATATGTTGAGCATGGACCTCCTCCAGCTTACGTAATTGTCTCTGTCCAGCAGTGTCGGCACCAGTGAGACATGGGGGTAATCTGCTGAAGTGATGTAGTATTGGCGAAAGGGGATCATGGAATAAGTTGGTTGGGAACTTTGGTGGATTTTGTCCCCCTGTTTCTCCAGCTTCGTTGGTTCCATTCGTTCTCTGCCTTGACATCTTGGAGGGTCGGCCTCTTAAGGTTGGTTTTGTCAAAGCAGGATCTTGTCATTGCTCTGATATCATGAAGAAATTGCACACAACTGGAGTTGTATTCAATAAGCTTGAAAAATACATTTGGTAGACAACTACATATATCCTGGCTCTATATAGAAGTTGGATAGAAATAGAAAAGCTAGAGTTTTATCTATACATTATTTACATATTATGTAAACCGATAAGTCCACCCTTATCTAGATTTATCTTCGGCTTCTAACACTAGTTGTATATTTTTTTGGGCCTTGTTTAATTTAAATTGGTACAAGTTTGTTTAAATTTTTTGGGGTCATATAATCCTTTAATTTTTAGGCGATTGAATTCTACCCAGTTGTTTTAATTTATTTGGCCCTGAATGAAAATTATTTTCCCCGTTCGTAATTTTTTCCCAACAACTTTTTTTTATACTATTTTGAGTTCTTTAATATATATTTTTTGATTTGACATGCATACAGGGTTCCACTTTCCAAGCTTTTCTCATACTTTTTTGTGAAAGTTTTACATTTTCTTTATGCTTACAAGTAAAAAAGTAATGATCAGGGGCGGACCTATGTAAGGGTAGGGGGTGCCGTTGCCCCCTGAAAATTTTGGAAAAAATTTAAATATAGGTACTTAATTGGTTAATTCAAGAGAAATTAGGGACTAGATATGCATTTTTACCCCCGAAAATAATGGAAGAATATGAAGATGGGGGCAGTGAGGTTGGCGCTGAAGAAAACAGTGACCAAATGAGTAATTATTCCTTCTAGCCTTAAATATCATGACCAAAATGCACTATTAGTCCTCAAAAGTTTTCAACTTGTACGATTTACAACCTAATCTTTGAATTAGTACGAATTAATCTCAATCTCCACCTTTGTCTCGCCGTAATGCTATTCCTCTCATCTGGGTTTAGTTGACACTTTTCTGGACTCGTCCCCCAAACCAAAAATCTTGGTTATGCTATTGGTAATGATTATTTAGAATATTTTAAAAATTTCTTATTTAGATCAACATTTTTAAACTCCCAATTTCTTATTTTATGTAAGTTAGTAACACAAAAAGTTCTGCCATTTTCATTCTCATTATTTTATGCCATTATTTCCTTCTCTTATGCTTACATGTACATGTGTAGACATTATTTTTTGTCATGCATGATTACCCTCTGTATACATTGAGTAGAAGACACAAAGAAATCTTCAACAATTTACATTTTCTTCTTGAATTTTTTTTCTTAAACAATCTATGTATACATTGAGTAGAAGACAAATTTTAATATAAATTACCTCTATTAGAAAAATTATGAAACTAGTTTTCTATAAAAGTTGGTTCACAATAAAAGTTTAGTGTCTACTTTCCTGTCTTGTTCAAATCTAGTAGTTTCCTTGGCTAGCGAGTTAGTATTGAAGTTTCTCTTTTTTGGTAGAGTATTAAAGTTGATTTTGGCCAAATGTTAACAAACTCCATATTCAAGCAAAGTGGGGTTTGCTTACTTGTTTATATTGAATTCAGAACAAGGCAACTTCACTATCCATCACAGACCCAAGTTACCCATAAAAAAAATTGTTTTTACTAGACATTATTGTGTTTTCATGGAAGAAGAAAAACGAGTGAAAAATATTAGTAGTATATTAAAAGAAGAATCCCAGTCCTGCCATCTATTCATTTCCAGATTCCCTTGCAGCTCACTGGTGGAGCAGTTGTAGGTTCGAATCTTGCACACTCACAGAAACTTGCAAATAAAACATAAGCATCATAAGCAGGATAATCCAAGCACAAGTACTCGTACTAGTCTCACTTAGCAGCTCCGCAATATTTCCAGGCATTTAAAGGCCGGAAGCAAACTACGAGTGCTCCTACATTTAGTAAGGCCTGAAACGAACTACATATATACTCACCTTTAGTGTGTTATTAGTCTCAGCCGAGCAAGGGCTACAGCCGTCTGTGCAGCAACTGCAGCGTTGTTTTTAATGAGCGCAATGTCTGAACTTAGTTAAGAAAGACTTGCACACTAAGAACAATATACTTCTATGAAGAATAAAGGACCTGCTAGAATGCAGCAGAATGTGACAGATCAAACAGACACTTTTGTATGGTCACAAACGTAGACATAAAAACTGGTGTTAAAAGGATACTTGAAGCAAGTGATGCTCCTCCAGTTAATTCGGAAACTCTAGCCAGGACATAAGGAGTTTCGGCACTTCCAGTTATTTTCTTCTCCCTGGAAACAAGGCTTCAGTCACATATGACTGCAAGAAGTGAACATAGGGCAGATGTTGGAACAGAACAAAGCTTTAACCTGGCTTCTCTAATGGCAGTCTGTATTGCAGACTCGATTAAATTACCAGAAGCTGCATGTTTTTCTGGGATTGGAACTGCAAAGAGTATTCCCTTCTCTAGATTAAGTTTCACTTTAGCATCTGCAATTAAGAAACCCTGAGTTAGAAGAGAGCCACAAAAATATATCTTGCAACACAAAATCCATCACTTGCCTATTAACTGAGCACATTCCTCTGGGCTATCTACCTGACAATGTGCCTGATTGATAACAACAAGAATGAAAAAGAACAAGTCACCTGTAGCTGACTGGAAAATAACTCTCTATAACTGATAACAGATCTGAGATTAGCGTTCTATTGATTGACATAAGTGTACACAAGTTTCACAGATTACAGCAGCTAACCCACGTTACCCTAACTTGGATACAGTTGTTGGTAAACACTTTTATCCTCCATGGGCGAAGAGGCCTCACCACAATATAAGGCCTTAACTGACCCCTTGACTTAAACATGTGAGATTTTACCACTTAGCATACCCCCTCACATGCAGGCTAGTGACACGATTGAAAACAGGCCTGCCACGTGGACAATGATAGTGATTAGGGCTTACAACTTTAATGGGGAAACAACAAACCTTAAGCATCCAACCTAAAACCAATTACCAAAGGGTGTAGCGGCCTCACATGATATAAAGCCTTAAGTGACCCCATAACTTTGTGGGATTTCACAACTTGAAGTTCTGAGGGATAGAGATGACCATCAGTAATAGAAGCATATTCCACTAATATACAAACAGCAACTAACTCATCAGCTGCGGTCATTTATTATTATTATTATTTAAACAAAAGACTCATCAGCTGAGCCACATGAGTTGACAAGCTTTTACCTTGCAGCCACTTTTTTCAGTGAAGAAAGCTGGGAATTCGTCAGTTCCATAAGCAGCAACACAAACTCCCATTGTCTCCTATATCATAAAGGACCGAAAATTATTAATCCACTGGCTGTAATTTTAAAAAACAATTGAAACAAACAAACAAACAAATAAATAAATAAAGAAGTGCATCAGCTGTAATGATGCCTTATGTTTTGGAAAGGAGTGCCACATACCAAATATTCTAGTGTCCTGGGGATATCTAATATTGATTTTACACCTGCTGGGAAAACTGCTACTGGTATTGTTCCTAGTGCGGTGAGATCGGTTGACACATCCATAGCTGCATTATATGCCAGAGGAAACATAATTACTGGCGGCTGTTCTTTGAAATGATACAAAGTCTACGCTTCACATTTCACTCATTTTCTATAAACAATCCAGATGATCTCAGAGAAGATGAAAAGGATATGAAAAAAAATCATATTCCATTGCCAACATGTAAGTAGGAGCGTAGGACCTACTATTCCCTCTATGTACTCCTCCTATTCCCCCAGTAGCAAACACAGAAACACCAACCTGCAACAAGTTGTACACTACTACATTAGAAAAACCAGCCTCCCCACCCACCTACCAAAGGAAGACAAAAAAAGGAAAAAGTTTAAAGAAGGATGATATTGGTGCGACTCTGGAGTAAGGAACAAAATGTCAAAAGGTCAACAAGTTCACCTTAGAAGCAAAAAACATGGTAGCAGAAACAGTAGTTGCGCCATTCCCATTGGTTGACACCTAAAAGAAGATCAGGAATGCACAAATACATTCTCAACTTGCAAAAAGATTAAACACAAGAAGAAAAGTACGTAAATCTGCAATCTGACATTAATATTTAATAGACCAACCTAAGCAACAACTGTATACAGCATAGTACAACTTTTGTTTTTCTATAGCTTCCAAGATAAAGTATTTATTGCCTCTGAAAGCTAGTACTAGTAAAACATATCAACATGCAAAAAACATGTAGTTGATGCTTAAGACTGCATCAAATGTCCAGAGTCTGCAAGATGCAAACTGTCTGTTGCATGTTTGCAAGATTTTGAAGATTACACTGTTGGAGCTTGTCAACCAAAATTTTTTCACTTGCAAAAAATTTTGTTTGGTCTGGTCAATTTTGACCAGTGGGAACTGGGAATGGGGTAGCACAGTCACCGTCCTGGGTACGCAAAATGGAAATTTAATCCAAGACGGTCTATGGTTACTGGCACAAGTGACATGCCAGGAAGTTCTTGTATTGCACTCCGCCCCCTCTTTATGCACCAGAAAAAAGAAAGGCCCTTAGTGCAAAAAAATTTGTAAACCAACACATTTTGACACATCAGATAGTAGTAGAAGTGCAGCAAAGTGAAAGGCTGCAGATTGCAGGCCCTGTGCTAGATCTTCACCAAATAAAACTGCAAATTATATAGATGAAAGCAAACTTGCATGTTTTTTGCACCATCCCTCCCCATAATCAAAGTAATGAAGATGACTCCCTTAATACAGGGTCTTACTGAACACTTTTTCTGTCCATATCATTTTCAATTGATCTGATTATGTCTACAAGGCATTGTCAAACATCCTCAATTATGTACCGCAATTGCCATACAGGTATGCTCCATTTTCTTTTGCAAGGATCTAAGTCATCTGAATATCTCTTGCTTTCCATATGAGCAGCAACAATTTCCCAGAGAATTACAAGCATTGGAAGTTTATTAGAAACTTGCTTTCAATTTGGGGGATTTAAACCGATCCAAGCATTGGAAGTTAAATTGCTAAATTGCTTTTGAAACTTGGCTACTGGGTTTTATAATAAATACAAAACTCATCTATGAGAAAGGCAGTCACTATTAAGGGTACTTACAACATAAGGGATGTCTCTCAAAGAAGTTTTCCGAACTTTTCTTCCCAAGGCAGCAAGTTTTTCCATCTCTCCCAAATTAAGTCCTACATAAAGTATCACGCTAGTAAAAGTAAGGTTGATTGAAAAACTGAAAGCAGTTGTTGAAAAGAAACAACCAAATTCACTATAACAAGATCAAAACTTTCATAGCTCCTTCTGAGAATTAAAAAGGAAGTTGGCCAGGAGATTACTGTTATTATGACCAAAAAGAAGGCCCTTAGGCACAACAATGCAGAACAGTTGACAAGATTTTTGTATAACCAAGAAAAACCAAATAATGGTAGGTCAATAACAAGTTTAGCTGCTGTAACAAACTATTCATGTCCTTAAAACAAAAATGAGCTGGCCAACTAATTGCACAAACAGATATGTGACAGAATAAGTGAAGCTGGAATACACGAGGAAGCAAAGGTGTGGTTTATGATCTATGTCCGCTCAAATATTGATACAAAACCAACTGAAAATATCCCAAACATGCTTCTAGGGTCAATTGGTCAATTACTTAAAGCTGATCCCCTTGTATGTAAAGCTGAAAAAAAAAAAGAAAAGAAAAAGAAGCTGAATAGCCAACTCGACCTATGTTAACATAAATACAATCTAATTTCCTTCCGACAACATATCGAGTATTATCTTCGTTTGTAAGGTGAATAGCCATGTGATAAAAGGACAAGACCATCATATCAAATTCAGAGAAAACCATACCCTGCATACAATATAAACCTCAGTAAGAGTATAATCTCAGGCGGCATAAACAATCTATAAACCCACTTCACTAACTTTTCTTGTCCAACCCCAACAACAAGCAATATCGGCAAGGGCTAACATAACAAGCACTACAGTTTCCACTATACAAGGTCCACACAGGACAGAAGACTCAAATTTTCTAGGAAAAAAGATGCCTTGAATGAAAAAGGCTAATGTGAATACCTACATGTGGCAACCCATCAAGAATAGCAATGGTAGCAGGAACGGCTCCATTCTGCCTCACAATAGCCTCAACCTCTTTTGCTGTTTCAAAGTTTTGAGGATATGGCATCCCTGGGAACCAAGAGGCCGAGCATCAAAAGTCAAAACCCAGTGAATTATGAGACAGACGAATAGGAACCCAGAAAAGAGCAAACATGACAGAATACTAATATCTGATCAAGTATGCTGTGGTGGATGCTTAAGGTAGCAAGATGTAGAAGCAAGGTTATTAAAAGCGCGCTTTAGCGCGCTAAAAGCGCAAAGCGCTGAGCGTTGGGACTCTGGCGCTTTTCGCCATGAAAGCGAAGCTCCTTTTAAAAAGCGCGCTTTAAGCGCCCAAAGCGCGCGCTTTCTCCATAGCGCAAAGCGTGCTTTAGTTAAGTTGTAAATTTTTTTTTAAATAAAATAAAATAAATTTATCTAACTTACACTTACAGTTGATCTTTGAGTATTCTGAGACTTTGGATTTAGAGTATTTGGTTTTACTATTTTTCTATAAATTGTTATTACTACTTTGGTACATTATATGGATGTGTTTGTGTCTTTTTATAGATATTAAACATATTCAGTAGCTTATTTTGGTATTTTTATGTATCTAATTAGCTAGTTACATATCCTAGAATTTATCTCTAAAGGAGCGCCTTACTTCATTAAAGCCCTCGCTTTCGCTTTGCGCTTTGCGCTTTGGAACCCTTATCGCTATAGTGCGCTTTTCGCTTTTCAAAACCTTGTGTAGAAGCCATGACCCCGTTAAGAAGGTTTTTGGCAAAAAGGAAAGTAGATTTTCACAGAGGCAACCAGTTGAATCCATTGTGTAGTATTAACAGTAAGTAGATCAATATTGGGGAGAAATGCAATGGTCTACCTCCTCAGAAACCTAGTTTGAGTTTAACTGCCAAGGTCTTTTAGTTAATTTTGGAATCGTTTCTGCTATTTTGAAATGTAGAACCTGGGTTTCTCCATATGTAGATACCAAAGGCTTTTTCTGGTGGCAATAAGATTTGTGACCTTGAAGGTCATCGGAAAAGAACAGGTAAAGCATAAGTTTCCAGTTTTTACCTCCTTCCAATGATTTTTTTTATCAGTATACAATGACATGTAAAACCTAGACTTGATCTCAAAGCTGCTCTCTTTCATTTGCTGGTTGAAACTTAATAACATAGTTCAGCATCAACAATCTGGCAATAGGCAAACCGAAGCATGGACAAAAAATACATAGGCAGCCAAAAACAGAAAGGCAAGATTGATAATTACCATGAGAAATTACAGTTGATTCAAGAGCAACAACCGGGCGCCCACTGGAGAGAGCATCAGAGACTTCTGAAGATACCTTCACCACCAGTTCCCCACTCTGCGGAACAAAACAAAGAAATCAGATACTAGGAGAAAATACGAAACAGAAAGGACACAGTAAACGAATAAAGTTCAAAACTTTGATGTTACCGCCGTGTTCGAACTCCTGGGCTGTAGTTGGTTGCTGAGATTTGAAAGCCTTTGAAGAGCTGATGAAGACGCCATTTCCTTGTGGACCTGTGGTCGACTGGTTTGATGATCAATGAAAATGTTAATCGACTTGCTAGACGAGCGCTAAAATCGGCAAATTATGTCCTCGACAGATTGCCTGAGCGAGAATGCTGAATTCGCCAGGATATATAAATAACGAGTTAATTGCATCTGTAACCCTAACTTTTTATTATCATACTATTTTTTATTATAATCTCGATTTCTTATATAGAAAATTCTCAACCTCATTTAAGTATTTTATTTTAGATGTTTTGTGTACAGAAAGCATTTCTACTAATAGAAAATGTCACATGGCATGCCAGCGTAGGCAATACATCACCTCTATCTTTCTTCCAAACTCTTTGCCTCAATCTATTCCCAACCCTCTCTCTTCTTCACCTCCCTTGATTTCAGCCTTTCTAGCACCTTTACCCTCTCTCCTCAACCTCCCTCCACCAATCTCATCGTTTAGCTCCCCTTCCAACGCTGTCATTCTCCATCCCAACTACCCACTCACCCTTTCCATCTCAGAACACAAAGAAAGTTAGAACCCAAATCTATATGATCCTAGTGTTGTTCAACTGAATTATGATCTCATCGAGTAAAATGCCACTGTTTCCAACAATAGCACAAGAAGAATACTTGTTGATAAACTTATATTTATTATATTTATTTCTCTCATATTTAGTATGTTTTAATATGTTTTGAACCTTAAAAATATATTTTGAGTATGTTTTATAACTTAAAACATATCTGAACTCAATTGATTGAAAGTGGATGTAAATTACAATTTTACAAGTTTTAATTTGGTCGTGTTCTTTCAGTATTCTGACAGATTGGCGATGTTTAGGTAGAAAAAACATATCTTCAACTACAGAGATCGTAATCAAGTGATTCTTGATTCATTGAAAAGCTAACATTTGGAGCTACAAGTCACATTCAGACCATGGAGCCAAGTTTGCACGTTAAGTGGGTCAAATTTAGCTTCAAAGTCGCGCTTTGCGAGTTCAAAAGTAGTTGCGGTATTTTGGGTATATCTTTAGATATAGATATCCATTTTATATGATTCAGGTGTCGTTTCAAATCCAAGAAGGAGATCAACAACTTTTATGCTTTGAGTTTTGAGAAATAGTAACTACATAAAGGTCAAATCTCAACTTGAAATTGCTGCTGCTGTTCTGGGGCATTGTTTGACTGACAAACTTTGAAACCTTCTGGTTGTTTTAAATCTTTTTATTTATTTGGGGTACTTGTGTAATAATATAAGTTTAGAGAGTTTTTATGAGTTTAGCTCACTATGTTAGGTATTTAAAGTGGCTGCCGCAAGCCTCCAAGGGCTCTCACTCTCTCTTTTTGGCTTTTTAGTTTTTTTTCTATTATTATTGTTCTTTATTTTTCTTCCGATCATGGCTGAGTAATTTTCTAGTTCAGTTCTAGGGACAATTTTCATTGTCAACATCGGTTGTGAGGATTGATTTTATTTGCTTAAATTCTCTTTAAATTCAAGTATTTACTTATTTATTTTTCAGATTTATTGCAATTAATTTTTCTATTCTCGCTTATTAGATTGGTTATGCGATTGTAAATTTGTTTGATTTTCTTTCAACCACTTAGGTGAAGAATTTAATTAGAAGCAAGTGAATTGATTGGAGATTACTTTTATTTTTAGTTAGTTCATACGAAGAAGTAAGACAGGTTAAATTGTTCAAACTTTTGGATTGTTGTCTGGAATAAACTTTTTGGTTCATTGATCTTAATGCTGATTTTGAGATAATTAGAAATTGCTCTTCAATATCTGGTAACTCAAAATTAAGAAATTAATCTTAAGCTTTTTCTGATTAATTTTACTATTGAATTCTTTGAGTTCTTTTTAGCTTTAAAAAGAGTTCTGTTTATTTGCTTGGATTGAAGAAGTACTTTTCTTCTATGATCAATTTACGTGATTGAAATGGATAATCAACCCTGAACTGAGCATTTTTAGTATTAATTAATTTCATTTTAATTCAACAATTAATTTATTTCAACAATCATTTCAAGAAAACCCCCTAATATTTTATTTCAGCTTTCTGACAGGAAGCTTTCTGTTCAAAAAATTTCCCTTGGAATTTGACTTAGTTTTCACTGCTAGACTAAAAATTTATTTATTCTAAGTTGATAGGGTTACCAGAATTATTTTTGGTGATTTTAACGACCGACCACTTGTTATCAAAGGAAACGAGACCATTGCTCCTATCAATAGAATGCTTCATTTGTTGAACCAAATCCAACATTATATTAGGATGAAACATATTTTTGTTAGACCAATCACGCAAGTTCCTCCTAAAGTCCAATCAATATCAATAAAATTGGGGGGATTTAAGCGTTATCGGCAATGAATTTGAGGACCTAGTTCTAATATCACAGTGTTTGTACATTCGCCAAGTAAGGTGGCACCTTATGCGGGTGAAGTTTGCTTCTAGTAGCCGCTTTATCTCCTGCTTAGATTTCTTCTCCTCTATATCAATGGTCATGAATTTGAGCAAAGTCGAGTTGAACACAGGTGGATCCTACAAAAGTATGCTAGGCTAGAGCTCCACGATGGCTAGTGCAGGGGTATGATGAAGCATAATTTGGTAGGCCAGCGTACTGACAATTGCCAAAAGAAAGAAAATGCTAGGGAGGGCGTAAAAGCGAGAAGCCAGAGCAAGAATTGGTTTCCAGATTAATGTGTAGTGTTCAGACTAAATCTTGCCAGAAACAAAAAATACATATAAGCCAATGTTGGGAAGGCTAAAATCGAGGGAGGTGGAGATAGGGTAAATGGGATAAATGGTGAGTATCAAGAATAAAGGACTCATTGACAGACAGTAGAGTTTGGACTCAGCAATGGTGGAGGGATTGCCCCTTTCATGTATTTTATTTTTTAGGTTTCATTTTATCTTTATTTTCCATATCATCGTAGCAATTGTTACGTGGGCAAGTGTATTTAAGGTTTATTGAGCCATGGTGGCCAATTACAGTCAACCTTGTGCTATTGTAGCATTTTTTGTCCATATTAACAATTTCCATCAACAAAATGTTTAAAATGGACAAGAAATCGATGTTAGAGCCCAAAATGATACAATAATAAAAGGGTTAGGAGTCATGGATGCAATTAACTCTACAAATAACATTAGTTGAAATCAAAGGTTAATTAGGTCTCTTACCTTTAACATTCAATTATTGTACCATTTTGGACTTTAATCTCAATTTCTTGCATAAAAAGTTTTTAATCTTATTTAAATGTTCTATTTTTAGTATGGACGGAAAATGAGATGCAACACACTAATGTGGGTGATTTGCCATAGTGGCACAATGAATCAACTGCTATAAATGATGTGGAAAATGAAAAAAAATAATAATAAAGGAAAATATGAATAAAGGAAAATTATTGTGATGATGTGGCAAAGGAAGAAAAAGAAAATAGAAAATGTGAATTGCCCAGAATCCGGCAAGCCCCTCAGCCGTTTGCCGAGTCCAACCTCCGCCAGTCCTCTCCAACGTCTGCCATCAACTTCTTCATCCTTGATACCTATCGTTTCTCCCATCTCTCCTATCTTTACCTCCTTCGGAATCATTAAAAGTTGTTGGCTCCTCTTTCCTTCCCTGCCCAGCTCGACGCCCTCGCTCTGCCTGACGCCAACGTTGCATCTCCTTTGTGTCCTGTTCACACACACTCGCCAATAGAACCCAGGTCATGAAGCTACAGATCTCGATTTTTCCAGGCTTTGATTTCGTTTCCCCAACTCCAAACTAATGGCTAAACCCAGGTATTCTCACATTCATTCCTGAAAATCGTTGAACTTGACGCTAATCCTCATCATGCTCATCGTGTTCACCTTCATCATCTTGATTCTTCTTATTCTCGGAATCATCTCGATTCCCAGAAGTTCCAGTGATTCACCCAAAGCCAATGACTTTGAGCTCGATCGTGCATAATACTATGCGTAGGTAGGTGTTTCCTTCATTTAATCTAAGGTGGAGATTAGAACCTTCGGGTGGCAATTTAATTATTGGGTTTATCTGGTAATTTTACTCAATTGCAGGAGTGAGAGAGACAAAGGAAGATGTGAGCAGTGGGTTGAATCGATCTCCTGAGAACTTGAAGCTTTCGTCTATCATAATTTCCTAGTAGGTGTTGATTTTTGTTCTCTTTCTATTTTCCTTAGTGGCATTGGGATGTGAGAAACTTCTTTTATTGCTCTTAAAATACTGAATCTGATTCTCATACTCGTACACATTCAAATGGTCTTCTAATTTTTCTAGTTAAGGTCTTCGTTTTTCTGTGCTCCAATTGCTTATTAGTTGTTTTTCTTCGCCTGATTGTGTATGGATGGCTTAATGTTAATGTGATATTTTGGCAGAACAAGGAGATGGAGATGAAAGAGATTAGAGAGACGGTGAGTATCGAGGATGAGGGAGTCTGCGACAGATGGTGGACGGGAGTGGTGGAGGTTGCACTCAGCAGATGGTGGAGGGGATTTTCGGATTCTGGGCAGTTCATGTATTTTTTTTTTCTTTCATATTTTCATTTCTTTGCCACATCATCCCAACAATTATCCTTTATTCATATTTTTATTTCTCTTTTTATTATTATTTTTTATCTTTTTACATATCATTGCTAGCGGTTGATTCATTGTGTTATTGTGCAAATTGTCCAAGCTGGCATGTAACGTAGCGTTTTCTTTTCATACTAGCGGTTTCCATCTACCAAAAGTAAAAAATGGAACACTTAAATGAGGTTAAAGATTTTTTATGAAAGAAATCAAAATTAGGGTCCAAAATGCTACAATAGTTAAAATTTGGGAACATAGATGCAATTAACCCTCAGAATTGGACCCGGACATTAAAACCTAGGGTTAATTGCATTTTGTCTCCAAGGTTTAGGTGATGTTTTTTTGTTTTCCCTTTCTTGTTTCATAAATAGATTAGCAGACCTGTAATGCAAGAGAAGTCTTTCCCACAGAGCATGGAAGGTATGAGCCCATTTAAATGTGTCCTTGATCTCTTCCTTCCTTACATCATAACCCCAAACTCTGAGACAGATAATTGACCGTAGGTAATAAGGGTTGACTTGTTTATAGTTGTTAAAACCCCTAGAGGTTAGGCACTATTGGCAGTGGTTTCTTGATCATCATGCGAGCTTGGATAGTCAGGTAAGAATGGAATTCATTTACAAAAAGGTATTTTTTCATTTTAAAAAACTATTTTACATTTATATAAAGAAAAAAATTGATAATTTAAAATTTTTATCAATTGTAAAAAAAAATACCATACAAAATAAAATTGCTGAAAGATAATTATTATACAGTATAAATTAAGATTTAAAAATATTTGTCAAACACTGTAAAAAATGTAGCATGTAAAGTATATATTTCGGAAATAGGAGAGGAAAGTGTAATATCACATAAATCTCGGGAGAAATTATAATTAACCCTAAAATTTAAAGCACTCTCATACCAAACAAAAAAATTGGTCTTGATATTGCAATTTTGGTAACTTTTCTACTTGTTAGTTAGAAAATCTATTTGTACAAGTTTGGTAAAAGGGACAAATTTGCTACTAAATTATAGGGATAGAGTAATTTTAATAGTAAACTTGTTTACAGGTAAATTTGTCATTGTTGTTTTTGTTGTAGGCATTTTTGCCACTGTCTGTTAAATGATATAAATATTCACAGCCCTTAAACTAGTCTTAAAAGTTTTATTTTTTAACCCCTAGCTACCCAAACTCTTTACAACACTTAAATGAGTTAAAATCATGTGTTTGATCACATCTTCCATTATTGAACATTCTTGTTTTCACCTTTCTTGTTGTCGTTAAGCAACCTCCCACTGCTACTGCCATTGATCCTATATTCTAGAACTGCAATATCTTTGTATTTAGTTTCACTTCTTGTTATATCAAGGTTTGTTCTAAGAAGCATTTTTGGAAGCATTGCTGGGAATGTGTGGAAGAGTGGAGGTAATACCAGTGACAGGCAAAAAGGGTGAATATAAAAAGAGTGGATGTTGTTGAATATTACAGGGGTTTGCTAAAGCAAAGATGATAATGAAAGTGATAGATTCAAAAACATATGGATTACGGTGTTAGGTAAAGAAAATTTGGATTAAAACTTTATTTTTCTCATTTTTTTACATTTGCCACATTAAACAATTTTAATGGTCAATGATAGATTTGCTCTAAATATAGAATATTGATTATGAATTTATATTTTTTAAAAAGATTAATGATAAATTTACCAGTAAAAAAAATTAGTAGCAAAATTAGTCTATCCCCATATAGTTTAATGATAAATTTACTTCTTTTGCCATACAAGTTTTAAGGGTTTTGAAATAGAGGAAAATAAGAAAGGGACTCAAATCCGGGTGAGAGGTGTGAAAGTCATATCCTTTAATAGTTTTTTTCTTTTATTTTTTACTTTGGTTACATATAATCATATTATAAGTCACAGTAAACAGAGTGAAGATGAATGCGATGCAATTAAGGAGACTTATAAAAGTACTTATAATGACGGGTGGACTTCTCCCCTTAAATTGCACGAATAAACATTTCCTTTCTTGAACTTTATTTTTGAAAAAAAAAGCTCTCTTGAATCTTGATATGAAAATATTTTATTTAATAATTTCCCTTTCTTTAAAAACAATTAAAAAACATTACAACGCAGATTTTTTTTTTCTGAAAAATATTAGATTTTGATATCATCACTGTCTATGACAGCAGTGAAGATTTAATATTTGGAAAAAAAAATTAGAAGATGTTTCTTGAGTAAATCTCATCTATTGCCACTAATTGAAAGTACTTACTTCAAGAAGCGAAAAATACAATTTTTAACATTTTTATGAAAAATAATGTTTTTTTTTCATTGTTAAGTTGGGAAAGAAAGAAAATATTTTTGGGAACCCAGGAAACAAAAAGAAAGAAAAGTTTTGTGGAGGGCATTCTAGAGAACTCGCTGGAAATATAACTACCACGACAAACTCCAACTTCTTTTTCCCTCTCACAGTTTGCGGAAGTGCAGGTGCCAGTACCAAACACCGTTCATGGCCTCCAAACTCCCCTTCACCACCAACCTCAATCTTCCACTCTCACAAGATAAAAAATTCCAGAGAACTCCTCAAACTATTCCTTTTCTCCCACTTCGGCCCCTGAATTTCTATTCTGGGCTCGGCTCCCCTAAGAGCAACAAAAGTACTCGAGGACTACATGTTCACGCTCTTCAAGAACACGTATTGGAACCCCAGAGTTCATCGGATTCTCTTCAACCGCTTAAAGAAGAGGAGATTGCATCCTCCAATTCAGAGTCAGCGCAGCTTTCTTCATCGACTGGTTCTACTTCCTCTAAGCTTGTTCTTGTTGTTGGCGGCTCCGGTGGCGTAGGTTGGTGGATGTTTGGTTCTAATTTGCTCATAAATTCTTTCAAAATTAAGTGTGATAGTGTTAGAGCTGGTTTCATCGGTTGAGTAAGGGTGACATTCCAATTCATTTTTGGTTCAATTTTTGCTTAAATCTAGAAAGGAATTGAGACTGGTTTTTTTATTCGAATATGGTTCAATTAATTTTATTCGAGAAACGGAATTGAAACTTTTGTAAGGTCTTTTTTTATGTGACTAGAGACTTGAAATTGGAGCCGAATTGTTGGAGCAGGTTGGGTTTGTGGGTTTTGCGTTTGCTTTATGTTGGAGCCTTGTCTTGCTGATGATTGATTTGGCTTTTTTTGTTACAGCTCTAATTCATGACATTTTTGAACTTTGAAAGCTTAGGATGGGAGCATTTGGAGAAAAATAAGTATTGGGAAAAGGTTTTCGCTTATATATTCTGGCTAGTGTTTGTGCTGGTGTTTCTAAGTACCTTATTCTCTTTTCAGGGCAGTTGGTAGTGGCATCTTTGCTAAGCCGGAACATCAAATCACGCTTAATATTACGAGATCCCCAGAAAGCAACTACTTTGTTCGGAAAGCAAGAAGAGGAGAAACTACAGGTATGAGATTTTTGTTGATTTTTAATGTCCTTACATTCAAGTAACGGTATTCGCTATGCATTCTATGCTGATATTCTGAATTGACAGGTTTGTAAAGGTGACACGAGGAACCCAGAGGACCTAGACCCATCTATCTTTGAGGTTTGTGTTTAAGTTCTTCTGGTCATCTTTGCTACCAATTTATATATTCGAATAATTGTGAGTCATTTTGATTGTGTGTTGCAGGGAGTGACACATGTGATTTGCTGCACTGGAACAACGGCATTTCCATCAAAGAGATGGGAAGGGGATAATACACCTGAAAGAGTTGGTTAGAAAATTTCCTATTGATTAAATAAAAACACTTTCTTTAGTTAGAGCACTACAAGTTGAGCCTTTCTTGCTTCAGGAGTAAAATGTTGAGGAGAAATGCAGAACTTTCTAGAACTGTTGTGTTATGATACATAGTTTTCGTTGGAAATTCTAAATCTAAGATAGTTAAAAAGCGAACAATAAAAGCTTCATTTAAGTTCCAAGTATTCATTATATCTTGACTTTGACAATCTATGCTGGCATATGTGCTGCAACATAGCGCTTAGCTGGCAGTCTTCTACATTAGAATGCTGACATGTTTATTTATTTTAGTTTTGTCTCGTGGTTTTATTTTTTTTGAAGATTGGGATGGTGTGAGGAATCTTATAGCTGCATTGCCTGCAACAGTGAAGAGAGTTGTTCTTGTATCATCCATTGGTGTTACCAAGTTCAATGAGTTGCCATGGAGGTAAGACTATAAACTACTTCATGAACTACTTGAATGATGTTGGGATTTATGAAGCTTCTAATGATCCTTATCTATTCTCTGGAAATTGTTGTCATTTCTTTAACAGATTGGTTTTTGCATGTTGTTCTAGTGCGAATGTGCTGAACAATTTTTCTTGAGGCTGGCTGCAGGATTTTTAGTGCTCGTCACATAGGAATTTATTTCTTATGCTGATTCTGGCTTGCTATATTTTCAGAAAATATTTTCTGGCCAATACTCTCAGAATGTATAAAAGAAACACCAGTTTATACAAGAAGGGGTTAAGCAATGGTTTCAAGTGCATATTTCTTGGCTAACATTTCGTCAGCTCCACTTTTTCATTTAGAATGTTTTAATCTTTTAGGAATTTCTCTCGAAGAGATTCCCTAGAACTTTATTTTGGGTGATTCTCTTTTCTTGGCTTATCCTTCTCTGGTTCCCTGGCACTGGAAATGGGACAACAGAAGGAAAGGAGAAGCGAGGAAAAGTATTTACCTTGTTTGCAGAAAGACAAACAGAAATGAAACATAATACAGGAAACTTAAATGCCTGTTCGATAGGCAGTTATCTGCTGAATTTGAGTTCATAACATCCATACATTTGGAAAAATTGGTGATTCATTTTGCATATAATTCATGGTATGCTGATCTTAGCCTGATTTTCACGTTGCAAGTTTCTAGTCAATTTATACCTCCCCCAGCCCAAGTATTCGTTGAATACTTGCGGTGCTGATTGTGGTAATAAATATGCATGTGAAACCCATCTGTTTTTCTTTTCTTTTTTTTTTTTTTGGGGTGGGGGGGAGATCCAATTGCAGTATTATGAACCTTTTTGGTGTTCTCAAGTACAAAAAGAAGGGGGAAGATTTTCTCCGCAATTCTGGCCTTCCATTCACAATTATCAGGTACGTGACAATAGGTATTGCTGCAGAATCATGTTTTAAAGCTGTATAACTGCATTTCCTTTAATATCTGAATAACCTTCAATTGCATGCAGACCTGGCAGATTGACAGATGGGCCTTACACATCATACGATCTCAATACGTTGCTTAAAGCAACAGCAGGGGAACGCCGTGCAGTTCTCATCGGTCAAGGTTTGTCTGAATGTTCTCGACTCGAGACTGAAATGCTGGAGAAATTGCAGAGTCTCATTTTGTTTTATGAATCAATTTTCGTTCTCTAGAATCTGCAAAAGAATGGCCACTGACGCAAGGAGCCTTTTTGCATACAGGAGATAAACTTGTTGGAGAGGCTAGCAGGCTTGTCATAGCTCAGGCTTGCATACAGGCCCTGGACATAGAATTTACAGAAGGCCAAATCTATGAAATCAATTCTGTTGAGGTAAGCATCGAATTTCTATCCTTGTATTTTGGGAAGGAATATCTCATGTTTTGCTAGTGGATCCCAACGAGTTCCGACTAAGGGTTAGTTGAATGATTGATCAAAGATACTATATGTGCTTGGAATTTGGTTTTCTTTTTACACTTGTACTTCATTGTTCATTCACTTACATTCTCACATATGACATACAAAACCTGCAGGCCTTGTTAGGGTACCCAAGAAGAGCTATCTCATATATATCAGAAATTATGATTCTATTTATCCATAGCATTGATATCCATTCCTAGGGAAAAGTCCAGCGGATATCTGAAAGAGATTATCAATAGTAGCAACATACCCTACCATCCAACTGTTCTTTTAAACTATTAGCAGAATCCATGGGATGCTGATCCATATTTTGTCCTGCACCCGTAGACACATCCGTGTAGCAAATAACCGCCTCCATGTGAGGCTACAGTGCAGATGCCAATAGCACTGGCCTCTATCACCTCATCCGCTGCAGTGCACAGAGTCAGTGAAAATAAATTTCTCTCGACTGATTTTATGATTTGTAAGTTTGAGAAACAAAGGCAATATTATAGGAGAGTTATCTGAAGAAATGAAGAGCATGAGCAGGAAAAGGGCATAAACCTAGAGTGATTTCGTAGCTTCTAGTTTCCTATATCAACCGTATCCTTAATCTGTATCATCCATGGCTGCTTAGAAGCAAACCAAAACATTACTAGTCCGTAATTTCGGAGTTTTATGGTAAGTCTTTAGTCTTTCCCTTCGTGCAGCAGTAATTTCAGCATGGTTTCCATATTTATATGTTGTAGCTTATGGAAATATATTTGGGACTCCCCAAATCTACTTACTTGGTCAAAGATGTTACGTTATTATGTTTGTGTTTAATGTTGAGAAGAAGCTTGAGAATGTCAGAATTTTTCACAGCCCTTGGATCTGAATTTTGCAGGGAAAAGGCCCAGGCGACGATCGGAGTAAGT
The DNA here is from genome assembly GCA_039654915.1 of Aquilaria yunnanensis. NCBI lineage: Eukaryota > Viridiplantae > Streptophyta > Magnoliopsida > Malvales > Thymelaeaceae > Aquilaria > Aquilaria yunnanensis. The sequence continues at coordinate 21,107,693 of CM077600.1, forward strand.
GGGAACAACTATTTAAATCCGCGGGAGGCCGATGAGTTCTCTTGTTTCTAAATTTTTCTTTTTCCATAAAAAAGTCATTCGTATTGACAGTATGACAACAGTATCCACGGATAGAATGCTATATTGAGAAGTGTGGACGTTTGGCTCAATTATAGGTCTTATGTATTTTTCATTCCCTTGATACGGTAACTTGAAGAAATCTTCCTTAAATATGTTAAACATATCCAGTGTTCAAGTCTACAGATGGATAGAAATAGGCCAAGAACACAAATAGAAAAACAAATTAACATACTAACAAACTAACACATCGTTGGGCTACTAAACAAAACAAGGTTGGGCAAATAAATCATCCATGCATATAATTTGGATAATGACTTGAAAAGACAAAAAAAAATGAAATGACATCATCATTTGATCCATTGTTCCTAAAAGCCTCATCATTCATACCTCAACTGCTTTCTGCACCTTACTCGGTCACAATTTGAAACAGACCACTTATATTCCTATAATGATGGTGGAGGAGCTTTTTATGAAGGAGAAGGAAGATAACATAAAAATATGCAAGAGATGATAGTGATTAACTTGGATGAGAAAACAATGATAAATCAACTGATCAGACTTAAATTGTTATTCAAGCTTAACCTAATAAATAGATACAAGAAGGACAATGGAGATTTGAGAGAAGTTGCCGGCTAGGGTTAGTGAGACTTTAAATTATTGAACATGTCTTGTTCGTACATCTCTTATGTCTTGGCTATAAATGTACAAAGACATATAGAAATAAAATACCTCTTGGGAACTTGAACTATGATTAGTTACAGCTTTTATTACTTAAAGATAAAGTCTTGTCTCTTTAATCTCCGGATATAACCAAAAATAGAAAATCGCTTAAGCCTAATACAAACTCCGTTCGTCTTAGGTTTTTTGCTCTATTTGTGTTTGACGCGGAGTTTAAGAAATGATGAAAATATGTATGTTTGGACAATTATCCCATAGTCCCTCTTTTCCTTCCTTGCCTGCTATCACCTATTCAGCCGCCTCCATCTTCGCCTTACGCCGCCCATTGTCTTCCATTAGAGATGTATGACATATCTCAACTTTAGATCTGTCGATGATGCATGATCTTACGACGGTGGATCACGTCCTTTGCGCTCGATCGGATCACATCCTTCGCTTGTCTCGAGTATTCACATCCTTTGGGTCCGATAGGATAACCTGTTGTGTTCGAATCTCTCGCCTGTCGTCCATTTTTGTTGTTGGAATTGGCGTCGAGTTGCCTTCTCTAGCTCACATTTGATCTCTCACTTCTGATATCTCTCGTTTGATCTCTCACGTCTAATTTACCACCGCCATCGTCTCATCTGATTTGTCACCCCCATCGTCTTTCATCCGATCTGCCACTGCCATCGTCCTTCGTCTTGTCGTGGAAATGGGTTCACGATTCCAGCAACAATGAGGGAATACTGAGAACGAACAGCGTCACGATGGCAACGGCTGTTGGAGATCAGAGAAGCAACGAACAGTGAACGGCCAGAGATCAGAGAAGAGCAACGAAGAGTGTATTTGTCAAATTAGAGTGGAATGAGAGGGTATAAGTGTAAAATTAATTAGTGAAACTTACTAAAATTGGAAATGGTGTAGAGAATTTGGGATGACTCAAAAAGACAAATGAAGCAGAAAACTTGGGACGGAGGAAATAGATGGTTTCTTTAATTTTGCTCAAAAAAACAAAAAAGAAAAAAAGAAAAAAAAATCGGAAGCACAATGTACTTGTAACTAGTAGGATCATATAGGTCAGGGTTCCTCTTCCCAATTCCATCCTCTAACGAGAAATACCTTTTTAGGCATGGGACTAATTGATGGACACTGTTGACCATATGCTTCTTTCTCCACTAGCATTCACATTAATCTCCAAGGCTTGAAAATTTGTTCCTGATACTTTATTCGGGTTTGACCTACTACTTGGGAAGTTGTTCATTGGAGATTTTCTCATGTGTTAGGCTTAAAGGAGTTCATTGGAGCATTGTTCGTGGGCTAAAGGCTAATTGGTTGACCATTAGAGAGAATAAGCCCATGTTAACAAGAAAAATCCCCATAGTCGCAGGAATGATTTCGTAATATGGGGAGTTTCCCCTCACGACCTCCATGTTTCCTAGGCCTATATTAGGTCCTCTTAATGGCACTTTGAGATATGTTCTACATTTTGAACAATAGCTTTCATTAAAGTTCTATACACTCTTCCTTAAGCTTTTACTAATTTAAGCATTGGAGAATCTTCACTATACACACAAATCTAAGACCCATCAGACACACAACTTTGAAACCTCTAATTTTGTCTTTGATTTCAGGTGCAATTGCCTTCAAGGGCCTCGAGGATCACACCAAGTAACTAAAGCATTTCTATAATCATTAAGTCTGCAAACATGCCAATTACATATATGAAGTAAAAATAGTCAAGAGCTTAGCAAACTATCAGCCTTTTTCAGGATGTGGAAATCCATGATCATTTAATTGAAACTGTTGAGGATATAAGCAAGCAACTTGTTTCATATGGTTGGTAATTGTCCAAAGCAACTTGGTGGTGTAGTTATTGTTGAAGGGATGGTAGGGAATGAAAGATATGAAGTTAGTTTTTTGGTATAACCTTTTATTCATAGAAGGGAAGATCAATGAGTTTCTCAAAACAGAATCACATTGGGTATGGTAAGGTTCTTGAAGCTCCAACTTGCACAGCATTCGATTTTTTGATTTGATGTAGTATCTCAACAATGGCCATGGAAAGGTGTTGCCTTGATGTCGATTTTGAAATCGAAATCTTCCATCCCTTACAAATGCTAGTGAGAGGGACTCTTTATGTGAAGAAGAATTTGCCGGCGATGTTCTTGAGAATATATCAGAGGATGACTTGACCCAACACGCTCGCTTCTTTATTTCTACTTCTTCATCCATGGTTATTCCCTCTAATTTTTCTCCATCTAATTCCCTTCTCCAATCAACGACTTATCTATATAGGTGTGGCTAATAAAGATGACAAGCTAGTTGTAGATTATTAGCAACTGATTGTATTTGAGATTGATTAAAATTTGCTAATTATATTTGAATAAAATGTCAGGATAAAGTTAACAAATTCATTTCGAATTAAATTTAGTATATTATTGTGCATTATTTTTATAAAAAATGATTATGTGTTCAAAATTTAAATTTATTATTGAAACTTTTTATTTTTAATGCCATGGTGGGTGCAGCGCATTTTTATTAACACAAACAAGCCCAATGACACTTACATATATGGATGCAAGGGCCTACAATATAAACTGATAGAGCCTGCACCAAAATGAAATGGAAAGCCAAAACCTAAGTCTGTGCTGCACAGCAACATCAAACCAATACAATCTATCCAAAAACCATATCAATATCTAAATTAAGCTTGATTTGGACAACAGTAAAAATTTGGTGAATGATGACATTCTATTGCCTACTTCCCTTGTGATGAATCCTTTTTTTTTTTGTTTTTGCCATAGGAAATAAATCAAAGCAGCAAAGTGAATCTTACCCTTGCTTTATCATGCTTCCTTTAATCACCCTAACCATCCACATCCAAACTACAGGCCACTTCCTAGGGGCATTTCTCAACCTCAACTTGCACATAACCTCTCTCCACACTAGCATAGAATAACAACAATAAAAAAAAATAAATGTTCTTTAGATTCCTCATTAACCAAACACTAGGGGCATAATATAGAAGGAAGTTGAATATACTTCTTTAATATATCAAATATAGCTAGCCAATTCAACATAGTAAACCAGCATATTAGAGAGAATTTAGGGGTTGAGTTCCATACAAGTTTAAACCAAAGCAACCTGATCATAATTTTCCACCATACGCAAATAAGCCAAATTAATACAAAATTTCACATTCTTCACACAGTCCCAAACTTGGTTATGCACATAATCAACAAATTAGACTTTGACCTTTAAGATATGCTTCTAGTTGATAGATGCATCATATAGAGGTCTTACTAGCCATAAATCTTGATTTTTTCAATAGTAAGCATGCAATCATTTCACCCACAAACTTTGTTTGTCCACCGGTAACCTCTAAAGATTTTTTCCATTTGAGGCATTATTATAAGCAAGGAAGTTAAAAATTCCAAGCTACCTTGTTTTTTTTTTCAGAACACAAACCCTATTTCAGGATACTAGATATTGATGGCCAGAAATTGTTCCAAACCAAAAAAAATTCTTGTAGCATTGTTCTAAATGATCTAACATAGTTTTAAGAATAGGGAACAAAGTTGTCCAATAAGCTTGGATACTGAAAATGATAGACTTAATCAACTAAACTCTACAAGCATATGGCAGAAACCTGTTTGCCCAACCACTTAACCTTTTTAGGATTTTCCCTTGTAAGGCCTAAAATAAGCAATTTGTAACCAAGAATGGACATCTAAATATCTCATTGGCAGAGTCCCTTCTGACATATTTAGGACTTGGATTGTTAATTTATGCCAAAAAGTGAGCTAATGAATAATGAAGCCAAGTAAAAATGATTTTCTTTCTCTTTGCAGAGTTAAACATGGCCCCGGTTATTAAGCAATCAAAATGAAAGTTCTACGTATTGTCTAACAAACAATAATCATTATCAGATCAGTAATTGTGAAGTTTTCGACTTATAAGGTACATATAGCTTATCTAACTTAAAAAAGCCACTACCACATATAGTTACCTAAGCGATTGAATATGAAAATTAAAAAAAAATATAAAAGAAACAATATAACTTCACAGTCCCATATTCTAGAAACTTTTATTACACGCGCACACACAAACACACGCACATACATACATATTGCACACATATGATACACAAATGATAGCATATTGACCATGCAGTAGATGGACCTTAAATGGAAAAATCTTTACCCCATCAAGACATTTTAATCTTAATGTTAACCTGTTAGTGGATCCCGCCACAAAGAAAAATAGAGGATAAAAAAGTGGTAGGGCCCACACATATTTGAATTGAATTTGATAGCACGTTTGTCAATTTCATCAAAAGTAGTTGTGGCAGAAGGCGGCACGATTTGCGGAGGACGCGGCAGACTTCCCTATAAATAAGGATCAGTTTCTTCAGTTCAATTCATTTAGTAGAGCCAAAGAGTCACATATTGGTTGTGAGAAAAATACAGAGAGATATCTATTTTGGGAAGTGACAAAATAGTGAGGTATTTATTTGGGGTGTTTTGGGAAACACTTGAGTGTTACTACTTGGGCTTATTCCAAATAGTGTTTTTATCTCTGAGATTTTGTCTAGAGAAATTTCTCTCTTTGTAAGCTCACTATTTAATTAGTGGAGAAAGACTCGAAGTCGATTACATGGATGTAGCCTAAAAGAAATGGTGAACAATGTACAATTTTGGTATCATCTTCTTTACACTTGTTCTCGTCTGTTGTGCCTAACTAGAAATTCACATCCGCTGTGCGCATCCCAACAAGTGGTATCAGAGCCAAATTTGGGTGAGTGATATCTGCTTATCGTATCCTCTGTGGTTGCCTCTAAAAGGCAGATCTTCCACATCAGAAAATAAGTAGTTTTATCATTCACCTTAAGGTGTTGGGCACTACTCTCATACACAGTCACTAATCAGTTTGTGATAAAGCTGATGGCTAAAGAAGATATGGATGAAAGCTCAGGTTCAATGGTCAGATTGAAAGCATCAAATTATTCAATTTGGAAGCCAATGATGGAGAATCTAATTTATTGTCTTGATTTGTATGATCCTATTACGGGTGATTCAGCAAAGCCAGAGGACAAGTTAGAAGATGATTGGAAGAAGCTCAATCACAAGATAGTTGACACCATTAGGAGATGGGTGGATATGAGTGTATTCCACTATGTTTCACCAGAGACAAATGCTCAATCTCTGTGGGAAAAATTAAAAAGCTTATTTGAGAGGAAGACCACTCAGAATAAAGCATTCACTATATGGAAGCTTGTTAATTTGAAGCTTAAAGAGGGACAGTCAATTTCTGAACACTTGAATTATTTTCAAATTTTGATCAATCAGTTAACTACCATGAAGATGACGCTCAACGATGAATTACAAGCATTACTTCTTCTAAGTTCTTTATCTAAAAGCTGGGTGACATTAGTGATTACTATCAGTAATTCAACCCCAGATGGCAAACTCACCTTGAGTTTGGTTAAAGACAATGTGTTCAATGAAGAAACAAGAAGGAAGGAGTTGGGTTTTAAGCATTCATAAGCTCTTGTCATCGAGACTAGAGGAAGAAGCAAAAGTAACGCACCTAGGGGTAGTCGTGGTAAATCTTATGATCGCTCAAAGTCAAGAGATGACAATGGTTGTCATTATTGAGGAAAACCTGGTCATATAAAGAAGCATTGCTGGAAGAGGAAGAAGGATGAAAAGAATGGAGAGAAAGCTCTTGATGACACAAATACGACTGCAGTCACTGGGTTAGATAGTGATGAGTCGGTTACACTAGTTTGTGCACAAGGGGACTGTGATCATATTATAGATCCAAATGTCCAATGGATAGTTGATTCGGCAGCACCCTATCAGGATCCTCCAAGAAAGGAATCATTCACCACTTACAAGGAGATTAATCTCAGGATGGTGAAGATGGGTAACACTACCCAATTTAGAATCTTGAGGATCGGTGACATTATTGTGTAGACTAGTTTGGGTGTCACTTTGACGTTGAGGGATGTATGACACATTCCGGATATGTGGCATAATCTTATTTCAGTAAATGTGCTTAATCGTGAAGGTTATGATCAGAGTTTCAGAGATAGGACATGGAAGCTAAAGCGTGGTTCTTTACTAGTGGCAAAAGGTGATCTTTGTTGCAGTTTGTATAGGACACGTGTTCATGTTTGTGGAAGTGGTTTGCTGAATGTGGTTGAGGATGATGCTACTGTGAATTTATGGCATAAACAACAAGCTCACATCAGCGAGAAAGGGTTGGAGACTTTGGCAAAGCAGTCTCTCATTCCTATTGCCAAAGGTAATTCGCTTGACCCTTGTGATTACTGTTTATTAGGAAAGCATTATAGAGTTTCTTTTCGTGTTCCCTCCACACGAAAGAAAACCAAGCTTGAGTTAATGCATTTTGATGTTTGTGGTCCCATTGAGGAGGAATCGTTAAGAGGCAACAGGTACTTTGTGATTTTTATCGATGATGTTTCATGAAAGACTTGGGTGTATTTGCTAAAGAAGAAGAGTTAGGTGTTTGACTGCTTCAGAATTTTTCATGCCATGGTTGAGAGGGAGACTGATGTGCACTTTAAGTGTCTCCGTATGGATAATGGCAAGGAATATACCTTTAATGAATTTGAGAGGTATTGTAAAGAGTGTGGTATTCGTCATGAGAAGACAGAGCCTGATACACCATAACATAATGGTGTAGCTGAGAGGTTGAATTGCACCATTATTGAGAAAGTTAGATGCATGCTAAGGATGTCTAAGTTGCCAAAGACATTCTGGGGTGAAGCTGTAAGTATTGCTGTTTATTTGATTAACTGGACTCCATCAGTTCCTTTGGGTTTTTTAGTCCTGGAGAATGTTTGGATAGGTAAGAATACTTCTTATTCACATTTGAAGGTATTTGGTTGCAAAGCATTCATGCATGTACCCAAGGAACAATGATCAAAGCTTGATAGTAAGGCCAAACCATGCTTACTTGTTGGTTATGGTGGTGAAGAATATGGCTACCGGTTATGGGATCCAGAGAAAAAGAAGGTGGTTAGAAGCAGGGATGTTTTCTTTAGAGAACATGAGAATATAAAAGATATTGGGCTGCAAGAAGAGATTTCAGATGTTACTCCTGGTGTTGATGATCTGACACTTATACTTATTCCATCTGAGAATGCCACAGATGGAGGAGTTTCAGAACATAGGGAAGAACAACCAGCCATTGTTGATGAGCAGGTTGATGGCAATGACAGTGGTCTTGAACAGAGGGAACAACCCCCTCAATTGGAAGAAGTAGAGTCTCAGTTGAGAAGATCTACTAGAGAGTATTGTCAATCTACCAGGTATCCCAGTTCTGATTATGTCATGCTTATTAATGTGGGGGAGCCTGAGGGCTTCCTAGATGTGCAATCATGTGTAGATAAAGATCAATGGATCGCTACAAAGCAAGATGAGATGGATTTTCTTCAGAAAAACAACACATATGAGTTGATGGATCTACCTAGGGGTAGAAGAGTATTGCAGAATAAGTGGGTGTTCAAGTTGAAGAAAGATGGTGATAAACTAGTCAAGTATAAAGCTCGTTTGGTGGTGAAGGGCTTCCATCAAAAGGAGGGAGTTGACTTTGATGAGATCTTTTCCCCTATGGTGAAGATGTGTTCTATTTGCGTGGTACTTAGACTAGCAACTAGTCTAAATCTTGAGCTTGAGCAGCTAGAAGTGAAGACTGCATTTTTACATGGCAACTTAAATGAGAAGATTTACATGGTTCAGCTTGCAGGATTTAAAGTGAAAGGGAAGAAGCACATGGTCTGTAGGCTGAAGAAGAGCCTTTACAGCTTAAAGCAAGCACCTGGACAGTGGTACCGCAAGTTTGATTCTTTTATGGTTGGTCAGAACTATAAAAGAACCAATGCAGATTCTTGTGTCTATATCAGAAAGTTTTCCGATGGTAACTTTGTTATTCTTTTACTTTATGTTGATGATATGCTTATTATTGGGCAAGATGCTTTGATGATTCCCAGGTTGAAAGAGGAATTGTCTAAGTCCTTTGATATGAAGGATTTAGGGCCAGCGAAACAAATTCTCAGTATGAGAATTATTCGTGATAGAGAAGTTGGTAAGCTATGGTTATCACAGGAAAATTATGTTGAATGAGTCATTGAAAGGTTCAACATGGCAGATGCTAAACCAGTTAGCACGCCTCTTGCGAATCATTTCAAGTTGAGTAAGAAGTCATGTCCAACTACAATGAAAGAAAATGAAGAGATATCTACCATTCCTTACTCTTTTGCAGTTCGATCTTTAATGTATGCCATGGTCTATACTCGACCAGACATTGCTCATGCTGTTAGAGTGGTTAGTAGGTTCTTATCTAATCCAAGGAAGCCTCATTGGGAAGCTGTGAAGTGGATTTTCAGATACTTGAGAGGTACTTTAAAATTGTGTTTAAGTTTTGGCAGTGCTAAACCTATCTTGGAAGGTTTTACTGATATAGATATGGCGGGTGATCTTGATGGTAGAAAATCTACATCAGATTACATTTTTACTTTTGCTGGGGGAACTGTCTCATGGCAGTTAAAGTTACAGAAGTGTGTTGCTCTGTCTACAACTGAGGTAGAGTACATAGCCGGCAATGAAGCAGGTAAGGAGATACTTTGGATGAAGCGTTTCCTTCATGAGTTAGGTTTGAAGAAAAAGGATTATGTGATGCATTGTGATAGTCAGAGTGCTATTGATTTGAGCAAGAACTCAATGTATCATGCTCGTTCTAAACACATTGAGGAGAGATATCATTGGTTGTGTTTGGTGACTGAGAAAAAGTTTTTGAAGCTTTAGAAAATTCACATAGATAATAATGTAGTTGGCATGTTGACAAAGGTGATTCCTAGGAAAAAGCTTGAAGCATGCGGCCACACGGCCGCCATGTATTCCGTAAAAAAGTAGTGATGGAATCTCTTCCCATATATGGCGTTAAGGGGAGATTGTTAGTGGATTCCACCATAAAGAAAAATAAAGGATAAAAACAAAAGTGGTGGGGCCCACACATATTTGAATTGAATTTGATGGCATGTTTGTCAATTTCGTCAAAAGCAGCTGTGGCAAAAGGCGGGGCAATTTGCGAAGGACGCGGCAGACTTCCTTATAAATAGGGATTAGTATCTTTAGTTCAATTCATTCGGTACAGCCAAAGAGTCATATATTGGCTGTGAGAAAAATACAGCGAGAGAGATTTATTTTGGGAAGTGACAAAATAGTGAGATATTTATTTGGGGTGTTTTGGGAAACACTTGAGTGTTACCATTTGGGCTTATTCCAAATAATGTTTTTATCTCTGCGATTTTGTCTGGGAAAATTTCTCTCTTTGTAAGCACATTATTTATTTAGTAGAGAAAGGCTCGAAATCGATTCCGTGTATGTAGCTTAAAAGAAAGGGTGAACCAAGCAAAATTTTAGTGTCTTCTTCTTTGCACTTGTTCTCGTCTGTTGTGTCCAACTGAAAATTTTCATCCGCTGTACGCATCCCAACATAACCAAACTGACAAGCCTTTTTACAGCCAGATTTTCAGAATTAAACTCCTTCACCGTGCAACGATCAAGGATCCTCTATGGCACATCCGATCCATCACTCGAATCATCTGGCGCCAGATCTAGTATCACATCAGGTATCAGATTTGGTACATGTACTTGTACCAGTACCGCATCTGGAATCAGACCTGGTATGTTGTCACAGAGGCAGCAACATTGATTTGGTGCGCGACAGTAGAAGTTTCAGGTGTGTAGCCCAAAGTGGTATGATGACTGCAACCTTCAAAAGCGCGACCGCCATTGATCCTTGTGATTCTTGCTATTTCTTGGTCGTTGTGCTAATAAATCAAACTTTTCTTCACCATCTACACTAATTTAATTCTCCCTAGACAAGTTTAATCCATTGAGCAACTTGCTCCTGCAGCAACAATCCAACCAGCTTCCTGGAAAGAAAGGAGTAAAATACATTCTATTGGTGTAAATAATTGGCCGGAAGGAGTAATTAATCAGAATGTAAAATCAGAACGCGTGTATATATGACGTTAAGACTTAAGAGAGAAACATCTTTTCATCTAACGATGGATCAGGTGCTTTTTTCCCAAAATTTAATTACCTTATGCACGTCTTAGACGACTTAGAGTAGTCCAGCTGTGATTACCTCAATTAAATCGACACAAGAGACTGAGGATTTCTTATGAAGTTCGTGTATGGTCCAGAATACATATTGAACTGACTCCCTTGTTCCAGATGAGAACTTTTACTTTATTTGCGTACCTCTCACCAAATGCATGGCAAAATTCATATAATTTTTAATACATTATTGAATAAAGGAAATCATATATCACCCATCTTATCCTACTATAAGGGGTAACTATATCACTCATCTTAGACTCTAAGGAGACAAATTACTCACGGATGTATTTTTTTTTTAAGGTAAATATGGCATCAATGCTTTTTTAGGTAAATATATTACTCATATTCTGATCATTGACTAAAACATGTAATTAAGACTTAAAACCATTTTAAGATCTTAAGGTTTCAGTCACAGTTTAATTATAACTTTATTCAATTCAAGTCTAAAAAAGAAAAATTTTAACAAAATAGAACATATTCGAAGGTCAACCAATGGTACCAAGGTGAAAAATTCCCTCATTGTACGTCAGCACCCTTCAATAGGTACCTAGTATATTACATTAGTAGGCCATATTTGCAACATCAGTGATGTATTTGGCTTAAAAAAGTATAAGTGAGCGATTTGTTTCTTTAACCTAAGATAAGTGATATATTTTTCAAGTTGCTTGTATTAAACATGAATTATTATGAGAAAATGGGCAAATTTGGCACCGTTATTTGTTCAAAGGGCAATTTTATCACTAACATTTTCTTTATGAAAATTTTCCATTGATATTAAGATATAAAAGCAAACCTGTCACCAGTATCAAGTTATGAAAGGAAATTTACAACTTTGCAAAACAAGAATGAAATAACTACTAAGTTATGTTGCCAATTTTTTAGTAGCCAGTGATGAATTTAGACTTAGAATGTAACATTGGTAACAAATTTACATAAAAGAATATATTAGTGACAAAATTGCACGTTTTAGCAAATTTGCCCCCCTTTCTAATTATTATTATGTTGGAATGTGGCCTTCATTGGCAAATCAATATGTTTTGAGGAAACTTAAAAATGGTGTATTGCTTTCGATTCTAATAAGTTGTTTATTGTTCACATATAGTTATAATCCCTTTTAATGGGTACGACTTTAGTTGTCGTAGGGGCTAAATGTCTATTAGAGACAGCCAGATGGAATGCATGCTTTAATTTATGATTGTGTTTTGTGATCCAGGAAACACGTTACGACCACAAATACAGAGACACTTAGTGACAATCTTGAAGGCACATATAGCTTATCCAGCTTAAAGATGCGACTATTATATATGTACGGCCATTATGAACACATGTCTAATTAGACATAATGTATAATTTTTTAAATACCCCTTATCATCTTATTTAATTTCCATCTAATCTTCTTATCCTAAATTGTGTTTTGTCTTCTCTGACCTTTTAGTTGCCGCACCACTAGCAATCCTTCATGTTCTCGGTGCTGCCATCAACTGCAATCAGCTTGAAAATGATCAGTGATGCAAATCGATGATCCAAAAAGGTGAGGGGTGAGGCGAGGGTGGAGGCAAAGCGGCAAGGTAAACAAGCGTGGAGGGTCGAGGCAAGGCGGTGTGAGGGAAAAGGCAAAGCGGCAAGGCAAACAGGCGGTGTGAGAGAGGTCAGCCGGCCATAAGGGAAATGAAAATCTTATTCCACAAAAATGTATACCAATTAACGCACGTTTATTAATCAATTTTATTAATGTGATACTTTATATACGACGGTCTCGCTGACCGGTCAGCCCTACTCCGTCTTTGCTAGGGTTTCATAACTATTGCAACAATCCTAATTTAGATATTCCAATCAATATAATTAATCAATTTGTGTTGTTTCTTCATATATCTTTTATATACATTATGAGTTCTGGTTTCATGCATCATGAATTAATCTAATCAATCATGATTGAAAGTAACCAAACACATAACATATCATACGATTCGACACTCAATCTTGATTTAGGGTTTCACAAGTAGCTCTGATACCACTGTTGGATTTCAGGAGCTAAACAAGTGCAGCAGAAGATAACCGAAACCCTCCATGATCCAAGTGAAACGGGGTAAATCGGGTATTCAAAAATTTTATACCTAGTTCGGTTGATATTTTTCACTCAAATATTAAATCGAATCATGAAACTTAAACAGTTGACGTGTTCAAACTTTCTATGATATCCACATGAGCCTTTCGGGATCACCACACTTTCACCACGTCCCGGCAGATGTATTCCTCTTACGCTCGCAGTGCTAACTTACATTCTCTAAGGAATAGCAAGAAAAGAGTGCAATTGGAATTGTCAGAACTTTTCTGATTTTGTTCTTAGGGAGGCTAGGGTAAGAGCTACGAAATTCTCACTATATGATGTATTTATAGTGAGACTCAACTCCCAAGCCCAATGGGTTTCAAAACCCTAATCGAATTATGCTTAATTTCGGGCTTAATTAATGGCTCAACATTTGAGCCAATTATTAATCCAAAATTATTATGAAACCAAAACTCAAACAATGTGGCCTATACACTCAAAATAATCCAATTGACTATATGTGTGCGACCCAATAGGCTCATATCACATTGGTAATGATCATAAATCACATTTATGATCATAAACAATTAGCGGTGTCTAGCAACACATCATTGCTATTCAAGTGACAAGATAGTCGGTGATTCGACTAAACCTCTATGATCATTATCCATATATGCCACTGTCCTTTTGTTCAAGATATCAAAATTTAGCACGAGACATGAAATGTGTCACTTTCGCATAGCCCAATCTTTGGTTTCTTGATTCCTGAGTAGACAAACTTAAACTGATGACATTGATACCGTATATCAACTCATCCAAGCATGGTCATGCATTTTCTTAGTTTCACTTTATCAATGGGTTCGAAGATATCACTTTCATTACATAGGAGGAATAAATCTCATCTTACTCATACAAAACCCTCCGAATGATTTGTGACATACCAAATGATATTTTTCATTTTCACTCAGTTACGAGCAACAAAGGGAAGTATCAAAGTATGTAACTCACATGTATGGAACCTTGATGACCTTAGGTTAAAAGACTACATAGACATGATCACTATGATAATCACTTATGACACTTATATAACGATCCATGCAGCATTCTCATGGCAGATTGGTCCAGTACACAAGTTTTTCAACTTGTACCCATATGTAGACTACATATTTCATATTAGTCTCCATATATGCTAGTCTTTATGTATTATTGCAACCCATTCCATGATAATACTAGACAATGGACAGTTAAGAATATCATTATTCTAGGGTTATAATTATGTTTATTATGTTACGTAAAAACAAAACAACAAACATAATTACTGGATTAATGACTCAATAAAATTTCATGACTCAATGTGCAAAATACAGTTATCTCATGAATTGACTTTTGGGTACAACACTAACAAATTGGGATACTTAACCCTAAATGTTTGTGTATGTGCGTGTGTTTTATTTATATATATATATTTGATATTTTATATTATAAAAAGTACACAGTTATACAATTATTAAATGACCTTTTCAACTTTTAAAATTTAATATATTGTAATACTTTAAATAAACCTATTATTATAATTTAACTATTTAAAGGCAGTGGCTAAATTCTTCAAAACACCCAAACCTTTCCATTTTTTTCATTTAAGATCTCATATTTTAATCTATTTTACTTTATAATATGAGTCTGTTAGAAAAAATTCATCCACACTATTCAACAGCCAAATGTATTTGCCTATTTGATAATTATCTCTTTTAGAATTTAGATGCTAGTCTCTTTAAAAGTTTAAAATTTTCCAGTAAACTATCAAATTATATTTTTTTCTATCATTGAGGTATTAAAGTTTAATTTTGCAACAAATTTCTTCTTCTTTATTACATATTATTATTAAACAAGACCTTAAGAACAAGATTTTATCAATTTTATTGCCCTTTAACTTCAATGAAATATTTTTATTAACACTTAAAAGTATATTCATGGATAAATATTTTATTTGTCTATTTAATTAGTGCGTACATTCGAGATGAAACTAAAAATAAAATTAGATGTAAGGAGTTCCCATGAAAATTACCCAAAATATAAACTTCAATTTGTTTTCTTTTCAGTCTAGATAAAATAAAATATAAAATATAAAATCAAATTAATGAAAAAAATTAATCTCCTTCAACGTCTATGATTTATTTAAGCTAAATTTCATGTTAAACAATTTTTTATTATCTTTTCATTCTAAAATAATTAAAATTTTTTTAATTTATCCCAATAGGTTCAATTTATTAGTCTATCCAAAAGCTATTATATAATAAGTGCATACATTGTACACAATATCTATTTTATATATGGAAAAACTGATTATGTAAGAGTTTATTTAATTATAGAAAAATAATTTCCCGGTTCAAATTTCTAAAAGAGAAATTGTCTGATAGTTTAAAAATAATTTTTAAAAATTGATATTATATAGGCACAGTTACTTTAAGTTAATAGATTTCATCTAATCAAGAACTAATTCATATTTAAAACAAATTTAGAACCAAAAGAGAAAACTAATAGGTTAAGAATGAAAATGAAGTGTATATTTAATGCAGGGAGAAACGAAAATTGACCGAGCAACACGCTCAATTAATAAGAAAAATAAAAATCCACTCACAAAGAAAGCCAAAGCTTTGAAATACTTCAATATTATTAATAGACTACCTCATAATAATGAAAGAATGCCTATTTATAGGTTTACAAAGAAACCCCAAACCAAAACAATTAAGGAAACTGAAAATAATTTGGAAACAAAATCGACAGAAACTTTATTGGCTCGGATGCCCCTAAAAATTATGGAATTTTGACAAAAAAAATGCAGTCATGGAGAGCAAAGCTCCCATGACACTACACTTGTAAAGCACAAATTTTTTTTTGAAATGACATATTATAATAGTCATTCTGACAACTGTAGTAAAAGTTATGACTTTTTAATGTTGAGGTTCATGCGAGACCTATTTTCAGGATTTCTTCTTTGGTTTCACCCACTCAACCCGCTCCATGAATGCATCCATTAAATGCTCCACACCAATATTAAAAATTAGGAATTATCTACAAAATTTATCCTACTCTTTATGTTAGCAATTTTTCTTTTAACTTGGATAAAATATATATAGTACTATATATATTTTATTTCAAATAAAAAAATAATAATGTATTGAAAATTAAATTGTGCTTTTTTAATATCTATGGTGGCTATTTAACATTAAAATTTATATTTAATTTTGAAATATATTATTAAATATTATTTATTTAATTAATAAATTTTTTTAATATTTTGATATTTAAAATGTTAGATACATTTGCACTATATATTACTTCTGATATTAACTTATTATTACTTTTGATATTAAAAAAAACTCTTATTGCATCACCCAAATACATACATATATTCATGGCAAATGATTCTAGTAACATTAACCATAAGTTTTGACTGCAGGGTTAAAACTTGGTTGTTACACATATATACACACGTGATAGCCAGCATAATCCTTGATCGGCAAAATCTGTACCTGTCAAGGATGTTTTATTCTTCATATTAACTAAAGCAGATGTCCACAAACTTCTTCACAGTGCAGTTCCAGCGGTTAGGGAGGAAACTTTGAGTTCATATTGGTGGCAATGATTAGGGGACCTCTAATGAATCATCGGAGTCGGGGTCTTCTAATGAATCATCCGAACTCGAACTCGAAGAAGATGAGTCGCTGTCCAGCTCTGGTACCTCATCAATATCGAGGCAGCAACATACATCTAGTCCGCGACAGTAAGAATTTTCAAGTGTGTAGTCCAAAGTGGAACATTCACCTTTACAGGCATCTTGCTCACAGTTTCCCGGCTTCGGCAGCTTCAAGTTACAGTATTTGCAACAGCACACGTACTCATCATCAACATCACATTCGGAAGCTTGTGGAGCGTACCCGTATGCCTTGCAATACTTCTTACATATCTTGTTATTACATCTGCGGTCAACCCCTGACTCTTGCAATTGCCTGTAGTCGTAAGTATAATCACAATCGTCGAGATTCATGGATATGTCTGCCAACATTGAAAGCAAATTAGTCACCATTTAATTTTTCAATTGAAGACAAAACCATAGTTACCTTGATATGAGGTGCTGTAGAGTTTGTGATACGGTTACAGAGTACGCTAATTTCTATGATATGTGGTATAAGAGGTAGTATGCTTTAATACGTTGTTTTGGTATGTAATTCGTTTACAAGGGTATGAAGATTTCATTTTTTGTATTTATGTATACATGTGCAATATAAGATGAACATTTGCATGTAATATCTACCAACAAATAATTAACAAAAAAAATCAAAACAATAAAGAGTTTCAGTGACCTAATTAGTGGAATAAAGATGTTGAGATTCAAGTGCAATGTGGGTAAAAGATGGAATGAGGCTTTGAGGAGTTTCTGTCCAAGCAAGGGTGGCTCGCCAACGGCATCGAAACCAGTGGTTGGAGGTCCAACGGCGATTCTATGAGGTGTCAAGTTGGATGAGTTCGCTCAATTCAGCAAACTGGTACGAAAACATACCGCATTTGGGTACGCCATGCTGGAAACGGAGTCGGAGGTCGTACCTCCATTTCTGGTAACTATGGACAAAAGTCATCATCATTTTGTAAACCTTGAAATCAAACTACAGTAGCAGCTACAGCAGGGGGCCAGAGAAGAGAAACAGAGCCAACAAGAACAATCAACTTACCGGAGAGAAGGAAGACAAAAGTAATCATCATTTGGTAAAGATCAAAATCCAACTACGGCAGCAGCAGCTACTGCAGGTGGGGAAGAGAAACAGAGCAACAAGAACAATCAACTTACAAGAGAGACGACATAGGAGGAGGAGCAGAAGTGCCGTCGTGATGACTGCAAACTTTGGAAGCTCGACAGCCATTGATCCTTCTGATGCTCGCCCTCTATCTCCGAATGCTAATTATTAACTCTTCGCTAACAATGTCAATTTATATAGCATAAGAGGTAGCTTAGTTTCCACTCTTGGAAAAAAACTCGGCTATAAATTGGATAAGATTAGATTTACTTTGTTTATGGCTATTCGCTTGCTGTGTTCTGTTTTTTCTTCTCGGGCTTGTCATCAGGTACAAGAGACTAGTTTGTATTTATTTGTTTGGACAGCGGCAGGATTTTAGGCTTGGGGGCAAGGGTGGAACGAGCAACGGAGCGAGAGCGACCGAGGACGGTGGCGAGGTCGAGCAGGTCTGGTAAATGGTAGGAAACTTACAATTGCCCCCGCTGAGGTATGTTTTTTAACATACAGTTTACCCCCTTTATTTTTATAAACTTATATTTTACCCCTATATTTTTTATACTGTCTAATAACAACTTCTAAAACTGTATTTAAAATAGATGATAGTTATCTTCTAATAATTTAAATCTCTCCAGTATTTTTTTTACAGTTAATAAATATTTTAAATTATTAATTTTTTCTTTCTGTAAATACATATCAGTATTTTTTAAAAGTCGGTTAGCTGTGAACAAAATATTAAAAATATTGAAATTACTGGAATATTATTATTAGACAGTTCAAATTAGGGTTTCAGAAGTTGTCGGACACTATAAAGCAAATAGGGGTAAAGTGTAGGTTTTTTAAAATAGAGGAGATAAAGTATAAGTTGGACCAAACTACAAGGCTTTTATGTAATTTTTCCTAAATGGTAATTAGGGATTTGCCAATTTTGGGGCTTGGCTGCCACTTGCTAGAGATTGAGAGGGTTAAGGGAACAGAATCCGTTTGGGTTTAGAGAAGGAAGTTATAATTACAATTTCAGTCATACTACTAAATACATGTCTCAATACCCCTTATCTTTATATTTTCCAACAGTACGTTAGAGGGGGAAAAATTCATACATAGTATCTCACATTTATGCAATTTCAACATTCTCGGGAGAAGGCAGAACCCTAGCATGTGGTTCCGCCACTGTGTTTGAAGCAATGGACAATGTGTAGTTACGTTTAACGTGTTTTAACCAACGATATCTTTGATCAGACGTGTACTAATTAACTCTTCTCTAACAAGTTTGATTTACCACTCTAACACTATTGGACAAACGTATCTTCATGCTTGGTATTACGTAGGAGATTAGTTCTTATGTATCTACCAGTTCGTTTGAACCAATGGGATTGTCTGTTCCTGTATTTTGGGGTTGCCGTTTAACAAGTATTAATTTATGAGACCGAAAATCAATCAGACGTGGGGTTGGCCTATCCTAACTATATTGGGAAAGTTACAATTACCCCTTAGATTTATCCTAACCTACAGTTTACCTCTTTTATTTTTAAAAACCTACACTTTGCCCCTGATTATTTTATACTGTCTAATAATAACTTATGAAACTGTAATTTAAACTCTATGATAGTAATCTTCCAGTAGTTTCGGTCTCTCCAATATTTTTTTTATAATTAATAGATATTTTAAATTATTAGTTTTTCCTTTCTGTAAATACATTTTTCTTCTTGTACATACATATTAGTATTTTTTAAATATCGGTTAGCTATGAAAAAAATATAAAAAATCTTAAAATTACTTGAACATAGTTATTAGATAGTATAATTTAGGATTTCAGAAGTTGTTGTCGGACACTATAAAGCAAGTAGGGGGTAAAGTATAGGTTTTTTAAAATAGAGTGGCAAAGTGTAGGTTAGATCAAACTAAGGGAGGCTTTTGTAATTTACCCCATACTTGTATTTGCCCCTTAATTTGTGTATAATTGCATGGCCACCCCAAATGCCTTTGTGGATCACTTGTCCTTCAACCCATCCCTAACGACTTCACCAAACCTACCGCGACGAAGCACTCACAAGTCCTTCCAAAGTTGGGCCACTCTCCGTTTCTCTTCCCTAAATGTGGCCACTATGTCGCATTATTAACCAGTCAATGAAATTTCAAAAGTATTGTTTAACATAAAATAATAATTATCAGGTCGGCAATTGTGAAGTTTTGGAGATGGAAGGCACATATAGCTTATCTAACTTAAAGAAGTCGCTACTATATAGTTACCTGTGCGATTAATGTTTTTTTATAAAAAATAAAAAGATAAATTTATTAAAAAAATTAACAAAATAACTTCACAGGCTTCCTTTCAAAAACTCTAATTACATACACACAGATTCATTGGAAAACACGTCTGCAAATTGGATAGGATTAGGATTTACTCTGTCTTGGCTATTTGCCTGTTGTGATCTGCTTTTGATTCCCGTGCTTGTCATTACGTAGGAGACAAGTTTGTATATGCTGGGAGTTCGCCTGAACCAATGGGACCCTTTGTGCTTGTATTTTAGGGGGATCGTGTGAACACCTCTTGCAATTGCCTCGTTATAAGTGTAATCATGATAGTCTTGATGCATGGCTATGTCGCAAGCATTCAAAACAAATCAGTTACCATCTGTCAATTGGAAGTATACATTTATAAATTCGAAAAGTACTTTTAAAATGCTTTTTTTTAAAGAACAAACAATTTTGTTATTAAATCTTCCTTTTTCTTTTAAAGCTCAGATAATGTGTTAAATTCATACAAAAATGGGTCATGAAAGGTCACTTGAATTATTTTTATGTCCTAAATAAGCACATGATCGTAATGTTGATTTCTGAAGTATCTTATATCTTATTATGCATTTCAAGTAAGTACTTTTTGTCAATTTTACTATTAAATTGGATAAAAAATGCTAACATAGCATTTATTAACAATGAAATGAATTTAAAATAACAATTTTAGTCTTCAAAATTTCTTAGTCAATAATTTTAAACCCTAAATTTCTAAACTTTAATTTTTTTTTCTATCAACCATCACCACCCAATGCAAATGGGTCGAATTGTTTTTGACAGGTGGAGATTTTTGCCAACTTCTCATACCAATTAGCAAATGTTTAGTAGCCATAATCTCAGTACATTTTTGACTAACTAGTTTCATAACCCGGTTAACGGACGAGATAATAGTTGGCATAAAAATATGTGTTCCACTAACAATGTACATCAAATCTTAAAAATTCTGTTTGAAAAAGAAAATGTAAAGTATTAAATATTGCAACTCGTGCAAAAGATGGTTGGTCATATATTGTGAGAAAATTTTATTTTGGCAATTCTGTAGCAACGTTGTAATTCTCTACAAGTTCGATCCTATTAACAAAGAAAGTATGATGTAGATGTTTAACCATTTAGAAGTTTATGTAAAATTTATTTATAAGATGTGTGGATGAAGTCAAATAAATAGCAAGATGAGAAAGAAAATAATTACCATTTATGTGCTACAATCATGTGTCATGCAAACTCATAATCGATATTTAGGTCATGAGATGTAGAAAGGCAATTTTGAAGGTCCAATATGTTAGAATGTTGAATTAGAAAGGAAAGATGAATTACATTTGTTAAGAATTAGAGAAAGTACTTTAAGATGGTACTTATAGAACAAAAGCAATTTCAAATTCAGTAGTTGATCTTGTGCCAAAGTACGACGGTTGAGTGGAAGTATAATTTGAAGTACTTTGCTCTATAGGTATTCAGTGGGCCGGGCTAGGCCGGGCTTGGCTCGGGGTCAAACCCGTCCTTGCCCAAGAAGGCACAAAGAGAAGGTGGGGCTGTTATGGCCTGGGAGAGGAAGGGGTCTTGAGTGGGCCCAAGTCGACCAAGCCCTGTTGGTTTTGAACTAGGAAGCCGGCGCTTTCATCAATGTGGAGCTAAATGCCCTACACATAATGCCATTTGAAGCCCTTTCAAGCCTAAAAAAGGTGATATACCTTTGTAGATGATTAACAGCATCCAATAGACCATCGTATAAGTTGATTTTTGGCATTTGGAAGCCGTCAGGAGTTGGGGCGTTGATAATCTCGTCCGAGAATGGCTAAAGCCACATATACTGAATATTAATGGTAGAACCAGAATCAACTATGAGGGGCTCGGGCATCCTCATGCACTACTTTATCTGGCCTAACCTTTGCAGAATGACACTTATATCACTGCCAGCAGGACCGTCAAATTGTCCTAGTGACACCGGTAGCTTTCCTGTGTGGATCATTGGGAGTAGATCTCAAGGTAGGGCTCGATGTGGTTCATTAAGCGCTAAATGACTCTTGGTAGCTTCTTTAGGCACTTTTGGCAATGCTCTCCGAATTTCCTATTGGACTGTCTCTTTTAGCTGCTGAAAAAAAGCGTGTTGAAGGGCTTGGAACTGATCGTTGTTCAAGGGAGCAAGATCCTTCCCCTTGCGGGGGGCCCTCTGTGGTGCCAAAGGCTCCCACCCTTCAACTTTGTTGGCTGACCCCCTGGGCGGTTGGTCTGGTCCCTATGTTGACTTTTGTGCTCATTTCCTGGTTGGTCTTAGTTATTCATGTGAGATCTTCAAGTATTCAACATTTTCCCTCAGCTGACGCCAAATTGATAGTCAATGTAAGGTTGATAAGCCAGGCCCAAGATCTTTGTAGATTGTGAATTGGAGATCCTGCAGGCAAAGAAGACATTAAAGCCCCATGGTGTTTTTCCCGGGGGAAACCCTCCAACGATCAAATCAGTTTACTGCTAAAGAAGTGAAAATGGTGTAATTGCTAGGGAAAAATCTCATACCTCAAGATTTGTAAGGGTAGTTTATTTATATAGCTAAGGGAGATTCAAGAATATCGTTTCTAGATAGAAATTGTCCAGTTTGTCCCATAATTTTGGGATTCTGTTTCCATCCTTGATACGTTTCCTCTTTAACTTGGCTAGAACTAAGCTTTGTATATTTTATCTTTTAATGTGGGCTTACTCATTATGCGCTGTGCATGAGCCCTCATGTTACCAAGAAAAATGCGAGATCCAAAATGTGCAAGTTTTACAGGAAGATAATAGCACCTGTACACATACAATCAAC
This sequence comes from Aquilaria yunnanensis, assembly GCA_039654915.1. Taxonomy (NCBI): domain Eukaryota; kingdom Viridiplantae; phylum Streptophyta; class Magnoliopsida; order Malvales; family Thymelaeaceae; genus Aquilaria; species Aquilaria yunnanensis. The sequence goes on from CM077600.1 coordinate 21,130,496, forward strand.
AGTTGTAACCAACACAAGTTTTAGTTCCCAAAAAATAGAAATGGCGGATCAGTGGATGTAATTGTCATCTAAAGAGGTATGTTGATGCAACAATGATTGACCTAATGCTACTCTTATTTCTGACAATGAGACCCTATCCGATGAGGATTAATAGTATTCTTATCTAGTAATTGTTGGAATGTTTCATCATTTATTCATGTATTGCAAGTTCTCATACTTGTAAGTGTTGTTTGTTTTTTAATTAATAAAATTTAGTTTGGAAGTGTTGCTTCCTTCTTTAAAAGAAATAATAATACAAAAGTAATTAAATAAATTTTATTCTTTTTTTGAATAAAAGCCGGCCCATTAAATACCTCTACTTGGCTCGCTGCAACATGATAGTAAATTTGAAATAATAACAATCAGGATTATACCAATAGGGCAGGAAGATTGAATAGGAAGAAGAAAATATGCATGTACGGATTGAAGTCGCATCATTGATGTAGTCATTGTTAAGTGTACAATATCGGGAAGTCACTTGTTACATTATTTTTTCTATTTTTTTTTTATGCTGTGGTAATACGGGTATTTAAACTAATTTTTTGTTATTTCCTTAGTTTCTAATCAAATACCTCTCCGCTCGTTCATTAGAGACTTCTTAGAACTTACGATAAACTTAATCAAAGGCCTAATTCAGCTAGCTAGGATATATATATATATTTTTTGCCAAACTCATAAAGAAATTACCGAAAAATATATTAGGAAACAAAATCCTGAGCTTTATCTTGGCAAGTAATCTAGTGATAAAAATAATTCCAGATCAATCTTAAAAACCTTTGGATTTATCACGATGGGGTTACAGTTAAAATCCACAAGCTGTCGTCATAGAGGAAATAGATTGGGGAAATCAGAGCAGGATTTGAAGGAGTAACCATGGATGGAGAAGCAGAAGGAAGCGAGCGTGATTGGTCAAGTCTTCCCCACGACATTCTCAGGAACATCGTCGGCGAACTCTTGTTCACAGATCGGGTCCATGTCTCCGTGTTTGTAAGGGTTGGAAGATTCCGATTCCGAAACCAACATCAAGCACTTTCCCATGTCTACTGGTGAGAAGTTACGAAAATCTCAAACTCACCAGATCAAAAAACCGATTGCTCTGCAAGTTCGAGCTTCTAGAGCCTCACCATGCCCAACCTCTGTGTTTCGAGAAAACCATTGATCTTCCCTTTGACGGATCAGAGGCGACCAGGTGTGTGGTTCCTCAGAAATCATCCCCAGATCCAGAACATGTCCTAACAGATTCCAAGTTCGGTTGGGTTCTGGACGCCATGATGACAGTGGCGGAACCAGGATTTTTGGTTCGGGGGACGAGCCTGGAGGAGAGTCGACTAAACCCGGAGGAGAGGAACGGCATCGCGACGAGGCAAAGCTGGAAATTGGGATTAATTCGTACTAATTCAAAGATTATGATTAAATCGTAAAATTTTAAAAAATTTGAGGACTAATACGGAATTTAGTCCATCTTAGAATATCTGTTTAAGGCTAGAGGGAATAATTACTTATTTGGTCACTGTTTTCTTTAGCGCCTACCTCACTGCCCCCCATCTTCATATTCTTCCATTATTTCCTGGGACAAAAAAGCATTTCTAGCCCGTAATTTCTCTTGAATTAACCAATTAAATACCTATATTTAAATTTTTTAAAAATTTTTGGCGGGGCAGCGGCACCCCCTGCCCCTAAATAGGTCCGCCCCTGTATGACGATGAGATGGAGCCTCTTGAACCGCATCAGGAAGGAGCAAACTCACTTCATATCTTTGTTCTCCTACCATCCCTTTGACAGCAACTACCCCACCAAGTTTTTACCGCCCTTGCATTTGCACCCCAATTTTAAGAATTCTAGGAAGATGACCACCTTTTCTTCCCACCCAATGTCTCCAGAATGTGTGGTCTCTGTCGTTTTCAGTCATCATAGCGGCGAAACATGGCGGAATGGCCGGGACAGTTGGGAAGAACAAAAGATAGAAGGCCTCATCTGTGACATCCGGAGCATCCTTTTCATTGATGAATCCCTCTACTGCCGAGAGGGGTCTGGAACGCAACTGATGGTTGCCTTCAACTCCTCCGATGGGACTTCGGAAATTGAGAATCTGTTATTTTTTCACCTCAATGGTCAGGAATTTCCACGGCTTGAGAAAGGTGCTGAATCTGATGGTTGGCTCTTCGCCGTCTTTTCCCACACACGTGACTGGTACGTTTGTGAAATCGATGACGATACAAATAGTTGGGTTAGAAAACTGAGATTAGAGGATGGGTTCCTGTGTTTTAGCTACCAAATTTGTCGAGCCTTGACGATTCCTGTGTCTGCCAGTAAAGGTGATAGTCACATGGCTGGTAGGTTTTATGTTTTAGAAAACACAACACGGTACTTAACTTGGAGGGTGGAAGGTGCCATGAGGGTGGTGAAATATATGTTGCTCCTAATCATCCTTCCACAAACATGGCCATAATTCCAACATTTTTTTAGTGAAGTCAAAGTGTATCATATATAGTGATTTATGTTTTTTTTTTTTTTGGGGGGGGGGGGGGGGGGTAATGTTGTTCTGGTTCTTCAAGTTATCTTCATTGATGTCCTGTTGGGGCTCTATATTTTTCTTTTCTTTGGATGTTTTGGTTATCTTATAGCTCGGAGTTGGTAACAATAAGCAATGTTGTTACGGTTTTGTTTATGCCACGTAAGCCTCCATGTCAGATCTGGTCAATGTCAAGCTCCTTCTTTTCCCCATTCAAGTCTGCAAACTCGAATAGTTTCTTTTAGAGGCTCTTCAAATCCCTTCTTCAAAATTTCTTCAAATTCCTTATAACATTATCAATCAATATTCAGTATTTTTGGGTCCTGTAGGAGATTTGCAATAGCTAGAAGCCTACAAACCAATTTTCTGAAAACCCCATGAGCCAAATGAGCTCTAAAAGAAATCTGCATATAGATCTTGCTTCAGTTAAACATGGACAAATCACCCCTAACTATGACCCTCCACTCCTCGACAAACTTGCCGGAAGCACCATCGGGCAAAATTGACACGTTATGCATAGTACAAAGTTAGAGTTGGTTGACAAAGCACCCGTTTCGGTATTCACATCAGCCCCGTTGATTTTCCGTTTCCGTGCGCTGGAATCAGGCCGCCGGGCATAAAGGAGGAACTGCCAAGGAAGTCGTCAGAGCAAATAGCCGGCCGGGATATGTTAATTTAGGATACGTGGAGGACATAGAGTACCTTAAGTTGGAGGAGTGAACGTACCATGGTGGACGGCGAAATGTATGTCAAGTGTGCTTTTGTTCAGGTTTACTTTCAGCCGAGAAACAACTTCGTAACACTTCATAATTCACTTCAAATTCAGCATATTTTCCTCGTTCCTATCCCCAAAAAAAAAAAAAAAAAAAAAGAGAGAATGGTCCGTATATTGAAGGTTAGACAGTACCACTTCATTTGTTCTTGAAGTATATGGAAAAACAAGGAGCTTCACTCGCATTAAATTTTATAAATGAAAGAAGTGAATAAAATAATTCATCAAATTTTAGACCCCTCCGTCGAAGCAGTGCATTAAAGTGATTACACTGTTCACACTACTAAAAAGTTACAGAATGTTTAAGTGACATTTAGTTGCGGGATTTTTTTCAAATATTTTCTTTAATAAAAATTTGAGTACATAATTTATTTTACAGATGTGCAAAATCTCCTTTTCTAAAAGTTGCCGAAGAATTCATGTCTCAAAATATAAAGCCTTTCATATATATTTTTTACTTTATTAAACGACCTTTCTCAAGTTTAAAAACAAGATTTATCACACTATTATTAAAACAAGCAATATATATAGACTCGAACTTTTATAAAATAAAAATTCAGAAAATTCTGTAATCCTGCAAAGAACAAGGAAAATAAGGTAACGACTTCCTGAAAAATAATACAAAAGCTAAAATCGATTATCATGGTAAAAAGCTAGTTATGGACACTAGCATACATTTTTAGATAACTAATTCTTTTGTTTAAATTTTTTCTTCGGACCGGTAAAAAATACGCCCAAATTCCGTGCCCCCCTACGGGTTTGAAATTCAGAAAATGCCTTTGTTAAAGTTCCAAATTCCCAAGAGTTAATTACATTAGCTAATCCTAACATTTTTAAATATGTTCTTGTTTTAACCCTAACCTCCATTTTGTTTGTTGCACATCTCTAATGTGGTTAAAACTTTCCATTTAAACATTTTTTGGACGGAACTCATTATTTGGAAGGAAAATGTCACATCATCATAGGATTGTAGGGGAAAAGCTTGTTTTAACTATTGTAAAAATTTCCTTTGCCAAAAATGCCTTAAAAGTCTAAAATCTAACAAAAATCTCAAAAATTTCACCAAATTGCCGAGACTTCACCTGTTTGCTTCCGTCTCCACTAGCCCACATAAGGTGGTGGAGGAGATGACTGAAACAGATAGAGGGAGGACGAAGAGGACTATGAGGGGATTGGGCTTGTAGGGTCAAAATTGCCGGCGTGTAACCTAAGAGGTGGGTGAAGAGGGATGACAGAAGTTGCCTGGGAACAGCAGTAGGAGGCAGTGCATTGCAGGCAAGAATGCTACAGCTCAACTGGCCATCACTCCATGATGTTTTTTTTACCGGTCGACGAATACGAAGATGATGAAAATGGCAACTAAGCTGACCTTAATTTTCTTAGCGTTGATGGGCATTTTTTGGGTACCAAGCATGGAGAGGATGTCGGTGTCAATAGGAGCGGTGACCAATGAGATGGATCGAAAGGCAGTGGCAAGCAAATTGTTGAGATGGGATGGAAATTAGAGATGAGCTTCGAGTGGTCTTGATGCCAAGAGGGTGGCCGACGACGGTGGATACAATGATGGGATGGAAGAAGATGAGGTCTGGGTGGTGATGGGGTGGAAGGAGATGAAAGTTTGAGTGCATATTCGGTGACGGATAAATGAAGTGACCTGCGATGACGAATCGGTGATTGTATTGCATCCGCTTGTAAGCGTGGCCGCGGGGCTTCTTATTCTTGTCCTGCTTGGTGACCTTCGGAGTTTGGCCTCTCACCATCCATGTCCTTTGTTCATAATTCCATCAATGTCCTTTCCATATCCATCTTTATAAATTTGTGCAATTGAGTACCCAACTTTTGTAACCTTACAATTTGGTCCATAGGTTACAATTTGGTCCATAGGTTACTTGAAAATTAGGTAATATGCCAATGGTTTCTTAAGGAGCATATTATCATTGTCCACAATCATTTGGAGAGGGGAGAGAATTTGGGTCAATTTGGGAAATTTAGGAAGATGGTTGTATGATCATTAGATTTTCAAGGTTTGAAACTAGCATTTATCCTTATAATTATATGCTATCATGTAATTTTCCATCCAAGATAACAAATTCTTTTAAAAATAAAAAGGTCCAAAATTGAATGTTTTAACAATGTTAAGGATACGCAACAAAAAAAATGGAGGTTAGGGTTAGAACAGGAATATAATTAAAACGTTATGGTCAACGCATATAATTTACCCAATTCCCACCATATCCCTACCATTCTTTAGTCGTCGGTCGCCACTTTTTTTTCTCGATGACCATTCTCATGCGATCAATTGCTTAAACTTAGTGGTGGAATGTGTTAGCAGTTGTCAACTGGTGCATTTGGGCTCTAATGAAAGCTAAAGGTGACAAAATTGAGGCTGGAATGTGGCTGGCAAATGATGTCACATTCTGAGTACATAACTCTAGACTTTGCAATTGTTTGAAGTTGTCCTCCATAGATTTGTCTTTGTAACTATTAGACTGTGAACCTACCAATGTGTTATGGCTCCAGATCACCTCATCAAACCTGTGAGTTTGAACTTCTATATAGTGTAAAAGTTTTATAAAATCTTGAAGTTGTCCTTTTTCTTTGCCTCTTAACTGCCTTCACCTCCAACTCCATGATCCATTTAAACATTCACCCCTTTCGCTCACTTTACACTTCTTTAGCCTTTTTAAATTGAATAATCTAGGGAACTTTTTTTCAAGCTTTTCTTCACTAACCTAAATACTCCTTCTCACCTCGATTGATTACTTTAAATGGTTATGCATGGAGTTTAAGCAATGTTAAAATATCCTCTTAATTTTCCAACTTTGCCCTTGAACTTTCTTTCACCAGTCTTCATCCCCGTCCTCATCCTCGTCTTTGTCTCCACGTCTTCAGCCCAAACAATTTTCACCGCTCTTCGTTGCCTACTGGTTCCGTCACCTCAATCTGGTGCGTCCTTCGTTGTGAGCCGCCATGGAACCAAAAGATACGACTTCGTTGCCATCGAGCTCCAAAGACATTGGAGCAGAGTTTGGCTCCAGCAAAACCCAATGGCCCCGATCTCTTCACCACAGCTCAAATCCTCGACCCAACCTCATTGACTCCCAACACTTGATCTCCTCGTTGCTACTCTATCTTCTCACTAACACCTAAACTCCTCACTGAATCCCGACGCTCTATCTCCTTGCTAATTTTTTATGCTCATTCTCCTCATTGACTCTCGACGCTCGATCTCCTTACCAACTCCTAACACTCAATCTCCTTGTCAATGCTTGATCTTCTCACCACCTTTTCCTCCTGATACTTTCTTCTAGATTTGATATTGGATTGAATTCCATCATTACAATCTATCCATTCCATGGAAGTTGTTGTTTTGTTTAGGATAAGATAAAAATGGTAGAATTGTTTTGTTTAATTAAGTTTGTCTGGGAAGAAGAAAGATAGGTTGAAATAGGGGTATTATGGTAAATGGAATATGAAAAATTTTCCAAATAAGAAAATGGTGCAGTCAATTTAGGACATTTCAAAAAAGAAATTGGACCAACTTTTATAGGATGAAGGAAGTATCTTTCTAAAATCTCACCCTTTCTCTATCCCCCATTCTCCACCTAATAGTAGAATTTTTTAAATTCATTCCCAAATTTCTTATAACATTTCATATTTTTTATGATGTCCCCCCACACCGAACCCTTTCTTCCTAGATGATTTTTTTCCATTCACTAGATGTATGTTGCTCCTCTATCTCATAGCTAGTTCTCTCATCCTATTTACACATCTATCTTTTCTTTTAGGTGGGGGCATTTGTTAACTGGTCATTGTTTGTCCTTTAATTGCATGTATGTATTTTTTTACCCTTTGTACTTTGGTCAGACACAATATTCTTTTGGACACTTGAGAGATTATCAGGAGTTACGAATGTTTATTCCTTTCATTGAGGATGGCATGAGCCATGAAAATTTCAAACAGATAATGTTTTTTCATGTCTCCTACTTTTAAGGTGTCTTTGTATGTTTCAAGATGCATGTTTCATTAAGGATGGCATGAGCCATGAAAATTTCAAACAGATAATGTTTTTTCATGTCTCCTACTTCTAAGGTGTCTTTGTATGTTTCAAGATGCATGTTTGATGAAGTCTTCTTGCTTGTTGTCTTTTCAGTTGGTAATAATTAAGAATATCAGTAGCAACTCTGAGGGAAAATTTGTTAGAGCTTCAAACTTCTTAGTCATGAACTTAAATAGGAATTTCAATTCATAATATTCCATAAGCTACTTGTAATATTCCTAGTAGGTAGAGATAGAAATGAACAGAGCTTCTTATTGAACAGTTCAAGCTTAAGTTTAATTTTTTTTGTTAAATGTTTTAAAGCCAATGAGTTTTTGAAACCCACTGTAAAATCCATAAAGGATAAGTGGGTACAATGTTTTGAAAACATTTCCCTGATATTTTTAGTTGCATCTTTACTTGACTTATATGTGAAATTGGTGGATATGACAATATTGCTTGAAGGCATTTGTCGTAGTTATTTGAGCATTTCCCATGTTAATGTTTTAGCTATGTGCGCTACTGTTTCCTATCACTTGCAATATTTGTACAAGTTATATTGTAAAAGGTGTTTGGATAAGGTAAGAGCGAAGCTCTTCTAATTGTAGCTCTTAGAACGTCTACCTCATCAAGGTTCAATTCAGCCCTCTAAATGCTCAAGTGTTTACAACCAATCACTTCGGGTTTAGCTGAAGTCAATAACTACCTTAACACATCATTTGAGGCAATCAATTTTGAAATATTGGAGTGATAGAAACATAAAGGTCAAGGTTTTGATATTGTTCATCATTGTCCAAGAGATTCTAGCAGTTCTAGTATCAACCGTAGCTTCTAAGGCAACTTTTAGTATAGGTAAATGAGTAATATTAAAGAAGCGGATAAGATTGATGCCAGAGCCAGTTGAAATCTGCATAAGGAACTGAGTTTAGAGTTTTGCTATACTTCGAATACAAAACCAAAAGAGCTCTAATGATGAGGTAATATTTGGTGATGATAATTGATTTTATATCTTTCTATTTCTTAGTCTTAGTTTGATCCGATTTGACTATGCTGCTAAACACAGATCTTAAGTTTAAATTTTTAAATATCTTTTGGAACATTCTGCTTTTTTTTTTTTCTGTAAGGGATGTTCTAGTTATTTGTAAATGCTGTTTAACTTTTTAATTAATAAAAATTACACTAGTGGTTGTGTTTTCCTTTAAAAGAAAGTAATTCAAACTTATTTTTCAATTTTTTTTTAAAAAGGCACAGTCTAGGCCTAGCCCGCCTTTAGCCATGCCCACCCAGGTCTCTATGCCCAGGCCCAACCAGGCCAGTTTTGGATCAGGTTGGCCCACGCCCCAGCTCTACTTCCCCTACCCAATTCCGATGATTAATTTCTAGTTATTTGTCTATTCCTTAGTTGAAGGGTGAGGAAAGAGTCCACCGTAGGAGGATCTACTTGTATATATAGAGGTTCATGGACCCCCCCTTAGAAGAAAAATGTTAATAACAAATATAAAATTTAACAATTAGACCTACTTTAAATTTTTTAATAGATTGCCATAATTTTTGTAACATCCACCGGATAAAATAATGAGCATTTCTAACTTTAAAAAGGCAAAAAGGGGGTTATTTTCTTTTATGTACTAACAATTTACTAATGCAAAAAAATCTATACTAAACCTTGAACTTGCATACACTTTGACTATGGACATTTTTTTACTCTCTTTTTTGTTTAAACATATGGAAAAATTAGTAAGTTAGTCAAATAAGATAAAATTTAGGATCCAAGCGGCAAGAAATGTATAGATTTAAAGGTTATAAAAGGGACATTTTTTTTACATTCTATAGAACATACATATCTTGCTCATCTTCTACATAATTCATTTATAATGTTATAATTGGAGTTGTAATTGTTCGACTAATGCAAAAAAATTGATGCTAACTTCAAGCATATTTAAGATTTTATTTCAAAAAAATTTCATCATTATGGTATATATGATTTTAGATTTTATATTATATATGCAAATTTCTAAGTTTTGTTATTTAATATTGAGTTTAATATTTCTATATATATATGGACCACCGTTTGTAAAATTTCTGGATCCGCTACAGGAGTCCACACATGTAACCCGTTGTTGCCATTCCAAATAGATTAATAATCTATTGCATATATATGATGAGAACACTGTTCTAATTCTAAACAGACAATCCCTTGGAGAGCACCCAGCAAGCACGGGACGAAGCAAAGGAGAACACTTCATCATCATCTAGTCCATTGTCTTTTCTGTTAACTGAATAGATTTTTTCTTTTTCTTTTTCTTATTATTATTATTTTTTTTTATAAGCAAAACAAAGCCTTTTAATGAAAACACCAGCAAGAAGGTGGTCGGTTGCAAATGCCTAAGTCTGAGGCTAGATACAGAGAACACCCTCAGTTAGCCGCGAAAGGGCTAAAGCTCTATTTTTTCCGCCGAAATTGCCACCGCCAAGAGAGGATCCGAAACCCATTAAGAGACGGAATCTCTTAACCCCTTCGCTCTATTAGATAACCATGCGAAGGACAAGCTCGGACCAAATTCGTCGGGTTTGAATTTCACCATTGAAACCTGCTGTTCCTGTAAGTCCAAATTTGCCAAGGCACCACCATTATCATCGCCTTCGAAGCCCTTTTTGGCCCTTTAATTGTTTCTGCTGGTGTTCCGCCCGGACTGCAAAATTTGGTTAACAAACGATTACTGAAGCTTGTTTGATGCCCCCATCTGGTTTCACAAGTCCAATGTTTTCAGAGACCTGATAGGTCACAGTAGTAGTTGCTTCCTCCTCATGCAACAGTCCAGTGTTCAAGCAAGAAACAAAATCCTAAATAAACTCAAATCCTAAGCTGTGATATCGCAATAGGATTAGAGTCAAAATCCTGATAGAATTAACTCTAATGAATTAATTATGTCATGTCTTCTTCATTAACTGCATTTACATGTCTCTGACCCTAGCAGACAAAATAGATGGAAGAAATCGGCTGGAAGTTTGAGGGGACGACCATAAATGAAGAAGCAAAAGCAAGCATACGTGATTGGTCAAGTCTTCCAGATGGGATTCTCATGATCATCTTCGACAAACTGATCGTCATAGACAAGCTCCACGCTGCTGCTGTTTGCAAGGGTTGGAACATTCCCTTTCAGCAGAAACCTGCTGTGACCGATTCTGAATGTCTATTGAAGATACAATACAACCGTCACAAGGCAGGATCACAAAATCAATTGTTCTGCCAGTTCGTGGTCGAAGAACCGAACAACTCCAACCGTTGCTGTGTCACCAAAATCATCAATTTTCCATTCGACGAGAAGGGTGCCCAGATTGTTGGCTCTTATAATCGTTTCACAACAGATTACAGGTTCGGTTGGCTTCTTGACGGCGTGAGAATGAGATGGAACAAATTGGAGGGCATCACAAAGGAACCATCCGAGTTCATGTCTTTCTTTTTCTACCATCCGTTCGACGACAGTTACTCTCCCAAGTTTCTACCCCCCTTGTACCTGCACCGAAAACTGTTTGATTTTTCTCCAAAACTCGCCACCTTTTCTTCCCATCCAATGTCTCCAGATTGTGTCGTCTTCCTTGTTGCTCATTTACGTAACAACGAAATAGAAATCAACACATGGAGGAATGGCCAGCATACCTGGAACAGACACTTGATAAAAGGTCTTGATTCCTACATCGAGGACATCCTTCATGTTGATCGATTCCTCTACTGTGTAACAAATAGTGGGAGCTTGGTTAAATTCAACTCTTCTAATGGGGCTTGGGAAGTTACCTCTCCATCCATCCAAGGTCCTTTTAATCATATAAGGACTCCCAAACTTGCAGAATTGGACGGCGAGCTCTTGCTATTTTGCTGGTTGTCTTTGATTGTTTACAAACACAATGTCTCTAGCAATACTTGGGTCGGAAAATTCAGATTATATAAGCCGGCTTTTTACTTTCAGATTTGTAGAGACACGTTTTTGAATTTGAAGAGCGATGAAGATCAGGGCCTGCGGAGAGCTGATCAATATCAGAACAAGTGGGTAGTACTTCGATTCTGTCCATTAAGTGTTTAAAATCAATTACTAAGAAATTCCGGCTTAAGTAATTCTAGTTTTTCTAATTTGTTGTGTACATTTATACTAACTAATACAGAGGAGAGTAGTTCAACTCCCTGTTTTCTTCTTTTAATTTCCTATTCCAAATCGTTGCCTTTTCTTTTTTAAAGGCGGTAGCTTCTCTGTTTGCCGTGGAAGATTGTCCTTGTAGTTGAAGCTTTTACCGTTGCCCTTTCACGTATTGCTTACTTGTGCTTGGGAATTAAGGTTAATGTTGTTAGGAATCAGAACGTAAGCACAAAGAAAAGAGACACAAGAATTTACGAGGAAAACCCCAAATCGGGGAAAAACCTCGGGCGGCAAGCCGGAAGAAAGAATTCACTAAGAAAGAAGAAGAATACAATCTAAGTGACTACTAGATTGTGAGACGAATTCTAATTGTCACAACTAAGCTCCTTATATAAGGAGTTGAAGGTACCAAGGCCCTTCCTATGGCCAATGTGGGATGAAGGGTGAAATATGGAGCTAAGGCATTAAGCCTTTGTTTCCTAGTCCATGTGGGATGAAGGTTAAGAACAAAGTTGAGACAATCTTCAACAATCTCCACCTTGCATCAATTTTGTTGTACATGAACAAAACTCCACCTTCATACCAAATTGATCTGTAACCTTCTTCTCTGATCTTCACAGCCACCTCCAAATAAGTGATAATCAACAAATAAGATTTACTAAGTCCAAACAATGTTTGAACTTAGATCCAGGAAGAGTCTTCATCATCATATCAGCAGCATTATCCAGCGTACTAACCTTCATGATCACAATATCACCTTTATCAACAATTTCACGAACAAAGTGATATTTGACTCCAATATGTTTAGTACGCTCATGGAACATGCTATCTTTTGTCAAGAAAATAGCACTTTGGCTATCACAATATATCTTCAGCCTGCGATCATCTTGAGTAAGCTCTGTATAAATATTTCTAAGCCAAATTGCTTCCTTCATTGCTTTAGTGATTGCCATATACTCTGCTTCTGCAGTTGAAAGAGCAACTGTTGCTTGTAGGCAAGCCTTCCAGCTCACAGCACAACCACCGACTGTAAAAATGTAACCTGATGTGGATCGTCGAGTGTCAAGATTACCCGCGTAGTCAGAATCCACATATCCAATCAATCCAGCTTTAGAACCGCCAAACTCAAGATAAGCCGTAGTTGTACCTTTTAGATACCTTAATATCCATTTTACTGCTTGCCAATGCTCTTGTCCTGGATTAGCCATGTAACGGCTCACAACGCTAACTGCATGTGCTAAGTCGGGACGCGTGCAAACCATTGCATACATAATGCTCCCAACAGCACTTGCATATGGTATTTTCTCCATCTTCTTAATTTCTTCATTTGTTGTCGGACATTGATGCGATGATAACTTGAAGTGTGCAGCAAGAGGTGTAGAAACTGATTTGGCTTTGCTCATGTCAAACCTCTCCAGAACTTTGCGTACATAACCCTCCTGTGAAAGATAAAACTTCCTAGCCTTACGATCACGCCTGATCTCCATGCCTAGGATGCGTTTTGCTGCACCTAAATCCTTCATATCAAATTCTGCACTTAATTGCGCCTTAATCTTGGCAATTTCTGACTTGCTCCTTGCTGCGATAAGCATGTCATCCACATAAAGCAGTAAGTATGTGAATGAACCATCTCCAACCGGTCTCATGTAGACACATGAATCATAACTGCTTCTCCTGAAACCAAGATTCAAAGCAAACATATCAAAGCATTTATACCATTGTCGAGGTGATTGTTTGAGGCCATATAATGACTTCTGGAGTTTGCAGACATGGTCCTCCTTCCCCTCGACCTTAAAACCTTCGGGTTGCTCCATGTAGATTTCTTCCTTTAAATCACCATGCAGAAAAGCTGTTTTAACATCAAGTTGCTCCAACTCAAGATCATCTAACGCAACAAGACCAAGAAACAGTCGGATAGAACTATGCTTCACAACAGGAGAATAAATATCATTAAAGTCAACTCCCGGTACTTGGCTAAAGCCTTTTGCAATTAGTCTAGCTTTATACCTTGGTTCTTCAACTCCGGGAATTCCTTCTTTCTTCTTGAACACCCACTTGCACTTGACAGTTCTTTTACCTTTGGGTAGTTTAGCTAGTGTCCAAGTGTCATTCTTTTGAAGCGATTTCATCTCTTCTTGCATAGCTACAACCCACTTAGAAGAATCTGGACAGTTAGTTGCATCTTTATAATTTGCAGGTTCAAAACAACTCTCTGTCTCTTCAGCAGCTGCAAAAGCAAACCCAACAAAGTCTGCTTCCTCAATTAACCTCTTTCGAGGCATACCTTGATTGCTACGACGGGGACGATTGATAGCAATAGAATGAGAAGGCTGAATGTCATCAGTTGAGACTTGTTGCTCCACCTCAACTTGTGTATCCTTGACATCCTGATCATGACTTTCAGGATGTATTTGGGGTCCACCTTGCTTCCAATCTTTTCCTTCTCAATGCTTGGATCAGCGACAGTCAACTCCTCCTTTTGATGCAACATGGATGTCTCGTCAAACATAACATTCCTGGCTGTGAAAACTTTGGAAGTATGAGGATTCCATAATTTATACCCTTTAACTCCTGTAGTGTATCCTAGAAAGACACATTTAATCGATCTAGGATCTAACTTCCCTTCATTCACATATGCATAAGCAGGACATCCAAATATCTTAAGATCATTATAGTTAGCCGGACTGCCCGACCAAACTTCTTCAGGTGTCTTTAAACCAATAAAAGTATGAGGAGATCTGTTTACCAGAAAACAAGCTGTAGAGACTGCCTCTGCCCAAAATTTCTTCCCCAATCTAGAGTTTGAAAACATGCATATTGCCTTTTCCAACAAGGTTCTGTTCATCCGTTCTGCTACACCATTTTGTTGTGGAGTCCTTGGAACGGTCAGATGGCGAACAATACCTTGATCCTTGCAGTATTGTTTGAATTCACCCGAACAGAATTCCAAACCATTATCTGTCCTTAGCCGTTTCACCTGCTTCCCGGTCTGCTTATCGATTAGAGTCTTCCACTGCTTAAATGCGACAAAGGCTTCATTCTTATGCTTCAAGAAATATGCCCAAACCTTCCTTGAAAAATCATCAATGAAGGTAACCATGTAATGAGCTCCACCAAGAGATGCCTCACGAGATGGTCCCCAAACATCAGCATGAATATAATCAAGAGTTCCTTTAGTGTTATGTTTTGTAGGAGTAGTAAAAGAGATTCTCTTTTGCTTTCCAAATAAGCAATGTTCGCAGAAATCTAACTTACTGACCTTTTGTTCTCCGAGTAGTCCTCTTTTGCTCAGCTCAGAAATGCCTCTTTCACTCATATGGCCTAGCCTCATGTGCCACAATTTTGTCACCTCCTCATCAGACATAGATGATTCAGCAACTGCAGATTGGCCTTCCACGGTCTTGTCATCCAAAATGTAGAGCTTTCCTTTCCGCTGGCCTTTCATGACTACCAATGATCCTTTGACGATTTTCAGCGAACCATCCCTGCCAATAAAGGAACAACCATTTTCTTCCAATGTACTCAAAGAAATTAAATTTCTTCTCATATCAGGGACATGGCGAACATTTGATAGTGTTCTTACTATCCCATCATGCATTCGAATTTTGATGTCACCGATGCCTGCAATTCTACATGCATTATCATTCCCCATCATGACTACTCCTCGATTGACCGGTTCATATGTGTAAAACCAGTCCTTATGGGGAGTCAAATGGAATGAGCAAGCAGAATCCATGGTCCATTCGCCACTCCTGCTACTTTCTGCTTGTGCAGTTATATGAGCTTCTGCGCTGTGTATAGATGAGTTTTCAGCAACTAAAGCAAAATCATCTTCATTGGTGGCAATACTAGCCTCATCTGGTGGCCTTTGCTTGTTCTTGTCTCCATTTCCAGCATTTTTATTCTTCTTCTTTAATTTGTGACAATCATCCTTAATGTGACCTTTCTTCTTACAATAGTTGCAATAAAGATTCTGATGTTTTGACTTGGACCTTGAAGATGATCCTCTATCATTCTTTCTTTCAACTGATCTGCCTCTTGAATACAAGCCTTCTTCGCTTTCCTCATGCTTTGAAGTGTCCATTCTATCTCTTGACAATAAACTGGAACAAACTTCATCTAAAGTTATTGTATCTTTTCCATAAAGCATGGTATCACGGAAACTATTGTATGATGTTGGCAGATGATATAATAAAAGCATAGCCAAATCCTCACTATCGGTCTTAACATCAAGATTTTCTAAATCATTGATGATCTCTCTGAATTCTTCAAGATATGATTTAATAGACTTACCTTCTGACAGCTTATGCGAGTACAGCCTGGATTTAGCGTACAAGCGACTTGCTAGACTTTTTGTCATAAGAAGCGATTCAAGCTTCAACCATAAGCTGGCAGCAGTTGTCTCCTTACTGACCTCTTGAAGAATCTCCGTTGATAAGTGCAACTGAATTTGAGCGAGTGCCTTCAGATTCTTTCTCTCCTTCTCCTGCTCTGTTCCAGACATATTCTCCATCCCGAGTAGTGCCTCATCCAAATCAAGACTTATGAGAATTGCTTTCATCTTGATTTTTCAAATTGAAAACTTTGTGCTATACGTGAGTGGTGCTATATCAAGCTTTGTCGATGTCGAAGCCATCACAGCTCTGCAACGAGCTTTCTGAGCAAAAATAAGCTCTGACAATTTCACGTGAATAGTAACCGTACACGTGAATAGTGACCGTATATGGGAACAGTATCCGTATACGGGAATAGTGATCGTATACGGAAATAATACTCATATACAGAAACAGTATGTGAATAGTAACCGTATACAGGAATAGTGATCGTATACGGGAATAGTAACTGTATACGAGAATAGTACCCAACACCACAAGATGAATTGATAAACTACTTATTTCTGATGTGGAGGATCCGCCTATTAGGAGCAACCACAGAGTATACTATAAGCAGCTATCACTAACCTAACCTTGGCTCTGATACCAGTTTGTTAGGAATCAGAACGTAAGCACAAAGAAAAGAGACACAAGAATTTACGAGGAAAACCCCAAATCGGGGAAAAACCTCGGGCGGCAAGTCGGAAGAAAAAATTCACTAAAAAAGAAGAAGAATACAATCTAAATGACTACTAGATTGTGGGACGAATTCTAATTGTTACAACTAAGCTCCTTATATAAGGAGTTGAAGGTACCAAGGCCCTTCCTATGGCCAATGTGGGATGAAGGGTGAAATATGGAGCTAAGGCATTAAGCCTTTGTTTCCTAGTCCATGTGGGATGAAGGTTAAGAACAAAGTTGAGGCAATCTTCAACAAATGTAGCTATCTTCTTTTTGTGTACTCTTCGAGGTGTTCCTTGTTCTTTTTTTTGTTCTTTTTTGGAACAGAACAACAAAAGGTGTTCCTTGTTAAAATCTACATTAAATACTTCCTCTTTATGAAAACATGCTCTTTACATTAAATACTTGTTCCGTTAAGAGGCAGGTGTTAGTGCACAAACTGTTGGAGGATCTGAAAAGTGGATTGCAAGCTTTGTCTATTATATAGCGAAAGCTCCTTCTAAAGTAAGGAGTAAATTGCATAAATGGTCATTAATCTTTAGTTATTTTTCTTTTTAGTCCCTAACATATTAAATATTTTATTTTGGTCTTAAACCTATCAAAATTGTTTCATTTTAGTCCTTCACTAGATGAAATTCATTAACTTAGTATAATTATCTGACAGAAACTTTTGAAATTTTAATTTAAATATTCGATAACAATCTTTCGGTAAATTTAAATAGTTTAATATTTTTTTTACAGTAAATAAAAATTTTAAATTAATACTTTTTCTTTATGAATAAGATAATTCCAATTTACAAAGAGAAAAAAAGATAATTTTAATTTTCATTAACTCTAAAAAATTATTTTACAGATTAAATTTATTGTAAGATAGTTACTAGATAGCTTAAATTATAATCTAAAAATTTATTATTAGGAAAATATTTTGAGTTAACAAATTTCATCAAATTGAGACTAAAATAAAATATTTTCAATAAATTTAACACTAAAATAAAACATTTTAATAAGTTTAAGAGTAAATAGAATATTCAATAAGTTAAAAATTAAAAAAAATAATAACTAAAAATTAAGGATCATTCATGAAACTTCCTCCATGAAGAAGCTTCAATAACTGCGGTATTTAGTTCTTTTGATACAATTATATATTTGTACCGGCACGAATTGCTTTGAGTGAAAAGAGTTCTGACACCGTAAGTCAGAGATCTTGGGTTTGATGCAGGTCCTTGACTTTAGACTGACTATAGTTTGATGGGAGAGGATACTTAAAGTGTACAATTTTTTTTTCTTTTACTAATTAAAATCTATTAAAAGAATATGAATGAGAGGGAACCATCTTAAATTTAAGGGTGAAGGTGTTTGCCATCACGCCGGATAACAGGGGCAAGTATACAAATTAAAATGGTATAGTTCTTTAGATTCTAATACAGTGTTTATTGTTCTCATATAGTTATAGCCATCCTTTTAATGGGTATGGCCGTATCAGTTTAGTTGTCGTAGGGGTTAAATGTCTATTAGACACAGCCAAATGGAACTGCATACTTCCACTGGTTGTGTTTTGTTGCCCAAGAAACATCTTACAAGCACAAATACGGAGACACTTAAACTACATACAACCGAGCAAACACAATTAGGCTCAAATCACAAAATCTTAAGCATCTGTGACAAAAATTTTTTATCAGTGCTACTTTCTTAAATGTTGGATCACCATAGTCTTAATGGTACATATGAAGTTGGCTAGTTGAGTAAACATCAAAGACTCACTAGCTTTTGCTACTCCAAAAGCATTAGTCACTCTTCCACTTTTTTGTGTCCCCAAGTATGTCGCTCTTTCATCTGTAAATATCTTCTTCCGAAAAAACCATTCCCATAATGTAAACCAATGAATGATCCTAGTTGTATTTATCTTATTTAATGAAGGATAACACACTAACATTGAAAAATATAATTAATAAACTTATGTACATACTTCAATTTTCATAATATTTACTAAAAAATGAGTAAAAATTATATATGTTATGGAATGGATGAAGTATATTAAAAAATCGGTTTTTTAATATAAATATATTTATATTGACAACTATGTTGAAATAAGAGAAATAACCCGCAAATGGGCATATTGGTTTATTTGCATAATGTCCATTATTTTTATTTGTCAGTTGGATGAGGTTAATCTGATCCCCTTTTTAAGCCTAGGCAAGAAAACAGAATCCTATCATAATAAAGAGATTCTACTCAGAGTCCCAGCCCAACAACAGTGGGTTCCGCAAAGTTTGCTATGACATTCCGTTTCACAATTGGACAACTTAAAAAAGAATGAAATGGGCCTTGTGCTTGTATTAGCCCATTTCATATAAAAAGTTATCTTTTAACCCCCCAAAAAAAAAAAGAAAAAAAAAGTTGTAGTAACGAGCAACCATTGAGGAGCCTTTCCTCTGAAGGCAGGTAAAAATAATTGTTTTCCTCTTTGCTTAGTTAAATGTTGCCACAGTGTCCCATTATTAACGAACCAAAAATAAAATTTCAAAAGTATTGTCTGAAAAAAAAATAATCATTATCAGGTCAGCAATAGTGAAATTTTATACTATAGCTTATCCAACTTAAAGAAGCCACTACTATATAGTACCTATGCGATTAAAATTTGAAACAAAAAAAGAAAAGAAAAGAAAAGAAAATTACTAAAAAAATAAAGTAACTTCACAAGCTTCCATTTCAAACACTTTTATTGCGTACACACAAATATGTTTATACACACACACACACACAAACACATGAAAAGAGACAAACGATATATTAAACCTTAAACCTCTCAGTAACTTCGTTTGTATGCACAAATACACAAATGATAGTATATCAACCATGTAGTAGATAGATGGTCCTTAATCGGCAAAATCTTGACCTGTCAAGGACATTTTATTCTTCATATATTAACCAAAGGGGACAGGCCTTTTCTACAAGCCCATCTTCACAAATCACAAACTCCTTCACCGTGCAGCTAGAGGTACGATCAAGGCTCCTCAAATAAACCATCATTAGATTCATCACTCGAATCATCTGAGTCGTTAACGTCGTCCAGATCTGGTACGTTGTCATAGAGGCAGCAACATAGATCTGATCCGCGACAGTCAGAAGTTTCAAGTTCGTAGCCCAAAGAGTTACATTCACCTTTACAAGCATCAGGCTCGCAGTCCCCGTCCGGCTTCGGCCGCTTCAAGTTGCAGTATCTGCAACAACACACGTACCCGTCGTCAACATCACATTCGGAAGCTTGTGGCGCGTAACGGTATGCCTGGCAATACTGCTTACAGATCCTGTCATTGCATCTGCGGTCAACCCCGGACTCTTGCAATTGCCTGTAGTCGTAAGTATAATCACAATCGTCGAGATTCATGGATATGTCTGCCAATATTAGTGAAAGCAAATTAGTCACCATTTAATTTTCCAGTTGAAGACAAAAGTCATCATCATTTGGTAGACCTCGAAACCGAACTACGGTAGCAGCTACGGCAGGGGGCCAGAGAAGAGAAACAGAACCAACAAGAACAGTGAACTTACAAGAGAGATGACATAGGAGGAGAAGCGCAAGAGCCGTGAAGATGACTGCAAACTTTGGAAGCCTGACCGCCATTGATCCTTTGTGATGCTCGCCCTCTATCCTTGGACACTCCCCTAATCGAAGCAAATTTCCCTTCTCCACGTACTAATAAGCTCTTCGCTAAAAAGTTTGATTATATAGCAGCAACAGCTAGCTTGGTTTACTACTCTAACACTAATGGATAAAAGCACGTGTACAAATTGGATTGGCTTGGACTATGCTTTCCTTTGTTTTTGGCTACGTGCTTGTTGTGTTTTGCTTTTTCTTCTCGTGCCTGTCATTGGGTAGGAGACCATCTATGTAAATTGTCCTTATATATCATGTAATAGCTCATTGAACAATCAATGAACACAAACAACTGAATTTGGCCAAAATGAACATAAACTACTGAAAATTCCATAGTTTTACATGGTACCAAAGCATTAGGTTTCTTGTTGCTTAGCTATTACAATAGTTTAACTAATGAGCTATTACGTGGCTTATATGGACAATTTACATAAATACAAACTAGTCTCCTAGCTAGTAGCAAATGAATAAGCTGAGAGCATAATACAAAAGCACATGGCCAAAAAAATAAAGCTAATCCTAATATAATCCTATCCCATATGCACACGTGCGTTTTCTAATAACCCCATCATCAAGCTAGAGCATGAAGGACAATATGCCAACTTGTATACAAGTTCATCGAAGTAGTCGATGCTCTGGACAAGCTCTTTGATAAATTGATAATTCATTTCTATATATTTGGTTATTTACCAGATATATTGCATTTGCAAAAATGTCGAGTCCAGACTAGTTGCCACGAAATGAGATATGATACTGTTCGCCATGGCGCCAGACCGTTAATGTCCAATAATAGACAAATAGTGTCAACCTTTAAGTGTCTAAAATTGGGTTGTTAGTGTCCATGTCTGATGTTTTAGTGTCTGCCTCTAGTATATAAATGTCTACAAGTTGTTTTCGTAGTGTTGAGGATAAAATAGTTTGATTACTTAAATTTTACCTTTAATTCGAAGTATAATAATGTTATTTTAAAGGATATTTAATTGAAAGATTATATCATAATTTTACCTTTAATTGTATTATATAAATGTCAACAAGTTGTTTGAGTATGTTGTCCCAAATGTTGGATTGAAGTATCTAAATGTCTGATAATGATGGTCGAATGTCTAGTATGATGGGTTAAGGGTCTAAATCTGATAAGAAAATGTACAATTTACATGATTGTGGTGACTAAATGTTTAATTATGGCACTCTATATGTTTTCTTCATTCTGTATAAAACTAGATACCACATAGATATAATTGGATACTAAAAAAAAGGGCAAACATATTTAAAAAAAACAAAAAATTTATATTTTTATGCAAACAAGTTATGTACTAATGTCTAATATAATCTATAGGAGTGTCTAATTTTACCTACGGCGATATCCAATATCACATACTATAGTGCCTAATTTCTAATGAAAAATAAAAATATAGATACCAATTTTCCATTCTATAGTATCTCATTCTGTGTGTTGGTTAGAATATTAATATTTTAGTGTGAAAATATGAAAAATTGTAACTAATTTGGATCCCAACAATAGAAATAATAAAAGAGATTTTATAAAATAAGAGAATTATTTGATGTTAAAAATAAAAAATGGTAATTGATTTAATTCCTTAAAATATGAATATCAAGAATAATTTTTTTATAAAAATATACTTAGAAAAATAAATATAATTATTTTTAATTAAATATGAAATTAAAAAAATTGGATTTAGAAAAAAAAAACAAGGGGGGGGGGACATTTTGCGTTCCATCCCTGGCGTACGTCCGCCAAATATTTTGTGACATTTCTTTCAACATTTCTTATATGTGTTAGATTTAGGTAAAATTGAATAGGTCATGCCAATTTTTCATTTTTATTTCAAAATTACACATATTTGTACGTATACTTTTCTAAAATACATTAAAAATATATTATACTTTTCCAAAAATTCCTCTATTTTTAAAATTAATAATAATAATAATAATAATAATAATAATATAGCTAAGATATTTAATAAATTTTATTAAGCTAAATTACAACTAGTTTAATTAGTGCTATATTTGAAATTGCCACCATCCCATAAAAATCCACCACATTTATGCATTAGAAATATAAATTTATACATCCCACGTTCTTTAATAGGAGGTTATTTATCCCACATTTAGCTCCACTTTTTCACTAGATAACTACATAGAACTTATTCTCTATTAGGTAGAGTGAAGTGATGGTTTTAGGGATGTTGTAGTGAGTCAAAAGTGGAGTGGCTCGATTCTTTGCACGGGCAAGTTCTGATGCTTGCAATTTTCAATTAAGTATTTGGTTCAATTAAGCCTTGGTGCCAATGAAACTGTGAAACAAATAGGGCACCGTATATTGTAAGAGATTAAGAAAGTGAGAAAAAGGGTATCGAATTGGCTAAGAGGTGATTAAGAAAGTGAGAGATAAAAGAGAGTATTTAATTCAAAATTTAAATTTAGCTAAATGGACGGTTTAGTTGTATTATGACAGTTGAAGATGTTACGAAAAATAGGTAGCATCATTTCCTTAAAATGTTACAAAAACTTTAAGTGACACCGAATATAGTAACATTTATACAACATTTGGTAACAATGTCATAACAAATCTATAGTGACATTTTTTTAATCTCTTTTGAGATTTGACAAATATCACAAAATACTTTTTTGTTGTAGTGATAACTCGTTGATTGCTACAGTCATGGCCTTTTTACTTCACTTTGGTTTTGGACCAGATGAATATAGGTTGTTTCTTTGTTCAGTAAGATGGCATATAGTTTGTTCTTAAGATCGATATGAAGTACCATGTGATGCATCTTTCGGTAGGACGGGCTACCTAGTCTATGTCATAGGAGGCCTTCAAATATGCAGCAACATGTCTTTTTAGAAGTTGCTATCAATCAATTCCCCTTGGCTGATTGGACATCTTATATAGTCTTCGATAGATTTTAAGATCTTAAGCTAATCATACAAAAGGAAGACTAAACGCTCTTTCATAGTGACAGACCCAGGTTTTTAGGCTCGGGGCGGCTAAGGGGCTAGACAAATGACGAGCGACGATCACTGAAGCAGGCTAAAGGAAAGAGACAATCACTAAAGCAGACTAAAGAAGAGATAAAGAAAGATGTTGAGAGAGAATGGTTTGAGATGGATATGCAACATTTCATAGGTTAAGGGTAATATTGCAATGAAAAGTAAAGATTTAGCACTGTTGATGCTATTTACTCTTTTATATTCTTCAACCAGTTGGAGGGGAAAAATACGCACCTGGTCCTTAATTTCTCACAAAATAAACAACTCAGTACCTCATATTTACAAACTTTCAAAATTCTAGAGGGATAGTGGCGGAACCACATTAAGGCACAGGGGTGCAACTGCCTTTTTGCCCTAATGTGGTTCCGCCACTGTCCTTTCAACACTCAAAATTGGTATCATTGGGATTTAACACTAAAAAAGAAAGAATAAAGGAAGATCAGGGGTCAAACTGGCGATATACTAAAATTGGAGAAGGTTAATGGATCAAATCTAGGTGAAATTAGGTTAGGCTCGGGTTGGAAACTAGTTTTTACTAACTTTCAATTCTAGTAATGGCAAGGTGATGGATAGAGCAAGACTAGAGGCCTCGGCCATGAAGGAGGCAGTGGTCTCCAAGAAATGGATGGAGCGTAGGGTGGTGGCAAATGGTGGATCAGGAGCATCGGAGATGTGATACAACACTACAAAAAAAGGAGGGTTTTAATGACGATTGTTAACGATGGTCTGTCGTCACTAAATTGAGTTCAACGACTGCCAGCCATCACTAAACTTGTCGTAACTAATTTAGTCACTGCTAATTTATTCATGACAGCTACTATCACTAGTTAACGACGGCCAACCTTTACAAAGACGAAGGTCACTAATTATCCGGCACCAGTCTCTTGCTGGTAAGTTAGTAACGGTTAGTCATCGTTAATAAGTTAGCAAAGTTAAGCCATCACTAATTAGTGACAGCTAAAGGAACACAAATTTATTAAATAAAAAAAATGAGATAAATACAACTCTAAGGGAAGATTTTAGGGAAGAAAAACTAATGATAAAAAAGACTCCAAGAAACAAATAACGCTAAATGGAGAGAAGAATAATACAAGAAGCTAAAATAACCGTAGATTTATATGGAGGAAAATTTCAATGAACACAACACTTCAAATAGAAGCAAACTTAAAACCACATAAAACTTCATGATGCTATTAAGCTCAATCAGTCACAAAAGCTCAAATTCTTAAACTAGTAAGCTTGCTACATTAATAATTGCTCATTGATCACTTAAGCCTTATAGCTTCATTCTCATGCCTACACCCCCCATTTACCCTTGATCAAATAATTCTCATTGTCTTTCCAAGTGTGCCCTGTTTTCTTACTACTCTACTGGTCATTCATTCTAATAGTAATACAGATCATGCTGGAGATTTATACTTAGAATAATGTAGTTAAGCCAAAGAACTAGCACAACACTTAACGTAAAGTTCTGCTATAAGTATAAACCTCGAGGAGAAATAGTTCAGCCAACCTTATTTGTAGAACTTTTGGAGAGTTCTTTTTCTTATATATGATTATTGATGTGAATGGGTGCACCACATTGGTGTTTCATTGAACACACACCTACTTGTTCACTAAAAAAAATGAAATTAATGAACCTCTTAAAGATGAAATCCATACCCCTGTCATCCTCAATATATCATCCTTACTTAAAAAGATTCCATATAAAAGTTGATCAAGAAAAAAAAAGGTAAGAATTCATGAAGTTCATTCTTTTTCAGTCACATAGCCAAGAAGGAAGCTTACTAGTAACATAGCAGGGAACGGTATAATAAAATCATAATAGAGAGTTGTTGTTGGGTTCAGGAATATCTTAAGTAGCATAATAACATTAACAGCTCGACTAGTACCCTACAAGGAACAACTTAATACTAGTTACACAAATATCAGCACCTAACAAGAGAAACACAAACAAGCATGGCAATACATGGTTCTATTTAGTATTTAAATATAACAATAAAGAAAACACAAGTTTAGAAAAGGAATCATAAAACTAACCAAGGTCCAAATTTTCCTTTCTTATATCAACAAATTTATCCTCCTTCTAGGTCTGTAGGTTCTAGATGGCAACCTCATTGATTGGCTCAATTAAATATAAAATTGGTGAGAAAAGAGAAGAAAAAAAACCATATTAGCTATCATGTAAGGACAATGAAACAAGATACAAGCATGTTAAATGATTTCATGAAATAACTTGTGAGGAACCATCCCAATAATTACCTAATTAATTTCTTAATTAGGCTAAATTATTTTGTTGCCCAATCCAAACTCTTAACTAGGCCAGAATTGTTCCTCATTTCCAGGATCTTTTGCTGAGATTTACTATGTAAATCTTAGCCACTTGTCTAGCGTTTAGTATTTACTTAAGAGTTAAGAAAAATATTTACATAGTTCTAATAAAACACTTAAGTTTATTAAGCTAAGATAGTGGTTTGGTGGGATTTAAAGAAAACATGAATAAAATATGTGCGGCCGCATAAGAAATCATTTTAATGCTCATGCATGCACAAATAATATATCATGTCAAACCATGGGTGAAAACTACAGTCATAGCAAGTAAATACTTCGACAACACAATATTTGAGTGTTTTGCCTATTAACCTAAGCAAGTGATGTCATGGGTTGATAAGCCTAACCCAAAATAATAATAATAATACATGCCACAGTTATGCTAAGTCAAAGTCAATACCTACTAGCTACTACCACCGTGCTACAAAATATTTATGACCTAAATAGTTGATAAGCCTACCTTTACCTAAGAAAGAAACCCAAGTGAAGAATGACCCAAGAAGCCCTTACCCAACTACCTTATTGTACAAAGCAAATAAATTTGGAGTTAGACTCTGACCATAAGTGCATGCAACATATAAAAAAGAACATGTAATGTATGCAAAACGTACCTATGAAAAACTAACAAACAAGTATCAAATAATCACTGTGGATTATTTGGCTCCTGGACGATGTTATCTGCACATTAACAATAAGGGTAAGTATATGAAATATTTAGTGAGGCATTCTAAAACAAACAATACATAACAACATCACACATAATGGACCATATGCACATATTGTCATGCATGCATAAACCTTGCCCATAAACTATATGAGCATGCCACGAGCTCTTATGGTATGGAGTATTATATAATGATCATTATATCATGCCATTTTGGGTGCATGACTCCTTATACTTCCCACACAAGCAAACAAACAAATAAATAACAAACAAACAAAATACCCATTGTTCCATTTTTTCCCTTGAGCATGCATCCTTGCATTTGCCCTTGAGCTTGCCAGCTTTCGCTAACTAAAAAAACTCCCTTATTGTATGCAGCAGGATTTAACCCAATTTGATGTGTATCCTAGTGCCCTTGGATGTATTTTGCCCTGTCTTGGGCCCTACCTATACCCCATTGGGCCGATGTGTATACTTATTTATGGCCCAAGTCATTTAGTAGGTTTGAGTGCTATTTGGACCCTAGGATTTCTACCATGGGCTCCCCCTCATGGGTCATGCCTAAAGCATAATCCAAGGCCCACATGGAAACTAAGCCCCCTAGGGCATGCCCATACGACCTCCTAGGTGCGCACAGCCACGAGCCCATAGGCGTATGGACACACGCATCCCTGGATGTGCCATCGGGAGCCCCTTAGGCACACACGGCTATGTGACCCCTTGGGCATACCCATGTGCACATTGTCACACAAACTCACCATGCTCCTAGACACCCAAAATACTCATGCACCTAGGAGCCCATGCATACACGTACAACCACATACCAAGCCCTTGAGCTTGATCACAACACCTACACACCCAAACTGAGGCACACATTTCTTGTGCTTGCCAAACTTTGAAGGTTCAGCCACACTTATCTACCAAGCACCCAATGCCTGATTCACACACCATTTTACATCTCATGTACCAAGGACGCCACCTATTGCCCAAAACTAGGAGCCAGGTTTGACCTTAGTGCCACATGAGCCCTTTTTGGCTTTATTAGTCACCCTGTGCCCTTTTTGCCCTACCATTTGTCCTAGGTTTTAAAAAGCTAAAACATGGCCAAAGCTTCCCAAAGAGAGAAGAGCTAAAACACCTTACCCTTGTGTAGATCACCACCTTGCAAGCTCAAGTTTCAAGAACCAAGAGTCCTTTCCTAGTCTCCTTGGATTCCCTTAACTACATAGTAAAATAACTACTTGACCAATCAACATTTTTTAGCCTAGGGGCAACGTTTTTTACTACACATAAAAAAACCAAAATGACCTTCTCACCTTGGTAGAAAATCTCAAACCAAAACTCCTTTTTGAAGCTCCACAGTTCTCCTCCTTCTCACCAAGTTTAACCTCAACAACCATAGATTTTTATGAGCAAAAGGTTGTTGTTTAAAGAAGAGGAAACCAAGGTCTAGTAAAATAAAGTTTTCTCATCTCAAAATAAAATAGCTCAAAACAGTAGCCACATTTTGGAAAAGAAAGAAACTAAACTCCTAAGCCCTCCTTTACAACAAACACACTTTCTCCTTGATTTCTCACTTAGAAGCTCTTTTTCTCTTATTTTTCTTTTATTATTTTGGTGAGTTTCTGTGTTTTTTAGGGTTTAGGATGTGCTAAATGGGAAGGAGAAGAAAAAAAAGTGAGCTGGAGTGTTTAGGGATGAATAAGGATGGATAATAGGTGAAAGGATTAAAATGATAGATAATTAAGGTCTTTACATAGTTAGAAGTGGTTTAGGTTTTTTAATCAAGGGAAATGGGGGCTCTTCCACGTTCTTGGAAGCTTATACCCTGCCTCAAAACCAGGTTGCCTCATTCTCTAAATTTTCCAAGAGGTGCTTAGGGTGAAAGTACCTTTTAGACCTCATAACCCTTGGTTAAAAGGAAGTTCCCTTCATAAAATACTCAAATATGTCTCCATTTACACTTAAATTCATAGATTTTCTTTCCTTCACTTCCAACCATGTATTTTCCTACCCTTGACTAAGGTTGACTCTGTTTTACCAGGTTTGACCAAGTTTGACTAACCAAAATTATCAAAATGCCCTTTTTAGCTTCACTTATAAGAAAGTCTCAATTTTGGTTAATTTAACTTAAAACTTCACCAAATTTCACCAAATGGTTTAAAATACCATTTCTCACCTTCCTAGACCCTTTTTGACCATATTTGACCTGAAAATTACCATTTTACCCTTCATTGCTTCCTTAGCAAGAAAAAGCTAATCTTTGGTCAAATTGAGTTCAAATTTCATCGAGATGTTCATTTCACCTCTAGAAGTTCAATTATATCTCTCTTGGTCACATTTTAACCTTTGACATGTCAAATTACCAAAAAATCCCTAGTTGCCCTTGTGGTCAATTTACCTTAAATTTTTAATCCTATAAACTCCAATGACTATTTGACTCATTGACTAGATTTAAACCTAGCTTACAAGTATAATTTTATCAATGATTATATAAATAAAATAAATTAATTACTTGATAAAATAAGGGTTCTCACATAACAAATACCAGAAAAGTTCCCTGTCATCAGCACAATTTTAAGCCTACATTTGAAGTTAAGACCAACTCTGTTGATTTTTGTTCTTTGCTCTAAATTTTGTGGAATTATGTTCAGTTTATAAAACTAAAGTATGGACAAGGAAGGTGTGAGTGTATCATGATATCCATTACAATATTTTGAATTCTGGTCAAGCAGAAAATGGATTCAAATTCCTAAATTATGGTATAAGTGCCATCCATTACAATATTTTGAATTCTCGACCACTAACTTCCATGTTTTACTTCTTCCTTTCGCATTTCATTAGGATATAGAGAATTCCAATCTCCTCTTAGTGTCGTTGTGCATAACACCTTTTCTATTCTATTTTCTGTTTGGCTACTCTTCCACATTTATAGCCAAATCTTAAATATGGGAATATCTAGTGTATACAGAAGACAATAACTTACCATTCTAAGCAAACTAATGACAAACGGCAATACATGGTCTCTAAAACTCAAGGTATCCTCCTCATTTAAATCAGTCTGCTAGACATCAACTCATGTGGTTAACATACACATATCTACCCCCACTCCAGCCATATAACTAAATGATGAGAAATACTGAGTTTAGAAGTATGTGCTTCCAGTCGAGCAATGCAAAGACCCCTATAAAGACAGTAGCGGGTGAAACAAGATGGACTACTAACCAATTGTGGTTTTAGACACTTGTTCATATTTTTTGAAGTCCCGTAAATTTTGTGGGATATATCAAACAACCATTAAAACAAACACAACTCGACAAGGAACAGAAATTATTACTATTAGAAAGATATAAGGAGAATCACAGTTAGAGCTCAACACTCATGTCTCTTCTCATCTAATTGAGGCCACCATTGCAATCCACACGGATATATCCATTATTTTCCACCAGCAGAGCTGTAGAATTTCAACAAAATGCTTGCAATTAAAGCCAATTATGAACAACTTTGGGGTCTGTGTTGATCGAGACAGACAATTTTCACAGGACCCATCCTTGGATGAAGTTTGTCTCACAGGCCATGTTCTTTGCCTCTGATGAACCTTCCCCTCCCTCCTACATATGGCTGATGGTATCTGTTCATACATGTACACAAAGTTGGTCACCTAATCAGGCCTCTACAAACAAAATTAATTTCTGAATTCGGTCTGGGTAGGGAGGAATGTTGTTACATACCCTATTTGGAGGACGGGCTCAGGGTTGCAATCCATAGGAGTGGGGTGAGAAGGATGGATGGTGAAGTTGCTAGGAGCAGTGGATGAGGAAGCCCAAAACCCTTGAATTGCTTTCAGACTTTGCCCCTCTGCCTCCAACTGGAATTTGATTAATCAACAAAGCCAAGCCATATATATACTGTGGTCACATCCCTTTATAGCAAGGCAGTTAAAGCTATTTGGAACTCGACATACCCAAACCCGATCTCTGTATTTTTTGCCAGTTTGTTTCTTTTTTTCTTGAGGGTCATCAATCTCCGGCACTACTGCGGGTGGACCACCTAGTCTTTTTCTTGATTGATTCCAAACAGCCGTTTGAGGTGCATCAGAGGTCACGATCTTCCTCTCACCAACCCGCCCACCTCCACCCAGTTCATCCTCGACTGGAACCGGAAAAGTAGGCGCATAATGGATCCCTGTGTTTGCCGACTAGATCAGAAAATCTGCCCACAAAAACCATTCAGAATCAAAACCTTTTAATACTTTATGAGAAGAGAACAGGATCGGATCGGATTGGGGCGAAGATGGCCGAACCCTATGTTTTTGCGAAGTTTCACGAAATGGGGAGGGATGAGATGGTCTCTGATAAAAACTGAAGCTAAAGGCGGCGATCCAAAGTTTTTTTAGCTAGCGATAGTCCGCTGTCGCTTACATACGGCTATACAGTGAATGCCAACCATCGCTACATCCGGCCAGAATTAGTGGTGACTTGACTTTACTATGACCAATTTATTTTTAAAGTGAATCTATTAAAATTTTTAAAAATAACTAACGCACTTACCAACATAAGTTGATCCAAACCTATATTATAATTTCTTCCATAATGTATATATATATTTATTTATATTTTTTATAAAAAACGTGTGAATTTTATGTAAGGTTTTTCTTTATATACAAATAATTAATATTATGGTTATTGATGAATAAATTAATATTTACAAGGCTTGGTGGAAAAAACAGTTGTCATTCAAAAAATTCCTCCACCCCTTTTTTCTTTTCTAGAAAAATAATTAAGATGAATATATTTTTTAACCTAAATTATAATCTAAATAATAATCGGCTTTTAGCGAGAGCTATGCGTCACACAACTTGGCTATGACTTAACAAAGACTAACCATCACTAATTTTTTGATTTTAAAGAGGGCAAACAATCACTAAATTTAGTGACTGCTAATGGTCGCTAAATTAATGAAGGTAAAATGTCGCTAAATTTATTTACTGCTAACCGTCGCTAAAACGACGGTAAGCTGCCACTAAATTTAGTGACGACTACTCATCACTAAGTTAGTGAGGGCAAACCTTCACTAACTATGGCTATAAGTTAGTGACGGTTAGAGTTTGCTAAATTAGTGAGGGCAAGCCGTTATTAACTCTGGCCATAAGTCAGTGACAATTGGTCTTCACTAGTCTATGACCAATTAGCGAGAGCAAGCCGTCACAACCTCTAGCTATCACTTTTAAAACTTTGTTTTTTCATTTTTATAAAAATAACTGAGATAATAAATTTTTTAATAATAAAATAAAATTTTATCCTAAATTATAATATTTCTTTTATACATACATGGATCCATCAATCCATACATCCTCATCGGAAAAGAAACCGAAAGCAATTGGAATTTATCATTATTTGTTCATTTTCTTTTATAAAAATAATTGAGATAATGAAGTTTTTAACAATAAGATAAAATTTTATCCTAAATTATAATATTTCTTTTATACACACATGGATCCATCAATCCATATATCCTCATCGGAAAAGAAACCGAAAGCAACTGGAATTTATCATTATCAAAACAGATGAAAATAAAATGGAATAAAAATTTCATCAAAAGCTAATGACAGTTAGTCGTCACTAGTCTTTGGAATATTACCAAGGGCAAGCAGTCGCTAATTTTTTAGAAGGCAGGCAGCTAATTATCACTAAATTAGCGAAGGAAAACTGTCACCAAACATTAATGACAGTCAGCCATCGCTAAACTTTCACTAGACTTTTAGGTACAAATCTCACCTGCATTACATTTATTAGAAAAAATTATCTATGTTAAAGGGGATTGAAAGTTAGCATAAAAAAATGATTAACACGCGAGAGCTCCTAAGTAGCTAATGAGGGCAACTCGTTTAATTGGCGCGTACTTTACTGATAATTGACTATAGCTACTTTATTGGCTTTTAGCGAAGGCTGTGTGTCAAAAAACTTTGCCGGGACTTAGCGAAAGCTAATCGTCGTTAATTTTTTGAATTTTAATTAGGGTAAGCCGTTACTAAATTTAGTGACGGCTAACCGTTGCCATTTTAGCGACAGATAGTCATTGCTAAACTTTCACTAGAGTTTTAGTGACTATTTGCCGTCTCTAATTAGCGAGGTTTTTTAGCCGCCGCTAATTTTACTGTCGCAAAATCACCTTTTTCTAGTAGTGCGATTCGACCTCTCTCTTCTCTCATTTGATTTGCGCCATTGGTGACGAGAAGCACCTAGGATAGGTGGCACAACTTGACGTGAGGCAAGGGCAATGGGATAGGACTGTTGGGGGGTAGTTAGTTTGGCGAAAGAAGGCATCGGCCAACAAAGGTGATGCTTTAGTGGTGGCGGTAAAAATTGGAGGAAAAAATACAAAAAAAAAAAAAGAATATTTTCTATTTCTAATCATCATTTGAATTCTCACAAAATGAAACTTTAAAAAAAATCAAAAATTTTAGTTTCGAAGGTAAAAATGGAAAGAACAACATAAATAACATACATCTTAGTTTTCATAGCCAAAGAAAATTTTCATCTAAAATAGGACGGACGAAGTAATTTTTTCAGAGGATTAAAAAAACGTGTTCTTAGTGAGTTCCAAATGTCTCATGATTTTTTTATTATGTATTTATTCCATAAATTTGCTTAGATTTAATAAAAATCTATTATCTATTATATTTTTGCAAATGGCAAGTAAAAAACCCTTTTCAAATTGAAGATCCAATTTTTTTTTATAACAAAATAGTAATTTATTGCCGTTGGAAAATCTAAGATGATATTTTCTAACGGTCTAGCTGTTGGAAATTTCTAATACATTAAGCCATTGAAAACCAGAACATTGAGAATTTCAAAAATTTCAATTTCCAACGGCCTGATTGTTGGAAATTCACACATTAGAAATTTCCAACGACCAGGCCGTTGGAAATTGAATTTTTTTATATTCATATTGATATATCTATATATGTTTATATAATGTTCATATATTTGTATATATACATACATACATACATACTGATAGCCAAACGCTATCGCCTCTATCTGGCCGAACTCCCTACCACAATGATGGCCAGAAGAAGCTGGCGCTACCCGAGAAAAGGTGCGATCAGGCACCTCGGGAGATAGCCGAAGAGCTCCGAGCCCGGCACGCCAGGAAGCCCCGAGGACACTACTCGCCCCCCAAGGTTGTGAACACATCGCCTTCGGAAAAGCGGCACCAGACATAGCGAGCCGAACATGATATCCCCGAAGGCGGAACTCCCTGAAACTGGGAACCCCCGAACTGAGGGCTTGTTTCCCGAAGAGGCTCTGTCCGAACTAAAGGACGACCTCACCAAGGGACCTCGGGAGTACGGCAGGAGCATTTATAGAAGCATTTAAGGAAGCCTCTGACACGTCCTTTCACAGACGTCATAAAGCCGCCCGAATAGGCGCTCTGACACACGGACGCCATCAGAATCACATCATGGCCCATCTCAGCACGTGGCTCAAGGCAACCTGCTACCAGCTATCTGTCTCCTATGCCCAGAAATTCAGGAACATCCGACCGAACCCGTGTCGCGATCTGAACGGGCTAGGCACCTCTATAAATACCAGGAATTAATACTTGCCAAGAGGCTGGTTGGTTGGAAAAGCACTGCTCCCACACTCTGAGAAAACTACCAGGCGAGACTCTTCAGCCCTTGGTGCTATTTCCTCTGCCTTTTCTCAGCCACCACTGACTTGGGCGTCGGAGGCTCCCCCCCCCCCCGGCCGGAAAAACACTCCGGGGGCCTCCTAACCCTTTGTTTCTGAGCTTTCAGGCACTCTCCTTTGGGCTATCCATTCCACCAGGCGTTCTTCCTCCCAGAAGTCTCTCCACCAGTCACCATGACTATAAACGATGAGGCCCCTGGCCATCATTTGGCGCCGTCTGTGGGAACCCGCTCTGAGATCGCCATTGTTGAGACTCGGCGTTCTAAGGACAAGGGGCTCCCGAAGTCCCCATCCGCGCCTGAAATACAACCGGCTGCTGAGCAAACACTCCCAGGGACTTCTGCGCCTGAGGAAGACCGCCCTCTGGTAATCACCATGAGCTTCTTGAGGGACTTTCAGCGTTCGGTCGTGTCTGAAATGACCCAGCAGATCGACCGAAGGTGGCCACAACAAGCACAGGCCCAGAGACCCCCCTCACCGACACGCCCTCGGGAGAAAAGCCCCAAGTCTACACATCGCAGTTCGGGGAGTGGAGACCCTCGCGAAGAATCATCCACAGAAGATATAGCCCTCGGGAAATGGCATGTGGGACAAATCGGGTCCAAGCGACCGAGAGTTTCACAGCGAAGCAGTTCGTCGCCTGAGGCGAGGTCCTTGTCCCCTCAGCGCCGAACTCGCCCCCCGAAGAGGCGCCGGCGATCTCCATTCCCTGAAGAAGGCCCTAGCGCTACAGTGCTGATGGAGAGGATACTAGCACGGCTGGACAGAGTGGAGAAACAAGTGGCCAGAAAACCCGTTTGGGCCAGACTCTCGGGAACATGCTGCGAAGATGACTCGCCATTTATTCAGACCGTTGTTGAGGCAGCCATGCCAAGTGACTTCAGAGTACCTCGGTTGGAGATTTATGATGGCCGTACTGATCCACAGGCCCATCTGACGAAGTACAGACGCAGCATGATAATGCACGGCGCTGACGACGCTACCATGTGCAAGTGCTTCGAAGTCACCCTCACAGGGCCAGCCACGGCGTGGTACAATTCCTTGCCTTCCGGAACCATCACTGAGTTCCAGGAGTTGTCCACGGCCTTCACACAGCAATTCATTGGGAGCAGACCTACGGCGAAGATGCCTGTGCAGATGTTCGACATAGAGCAGAGGAATGGAGAAACCATCCGAGACTATGTCGAAAGATTCAACAGCGAAGCTCTGAGCGTCCCAGACTTCAGGCCCGAAATCCGCATTCTTGCCATGACACGAGGCCTTCGGCGAGATTCACAGCTGTTCTACGAATTCTCAAAGGACCCCCCGGAGACCCTCGGAGAATTTTAGCGAAGAGCAGAACAGCACATAACCGCCGAAGAGCTAAGAATGGCTGGGCCGAAGTCTGATCACCACCGCCCCGAAGAGTCCAGTCAACAAGCTCGTCATCCTACCGAATACGTAGGACGACCTCGGAGGATGCGAGGAAGGAAACCTCAAAGTTTCACACCATTGAGCACTTCACGGACCAACATTCTCATGGCGCTGGAAAGGCAAGGGACGTAGATTCGGCGACCAAGGGCCATGACCGCCGATAATAAAAAGAATGCAAAGAAGTTCTGCCAGTTTCATCGCGACCACGGTCATGACACCGAAGACTGTTTCCAGCTGAAGAAGTACATAGAGTCGCTGATAAAACAGGGCCAACTTCGGAAATACCTGAGGATGCCATCCCCGAAAGGCAGAAAAATGGAGGAAGAAAGGGCCGAAGATGAGGACTATGACTCCGACAGGCGGAGAAATAGAAGTCCAAAAAAGCGCCCTCCACCTCCAGCAGGGGTTATCCAAACCATCACCACGGGGCTCCCATCCTCGGAAAGAAAGCGGAAAGCCAGAGAAATTGCAGTCATGGAGTATCAAAGTCCACCAAAAAAGCTGGCTCGCAAAGATGGCTCCACCGTCGTCTTCCCCCATGACGATCCGCTGCTGATTATGGCGAGAATAGGGAACTGGGACGTCAAAAGAGTGTTGCTTGATGATGGCTCAAATGCTGACGTCCTATTCTCGCACCTGCTGCCGAGCTTGGGCATCTCCAGCAGCGAACTGAAGCCTGTCACCTCGCCCACTTTCGGGGTTGGACCATCTGAACTCCCCGTCCTCGGATGGATCGACCTCCCGCTGATGATGAAAGGGACTTCGGTGAACGGAGCAGCTGAGTTGTACGCCTCCACAATGGCGAGATTCATCGTCATGAACGTCCCGTCCTCGTACAACGCCATCCTTGGAAGGCAGACAATGGGGAACCTGCATATTCGCCCTGATGTGAAGTACTTGACTGTCACATTCGCCACCAAGGATGGAGATGCAGAGGTGTTCATAGACCAAGCCGAGGTAAAAAAGGTGTTTGTGAAAGCGCGAAAAGCTCCGGCAAGCAACCTCGCGCAAACGATGGAGGCAAGGGCACCAGAAAAAGGCAAAGAAGAAGATCTCGCCAAAACAGAAATGGAAGCAATAGAGCTTGTCCCAGGTCAATCTACCCGAATAGGGAAGAGCTTGGCCGAAGGTGACAAGGAAAATCTTGTATCCTTTCTGCTGGAAAATAAAGATCTGTTTGCCTACTCGCCAAAAGATATGCCGAGGGTGAACCCTGGCATAATACAGCATAGTCTCAAAGTAAGTCCGGAAGCAAGGCCTGTCCGGCAAAAGAAACGAAGCATCTTAGCCCACAAAAGCAACTTTGTCAAAACCGAAGTCCAGCGTCTCCTAGATGCTGAAGTTATCAAGGAGGTCAAGTACCCCGAGTGGTTAAGCAACGTGGTCATCGCCACAAAAGAAGGTAGCAGCAAACTCCGGATGTGCATCGACTTCAGAAACTTGAACGATGCTTGCTCGAAAGACTCATACCCTCTGCCGCCAATAGATCAACTGGTAGATTCAACTGCTGAATATGGGCTCCTAAGTTTCCTAGACGCCTTCAGTGGCTACCATCAGATAAGGATGGACCCCGAAGATGAAGAGAAGACTGCCTTCATCACCGAGGGAGGAACATACTGCTATATCAGGATGCCATTCGGGCTAAAAAATGCAGGAGCCACCTACCAGAGGTTGATGAACAAGGTCTTCAAAGACCAAATGGGGAGAAACATGGAGGTGTATGTTGATGATATGATAGTCAAGAGCAAGCTGCCTGGCTACCACGTTGCAGATTTAGAGGAAACCTTCCAAAAGCTCAGAGCCTTCGGGATCCGCCTTAATCCTGAGAAGTGCATCTTCGGGGTGACCTCGGGAAAATTCCTTGGGTACATGGTATCCGAAAGAGGCATCGACGCTAACCCCGAGAAGATTAAGGCTCTGCTTGAGTTCCGAACTCCTGCCACAGTCAAAGATGTGCAGAGACTCACCGGAAGAATAACCTCTCTGAGCAGGTTTATTTCCAGGTACGGAGATAGGTGTAGACCTTTCTTCAAAGTCCTCATAAAGGCAACAAAAATGGAAGGCGACCTCAGAAGAGATGATCATCCTTGGGATGAAGATTGCCAAAAGGCCTGGGAAGAACTCAAAGTCTACCTGGCCAGCCTGCCGACTCTGCGACAACCTCGGGAGGGAAAGCCCCTCGTACTGTACCTCACCGTCACAGAAAAAGCTGTGAGCTCGGTCCTCGTAAAAGAAGAAGGGTCAAAGCAATGGCCGGTCTACTATGTCAGCAAGTCCCTGCATGGCACCAAAGTCAGGTACCCTTTGCTTCAAAAAGCTATATATGCCTTGGTGCTTGCAGGGAGAAGGCTGCGACCATACTTTCAGGCTCACCCCATCATCGTCCGAAGTAGTCTGCCGCTACGGGATGTCATGAAAAGAGTTGATCATTCGGGAAGGCTCTCCAAGTGGTGCATAGAGCTGGGCAAACACGAAATCACGTATGAGCCTCGGAAGGCCATAAAAGCTCAAGCACTGGCAGATTTTATCGCCGAAATACCCACCACTGAGGAGAGCCACTCGGATTCAAAAGAGGGTGAGCCAGAATGGACCTTGCATGTAGACGGAGCCTCGGGGTCCGAACACCAGGGAGCTGGAGTAATTATCAGGGGCCCCGAAGGCCTGGAGGTAAAGAAGGCTATCAAGTTCAGCTTCAACGTCACCAACAATGTAGCTGAGTATGAAGCCCTCATAGCGGGATTGCGCTTGGCCAGAAAGATTGGTGTGAGAAACTTAAAGGCTCACAACGATTCCCAGCTGGTAGTTCGGCAGACGGCAGGAGATTATGGGGCGAATGACCCAATCTTGGCAAAATATCATGAGCTAGTAGCAAAGCTCATCCAAGAGTTTGACGCCGTACGGATCGAAAATGTACCTCGGCGGAATAACACTGAGGCAGATTACTTGGCGAAATCGAAAACATACACCGAGGTGCTAGACCATCCGAGCATCTCAGTGCTGAGCATGACGACCTCGGGAACAGGGTGGAAAGACCCAATAAAAAGATACCTCGCAGAGAATTTGCTCCCCGAAGACCCCGGCGATGCTGTAAGACTGCGAAGACGCTCCGGAAGATTCTTCCTGATTGGCGAAGAGTTATATCGGCAGGGATATGCGAATCCGCTGCAAAGATGTGTGGATGAAAAGGATACTGAAATGGTCCTTGAAGAAGTTCACGAAGGCATGTGTGGTTCACACATTGGAACTGATGCCCTGGCAGCAGTGATACTCCGCCAGGGATACTTCTGGCCTACCCTGAGAAAGGACGCAAGACAGTTCGTCCGGAAATGTGGTAGCTGCCAGAGACACGCGAAAATCCAGAGGACACCCTCGGAAATGGTAACTTCGGCAGACTATCCTTGGCCCTTCGCAGTCTGGGGTGTAGACCTTATTGGGCCACTCCCCACAGCACCCGGAGGCGTGAAATTCTGCGTGGTAGCAGTGGACTATTTCTCAAAATGGGTGGAGGCAGAACCACTAGCAACTATCTCGGCAAAAGAAGTGCAGAAATTCCTATGGAAGAACATCGTATGCAGATTTGGCATACCGAGGGTACTAGTAGCTGATAATGGATCCCAGTTCACAGACAAAGGTTTCCAAGAATTCATCAGCGACCTCGGAATAAAGATGCACTTCGCCCCAGTAGCTCACCCCCAAAGCAACGGGCAGGTGGAAGTATCGAACAGGACCATAAAAGATGGCCTGAAAAAGAGACTAGGGGAAGCCAAGGGGAAATGGACAGGAGAACTCCAAAGTGTATTATGGAGCTACCGAACAACGCCCCGAAGAGCCACCAGGGAGACTCCTTTCTCACTCCTCTTCGGAACAGAGGCCGTTATCCCAATAGAGGTAGTTCAACCTTCAGTACGGGTGCAAGTATTTGATGAAGGTGGTAATGACCTCGGCCTGAGAACCAATCTCGATCTTGTGGCCGAACACAGAGAAATAGCCGAGCTGAGAAGAAAAGCTTTTCAGCAAAGAGTAGCCGCGGTTGTAAACTTACGGGCCAGGCCAAAAGAAATCAAGAAGGGATACCTCGTTCTCCGAAAGGCCGACTTCGCACCCCGAAGGCAATCCCATGGTGTACTTCGCGCAAACTGGGAAGGACCCTATCTGGTTCTTGCCAAAGTACGAAAAGGCGTGTTCAAGCTTGGCGACGCCGAAGGCGTAGAATTGAAGAACACTTGGCACTCAGACGCCTTGAAAAAATTCTACGCTTAAGGTTGAGCGGAGGAGTTATGTTGCACAGAATGGCCTTGAGAAAAATTCTTAAGTGTACAGAAATTGTGCAAAACAGAATTCCGCAAAGATGCTCGCCATGATAAAGCGTATATATGACTTTCCGAAGTCCCTTGAGCCATCACGCTCGGGAAAGATGGAAAACAAAAATCTCGCAGAAGTATTCGCCATAGCCAGCGCAGAAATAATTTTCCGAACTCCCTTGAGCGAACATGCTCGGGAAAATGGGAAGTGAAAAATCTCGCGAAAGGTTTTCCGAAGTCCCTTGAGCAAACATGCTCGGGACAACTGGAAAAACAAAGAATTTGACTGAAGGTTTTCCGAAGTCCCTTGAGCAATCATGTTCGGGGTAAATTGGAAATGCAAAAGCTTGCAAAAAGACTTAGTCAAATTTTTTCAGGCCTTCCAGAAAGTCTTTCGAGCAAGCGCACTCGGGACAAAGGAAGGTAAAAAAGTTTCTTTAATCACAGGTTTTCCGAAGTCTCTTGAGCAAACGTGTTCGGGACAATGGAAATGAAGAAACTTGCAAGAAAAGACTTAGCCAAAAAATCTTCATTAAGAGCAAAGCTGCTTTACAGTAAAGAACTGCCCGAAGAAGGATTACAAAATAGAAGGGAAGGAAAAGGGGCCCTAAA
Organism: Aquilaria yunnanensis; assembly: GCA_039654915.1. NCBI lineage: Eukaryota > Viridiplantae > Streptophyta > Magnoliopsida > Malvales > Thymelaeaceae > Aquilaria > Aquilaria yunnanensis. The sequence goes on from CM077600.1 coordinate 21,170,736, forward strand.
ATACCCTAAGGGTTCACGGCGTCCCAAGAGCCACTCGTTTGCCCGCCCTTTTCCACCACCTTCGGCGCTGGAATTGAAGGAGGAAGTTTCAGATGTTCGACCTTGGACCATTTCCACCGAGGTCCCCCAGGAATGTTTAGACCCTCTAGAAAAGAGAGGTCCAGATCTGGGAACCTCTGGAGAACCTGGTGCCGAGCAAGGCAGAAGCCGTCCTGGAACGCGACCTTGCTCATCTGATCAGACTTGTTCTTCTCAAGCTCGAGGTCGTCAAGCTCGTCCTTCAGATCCGCGACCTCCTCCTCCAGCGCCTTTATCTGCTCCACCCCCTTCGGCTCCTTCTTCAACGACTCGACCTCGGCCCGGAGAGCGTTATTCTCACTCGTCAACGACACTATACGGCTGTCAGAACCAGCCTTGTGCTGGAGAAGATCTTCGTTGGCGACGAGCATCCCCTTTATTTGGTCACCGAGGTCAGCGATCTTCCTGGAGGAGTCCTTTTGAAGTTCTTCTTTTTCCTTCCGGAACTCCTCCCGAAGGGCAGCTACTTCTTTCTCAGCAGCCTCTTTCAGCTGCTGGTTTTTGGTGACCGACTCCGCGAGTGCGGTCCTCGTCTCATTCATGGTTTGAGTGGCCGAAGTTCGAAAAGCAACCTCCCTGGCCACCCGAACTCGGAGGAAGGCGGTGTACCCCATCAGCTACAAAAAGATTAAACGCAAGGTCAGTAAGAGCCAAACACTTAGGAAAAAATTGAAGGGAATGAGCTGTGAAGGATATACCTGAGCAGCATGCTCGGTGATCTTTGCGGCGAGGGTGTTATCCCCCGGATGGGCCGCCGCTATAGCCTTGAAGGAAGCCTCGGTGAGCACCCCCTTCGAAATTTCCTTAGCCATTTGAGGAACGTCCTCGGAGTACATATTCATGTCCTCCGTGAATGTCCAAAAAGGCTCCTTGGGTATCTTCCCTTGCGGGATTTTGGCATCCCGAAGAGCTCGTTTCCGAGCATGATCGGCCACCCAGCCAGGGGTAGTCAACTCCCCTGCAGGATAAGAATGAGAAGGAGATTAAAGACAAAGAAGCCAATCCAGAAAAAACAAGGGAAGTACACATTGTCTGGAAACAAACCTGGCGGAACCTCGACAACATCGTCCTCGGAGTCCTCGGCCTCCTCGGCCGAAATGCCCTTGCCCTTCCGCTTGCGCCGCTCCTCGGCAGAAGGTACTTCTACCACTACATCAAGGAGGGCCTGTGACGCGGTAGGACTCTAAGGAGGGACGTCGGTTGAAGGGACCTCGGAAGCAGCAGCCTCAGACTCCAGAATCTCGGCTGCCCCAGGCTCCTCGGCAGTCTCCTCGGGATTTTCCTCTAGAGGAGCCTGGGCAGCTCTCTTTGCCCGTTTCCTCGAAGGTCCCGCGCCAGTAGACTTCCGCCTTCGGGAAGACGCCTTGTTCGTCTGATCGTCCTTCTCCACCTGGCCGGTGAAAAGGGACTTGTAATAGGCGGCAGTCGCGTCGCCCATCTCTGAAAAAGAGAGAAACATCAGCGTAAGTCCGAGGAAAAAAACAGTAAAGGAATAGAAGATAACTCACTTTCGGCAAGCGCTTCGAAAGAAATTTCCTCCTTAAGAAGCTTGACCAACCAGGAATCCTTCCCGGCAATTGCAGGAGCTGGCATCTCGAGGTCAGTCTCGTGCTCCTTTACCACCTTTAGCTTCCGAAGGACCTCTTCGGTCATCAACTTCCAGTTGATTGGAAAAGGGTAAAGGGCGCGCGGAACGACCTCGGGATCCCAGTCAAAGACTGCCCGAATGCGGGCGTCGAAATCCGCGAACAAGGGAGCTAACTCTAGGGTCAGCAGCATCCTCGGATCAGCAACGTCCACATCCAGTGTTCCCTGAGCCCATTTGGTCGGAACGTATGACCAGGCCTCGTCCATCTTCATGAAGAAAAACTTCTGTTGCCACCCCCGCCAGCTATCTTTAGTGGCGAAGGTGAACATGAATTTCTTGCTCCCAGATCCCCGAGGTAGCATGAAATAGAAGCCACCCTTCGGGACCACAGAGAGCTTGTAATACTGCATAAAGATTCTGAAATTGGGTTCTATCCCGAAGACGCCATACATGTAGAGGTAGGCGTTAAAATAGCAGAACGAGTTCGGGGGAAGCTGGTTCACAGCAATGCCATGAAATTTGCAGAACTCGCACACCATCTTCGAGGGAGGATACCGAAGACCGGCCTTCAGCTGGGCTCGGAAAACGGTAACCTCCTTACTGTGGTTTGAAAAAGCATAATGGCTAGAACGAGGCAGCCTAGTAATGGCGTAAGAGGGAAGAAAGAATTTTTTCTTCCACCTCTCTAACTTTTCAGGGGTGGTGCAACAAGGATGGGCTAAAAGAGGCTGCCAGCTCTCAGGAATGGGCATTTTTGACATTAAAACGAGTTTGAAAATGGAAGAAAACAGTTTCTAGAGAAAAACTCAAAAGAACACAGGGATCAAAGCGCTCTGAAAAACAAAAACCCATCGAAAGATTTGCCAAAATCTGAGGACGCCGTCGTGAAAGCTGGCAGGAAAAAAGCTCTGATTAAAGTAGCTCCGCCACAGAAAGCAAGAAAGTGCAAGAACAGGGGCAAAGCAGAGAGAAGAGCAGAAGAGAAAGCAAAAGGAACTTATGATGGAGTGGGCTATTTATAAGCCAGAGGTGGGTAACCGAAACATCGTCATAAGTACCCTTTGGAGGCGAACCGTCGCCGTAACTGCTCTCTGCACCTGAAAAGGCGCGCCCTCTGTAACCGACGCGACTCTCCTCCAATGGCAAAGCGCCACGTGTCAACCGCTGCGCGAAAATGGGGGACACGTCCTCCAAACATCCCTTGAAAGCTGGGACACGTCTTCTGACATCCCTGGAAAACTGGGACGAAACTGGGACGTGCCGCTCAGACTGACACGCTTGTCCAAAACAGACCTGCAGAAACAAAGAGCAGGCCACCTCGAGGACGCCAAGAAACAGGCTATGGCCGAACAGCCCATGACCTTCGGGCAAGAGGTGTATCTTCGGCACAGGCTCCACCTCGAAGACACCGAAGAACAGGCCAAGGCCGAAGAGCCCATGATCTTCGGGCAAAAGGCGCATCCTCGGAACAGGTTAAGCTTCCAAAGAAACTCCCATACACAACCTCGGAAAGAGATGCAAAACCGAAGTCTTCACTTCGGCTTTCCAAATGGGGGCATGTGATAGCCAAACGCTATCGCCTCTATCTGGCCGAACTCCCTGCCACAATGATGGCCAGAAGAAGCTGGCGCTACCCGAGAAAAGGTGCGATCAGGCACCTCGGGAGATAGCCGAAGAGCTCCGAGCCCGGCACGCCAGGAAACCCCGAGGACACTACTCGCCCCCCAAGGTTGTGAACAGATCGCCTTCGGAAAAGCGGCACCAGACATAGCGAGCCGAACATGATATCCCCGAAGGCGGAACTCCCTGAAACTGGGAACCCCCGAACTGAGGGCTTGTTTCCCGAAGAGGCTCTGTCCGAACTAAAGGACGACCTCACCCAGGGACCTCGGGAGTACGGTAGGAGCATTTATGGAAGCATTTAAGGAAGCCTCTGACACGTCCTTTCACAGACGTCATAAAGCCGCCCGAATAGGCGCTCTGACACACGGACGCCATCAGAATCACATCATGGCCCATCTCAGCACGTGGCTCAAGGCAACCTGCTACCAGCTATCTGTCCCCTATGCCCATAAATTCAGGAACATCCGACCGAACCCGTGTCGCGATCTGAACGGGCTAGGCACCTCTATAAATACCAGGAATTAATACTTGCCAAGAGGCTGGTTGGTTGGAAAAGCACTGCTCCCACACTCTGAGAAAACTACCAGGCGAGACTCTTCAGCCCTTGGTGCTATTTCCTCTGCCTTTTCTCAGCCACTACTGACTTGGGCGTCGGAGGCTCCCCCCCCCCGGAAAAACACTCCGGGGGCCTCCTAATCCTTTGTTTCTAAGCTTTCAGGCACTCTCCTTTGGGCTATCCATTCCACCAGGCATTCTTCCTCCCAGAAGTCTCTCCACCAGTCACCATGACTATAAACGATGAGGCCTCTGGCCATCACATACATACATACATACATACATACATACATACATATATATATATATATATATATATATATATATATATATATATATATATATCAGAAATACATCATATTTATATATATTTATATAACATATATATGTATATATTTTTGTAACATGTACGTATGTATATCATATATAAAATATTTATCATATTATTTTACAATTTTGAAAAGTAAAGTAGTATTTTAAAAATATTTTGTTATAAACAACAACAATAATATGCCATAATAATTAGATATTTATATTATATATATCATATATTTATATACCATATATATAATATATCATAAACATATATATTTATATATCTGATATTTATACATCATATAGATATATATATCATGTATATGTACAAATATATACTATTATATATACACATAATATATATAACCAAGCCCATACAAAATTATCCATTGGCCAACCTAGCCCTAACCACAGCCGAATATGTATCTCTCATACATCATAAGCTTCCCACAGCCGTCGCCTCTCTCATCCTCTCTGTCTCTCTTTCTTCTCGAAACCTGAGAATGTCCACCATAGTGGACGTACACCACTAACGGACAAATTAACGCTATTAATGTCCAATAATAGATAAATAGTGTCTAAATTTGGGTTACGAGTGTCTATATCTGGTGTTTTAGTATCTGCCTCTAGTATATAAATGTCTGTAAGTTGTTTTCGTAGTGTTGAGGATAAAATACTTTGATTATTCAAATTTTACCTTTAATTCGGAGTATAATAATGTTATTTTAAAGGATATTTAATTAAAAAATTATATCATAATTTTATCTTTAATTCTATTAAATGAATGTCTGCAAGTTGTTTGAGTATGATGTCCCATGTGTTGGATTGAAGTATCAAAATGTCTGATAATGATGGTCGAATGTCTAGTATGATGGGTTAAGTGTCTAAATCTGATGAGGAAATGTACAATTTATATGATTGTGGTGTCTAAATGTTTAATTATAACGCTTTACATGTTTTCTTCATTCTATATAAAACTAAATACTACATAGATATAATTGGATACTAAAAAAAAAGGCAAACATATTTAAGGGAAAACAAAAATTTTATATTTTTATGCAAACAAGTTATGTACTGGTATCTAATATAATCTATAGGAGTGTCTAATTTTACTTATAGTGATATCCAATATCACATATTATGGTGTCTAATTTCTAATAAAAAATAAAAATGTAGATACCATTTTTTTCTTTTACATTATCTCATTCTATGTGTTGGTTAGAATATTAATATTTTAGTGTGAAAATATGAAAATTTGTAACTAATTTGGATCCAACAATAAAAATAATAAAAGAGATTTATAAAATAAGAAAATTATTTGATGTTAAAAATAAAAAATGGCAATTGATTTAATTCTGTAAAATATGAAAGAACACTATCAAGAATAATTTTTTTAATAAAAATATACTTAGAAAAAGAAATATAATTATTTTTAATTAAATATGAAATTTAAAAAAAAAATTGATTTAGAAAAAAAAAAAAAAAGGAGGGAGTAAACGGACGTTTGCGTTCCGTCCCTAGCGTACGTCCACCAGGGCGGACGCGAGAATTGCCTCTTTCTTCTAGCATCTCGTTGCATTCCTCTACTCCCTCATCCACCCTCATCCGACGCCGTTCATCCCTCCCCTAGCTCATCCGCCGGTCGTCCGCCGTTTGAATCCCTCTCCTCCCTTATCCTCGCTCATTAGCCGTCCGAATCGCTCTCCGTCTGAGTCGCTGTCCGCCGTTCGAACTGCCTCCTTCTTCCAAATCCTTATCCTCACTCTCTGCCGCTCGAATCATTCTCCTCCGTCTCCGCCATCCGAATCACTCTCCTCCCTCTCCGCCGTCCGAATCACCTCTTCGCCGTTTGCATCCTCGGCGTCTCCTCCTTGCTCTTGGCCTCCTCGGCCTCGCCTCCTTGCTGTTCGATATGAGATCTAGTTTTTTACTGTAGAGCCGGTTGGGTAATGGTGGGATCTTCTAAATTTGGTAGTGGATTTGTATATCTGGTGTTTGATTATGATCCGTTCTGTTTATTTTGTTTGAATCTTGTAATTTTTTTTTTAATATTATGATTTTCATGATTTTGTTATATTTTTTATTTAATCTGTTAATTTGTTTGAATCTTATGGATTTTGTGATTTTGTTATATGTTTTTTAATCTTGTAATTTTCTTGAATGTTATGGATTTTGTAATTTTGTTAATCTTTTGTGATTTTTTAATCTTGTGAATTTTCTGGTTTTTATAATGTTTTTTTTAAATCGGGGTGTGTCATGTGTGTGTGTGTGTATATAATTTTAGTAATATATATTTTTAATGAATTTAAGTAGATAATTTTTTATAATATAAAATATAACTTATGATTTCAGTAAATAAAAAATATAATTTTAGTAGTATATAAAATATTTTATCAGTGTTTTCTTTACTAAATTTTAGTTAACTAGTTTACATATCCGGCGATACTATAAGATTTTAAATTGTATTCCGTTCGAAGAAATAATAAATATTTAAATGTTAATTAAAATATTATTATAAAAATATACAATCAAATTAACAATTTAAAAATATTAAATTATTCTAATATGGTATTGAGTATCACCAATAAATAATTTATTTGTTCGTGTCATTTTAAGTTTAGATAACAACGATTCAAGTGAATTATCATCATCTTCGTCAAACCTTACTTTTGTTTATTCCGAACTCCAAAATGAACAATTTTTCTCCAAACATCATACACAAAAAATGTTACCATGAGATTAAAAAAGATCAAACTGAAAATCATATATTAAGGGAACAATTTTAAGGTAATCATCAATTTAGATTCTAGAGAAATTGACTATATCCTCATGTCTCTTGGCACCATTAAACCTTGTTGAAATTTTCAAAGAATGACATCTACAATATACAATGAATTTGTAAAAAAAAAAAGATAGTAAAAATATAACATACTTTCAAATACAAGATCAAAAATGGAAAAATGGAAACTGAGATACACACACATATCCCATTTTTTTCACATAGATTAGTAAACCAAACAAAAAGTTTAGAGTGAGCACATCTTTTTGAAAAAATCTAGACCTGTAAAAGAAAATTAAAAATTGAATCACAATAAAATTATAAACATAATCCCGACCAAAAAAAAAATAATTGTATTTGGTGACATTTGAAAAATAAATCCTTAATATATTTTCACAACTCACATACTTTCTCTCTTTGAAAATTTTGTAGACTTCATTCTTCTGGATATAAATTAAGCATATAAGAATCCATAGAATATACTCCCTCTGTCCCAATTTATTTGAAACATATTCCTTTTTTAGATGTTTTAAAAGATTAAAACGTTTCCTCTTTTTGAAAAAGTTTAAACAATTAAATAATCCTTTTACACAAAACCCAATAAAGACTCTTTTTTTAATATCCACTTAATCTCTCACTGTACAAAACCCAAAAAAGAATCTTTTCTTTTTTAATCATTATTTAAACTTTTACTACATAAAAAATTAATACAAATTACATACACCTTAATCTCCGTACCCAGAAAAATGTTTCAACTAAAATGAGACAGAGGTAGTATATGTTTTAGAAAATTTTAAGGTAACCCTTTTTCAAATGTTTTTAGTTTGATAACTAAAAGCTTTTGAAATTTTCAATAAAGTCCCGAAAAATTACTTGGCCCATGAACTCTTAATAATATATATAAGATCACAAAAATTTTATAAATCAGAAAATATGGCATAAAAGTTTGAAAAATGACATTTTAGTAATTGTGCTGAGAGTTTAAAGAAAGTGAAAAAAATTTCATAGTTAAACATAAATTTTTATTCTTATGAAAAAAAATGAAAAATTACCCCTCTCATCCTTTACGAGATGTGGACAATTATGGGAAGGGAAAAACTTCTTTTCTTTTTTTTAATAGATCCTTACTTTTTTTATATTCTTAAAATTATTGAACCAAACGTCTCATTAAATGGAAATTATCATATGCAAGTACCACAAGAAAAGAAATACAAACCTTGCCATTTGCCATAACTATAATGGATCATTGTTTCGATATCTCCAACAGCTATGTTTGTCCCCATAGTTTTAACCTAATTGTTAAAGTACTAGAGACATCACATAAAGATGTCCAATGTTTAACTTGACCTCCTTATTTTCTTATAAAAAAAAATATCACATAAAATTAGAACGGTTATTCTCTGGCTCTTGAAAAAACTAGCATTCTCCTCCCTCAACTCAGAATACTAATACTTATTCTCTTGTATATTTGTAAGTATGCTTTTGAGTTAAAAAAAAAAAAACACAGCTGTATTTGGTTTGATAATACCAGTATAGTATTCCTTTAAACAAAAAAAACTTATCAACTTTATAATAGTCATTGTTACAAGAGGATAATTAAGGGGCATATTAAAACTCTAAAACAAATAATTCATAAAAAATTTTAAAAAAATTCTGCCTCTCTAAAAAATCAATTATTGATAACAAAATTTTCAAATAAAAAATTGATGTATGCTAGACGATAATGCTAGTACATGGTAAGTTGAAGAAAATGATGAGATTGGTAGAAAATCAATTACGAATTTAATCCATAAGTTAAGGTGATTGATTGTGTCTAGTTTATGAAGGAAGCTTATTTTAGGCATTTCTTAGTGTTATTCTATTTAATGCAAAAAACCATAGAAATGCCCATTTACGAAAGTCAGCTAATTATTTTAAGGTACGAAATGTTACGTGCACTTGGTTTTGGTCAATCAATTCCTTATAATTTTACAGGTTTTGAATTACCTCATCAATGGTAATTATAGTTTCAGAATACCATTAGATACGAATTATGCACCACCCACAGGGAAAATAATAAAAGACAAGCACAAATATTTTGGTAATTGTTATTGTACAAAATGCCCTTATAAAAAATTTATTATATATATTTATTAATACATTTGATTCGGGTACTTTGATTTCCAAGTTGGATAATCTTATCTCACCCTCTTCGTCCTACTTAAAGCGCTCTCATGATGGTGCTCATTTCCTTGGTTCATCTTGTGTCATATATTTTTTGTATGGGGTAAATTCCATTCATCACCCCTAACCTTATCACGTTGTCTTAAACGGATCCCTAGCCTTTATTTTATCCCCTTAAAGTCCTTAATCTCCTTATTTCTGTCTCAATCATAGTCTTTCTGTCATTTTTATGATTAATTTTAACAAAATTTTTGTGAGAAATGCTAACATTGGTCTTACATTTTTTTATTTCCACTCAAATAACCCTTAAGCTAATAAATTTATCACTACAACCATCATCTCACACGTACCCGAATAAAAGACTAGAGTCCTCCTCTCACCAATCTTGTCCCTGGTTCTTCTCGCCCAGATAGGCCGAGTCTTTCCCGTTGGCTTCCAAAACCCGCCCTTCACCGTTCTTGTAAACCGGCATCCAATAAAAATACCAAGAATCAACATCCTCATGATCAACACTTGTTCCATTGCTCAAAAAGGCTAAAGCCCCAAGAAAAAGAAAAACAAGAAATCAAAGAAAATACTAAAACACTATTTTCTTAGAGAATTCGCCGAATGATGATTACCAGACAATGTCGATGGATCCCACTTGCTCAGGTCGGCGACCTCGGCTATTTCTCGGTCGTGAGGTTTGAGTCCGAGCAACTTGTTCTTCAGGTGGTTGATGAGCTGTTCGTCGTTTGGGTGGAAGCAGAAGCCTGGAGTTGGGCAGTTGATACAGTCGCAAATAGCACCCATTGTCGTCCGGTTGCCGGTAGCGAGAAATCAATCGGAGCTTGAGGAAGGAAGCACCCATGGTGAGGGAGGAAGAAAGGGGGAGACACATACCCAAATAAAAGACCAGAGTCCTTCTTTCACCAATCTTCTCTCTGGTTCTTCTCGCACAGATCGGCCGGACCTTTCCCGTTGACTTCCAAAACCCACCCTTCGCCGTTCTTCTTGTAAACCAGCATCCAATAAAAATACCAGGAATCAACATCCTCATGATCAACACTTGTTCCATTGCTCACAAAGGCTAAAGCCCCAAGAAAAAGAAAAACAAGAAATTAAAGAAAATACTAAAACACTATTTTCTTAGAGAATTCGTTGAATGATGATTACCAGACAATGCCGGTTGATCCTACTTGCTCAGGTCGGCGACCTCGGCTATTTCTCGGCTGCGAGGTTCGAGTCCAAGCAACTTGTTCTTCAGGTGGTTGATGAGTTGTTCGTCGTTTGGGTGGAAGCACAAGCCCGGAGTTGTGCAGTTGATACAGTCGCAAATAGCACCCATTGTCGTCCGGCCATCGGTAGCGAGAAATCAATCGGAGCTTGAGGGAGGAAGCACCCATGGTGAGGGAGGAAGAAAGGGGGAGACACGTTCCCAAATAAATGACCAAAGTCCTTCTTTCACCAATCTTCTCTCTAGTTCTTCTCACCTAGACTGGCCGGACCTTTCCCGTTGGCTTCCAAAACCCTCCCTTTTCCATTCATCTTGTAAACCGGCATCCAATAAAAATACCAGAAATCAACATCCTCATGATAAACACTTGTTCACTACTAAAAAATCCGTCTTTTCCAACTGTTTTATTACCAACGTGTAGAACCGTTGGTAAAAATCTTCCAACGTGCACGCGTTGGTGCTTGTTTTTTTTTTCTTACCAACGGCTTAGCCGTTGGTAGTTAGCAACAGTTGTGACCGTTAGAATTGGGTTCCTACTGTCACGCGTTGGAAAATATATACAATAATTAGGAAAATGCATGTGTAATCTTTCCAACGGCTTAAGCCGTTGGAAAAAAAAAAGGTCCTGTACATTTACCAACGGCTTCAACCGTTGGAAGCTGATTAATGGAACGGTGCGTTTCGGCCTAAGGTTTCCAACGGCTAAGGCCGCTGGAAAATATGTTTTTAAATTCCTCCCCCCCCAAGCGCAGGTCGTCTTCCTCGTCGCGACAGATTCGCGTCTCTCTCTCCCCTGTAAACGACCTCTTCGCACAGCACACACATTCATGTGGCGTCGTCGATTTGGGCCCGAAACAGCTTCTTCGAGGTCGGAAATGCGTGGATCTGCTGTCGTTTACCACGATCTGAAGGTTAGTTAACTTTTTTTTCGAGAATTTTTCAATATTTTTTTAGGTATTTCTCCCTATTTGAGCTTCTTGGTTGATAATGGGTTGAAGATTTTGGTTTTTATTGCAGGATTGAAGTTATTTGGAGGTGTTTGAAGGAAGTTAACATTTTGATTTGAGGTAACCACGTTTATTTCTAGTTTTTTCAATTTTTCCCCAATAAATACGCATTTTCGGATTATATAGTGTTAATTTGGTTTGAAATATGTGCAATATTTGTTATTTTGTGTTGTATTTGGTTGGAGATTTGGTTTTTAGGTTACCCATTACAATTGCAAATTTATGTGCATTTTCTTACAATTTTTTGTTTATTTTCGAGATTAATTAGAAATTATAAAATTATTAGTTTTAAGTGATTTGTTTAGGTAGTATATTTACATTTTGCAATGACAAAATATTGTAGAATATGTATATTTTTGTCATATGGTGAAAAATAATTTTTAAAATAAAATGAGATTACCTAAAATATATTTTAAAAAAATGATACTTCTATATTTGAACTAATTGAAAAATGAATAAAATGTTAAACAAGTAAATATTAATATTAATCACAAGCATTAACTATTGGTTTATAAATATAAAAATCCATTATAGATATAGAAATTATTAGTAAATTTACAAAGATATAAATTATTTAGAAATATAAAATTTATTAGAAATATATTATATATTTAGAGAAAATGGATTGGATGTGGTATGAAATAAATATTGTTGGTGATTTACACAATTTACAGATCTTATTGTGTAATCATGACATTTGGCCCACTTGCATAGTATTGAACTGGAATGATGTGTCTACTCCAGGGGCAAAGTGTAGGTTTCTAAAATAGAGGAATAAATGTAGATTAGGTTAAACATAATGTGGTTTTTGCAACTTTCCCCTAGATTGTTTGTAAAAAATGCAAGTGGGCATAGCAACCTATGAATAACTCTCTTGTTCTTTTCATGCCTTCGTTAAAATGTTTCGCTTTGGCAATTCCCACAGGGCAGAGGCAGACTAAGAAAGGAAAGGAAGAGAATATTAGCAAACCCGACGGCAGTAAGGTTAGGGTGTTCAACCTATTTCGCCATAAAATTGCAAGGGGGTTTATGTACTTACATCCAATTCTTTTTAATTTAAATTAATTAACTTTAAAATGATGTATTTTTATTTTTATATTTTTTTACTCAAAATTAATTTTAATTAAAAGTCCATATTATATAGTTGAAATAATCTATTGAAGATATAATTTTTGTAATCTTACTAAATTTTTATGAACTTTTTTAAATTTAAGGAATTAAAAAAGAAAAATTTATAAATATTTAACAATATCATAAAAATTTGCTTTTAAATAGATTATTGTATCTATATAATATTAACTTTCAAATAAAATTAATTTCATATAAAAACTATAAAAATAAAAATAAATTAGCTAAAAAAATATAAAAATAAAAATAAGTTAGTTCACTTAAATTAAAATGAATTATATAGAACATCCATTTCTGACTTTTTAAATCTTTAATTAGAAGGAAAAGCAACTCTAGATATGGAAATTTAGTTTGTGTTGTATTTGGTTGGAGATTTAGTTTTTAGGTTACCCATTACAATTGCAAATTTATGTGCATTTTCTTACAATTTTTTGTTTATTTTTGGGATTAATTAGAAAGTATGAAATTATTAGTTTTAAGTGATTTGTTTAGGTAGTATATTTATGTGTGCAATTATTTAGTATAATTTAAAATAGTAAATAATTTGTAATGTTCATTTGTACATTTTTTTGTTGTTGATTTATTTGTCTATTTTTTTATTCATGTATTTTAAAAGGATAAATAAAAAGATTTATTATGTGCCAAAAAATAGGAAAAATAACAAAAACAAACAAAGAATGTGTGAAAAAAAAAAGAAATGAAATTGAAGAATGTCTCACTGAAATGGCACTAGGCTGGTTAATAATTATTATATTGTAGACATATGTGTAATTAGACATAGTTTTTCAATACCTAAACTTAATTTACACTCAATCCTGCATCCTTAACAAAATTATAGTTCTACCCTTTACTTTAATACCTTAACAAAAGTGTCATGAATAATTACTTATTAATCGTCGATCATTTAATTTTTTTAATTGAATTATCCTTGTTATATAACCAGCATTCCCCGTACATATAAATATATAAATACACACACACACACACATGAATATAATTATATATTTGGTACAATCATAAATATATATAAGTTCATGAAATTTTCTCTATTGTAATAATTTCAAAAATTAAATTTAATAAAGACATGATATCATATACAAGGAAGTAAGAATCATAAGAATAAATCCCAAACCTTAATAATTAATTAAACCCTAAATCCACATTCTATATCCCTAAACCCTCAATTAAACCCAAAGATGTAAAACCCTAAACTTGATATACCATTAATTAACCTTTAATCCCAAACCCTAAATACTGTCCCCAAAACCGTAAAATCCTAAATTAAACCCAAAATACACAAACCCGTAACCATAAATTAAACACTAACACCTAAAACCCTAAACCCTAAGTACAACCCGTTAAACCTAAACCCTTGTTAATTAAATGTAAACCCTAAAACCCTAAATTAAACCCTAAATACACAAACATTAACTCTAAATCATAACCCTAGAGCCTAATTAAAGCATAAACCGTAAAACCCTAAACCCAAATTCTATATCCTTAAAACCCTAAACCTAATATACCATTAACCTAAACCCTAAATATAAATCCCTAAACCCTAAATTTCAATACTGTAATATTTATAATTCAATAATCATAAACCCTTAAAAACCCTAAATCCTAATTATATATCTCTAAACCCCATAAAAATTCTTAATCCCTAAATCATAAAAAAATCTGCAAATTAACCCCAAATAGCCCTTAACATAATTCCGAAAACCATAATATTGAATTAATTCAATTTACCCCAATAACCTTATGTAGATAATTTCATATACCTAAACACTAATTTTAAACCATTGACAAAATATCAAAAATATCAAACCCAAAGCCTATATCCAATACCCTTAACCCCTTAAAACCCTTAAATCATTAAAAAAAAAATCCAAAACCCTTAACCCTAAAAAAATCCCAATACACATACCCTAAACTCTAAAAAAACTTCAAACCCTAAAAAACCTTAAACCCCTAAATCAATTTAGTCATTGAAAGGGCAACTGTAGTCTAATTAGGAAAAAAAATGACTAAAAAGTGACTCCAATCTAATTTAAAAAAAATTCACGTCTTAGAGTTGATTGCAAAGTAGGCTACTAAAACAATGAGTCACCCAACAGTCATAAAAAAAAGAAAAAATACCTTTTTGTTTCCAATTGAATCAGAACTAGCAAGAATAAGGACTGACCTAAAAATAACCACTTTCAATCGTGATTTCGTATTTGTTTTGTGGTGAATACAAAATAAAAAAAACCGTTAAAAAACAGATTATATGGTTTAAACCTACTTTAGTTTCAAACAATGATCTCAAAACTTAAACAAACTTGATATTAATAAGCGATTAAGAAAAGCCAGTTTGAAAAACTCAAACTCATTGCCATATATATATATATATATATATATATTGGTCAATTTCTATACTCAACGATGGAAACTAGATATGTACAAAATTGCACTTGCCTTATGTGAAATTTAAAAAAAAATGTCTCAATTTAAAATAGTTATACATAAGTTAAAATAAATCATGCGTTAAGAGAGAAAAGAGTATTTAAAACAGATATACATAACTATAATGAAACAAATAACAATCTCCCTAACGTATTTTGTTTAAATTACTCGTGTACATTAAGGATAATTTGTGTCATTTACAGAAATTTCTTATATTACGAGGGTATTAAGTTATTTTTCCCCCTTTTTTCAGTTTCTCCCTGCATCTGTAAAGCGTGAAGAAGTACCCATTATTTTTCCTGTCCGTTTGCAGTCGTTCGAGGTTAGTTTATATTTCTTTTCCTATTATATTGAGAACGGGATGATTTTAAGGGAAATTGTTTTAATTACTAATATTGATAATAAAACTTATTTGTTGTCACTATGGTTTGAACACAGTGGGTTTAGATTTGAATATGCAATTTATGTTAATTATTTGTTATCTGTGCATATTTTTTCTTCTGGATTATAGTCAATATGTAATTTCTTTGTGCGTTGTATATATTATTTTATGGCATGATTATTTGTATAAGTTCATGGTAATAGGTGTAGTTATGGTTTAGTTGGAGTGCTTTAGTGTAAATAGTTCTATTATGTCATGGTGTATTGATAATAAAAATTTAATCATTATAATAAAACCATGTTGCAATAATATGACAATAATAATGCAGAAAAAATAAAACAATTAATTTGGAGACCAATAGAGAAAATATGAAAACAAATAAATTACGACCACTGAAGAGGAGGAGTCACTGTCATTCGAAGAAATCCAGGTAGCCTGATTGTACCAAACATGACTTGAACGCAAAATTCTTCCTAACCCTAACCTTTACCTTAGACCATAAATCTAAACTTAAACCCAACACCGTCAACCTAAACTTGTAAACCCTAAATATGAAAAAATCTAACCTAAACTATAAGTCGTATATCGTAGCAGTATGAACCCTATACCTAAGTCTAAACTCTAATAGACATAAACTTAGACCCTAATCTTAACAATAATTTGTACTTTACCATAAACGCTATACAATAAATCTGAACCGAAATAATCCCCATAAACCTAAGACTCTAATCTTAACCTTAACCTTAACTATAAGCTCGTAATTCAAATCATAAACCCTCAAACTCTAACCTTAAAACTCTCAACCATTAAAGGAATAATCAGGACAGTTTTAAACCCTTAAGGTAAACATTAACTTTCTTTATTCATTACCTTTTGTAGTTAGTAAAGCCTATATGTAATAAAATATCCTTTGAAAATTATTAATTTAAGTACTAAGAACAATGACAGTAATAAAAACAATAAGAACAATAATGATGACCGTACGTTAATCATAAGAACAACTAGATTGAGAATAAACTTTGTTTATCTAAAAATACTGTAAACTTGAGTACGTAAACATTGAAGCATACTTTTGTTATTTTTACTAACTTAATATAAAACTTGAGTATGTATATCATTTAATAGATTGAGGTGTTTATGATTACGAACAGATTTTTTGTGTAATGGAATCCGCCCGTAGTTGGATGTACAGTAACCGTTTCTTACTTGGCCGAACTGGTTACACACAACAGTGGGAGTCCGGGGTGGAAGAATTTATATTATTTGCTGTATCCCATCCTGAAACTATGAACGGGCTATGCATTCGCTGTCCTTGTCGGAAGTGTAAGAATTTGCGGTTTAATCAGGCTAATGAGGTCAAAGTTCATCTGTACAAATGGGGGTTTAAGCCTTTTTACTTGAATTGGACCGCTCATGGTGAGCCATTTAATGAAGCATCAGATACGGCTCAGGGTGTGGGTGGGTTTAGGGAGTTTGACCAGGGGTGTTCGACGAATCCATATGAGAGGATGGTATTAAATGCCGTTGGCCCTAGTTACTCACAATTTCCGGAAGACAATGTTGTGGAGCCGAATGAAAGTGCTCAAATTTTTTTTAATCTTTTGAATTCAACATCAATTCCTTTATGGGATAGGTGCGAAAGTCATTCTGAGTTATCTGCTGTTGTCCGCATTCTCAACCTTAAGTCTGAGTATCACATGTCACGAGGATGTTTTAATGGCATTGCCCAACTAATGAAGGAGACTCAACCAACAGATAGTAAGATGCCATCAAATTGGTATGAAACTAAGAAATTAGTTTCCTAGTTGGGTCTGTCTCACGAGAAGATTGACATATGTGTGAATGATTGTATGTTGTTCTGGAAAGATGACAGTACCGATCGTATTTGTAAATACTGTGGGTCTGAGAGATATAAACCAAAAAAGAGAGGTCGTGGTAAAGATCGACCTAGGAAAACCATGCATTATTTACCACTAACCTTCGTCTGCAACGCTTATTTGCGTCATTGGCAACAGCTAAGCAGATGAGGTGGCATAAGGAGCAAACACAGGTCCCAGGTGTGTTAAAACATCCATCAGATGGTGAAGCTTGGAAACATTTTGATCAGACCTACCCATGGTTTGCTTTGGAACCATGAAATGTCAGATTGGGGTTGTGTGCCGATGGATTTACACCTTTTGGAACATCTGGGAAACAATACTCTTGTTGGCCTGTGATCGTTACTCCGTATAATTTGCCCCCTTGGATGTGCATGAAAAAACCCTATATGTTCCTTTCGTTGCTGATTCCAGGTCCACATAGCCCAAATCATAAGATTGATGTTTATCTACAACCTCTCATAGATGAGCTACGGCATCTGTGGTTTGATGGCGTCGAAACATGGGATGTGTCATTGAAACAAAATTTTATTCTGGGAGCAGCATTAATGTGGACCATAAATGACTTTCCGGCTTATGGCATGCTATCAGGGTGGATGACACATGGGCGATTGTCTTGCCCTATTTGTATGGGTGAAAGTAGGCATTCCAACTTAAGTATGGCGGGAAAATTTCTTTTTTCGACTGTCATCGGCAATTCCTCCCCCGGAACCACCCATATAGAAGGAATTGTACTTGCTTTAAAAAAGGGAAATCAGAAAAGTCATTGCCTCCTCCGCGCTTATTAGGTGAAGATATATTTGAAAGAATCTCATGGATTCCATCAGTTGGTAACAATGGTCCACAAAATCGACCGTGTGATTATGGGAAATCACATAATTGGACGAAGCGAAGCATTTTCTGGGAGTTACCATATTGGGCCACGAACTTAATACGACATAATCTTGATGTTATGCATATTGAGAAGAACGTGTTTGAGAATATATGGCATACTGTGATGGATGTTAAGAACAAAACGAAAGATAATGTGAAAGCACGGAAGGACCTGGAAATTTATTGTAATCGGCCGGAGTTAAACATGGCTCCACTTGATGATGGTCGTTCGTTCAAACCAAAGGCGATGTTCACATTGGATGTTAACCAAAGGCAAAATGTGATCGCCTGGGTAAAATCTTTACGACTCCCTGATAGATATGCCTCGAATCTTGGGAGATGTGTTGATACAGCTGGTTGCAATATGTATGGTATGAAGAGTCATGATTGCCATGTTATGATGCAAAGGCTTCTCCCCATTGCCCTCGAAGCGCTACCCGACAATATTTGGAAGCCATTAACGGAGTTAAGCCTATTCTTTAGAGACTTGTGCTCTCCAGAGTTGCATGAAAATCACTTGTTTGCGTTGGAGGCCAATATTCCAATTATAATTTGTAAGCTTGAGAGAATTTTCCCTCCAGGGTTTTTTGATGTCATGGAGCATCTCCCAGTTCACTTGCCCTTTGAAGCAAGGGTTGGAGGACCTGTTCAGTACTGATGGATGTATAAATTTGAGCGGTGCATGCATGACCTAAAAATGAAGGTTTCTAATACTGCTAATGTTGAGGGATCGATATATGAAGCATACCTTATAGAGGAGACTTCCATCTTTTGCTCTCATTACTTTGAGTCCCATGTTCCCTCCATGATGAACCGAGTACCGAGAAATGATGATGGTGGTCCTGTCCAATGTAATGGTGACTTGTGGTCCATATTCACTTTTCCGGGACGACCATATGGTGCATGCCGATATAGATTCCTCACGGACGATGAACTCAGACTTGCAAGCACATACGTTCTTCTAAACTGTGCTCAAATCAGGCCATATCTAAAGTAAGTCATCGTTCATGTAAAGGCATTCCAACTGTGATTATGTTGAAATTCAGTACTACTCATCAAACAAAACTAACATATTTTTATTGTTTCTGTTATTGGCGACAGTATGTTTGTGGACATGGTCAGGGAAACTGCACCCAAGATAACAATGTCCGAGATGGACATACACATTAAAAACAATTTCTCAGCCTGGCTCCGACAATATGTACGTGTGCTTTTAGGACAGAATGTATTGCAATATGTTAAGTTATAAAAGTCTCCATATATATTGTCCTAAATTGAAATATGTTTTACATAGGTTGATGACCCAGGTAACAATATTGTCGATAACATCTTGTGGGATGTTGCATGTGGGCCATCACGGCGAGTTCAAATATGGCCGGTGTATTTCACAAATGGGTACAAGTTTCACATAAGTGAATGGGGGAAGGACAAATAAACATTTAATAGTGGAGTCTGCATACGCAGCACGGGTGCAAGTAAAGTTGAATGTGATTTTTATGGTATATTAGAAGAAGTCATTCAACTCGAATATCCCGGCTTTCCGCATAAGAATGTTGTCTTGTTTAGGTGCAACTGGTTTGACCCAACACCTGAACGTGGAACTCGAATGCATTTGGGTTAGTTGAGATCCGGAATAGCCGCAGATATCAGAAGTTTGATCCTTTCATTCTAGCATCACAGGCTGACCAAGTTTACTACACACAATATCTGAGTAAGTCACGTGAAAGAAACGGGTGGTCAGCTGTTATGAAGATAAAACCTCGATGGATAATACAGGCTGCAATTCTGGACACGGATGGCGTGTATCAAGACAGTGGATCCGTTAATTGTCAAAGAATTGAAGATGACCCAATTGAGGAGTTAGCTGACCCGGGTGTCGGTGATGATATTGAAGAAGATGTACTTGAGGATGGGGGATCTAATGGCGAAACAGAGGATGATGAGGAGTTTATATCCGATGATAGTGACTCTGAAGAGTCCGAGGAGTTTGAGTCGAATGACAGCAGTGGGTCGAATGAATGATTAGATAACATGTACTAGGAATAATGATAACCTGTAATTTCTAAGTAATGTGTAGAAAATATTTGAGTACATTTATGTACCCCTAATACTGCACAATATATGTAAGTAAATATATGTTATGTTTAATTTACCAACTTACCTAAAAATAAATGCAGATGCCTCATAAAGGGGATAACACCTATAAACGCTGACCTGGGAAAGGATCATTTGCGCAGTTTAAGGAGATAATGGAGCCAATAGTTAATGAACGACATAGGATGGGTTCTTCATCCCGGGCACAGGAGGATGTCGGTGTAGAGACGCAGGGAACAACAGTGCCAGCCACGCAGGTCCCCTCACATGAGCACCGATCTGAAGGCGGTGGAGGCACGCCATCTGGACATGGATCTGGTGCGCGCCACCTGAGGCACCCCATAGTGACGACTCATCCCTCAGATGATGATATACATATTGATGACATCCCATCATCGATGTCACATACAGCAGGCTGACCGCGGATGAGGATATCCCCACATGGTAACACGTAAGTGATAAATACCAGACACACGTATTAATATTAGTAAGAGTAAATACTTTACATGGAATCATTCTTTGAAACTTAAGTCATATAATTTCAACGTCACAGATTCATTCCACCTGCGGCGACACGGTTTGTTAGGACCATTAGATACTTGGCTTAGGCCAAGAATAAAAAGAAACACCAATTTAAAACATGAGGGACTTGATTGAAAGTAAGGATGAGGATGTAAATGAAATTATGGGAACTTGAAGGGTGAAAATGCACCATGCAAATAAGTGCATGGACAAAGGTGGAATTAGACCAATTTTGGTTGACAAAAACAAATTCGCCGGTCAAGAATTGCGGCTTCTTCCAAATTAATTTGGTCATGGGTTAATTACCACTTTGGGCTATATTAATGAAAGCTTGGCAATTTGAGCCATGAGTTAAGAATAGAGCCAAAATAATCTTACATTTTAATGGCTAAAGTGTGCACATGGAAACTTAAGGGAGGAAAGCGTCACATGTAAAGTACTTGGGGACCAATGTTGACATTGAACCAATTTATAGGATATGTGCACTCGGCTGCTAAATGCTAATTAATGCGCCAGAATTCCTTTGTTTCTTTTGCTGCCGCCTGGACGTGTGTATTTGTTTTCCATCTGCTAATTAATGCGCCAAGACTATTAAAGCGTCTTCCATACGCTTATTAAGGCGGCTTGTCTTCGTTTTACATATATCCGTTTTGTTGCTGGCCGAAAAAGGGAAGAAACGAAAAGAAAAAGAAAAGAGAAGAGAAAAGAGCTTCGGTTCGTATGAATTCAGGCGAATTGGCCGAGAGAAACAAAGACTTCAGGCTTTGCGTTGTACGTATTTAGGCTAGTTGGCCGAGAGAAACAAAGGGGCTTCAAAGCGTGAGGGAGCAAAGTTGAAGCTTGGAGGAGAAATCAAGCTTTGATTGTGAGGTAGGGTTCACTAACTACTTGACTGCTTGGTAGTATACCATGATTCAAGTGTTTAGAGTAGCTAAGTGATGGTTAAATTTTCCAAATGACCTTAGTTACTTGATGGGCTATTGAGATTGATTCGGTTATGGTTGTTAATTAGCTAATTGACTATGGACATGTGCTAGAAATGCTAGTGAATGTGGCCATTTTGCTAGACATTTCGGAGCTCTAGAGGAAGTGGAGTTTATGGTGGAGTTTTGTGTGCAAAAGTGCACAGTGGCACGTGTTATGGTACTTGGCCAAATGGTCTTTGTGGTGTGTGTGTGTGTCCATTGTATGCTTGAGTGATTCTTTGTGCATGCTAATCCGTATATTGATGATTATATGTATTGGTATATTTTTTTGTGTGTTTTCCATGTTTTCATGTCTTTCTTGCAGGATAAGTAAGCTTGTGGAGGTTAAGTCATTGGACTTAACTAAATAGACCTTATATGGTCGTTTGTGAAACCCTACTGAGTAATTGTTACTCATTGCCCATACATTTTGTTTCAGGAAAGGATATACAACTTGAGTAGTTTGCTTGAGTTACTAGTTTGTGTGCTAGCTAGTACACTTTTTGCTCGAGGTATGTGCCAACTAAATCTTGGCTTGAATACTTACATTACAAGTCTTATGGCTTAAGGCTGAAACTTACGTTCTAAGTTTGCAGGCTTTTGTAGTTGTGGGATCGGTCTAGGTACAGGAAGGATGTGTGGATTTGGACTCGGGTTACGGTTTGTATGTTTGGGTTGGTTTTGTGAGTGTGCTGCTGTTCTGTACACTTAGGTTTCTTTTAAGAAACTAGGGTATATGGCTTGTAACCTTAACCTTGGCTACTTTGGGTTATAGCATCCTTGGATTGTATCCAAGCTAGTAATGCTGGACATTAGGCTATTTTGAGCGTATATATATACAGCCTTGTTTGTACATGGTTTGTATGTACATATGGTGGATGTTATGTGCCAAGTTATGTTAAGAATATGAGCTTATGGTTATGTTTCATGAAGCAGTCTCTTGAGTACTGATGATTGGCTGAATGTACATGTGCATGGAAACTTGATTTTTCAAACTACAGAGATGTGGGCTTCTTGGTTGTCATTCATGAAAGTAGCACACTTGATAAGCACACATCCTAGACACTTAACAGATAAAAGTGTATGCCTTGCTTGTATTGCAAGTTATTGATTTATACCCTTGCCTTGTGTTGCAAGTGAGGGGTTGGGCATACTTAAGCTGCAGGTTGTTGTTCTAAATAATTCCTAAGCCTCCTGGGACATATCCCAGCTCTCAGTTTAAGAAAATAAGGTTTAAACAATAGGGAGTTATTAACACCTGGTCTTAGGTAAAATCAATTGAATCTTGGGTAATTTTGGCGAATGTTACTGAGAGTGCACAGGCTGGGGCCTGTGTGGGATGTGACACGGTTAGTGACACCATGTTTCACCACACATTTCAAACCATATTCTGATTGGTCCTCCATCTCTCCATCAGACCTGCAGCAATGGTGGCGTGTTTTTGAGGTATGACAATAATATTACTATGTTAATGATGTAATAATGTTATAAGATATAGAATTGTATTTTCCCATGCTAATAGTTTAAACATATTAACTTGTACAGAGGAGCTGTGAGTGGGATCCCATACACCATAATGAGGTGTATCGGGTGTGGAATATATTGGGAGCACAGCATTACAGAAGCATGATGTCAAAAATTCGGTGTGTGAAAGATCCGGTTAAATGTCGAGCGAAGGCAAACTTTATGTCAGATGCTGCATATGCGGAAATGGAGGCATATTGGGCGAGTCCGGAGTTCATTCAGAAGTCTGCTAAGTTCAAGGCAATGCGAGCAACAATGACTGACGAGGATTCACAGTCTGGTTCTTGCAGCGCGACATATGCTGGGGGATCTATCTCGATGTCTGCACATCGAGAGCAAATGGTATGTATCTCGCTAATGTTCTTTCAAACAACAGTTCAGATACTAATGAAATTAAATTACATATTAATGTTACGTTTCATTCAATTAGAGAGAGAGAAATCCTGAGAAGAAGGACCCTAGCTTGTTTAAAGTCTTTCAGGCGACACATAAAATGAAGAATGGGAAATATGTTAGTAAGCACTGTGAAGAAGTTGCTGTAAGTAGTAAAACTGTTTGGTCGCAGAATATTCTTAAGTTAATTACTATGTTTTACAAATTATGACATAACTAAATGTATTTTATGACATTTCTGTAGACTAGTATCAGTGCAGAGATTGAGGAGCAAACACAGCAAGAGGATGGAATAGAGGCCATTGATGAACTAGCAATCATTAGTACTACATCTGGCGGTAGAAGGAGAGGCCGTGTATTTAGATTAGGATCTGAGCATGTGTTATACCGGGACGCCGACAGCCAGGTCTCATCCCGCCTATCGACATCACACAGACACCGCAATTCAACGAGCAAGTACAGAAGATGATGGCAGAGGAGAATGCGCGAAGGGATGCGGAGTACGAGAGGAAGCTCGAGAGAATTAAGAGGAGACAGAGAGCAGAGATGGAGGCTCAGAGAGCTGTATTGGAGGCAAACCGGGCTCAGTTGGAGATTATTTGTCGTTCGCTAAACCTTCCGTGCCCGCCGGCACAACCAGTTCCACATTATCCTGATGACTCGGACTCAAAGGATGAGGAGATTGTCAGGACTCCGTGATGGGCGTCATCAACAGGTTAGCGCATTTCCAAAGTTCTTGTGTTAGAGCCCTAGACATAATAATTTTTAGACCTAAATCAAACTAACTTGATATTTCTGAAATGTGTAAGGCGTTGAATGTTGAATGCTTTCTTTCAGACATATCTGTTATTGTTTTAATTATGCTGTATTTGAGAATATTTTATTTTAATAACATTGGCATGGCTGTGTAATGTTTATTGCTGAGTAAAGCCGGGCGTACTTTTGAATTGGTATTTTAATTTTGAATGTGGATTGAAACGGGAAAAAATACGAAACAACTGAGCCATGGAACGTTTAATATACATTACCAACGCGGAAATGGGGAACTTACCAACTTGTACGCGTTGTTAATTACCAACGGCTTCATAACAACTACCTTACCAACTTCCGGCAGTTGGTAATTACCAACTGCCAAGTTACCAACTGTCAGCCGTTGGTAAATTACCAACTGCTGGCAGTTGGTAGCAGTTATAGTTACCAACTGC
Organism: Aquilaria yunnanensis; assembly: GCA_039654915.1. Lineage (NCBI taxonomy): Eukaryota > Viridiplantae > Streptophyta > Magnoliopsida > Malvales > Thymelaeaceae > Aquilaria > Aquilaria yunnanensis. The sequence continues at coordinate 21,195,465 of CM077600.1, forward strand.
TACCCGTTGGTAACTACAACTACGCAATGGAAACCAAGTCCTTTTCATGACCGTTGGTAATTACCAACGTGTATTTTACCAACGTCTACACGTTGGAATTTACCAATGTGCTATTAGTTGCGCGTTGGTAAAATTTTTTCCAACGTATCAAATACCAACTGTCATTTACCAACTGCTGCACGTTGGTAAATGGCAGTTGGTAAAGTCCTATATTTTAGTAGTGGTTCCATTGCTCAAAAAGGCTAAAGCCCCAAGAAAAAGAAAAACAAGAAATCAAAGAAAATACTAAAACATTATTTTCTTAGAGAATTCGTTGAATGATGATTACCAGAAAATGCCGGTGGATCCTATTTGCTCAGGTCGGCGACCTCGGCTATTTCTTGACCACAAGGTTCGAGTCCGAGCAACTTGTTCTTCAAGTGGTTGATGAGCTGTTCGTCGTTTGGGTGGAAGCATAAGCCCGGAGTTATGCAATTGATACAGTCACAAATAGCACCCATTGTCATCCGACAACCAATAGCGAGAAATCAATCAAAGCTTAAGGGAGGAAGCACCCATGGTACGGGAAGAAGAAAAGGGGAGATGATGGTTGTAGTGATAAATTTATTAGCTTGAGGGTTATTTGAGTGGGATACAAAATTTAAGACCAATATTGGCATTTGTCATAAAAATTCTGTTAAAATTAACCATAAAAATGATGGAAAGATTACGATTGAGACAGAAACAAGGAGGTTGGGGACTTTAAGAGGACAAAATGAAAGTTAGGGACCCGTTTAGGACAATGCGATAAAGTTAGGGACTATAAATGGAATTTACCTTTTTTGTGTGTGTGCATGTTTGTTTACAGGTCTTTTAATAAGGTTACTCATCTTTTAGCTAGAGAAGGTCTTTCCCCTCATGGTTGTCTTTAGCACTTAAACTTCTAAGTTTAATGGGACTTGGGGTTGGGGAATGGCTAGAACAGAAGTTTGAATGTTATTGAATACACTTTTACTAGTTCTTTTTTATGTAATGTATCATTTTTCCTTACCTTTAAAAAAATTAATATACTGAAAAATATTAAATGAAAGTTGTAATTTTTTTATCTTGAAAGTTTGAATATTGTAATTACAAATATAATATAAGCTGAAATCAATTTATTGATTATACACACACACACACACAAATATATATATTAATGCATTTCAAAGATACACAATACAAATTGATACTTACCAGTTGCACTTCTAGCTAGTTGAATAATTTTATGTTTGAGCACATGTATTCATCCAGCAATAGAAGGTGCAGGGCTTGATTTTTGCACTGAATATACTAAAAGAGTACGATCAGTATGCTATTTTCATGTACTCTATGCTTCCCTTCAAGCAAATGTTGTGTAATGTCACTTGAAATGCACTTGTTTATATAATGCCTACACCTCCTAATTTAAGGCTAAAAATGCGAAATTTATTCTATTGTAATCGCTATTAGATAGTAAGTCAAACGTTTAAAAATAATAACTTCATTCCCTTAATTGAGACTCAAAACCGCCAAGTTTCATATAAGTTTGTTTTGTTATGGATTTTAGTATTAATCTTGGGGTAAATTTTATTTATGGTCCCTAACCTTATCGCATCGTCCTAAACAGGTCCTTAATCTTTATTTTGTCCTCTTAAAGTCCACAATCTCCCTATTTCTGCCTCAATCGTCGTCATTTCGTCATTTTCATGGTTAACTTTGACAGAATTTTTGTGACAAATGCCAACATTAGTCTTACATTTTTTTATTTCTACGCAAATAACCCTCAAGCTAATAAATTTATTACTACAACCATCATTTCCCCCTCTCTTCTTCCCTCACCATCTCGGGCCACCACCAGATTAAGTGGGGATAATTTCATACCCAGAGGGCGTTGACCTCGACGAGCCTGGGGATGAGGTGGCTATTGAGGTGGAAAGTGACGAGGGACTTGAGGTCGCCGATAGGGACACCGCCAATGAAGAGGGTAAGGGCAACATGGTGGTTGTCTTGTAGGGAGGGAGGGAAGCAATCTCGTCGTTGTCGAGCTCGATGACGGTGGGGTGGACACCGATGGTGGCGAGGAGCTTTTTCATGATGTGGCACATGCAACAGGCAGAGCGACTGAAGATGATAACGGGGTGCTCGAAGATCAGGCGGGGGATTCGGGTCTCCAGTGGCTTAACCTCATCGATGGAGAGGGTGGTAGAGGAGGGCGGTGGAGGCGTCATGATCAGATCGAGTTGCAAGGCATCATTTTGGCAGCTCTTGAGGCCTTGCATCGCAAGGGATAAATGGAAAAAATGAGCGTGTTTACACTAGAAACTGCTAGAAGGAATACAACATGGTGAAACAGACAATCGGGTTCAACTAGGGCACCGCCAAAGATGGTGAGGGAGGAAAAAATGAGAAGATGATGGTTGTAGTGATAAATTTATTAGCTTGAGGGTTATTGGAGTGAGAGTAAAAAAATGTAAAACTAATGTTGGCATTTGTCACAAAAATTCTATCAAAGTCAACTATGAAAGTGACAGAAGGATGACGATTGAGATAGAAATAAGAAGGTTGAGGGCTTTAAGAGGACAAAATGAAGATTAGGGAACCGTTTAGAATGACGTCATAAGGTTATGGACCATAAATGGAATTTACCCATTAATCTTGAATAGAAAATTGGATGTGTTTAAAGTTTGACTTTGCCGAAAATGTATTTGGCATAAATAGCTGTCGAAAAACACCGTAATAATGAGGTTACAATAACATTCCACTTTTACTCGTTAAGATTAAACTTGAAAAGTTCAAAAACACAGCGTTTTGTTCGAATATGCTAATGAGATGGTTTACGGGTATTTTTGGAATATAAATGGAAAAGTTTGCTAAATGCTTTCTTAAAATGGAAAATTTGCCACATGTCAATTTTAAATTATGTCTGTTAAGTGAAAAGACTCTTTATTCTTGAAGTGTATCCTGCTTCTATAATATATATTAGATTTAATTTTTGTGAATATAAAGTACTATATATGTTTTTTATAAATATAAAATATAAAATACGTAGTATTATAAATGGTGTTGAAAAATGACATTTTTTTAGTAGTTTGGAAAGCTATCCACTTGTGGCGGTGGAGATCCAGTTTCGCTGGGTTCAGTGATCTTCTCTAGCTCTTTCTTCATCATGTTTTGATGGCAAAGAACTCCTCAGTTAAAAAACTTTGGGATGTTACAGCAAAGGCTTCGTTATGGCTCATTTGGAAGTCCAGTCCCTAGCTGGGTTTATATTTAATAAAATCCTATTTGTTGATTAAAAAAATATGAGATTCGAAGCTTTACAGCCAAAATCACCCACTTAATTGGATAGTCTCAATTTTTACCTAATGTAATCCATTTTTAAATATATGACTAGGTGGGACATACATACTCTCTTCTTATTTACTTCATTTATGTTTATATTTAAGTATATGATGTAATACACTAATAATTATGTAATAATATTTTATTATATTTTTTATAGTTAAATTTTACTTTTAAAATCAAACAATCGACAACCTGCGGCATAAAACTAGTTAACCCTAATCCACAGCCTGTCTTCTTCATCAGCCGCTTGCAGAAAAATAGATGGAGGAGGTAGGGAGGAGGCTTGATAAGAGAAAAGCCACAAACGATGAAGCAAAAGAAAGCGGGCGTGATTGGTCAAGTCTTCTGGATGGGATTCTCATGATCATCTTCGACAAACTGAACTTCATCGACAAGCTCTCCGCCGCCGCTGTTTGCAAGGCCTGGAAGATTCCCATTCGGAAGAAGCCAGTGGCCAATTCCGACTGGGTATTGAAGAGACGATACAACATGTTGGCCCACGTGCAACCAAAAGGGGGGTGAATTGATTGGGTTCCAAAAATAAAGCACAAATAAATTCTTGAAACCCCAAACTCAATTTCAATTTGAGGAATAATGATTAACTCTATTTTACTCATAAAATGACTACCACAATCCACCTAGAATTTGCTTTGAAAGCTATCTTTGAAGTAGTTTTGAAAACAAGCAAGTTCAACCAAAACAAGTTGCATAAAACACACACCAAAGCTCAAGTATGTAGAGAGAAGAAGAAACTTGGACAAGAGAATTTTTATAGAGGTTCGAACTCTCATCTTGAGAGCCTACTCCTCTCCTCAAGCTCACCACTTGAGAGTTTTCTTCTCTACTATGAAACACAATGATACACAATAACCTTCAAAGGCATACAACACTTTGGTAGATCCTTATACCTTCACCTCTCACTAGTTTTGCCAAAGGTTAACTAGAAACCTATCTAATTCTCTTTCCCTTACAAGGAAATCACTCAACCACTCAAGACAAGCTCAACAATTCGTGGTTATAAGGTAAGAACTAAGCAACCAATGCTAGATAAGCCAATGAAAGCACAAGCACAAGTTCTTGGCAATTTTTCTAATTTAAGCTCTTTGATGGATGATTTTTTCTTCTAGTTGCCAAGTTAGGTTTACAACATGTTTCTTAGTGTAAATATACTCTTTAGGAAGCTATTAGACCGTTGAAACCCTGCTGGATATGCCTAAAAAGGTTCCTTAAAAACTGGAGAGTCGTTGCTCTGTTTTTCACGAAAAACTGATACTTCCAGACTTCGCGTTAAGTTCTAAGTTTAACGGGTTAAACTCGACTTCTCCCTTCAACGGTCAAAAGCAGCTGGAGACAGAGCATTTAATGCGCGGCAGAACTGTACAGGTTGTGTTTTCTGATTTGGCCGAGTTCCATTTGAAATCTTGGCTGAAAACGCGCCACTTGAAGCATTTGAAAGAGAGCCTTCAGACTTCGACTTTAACAGGTTAAGACCAACTTTTAACGCGTTAACTGATGTTCTTCGAAAATTCACAGGAAACTTAAACTTCGGATTAAACCAGTTTAACATGTTAAAGTATAACCTTGGGAGCAAGTCAAACTTGGGTGAAAGAGATACCTGTTAAACTGTGACTTTAATGGATTAAACTTAAAACAACACAAAAACACTTGTCATTTGAAAATCAAGCTTGATTCAAACTAGTTTCTTTCCAAAAGCAATTTTTCTTCAATATTCTTAAAACATATTTTTTTGAGATAATCACTTGACACACTTGAAAATTAAGCATAAATTCAATTAACCTTATTTTGACCAAAGAAGTAAGATTAAAAATATTAACACACATCATTTGTCATCATCAAAATTAAAGTTTTCTTTGGAACAAATCCAACAATCTCCCAATTTTTGATGATGACAAAACCCTTTGAAAATAAGTATTGGAGAAAGTCAAGTGTAAAGATTTTGGAAAAATTTTGCCATAGTTTCCCTTGAAAAATGAACAATCCTTCCTGTTACAAGACAACAAAACAACAACAAATATCCAGCATATATAGAAATCCAATCACTTCCACAAGTAACAACAAGGAAATATAATCATGCTCCCCCTTTCTTCATCAAAACAATACTACTCCCCCTCACTTCTTGCATATAATTCTTGAATCAATAAAAGCAAATAATCAATAACAACAACCACTAATTTTCTCCCCCTTTTTGTCATAATAAAAAAGAATGAAGAACAAGTATAAGCACAAGCATCAAGTAAAACAAGAAGCATAATAAAGTTATAACAGCCACATAGGCATAAATACGTCCATAACCAAACATAATAGTCATGGGAACAAATCCACAAGAACAAAAGTCACAGAGCAACCCAAGTCTAAAAAAGAAAGTGCGATAAGTAGAAGATATGTCGGTGTCATGACTAGAATCTGTCAACCGGAAATCAGAAGCTCTTGAATCGACGCAAGACAGGGGTGGAGGAGCCAGCATGAGTGAGAGGCGGAGGAGGGAAAGGACCATGAGGAGAGGAGGTCATCTGAACAGCAGAGGGTGGTGGAATGGAGGCAGCGGCAGTGGCAGCATACTCAGGCATAGCTGGAAGGGTGTGGGCACCGCCAAGTCCAAAGTGTCGTAAGAGAAGATCCACTTTTGCTCGCAACTCATTGATTTCTTGTTCAAGCCGCTCAAGAGGATTTTGTGGTCCAGAAGTGTTCACAGCTGCTTGAGTTGGAACGGGTTGGGCTGGTGACGAGGGACTGGCGGCAGTGCCGTCATTGCCACTTAGTCCTGCAACAGGCTCAGCACAGAAGAAATCTTTGAAGTTATCCTTGAGGGTGGCATCAAGAGCAGCTTGGTAAGCGGTAGGGATCCGCTGTCAAGAATGGCCTGTGAACTCAAGAGCACTCTTCTCCAAGCGCTTTTTGCCCGTGAGAGAAAGCGGAGCAAGGGAGGTAGGAATGTTACCTAAACAATCAACCTGAAGATGTTCAAGGAGGCGGGAGATGAGACCGAAATAAGGAAGAGAGAGCCTCTGTTTGGTGTTGTTTCGAGCCTGAATCATGTGCTTGAGGATCCGGCCACCAAAGTTAATAGAAGAACCCTTTATCAACTTATACATTAGGCAGGAATCTTTTTTTGTCACAGTGCTAAAGTTGTTTCTAGGCAGTAGAACACCTCCAACAATCCAATGCAACATTCGATGATTAGCAGTGAGTAAGTTGAGAGAGGGATCAGAGGGGAAAACCTTAGCCTTTTGAACTACCTCGGCAAAGAAATATTTAAGGGCTTCCGATTCAATGTCAAAATCCTTAGGTTCTAAAACATGCTCCACGCCAATAACTTGATAGACTAAAGTTGGAGTGAGTTCAATTGTTTTTCCTCTCACAAAACTTGTTAACTGAAAGATTTCCTCGGAGTGCTTTGTCCGTAAATTTCAGTAAAATTCTTTCACTAAGAAGGAGTAACCCTCTGGCTGGGCCTCACAAAAAGGAATCAAATTAAGCTTTTCAAGCCAAGTGACGACCTCATCAAACAGCTCAAGATGCAACATATATCTACTCACAACAAAGCCTGGACAGAAAGTTCTCTGCCTAATATCTGTTATAGTCTCCTCAGATGTGTCTATCAAGTAAAGCACAGGAAGGGATTGAGGTACCTCAGTGGGGGAAGACGGGTTGCCAGGCAGAGAAGGCGAGGGAGAGACAAGTGCGCGTTTCAGAGCAGTTTGCCAGTTTCGCGGAGGTGCAGTGCGCTTCAGGCGTTTGCCCGGTCGAGAAAGAGGGTGAGAATCAGTCCCTTGGGGACGTTTGTGCGTCCACCGTGTGCATGCCATGGTCAGAGATCCAAGAATCAAAGCGAGGCAGCAGCAGAGAACGAAGGTTGCGAATTAGGGGATTTGGGAACAGGGAAGGCGAGGAGGCGAGGGGAAGAGGAGAGAGGAGCGCCGCCGGCCGGAAATGACGGTGCCGACCAGAGAAGAGGATGACAATGGACGATTTTGGGAAGACCAAACGGGAGAGTGGGGGAAAACAAAAATTTGGGTGGAGAAGCGCGACAGACAAGGTAGGATTTAAGAGAAACCGACAGAATTGAAACATTAGGTGTTAAACAAAAAAGTTAATTGATTAAACTAAAGAAGCAAGCTTAACTCCTGATTTAGGCGAATTTGGGCCAGCCAGAGCAAGAAGGCAGGCCGAGAGCATGCGTTGCCCATTAAGCTGATATAACCCATTAAGGACTGGACTTAACAAGAAATCGACTCTGATCGAATTAAACAAAAAACTGAATCAATTAAACTGAAACTGAAAGCAAACGATGGTTTTTAAGAAAAAGAGAATTTTGATTACAAACTTTTGATGGCTAAGTGACACACTTTATTTTATGAATAAATGAACTTTATGATCATGAAATTAATTTTCATGAACACATAATTCCATTCGTTTGAAACAATTACTTTGGGTTGCTCATTCCAAGCTCCCTTCTAATAAAAATAAATATTTCTTCACACAAGGGTTTGGTAAAAATATCAGCCAATTGATGTTGAGTATCTATGAATTCAAGAATAATATCACCTTCATGCACATGATCTCTAATAAAATGATGCCTAACTTCTATATGCTTTGCTCTAGAGTGAAAAACTGGATTTTTAGCTAGACTAATGGCACTTGTGTTGTCACATTTAATGGGTGTCTTTGTGAAATTAAAGCCATAGTCTTTTAATTGTTGGTTCATCCATAATATTTGAGCTGCACAACTTCCGGCCGCTATATATTCGGCCTCCGTAGTGGATAAAGCAACCGAATTTTGTTTCTTTGAAAACCAAGATACAAGACAACACCCAATAAATTGACAAGAGCCACTAGTTGATTTTTGATCCACTTTACTCCCGGCATAATCGGCATCAGAATATCCTAAAAGATTAAAACTAGTGTCCCTAGAGTACCATAATCCTAGGGTGGGTGTATCAATCACATATCTAAAAATCCTTTTTACCACTTTCAAATATGATTCCTTAGGACATGATTGAAAACGAGCACACAAGCAAACACTAAACAATATATCCGGTCTACTAGCGGTCAAATAAAGCAAAGAACCTATCATGCTTCTATAGAGTTTTTGGTCAATAGGCTTACCATCTTCATCCTCATCAAACTTAGTTGTGGCACTCATTGGAATGACACTAGGCTTCGCATTTGAGTAGCCAAATCTTTTGAGTAGCTCTCTTGTGTACTTAGCTTGGTTGATGAAAATACCTTCCTTTGATTGTTTGATTTAAAGTCCAAGGAAGAAGGTAAGCTCACCCATCATGCTCATCTCAAATTCCCCTTGCATTAACTTAGAAAATTCTTCACATAAAGACTCATTAGTAGCACCAAATATGATATCATCTACATAAATTTGCACAATTAATATATTATCCTTAGAATGCTTAATAAAAAAGTAGTATCAACCGTACCTCTAGCAAACCCTTGATCAATAAAAAATTTACTCAACCTATCATGTCAAGCTCTAGGAGCTTGCTTTAAGCCATACAAGGCCTTCTTCAATTTGAAAATATGGTTTGGAAAATTTGGATCTTCAAAACCGGGTGGTTGTGAAACATAAACCTCTTCTTTGATAAAACCATTTAGAAAAGCGCTTTTCACATCCATTTGAAAGAGCTTAATCTCTATATAACAAGCAAAGGCACAAAGCAATCTAATAGCTTCTAACCTTGCAACGGGTGCAAAGGTTTCTTCAAAAACAATACCCTCTTCTTGACTATAACCCTTTGCAACTAGCCTTGCCTTATTTCTAGTGACAACACCATTTTCATCAAGCTTGTTTCTAAAAACCCATTTTGTTCCTATAATGGAATGATTTTGTGGCTTAGGCACTAGCTCCCAAACCTCATTTCTCCGAAATTGGTTTAGTTCCTCTAGCATAGCCAAAATCTAATTTTCATCTCCAAGGGCTTCATCAATGGTTTTAGGTTCTATTTGAGACAAGAAGACATAGTAACTACATAAGTTTTTCAAGGAAGATCTAGTCACAATACCTCTTGAAGCATCATCTATTATGAGGTCTCTTGGATGACTAGATTTATGCTTGAACTTCCATTCACTAGGCAATCCTTGATGTGAGTGCTCTTCTTGTTGTAGGTATTGTTCCTTGGATTGATCTTGATTGTCATGCAAAGGCTCTTGACTTTGTGTATGCTCTTGTGCATCATTAGGCTCATCTCCTTCAAAGTTGTCATCTTTTGGTGGAATATGAGAGACTTCCTTCCCATTGTGATTGATTTCCTTTTGATGAGCTTCATCTACAATATCATCATCACTACAACACTCTTTTCTAGTAGCATTGTTAGTCTCATCAAATACAACATGAATGGATTCTTCAATCACAAGAGTTCTTTTATTAAAGACTCTAAATGCTTTGTTTTTACTAGAGTACCCAACAAATATAGCTTCATCACTCTTTGCATCAAACTTTCCAAGATTATATTTTCCATTGTTCAAGACAAAACACTTGCACCCAAATGCATGAAAATATGAAATGTTTGGCTTCTTACCTTTCCAAAGTTCATATGAGGTTTTATTGAGAATGGGTCTAATCAAAGCTCTATTAAGAATGTAACATGCAGTATTTGTTGCTTCGGCCCAAAAATACTTTGGTAGACTACTTTCACACAACATAGTTCTAGCTATCTCCTCAAGAGTTCTATTCTTTCTTTCCACAATACCATTTTGTTGAGGAGTTCTAGGGGCAGAAAAGTTATGAGAAATGCCACTTGATTCACAAAATGAAATCATGTCATGATTAATGAATTCTTTACCATAATCACTACGAATTGAGCTAATACATGAACCTTTCTCTTTTTGAACCCTATAAGCAAATGGAATGAATACATCACAAGTGTCACTTTTATGAGCAAGAAAAAATACCCAAGTGAATCTAGAATAGTCATCAACAATTACAAAACAATATTACTTTCCACCCAAACTCCTAGTTCTAATAAGTCCAAATAAGTCCATATGAAGAAGTTGAAGAGGCCTAGAAGTTGAAATACAATTTTTTGATTTAAAGGAAACCTTAGTTTGTTTTCCCTTCATGCAAGCATCACACACTGTCTTTTTCAAACTTCATTTTAGGTAAACCTCTAACCAAATCACTTTTTACTAGCTTTGAAATTATGTGCATACTAGCATGACCAAGTCTTCTATGCCATAACCAACTATCATCTTTGTTTGTGGCCATTAGACATTTCACATTAAAAGAAGACAAGTCATTTAAATCAATCACATAAACATTTCCTTGTCTTCTACCAATGAACTTAGTTTGATTGGAAACAATATCAATCACTTAACATACAAGAGCTTCAAATATAACTCTATAACCCTTATCACACAACTGACTAATACTAAGTAAGTTGTGCTTCAATCCATCAATAAGCAACATATTGTCAATTGAGGAGGAATTTTCCTTACCAACCTTACCTATACCAATGATGGTACATTTGCTATTATCTCCAAATGAGACGGTTCCTCCTTCTTTTTGCTTGAGGCTTATGAAATGAGACTTTTCACCGGTCATATGTCTTGAGCATCCACTATCCAAGTATTAAGTCTCTTTTCTTGCCCCCTACAAATAAATAATCACTTGTTGGATTTTGGTACCCAAATTTTCTTGGGTCCTTCAATGTTAGCCACAACCTTGGTTCCCTTAGGAATTCAAATCATCTTATAGCCAATTTGTGCATTTGGTTTCCTAATTATGCAATCATATGCATAATGACCCTTTCTACCACAAGCATGACAAGTTGTGAATGGGCTATACATAGTAAATGATGCACCAGTGAATCTATTCCCAAATTTCTTTTCTTTAACTAAAGGATTGTAGCCTATTCCGGCCCTATCATAAACACCTTTTTGTGCTCCGAGTAACAAGTCTAATTTTTCTTTTTCCTTGACAAATCTAGACAAAGATTGTGTGAGATCAAAGTTCTTCTTTTTTAGCTCATCTCTTTCTTTGGTCAAGGATGCATTCAAAGCTTTTAATTCACCTACATGTCTAGCAAGCTTTTGAGAGTCCTTGTAAAGAGCATTAAAAGCATTTTGCAACTGTAAGTACTCACTGCCTATAGATATGTATGAGCTAGATGAATTACTTTAGTAGTTGTTTACCTCATCTTCCTCTTTTGCCATGAGACATAAGTTGGAATGACTTTGGCTTGATGAGGAGACGACATCATCATTTATCAACAAGCAAAGATTTGCTTGATCACTTGAGCTATTGGATGAAGATGAACCTTCACTTGAGGATGAGTCACTTGCACTCCAAGCCGCCATAGCTTTTCCACTCTTTTTCTTGGAGAATTTCTTGTACTTGTTTGGCTTCTTCTTCTTCTTCAATTGACAGTTGAATTGAAGATGTCCGGGCTCCTTACAATTATAGCAAATAACTTCATCCCTCTTTTTAGAATGCTCTTCTTTACTCTTTTCATACTTCTCCTTTTTAAAATTTTTGCTTCTTGACTTCTTGAACATCTTACTAAATTTTCTTTCCAAGAGGGCCGCATCAATTTCTCCATCTTCACTTGATGATGTGTGGCTCTCTTGAGTCTTCAAAGCCATTGACTTGTTCTTCTTGATGTATCTTTCCTTAACTTGTTCCTTCATCTCATAGGTTAACAATTTTCCAAAGAGCTCATCCACATGCATTGTCTTAATGCTTCCTCTTTCATTGATGACTTTAACTATACTCTTCCATGATGGAGGTAAGCTCCACAAGATCTTCCTCACCAACTCCTCATTTGTGTACTCATTTTCAAGTAATTTGAGTAGTGTGAGGATCTCATTGAATCTTCTAAACATTTCTTGAATGCTCTCATTTGGCTCCATGGTAAACAACTCATATGCCCTTACAAGCATGTGCATCTTGGTGTCCTTCACTTGTGTGGTTCCTTCATAAGTCACCAATAACTTGTTTCATATATCCCTAGCATTTCCACAAGAAGAAACCAAATTGAATACATCGGGGGTTAGTGCACAATATATGATATTCATTGCCCTTGCATTCATAGTGCACATAAGATCATCCTCCGGTTCATATTCCGTTCGATCTTTTGGCACTTGGTTTCCATCAACCATTTTTATAGGTATCCTACGACCATCCTTATTGATCCTCCAAAGAGCATGATCAATAGCTTGGATATGAATTTCCATTCTAGTTTTCCACCAATTAAAGTTTGTGGAGTCAAACAAAGGTGGCCTAGAAGGATTTTGCCCCTCAAGATGCATACTAGTGGTTGCCATGGATCTTTAGGCTTGAAAATCGTAGGATTTTATCAAAACACAGCCACTAGCTCTGATACCAATTGTTGGCCCAAGTGCAACCAAGAGGGGGGTGAATTGGTTAGGTTCCAAAAATAAAGCACAAATGAATTCTTGAAATCCCAAACTCAAATTCAATTTGAGGAACAATGATTAACTCTATTTTACTCAGAAAATGACTACCACAATCCACCTAGAATTTGCTTTGAAAGCTATCTTTGAAGTAGTTTTGAAAACAAGCAAGTTCAACCAAAACAAGTTGCATAAAACACACATCAAAGCTCAAGTATGTGGAGAGAAGAAGAAACTTGGACAAGAGAATTTTTATAGAGGTTCGAACTCTCATCTTGAGAGCCTACTCCTCTCCTCAAGCTCACCACTTGAGAGTTTTCTTCTCTACTATGAAACACAATGATACACAATAGCCTTCAATGGCATACAACACTTTGGTAGATCCTTTTACCTTCACCTCTCACTAGTTTTGCCAAAGGCTAACTAGAAACCTATCTAACTCTCTTTCCCTTACAAGGAAATCACTCAACCACTCAAGACAAGCTCAACAATTTGTGGTTACAAGGTAAGAACTAAGCAACCAATGCTAGATATTTAAGCTCTTTGATGGATGATTCTTTATTCTAGTTGCCAAGTTAGGTTTACAACATGTTTCTTAGTGTAAATATATTCTTTAGGAAGCTATTAGACCGTTGAAATCCTACTGGATATGCCTGAAAAGGTTCCTTAAAAACTGGAGAGCCGTTGCTCTGTTTTTCACGAAAAACAGATACTTCCAGACTTCGCGTTAAGTTCTGAGTTTAACGGGTAAACTCGACTTCCCCCTTCAACGGTCAAAAGCAGATGGAGACAGAGCATTTAATGCGTGGCAGAACTGTACAAGTGGCGTTTTCTGATTTGCCCGAGTTCCATTTGAAATCTTGGCTGAAAATGCACCACTTGAAGCATTTGAAAGGGAGCCTTCAGACTTCGACTTTAATAGGTTAAGACCAACTTTTAACGCGTTAACTGATGTTCTTCAAAAAGTCACAGGAAACTTAAACTTCGGATTAAACCAGTTTAACGTGTTAAAGTATAACCTTGGGAGCAAGTCAAACTTGGGTGAAAGAGATACCTGTTAAACTGTGACTTTAATGGATTAAACTTAAAACAACTAAAAAACACTTATCATTTGAAAGTCAAACTTGATTCAAACTAGTTTCTTTTCAAAAGCAATTTTTCTTCAATATTCTTAAAACATATTTTTTTGAGATAATCACTTGACACACTTGAAAATTAAGCATAAATTCAATTAACCTTATTTTGACCAAAGAAGTGAGATTAAAAATATTAACACACATCATTTGTCATCATCAAAATTAAAGTTTTCTTTGGAACAAATCCAACACAACAAAGCCATGACCGGATCAGAGAACCAAGTCTCCTGCCAGTTCCTGGTCAAAGAACCGTACAAGCCCGAGCGGCCCTGTGTCACCAGAATCATCAATTTTCCATTGGTCGAGGAGGGTGTCCAGCTTGTTGCTTCTCGTAATGATGTCTTAACTGATCACAGGCTCGGTTGGCTCCTTGACGGCGTGAGCATGAGATGGAGCAGATTGGAAGGCATCACAGAGGAGGAATCCAAGTTCATGTCTTTCTTTTTTTTCCATCCGTTGGATGAGAGTTACCCTCCCAAGTTTCTACCTCACTTGCATCAGCACGCCGACCACTTTCCAAAGATGGCCACCTTTTCTTCCCATCCTATGTCTTTGGACTGCGTCGCCTTTGTTGTTGCCCAATTACCTGGCGACGACATAGAAATCAACACTTGGCGGAATGGGCAGCACACTTGGGACAAACAAAGGTCACAGCCTTTTGGATCGGTATACCCTGAGCATCGTTCCTGTTGATGGATCCATCTACTTTTTGACCGATCATGGTCCTTGCGGAAGCTTGGCTACCTTCGACTCCTCCAATGGGGCTTGCAGGGTTACCTCTCCTTCCATCGAGGGTACTTTTGATTTATGGACTCCCAGACTTGCCAAACTGGGTGGCGAGCTCCTAGTATTTTGCAGATTGACTTTGTTTGCTTACAGACACGATAGCTCTACCAATACTTGGGCCAGAAAATTCATGTTATTTAGGCCGGTTTTACACGCTCAGATTTGTGGAGTCTCTTCGGATCAACATGTAGTGTATCTGCAAATAGCTGATCGCCGCGGCACATGGTTAACACTTCCATTCTGTCCATTAAATGTTTAAAATCAATTACTAAGAAAGAAATTGTGGCTTAAGGGATTCTAGTTTTCTAATTTGTTGTGCATGTATAAAATATATTAATTAATACTAAGGAGAGGAGTTCATCTCCCTGTTTTATTCTTATTCCTATTTCACAGGTCGCTTAGTTGTGATTGGGCAGGTGAATATAGCTATCTTCTTGTTTATGTATCTTTTAGTGGTTGTTCCTTGTACCTATTTACGCTAATTAATTGCTCTTCTATGTGAGCCAGTTTTCTGGCCTACCAATCAAAGGTCCAGATTAGTTTTGCTTTTCTTTTTCCCTGACCTTGGCTGAGACTTCTCAGGAACTCAATAATGAACAGGCCACTATGTCAACCCACTTAAATCATCCAAACCGGCCGGCTCCTAAGTATAAGCATTTGGAAAGGAACTTGGCTACTATATATATGGCAGCATGATTGTGATTGTAAGGAGAACTCTAATCCAAATAGGGGGTCTTTAATATATATATATATATATATATATTTGTCAGAATGGAATTTTGAAGAAATCATCTGAACAAGGTAAGGCTTCTTTTGGATGACAAAGGTTTTCCATCTTTAAGTTTTTTATCGGAGGGCTCAATTGCTATGCTTTAATATGTGCAAGTGGCACAGTTGTTCATTTCCTCTGCAACTGTCTAGAGGGCTGTGTATATTCTTTTGTTTGTTTTTTTTTTTTTTTTTTTTTGTTTTCTTTCTGATACTGTGATACTGGCAGATATTACTTTCTTTACAAGTTACCACCTCACACATGCATGCTATCTCCATAACAATCGAGATTCGAGAGAATTTATGGCATCTTTGTAATTTCAGAATCCCTTCTATTGTGAATTAGAAACTTCTGATCTTTAGGACCCACCCCGGTTTGAGGAATGAGAGCAGCAGGAATGGACCCAGATTTATTTATCAAGAATGGATCGAAATAAATATTTTCTTAAAGTATAGTCTTTATAAGAAAATTTAACCGGTTTTGGACCAAAATGTATCACAACAAAAGGGATCAAGGTTATTTCCTACCCCACCATCCTACAATTTAAATCGTAGGAAAAAAAAGCATGGTAGGCAAATTGTCAGATATATATAGATGCGTTGACTGGTTAATATGTGCTATGTCCTATAATTTTCCTATAATTTCCTATTTGTAGCAAAGAATCATTGGAAATCTGTCAAAAGAAGATGGTAGATACCATAGCCATAGGACAATCATAGGGCAGTTTGTCCTACCATTTTCCTACCCACCATAATTCCTACGATTTTGTGATGATTGTTTGTCCTATGATTTTACTGCCTTATGTTATTCCTACAATTTTATGATAAAAATATATGCAGCAAAATTAGCCATCTCGCCATTAGTTATAAAATCAAATTAATTATAAAATCATTAGTTATAAAATCAAAGTATTATAAAAGCATATTAATTATAAAAACATTAGTTATTAAGCCAAATTATTTATAAAAGTAAATTAATTATAAAACCATTAGTTAAATTTTCTCATCCTATAATTTTGAGACAACTACCTATTATGTTACAAAATAGTAGGAAGGGCTTGGGGATACTAGAGTTAATGGCTCTTCCTTTAAATACGTTAGACTTTACCTCCTCCTTCCTCATCACATTCATCACTCCATCACAATCTCCTCTCCCTCGCTCTCTCTAAATCTCCTCATTTCAAGCTTCTCCAAGCAATTTTATTTTTTAATTTGTTATTAATATTCGTAATTTATTTTTTAGTAATTTATATAATTTACATGTTGTGTGTAAGTAATTTATATAAGATGTATGTTGTTAGTAATATGATTTTAATGAAAAATTTTGTTAGCAAGTTGTATGTTGTTAGTAATTTATATATAATGTTTATGAGAAATTTTTTTAGTGTATGTAATTTATATAATATGTATGTTCTTAGTGTAATTGACATTTAATGATACTGCAATATTTATTACTATAATTGATGTTAGTGTAATTAATTGAAATTAAAGATAGTGCAATAATCACTGCCAAATGATATGCATTTTCCAACGGTCAAACCATTGAAAATTTCCAACACTAGCAACCATTGGAAAATGGGAGACTATTTTTCAACTGACGTAGCGATGGAAAAAATTTTGATCACATAAATGGTGTTACCATCCTCAAACTTGTGGAGCCTTGTCAGTTGCTTTAGATTTGAATGCCGAGGGAGATGCCGATATGCAAATGGCTCAATATCAGAGCACATGGTTGACACTTCTATTTTGTGTCTGGAAGTTGGAAAGGTACATATAGCTATGTGTATTTTTGTGTATCTTTTGATGGTTGTTCTGTGATCAAATTTACACTAATTATTATTGAGCATTTGCTACCAATTCAAGTTACCAACAGGGGAAGATTACTCAAAACTCCTAGAAGGCTTGTCAAACCTATATGCAGACTCATCGTGTTTTAAAGAGTACTACCTCCATTTCATATTCTTTGATACATTTCACTTTTCTAATTTAAATTAGCTCTTTTTTCCTTTTCTTAGTTTGAGAGAGGCTTTTTTCGTTTGTTTCTCTTGCTTTACATACGAACTAGCTTTAGTACATAATGTTGCCTCGAGATCAAATTATAGAGAAATATAATTGAATAAAAAATATGAAATATATGGATATAAAAAAATAATTTAAATATGCAGCATTGCCATGAGAACAAAAAGTTTAGAAATAATAAATCATGCAATGATAATTTTAAATAAAACAATAGGTAAAAATATTATTCACCAACACGAATAATTTACAAGGAAAATAAAGTTGTAGTAATATATGTCTTGATAGAAGTCAAAGCGATCACGCCTGATCACTTCCTTGCGGTGCATTTAATAGACATCACTTCACCTCCTTCCCAACCGGTACACTTGTCATGTTTCAAAGCCGCATATGCCTAATAAGAAGAAAGAGCTAGACGACGACGTTTTCCCAAGCTTCTTCAATAAACAGGAGGGGCACCGCACTATATCCGCTAAACAACGTCACTTGAGGTGTATTAGCCTTGCAACAAAAAAAATGGGGGGCTCGCACCCCACTCTCAAGCAAATGCCCCCACCCTTCGAGAAACGATGCCATAAAAGTTATGAAAAATGCAGGGCTCTTAGCCCAAATTTTCTTGGGGGGAGGGACGTCTTGGTAGCAAAATAAGCCCAAATCCAGAGCCCAAAGCTAATAGAATCTCCCATTGGGAGCCCAAATAGATCTACTAGAGAACATCACCCTGGACGAAAACAATATCCTGAAACTATGGGGCAAGCTATCGGATTCTTATCCCAAAATGAATTTCTCGGAGCTCCCCCTTGCTATATAAACCCCTCCATTTACTAATCCCAAGGTATGATGCACTAGCGCTCTCTCTCTCTCTCTGCTACTCCTTATTGCTGGAAGTCTGACTTGTACACAGGTCAGTCACCAATCCGTGATGCATTAGGCTTCTAGGCTATGCCCATACAATCCAATAAACTATCACTTTTAATAAATAAAAATTGTGTTATAATTTATTAACAATTAATAGCATCTTTTCTCTTTAAAAATCAGGTTTTTAAGCCAATTCAATCTTACATGGGTTAGAAACAAAAATTTAGAGTATAATAAATATTTGAGATTAATATTCAACAAAATAACCGATTTGGAATAAATATTAAAAATTGCTTTGGGCTTCTTTGGTGCAAACGCTTCAAAAAAACAAATTACTGCTCTCGTATGTCGAAATAAAATAGCCTTGTTTTTTGGCTACTCATACACTTGCAGAGATCCACCGCTAGTTTCTGGTAATTAATTAAACAATTATCTCTTTTGGCTAATTAACATGGACCTAGCGACTTAAATTAGGAAGGTTACAAAGTCAAATGACTAATTTTGATATTTATCCTTTGTTTTTGACATTTGTTAATCGTCACACAAGATTTCCGTCAAGTTTTTTTGCTATAAGACTAACAGAGATCATGTTTTTTAATATATAGGACTCAAATAAAAATTATTAAAATATAGAACTTACTTAGAAAAATTATGAAAATTATAGGATTTTTTTTTACCTTCTTCCATTGAAAAATGATTACTAAGGTAGAGTTGTTAGTTCATAATATAAGAAAATAAAATTATTGATTATTTTTAAGTATAATGATTATACTCTCAAATTATATTTCATTGACGTTTGTCATAATTTAAACTTGATTAGCATTCCTTCAGTTTCCTTCTTTTTCTTTTTCTTTTTATAAATTACAAAAACACTTGTAGTTTAGTCTAACCCTGTTGCCCCTCTTATTTTAAAAAATCTACACTTTGTTCCATACTTCTTTTATTCTGTTCACAGTAACATCTCTAACTTCAACAATCTAGTAACTATTTTTCAGTAATTTCAAAAAATCTGACATTTTTTTAAAATTAATTGATATTTACATTTGTAGAGAAAAAATTTAAAAATTTAAAATATCTATTAATTATAAAAATAATAAAGATATTGAAATTATTGAAAGAATATAACTATGATACATCTTAAATTAGGATTTCTGATGTCATTGTTGGACACTGTAAATAAAGGGAAGCTGTTCAAAAATAAAGGTGTAAAATGTAGGTTAAGAAAAACCGTAGGTGGTTCTTGTTATTTTTCATTTCTGGTTTTTTGTATCGTTAGCGTTTAGCTTTTTTTTTTTTTAACCAACTTTTGTTTGCTCATGTACCAAGAGCTTGATTTCCTTCAAATAATGTTTTGGATCCAAATCTTACAGATGGAACGAACAACTCAATCGGACTATTTAAAGCTCAGTTGGGTTTCTGGGCACGGGAAGCCAAGCCACCGTAAAAATAAATAAAGAAAATTCTTTTCTCTCAATTCAGTCTTATATAGGAGTTAATATCATTCATGGCACATAACCTTTTATTATTATATTATTTTTGTTTGTTGTCAAGTATTCCAAAAGGCATATCCCACATGGTTTGGACAATGAGAGTTTCTACACTTTACAAGTTACCATGCCCAAATGGGCTAGGTAAGAAAGAAAGTAGTAATGGGCTCGCGCGCCCAAGATGGGCCAAAACAGTGGAAAGAGCCCGATTTCCCCCCCCCCCCCCCCCCCCGCGCGCAAAGTATCACGAGCCCCAGTCCAAGTCAGTTTTTATATTTTTCTGAATTTATTTTTATCCTTACCTGGAAAACAAAATGGGCTTAACGTGCGAAATTATAACCAATATTAATTTTATAACTCCCAACATTATTACCCCAACGTTTAAATTCGGACACATTATTACCCAACGTTTAAAATCGGACCCATTGCTACCTATAAATACCCACTTCCACTCTACTCTCTAGACACACCGCTTTCGAGCTCTCTCTTCTCTCCCCCTCCTGCTCTGATCCTTGCTGGTTCTTGCGTTTTTGCTGATTCCTAGAGTATCCTGGGTGTGAGTGCACACTTCCCGGAAAACCCGTTGTATCCTGGTGGATTTTCGCAGATCTGTTCTCCTGCACACTTTGGAGAGTCGCGAGCTATAATCCTTAAGGACAGTGAATACACGCCTTGGGTCTTGGTGGTTCGTGATTGTTACAAATCGATACTTACAACAATGTTCACCTCCTCTGCCCCTCATTTCCCATCAGCAACCCATACGGCCTCCAAGGTAAGCTAGAGTCATAGTGTTAAATACCGACGTATACCGTTTACTGCATACTTCGGTACAAATATTTTCATATTTTGTCATTTTACCGCATAGTATATCGTGGTATTTTTTGCTATGTCACATACCACTCACTTTTTGTATATATTTTGTCAAAAAAACCGAGGTATACCGCATGGTTCATGCAAGGGTATTTTATTTTTTACAGCTATTTTTTTATTTTACATAAAAAATATCATAAATATATAAAACATTAAAATATAAATAATACACATATCATAAAATAAACATTTGTTTTTATTTTTTTTGTTACTTTTCTTATTAATATAAAAATTTAATGGATAGTAGCAGCTTGAAGGCCCCTGTGGTGTTGAACAATATCCCCCAATTGGATTTCTAGTGCATGCTACCCCAACTGAATATCTTCTATCATATATATTTTATTTATATTTGACAAATTATGATGAGAAAAATTAGCATACATATAAAATATGTAAAAATAAATTATTAAAAAATTATGTTATTTTAAAATAATATTGTAACATTTATTTTTTTGTAAAAACGATAACAGTATGCGGCGCGGTATATTGTGTAGTATACCTTAAAAATTCAGGATGTAATATACCTAGCGGTAACCGTATTTAACACTTTGGCTAGAGTACACCTCCTACACGTACACATCCCCCACAACCCCCATGACTTAGGCAGCGATGAACCCGCATAGTGCAATGGTCCATAGACTGATGACAGAGCACCATTGTCGTGAACCTGCCCAACAAGTTGTTGTAGAGTCATCAAGATAGCTTCTCTATCCACGGCACTCCATTGTCCAATGAACTAACCATTTATCATAGTTGGCAGTCGCCATCTCCGACCCAATGACGTTATCATAATTGTGATAGTTGTAATTTCATGGTAATGTTCACTATTGATGCAAATGTTGTCAAATAGGGATGGAACTAGAGGGTTTTTGCACCCCAAAGGTCATTGAACACAAATATGCCAATCTCTTTCATCAATTTTGCACACACAACATTTAATTTAAAAAATCAATATTAGGATTCATGAACAATTTTATAAATTCAAATTTGATTCGAACAAAAAATTAAACCAATCTAAGCAAAATTAGGCCTCAAACCATAGGAATATTATTCTATGGCCTTAACACTACAAAACTAAGCCATCCATTGTTCACTTTCACATACAATGGTTGCAGGAAAGGGATGTTTGTGGGACGGGTTATGGAGAAATGGTGGTTTGATTTTTGGATAGGAAAATTTTCATGGTTTCTAAGGCAAAGGAAAAGTTTTCAATGATTAAAACCACTTTTTAACTTTTTTTTTCTATCAAATTTAATGTCTAAATAGTTAATAGAATGCCTAAAACAGAACACTTAAACGAGACTATGAACTTTCTATGCAAGAAATCAAAAGTTGGGGTCCAAAATAATACATTAATAAAAGATTAGGTGTCACGGATACAATTAACCCAGTCTTATATAGCGTTAGCAAAGCAAAATTTAGGGTATAATAAATATTTGAGACTAATAGTCAACAAAATTGGTTCATAACCGATTTGGAATAAATATTAAAACTTACTTTCGGCTGCTTTAGTGCAAACGCTTCAAAAAAAAAAATTTTACTGCTCTCCTATGTCAAATCATAATTTGGAAAATAACAAGTTCCAAAAATTTAGGGGAAAAGTTAGAGAAGAAGCTAAAAGCTAGCTGGCACGGGTGCAGTAGAGCCCTTGAGAAATTAAATTTGTTTTAAGAAAAATAGAAAAGAGGATTATATATTTAGTTGCTTGGGTGTTACGTCACTGGGCTCTAGTGAATCGGGTTGTTTTGGGGGTTGGGCGGGGCGGCCTGCTAGGTTTATTTTTCAGCTACTAATGTTCTTTTACCATTAAATATTTGTTCTTTTGACTCACCTAATTATTTTTTATTTCATTAGTTAAAAAATTTTTAAAATAATAATAATAAATAGATACATTAGAAAAAGAATAATATAAAAATTAAATAAAACTAAGGAAAAAGTAGACAAATTAAAAAAATAAGGAAAAAAATTAGAAACAAAACAACGGTCAATGTTAAATACGAAAAAACAAAAAGATGAAAACTAGAAAAAGATTGAAAAGAGAAAACGCAGAAAAGTTAAAAGTGAAAAATCTGGAAAAATAAAACAAAAAAATAAAACGTTGAAAAGAGGGGGGAAAATGGGAAAGTGAA
Organism: Aquilaria yunnanensis; assembly: GCA_039654915.1. Classification (NCBI taxonomy): domain Eukaryota; kingdom Viridiplantae; phylum Streptophyta; class Magnoliopsida; order Malvales; family Thymelaeaceae; genus Aquilaria; species Aquilaria yunnanensis. The sequence continues at coordinate 21,218,241 of CM077600.1, forward strand.
AAAAAAAAAAATTCAGGAAAACGAAACCATATGAACAACCTACAGGCACGTGCAATAGAGTCCGCGAGAACACAGTTGCTTCGGAGGTCACGTTACTCGTTTCTTTTCAGGTTGAGTTGTTTTCGTGCCAGACAGGCTTATTCCATGGAAGAGGAGCGAGAAGCAACTCGATGGAAAAGGCCTCGAGTGATGAACGCGATCAAACGGAAGGAAGACATTGAAGCAAGCAATAAGCGCCATTCAGGTAATTGTTGGTCCAGCCTTCCCGACGATGTTCTAAGAATAATCCTCGAGAAACTCATGTGTCTCTCAGATCGCATTCGAGCCGTCGCAACCGGCAAGAGTTGAAAAATTCCAATTCCAAGATGGACTCTTAATTCCGTGGCTAATCGAAGAAATTTGTCCAGAATGTTTGGTCGGCATCTCGTCAATTAGCTCTCACGGTAACGCTCTACGAACCAGGCAACCCTAGGCCTCACCGATTCAGAAACATCATTGGTACCCCAACAGAAGTGGTCAATGTCAAAACTGGTCAGAATCAGATCCATGAATTATAGATTCCAGGCTGGGTTGGTTACTTGTCGAGGGTCGTCTTGATGACTTCTGTTCCTTGGTTTTGTACAGTCCGTTCGCTGGAAATTCTAGCAAGATGCTGCCCCGTTTGCCTGACTTCACTCCATACACATGTTGTGGCACCTTTTCTCCTCCTCCAACATCCTCAGATTGTGTTGTCAACCTTCTGTTTTATGATAGGTTTATAGATGAACTAGAAATCCGACCATGGCGTGATGGCCAAAACAGTTGGAGTAGGCAGCTGATTCGTATCGACGATGCAGACGATACACGCCATGTCAGTGGCTTCCGTTCCTTTGGTGGGATTTTGTACTTCTTAGATTACTGGAAAGGGTTGCTTGCCTTCAACAGTTTGGACCGGAGCTGCAAATTAATCCCTCCTAAAGATAATACTTGTTGCTGGGATTTCATGTTATTGGTTGAATCCGAGCTGTTGTTGCTTGTGTTTGACCGGTATTTGCCCGACATCGGATGTGGTTGTTGTATTTTCACCAGTGGCAGACCCAGCTTTTTAGGCTGGGGGGCTAGGGGGCTAGGCGGAGATGAGACGAGCGATGATCAGTGAAGCAGAGGCAGGCTAAAGGAGAGAGAGACAGAGAGACGTTGAGAGAGACTGGTTTGCGATGGATATGTAATATTTCATAGGTTAGGGATATTATTGTAATGAAAAGTAAAGATTTAGCACTGTTGGCACTATTTACTCTTTTTATATTCTTCAGTCAGTTTGTGAAAAAAAATTCAAATATGGTCCTTAATTTCTTAAAAAATGGACAACTTAGTATCTGATATTTATAAAATTTCAAAATTCTCGGAGGCAGCCACACCCCTGCCCTTAGGTGGTTCCGCCACAATTTCAGCTATGATATCTCTGCAGAAACTTGAGTCAGAAAACCGAAATCAGACGACCAAGTTCTGTTTATGTCTTCAACCTGCGATATTATGTCGATTCCTGCTACGAAAATGGTTGTGTGTGACAGAGCGTATCCTGGACCAATAGCAGAGCGTATGATAGAGGAAGTAAAGATACCATTCAGTCTCAGACGGAGACGGTCATGAGGGCGGTGAAATTTACTGCATTTGGGCTAACAATCCACGTTGCCCGAGAGAACTGATATGGTTAGCCTCTCCTTTCCTTGATTAATTTTCGACGGACGGGCTCATCAGCTTGTGCAAATTTCAAGCATCAACTGATCTGATGGGAAAGATTCTGCAGCAAGGCTATTGGCTAGGTATGTGGAAATGGCTAGTTAGATCTATGACGATCTGGTACATTTTCCACACAACAGCTAGTAAATTAACGTTTGTTTAATCTTGTTAAAATAAAAAACGAGTTGTCAAAGAATTCTATTACAATAAGTTCTCCTTTATTTTGAGTTGGAATGTTTTTTCTTTTTTGTTGTCAAAGACTTTACTTTGGTCTTGTTTAATTGATCTTTTGGAGTCTTTTAATTTTTCTTGGTTGCCTTGGTTAATTACCTTCCACCGGATCACCTTGGCTTTGTAAAATCTTCTTTTATTCAATAAATTTCTTTTGTGAATAAAAAAAAATATGTAAACTTGTCGCGGTAAGGTAGTACCAGGATGGGAGGATGCAACCAGTGCACAATTGTTTTTTTTTTTTAACAGCAAATAGATAATTTTATACTGAAGTGCAAGAGTACAAGTTTAACACCTCCAGGAAGCTAGTTGCAGTAACAACAGAGAATTCAACTGGTTTTAGAGCTAGCTGGTACAGCCAAGTTACAGGAAGGATACAAACAAACCCCGAAACCATACCGACTACTGCTTGTTCAATCAAAATTTCTGCAGCAAGTGAAAGAACTTGTTTATGATTTTTTGAAGAATATTTTCAAAGAAGAATTTAAAAAGCAGACCATTGTTCAGTAGCACCAAATTTCGAAGGTCAAGTGTTGGTCAGCAAAATTTTTTTGTGCGTCCTATTACTGAAGAAGAGATAAAAAAAAATGCAATTTGGAGTAGTGCAGGAGGCAAAGCCCTGAGGCCAGATGGTTTCTCATTCAATTTCGTCAAGAGACACCGGAATATCTTGAAGAAGGATATTTGCAATTTCGTAGCAGATTTTGAGAAGAAAGGAAGGCTGGTAAGGGGCTGTAGTGCATCATTTATAGCTTTAATACCCAAAAATGATAATCCAGTGGATTTGAAGGAATACAGACCAATAAGCTTAATTGGTAGCCAAAGCAAAATTGTTTCTAAGGTACTTTCAGAAAGTTTGAAGTCGGTATTGGGGAGCATTATTGGGAACTCACAAACAGCCTTCATTAAAGGGAAGCAAATATTGGATGGAGTATTGGTAGCAAATGAAGTCCTTGACTACTTGGCAAAAAGCAGGAAGAAAGCATTAATTTCCATTCAATGTAGATTTTGAAAAGGCTTTCAATTGCATTAATTGCCAATTCTTGGATTTCTCGATGCTAACAGTTTGCCTTTGGTATCAAATGGAGAAGCTAGATAATGAAATGTATTTCAAGTGCCACAGTCTCAATTTTAATCAACGGAAGCCCTACACCTGAGTTTAATATGGAGAAGGGGATACGACAAGGTGATCCATTATCACCCTTTCTCTTCCTTCTAGCTGCTGAAGTTCTCAATGTTATGATGGAAGTTACAGTTGAAAAAAGGCTTATTTAATGGGTAGCGGTATGAAAAGGTGAAGTGAATTTGACACATTTGCAATTCGCGGACGATACTTTGTGTTTTGGAGATTGGAACCGATCAAATTTGTTGAATCAGAGAAGAATTCTCAAATGCTTTCAACTTACTTCTGGCCTGAAAATAAATCTGAAGAAGAGCAGAATTTACGGTGTGGGGACTTGCGAAGGAGAAGTAACTCAAGTGGCTGGCTTGATGCGCTGCACTGCGGATAAATTCCCATTTAAATATTTGGGTCCACCAATGGGGATCAATCCCAAAAAGTCAATCGCCTGGAAGCTAGTAGTTGATAAATGTGCAACCACATTGGAATCATCGAAGTCCAAGCTTTTATCAGTTGGAGGAAGGCTAACCTTGATAAGGTTGGTCTAGGGATGACAACGAAGCGGATCGGGCATGGATTCGCCTCATCCATCACCCGCCCGCCAAAGCCAATAGGTGAAAAATGCCACCTATGCCCACCACCTACGGGTTACGGCTACCCATGGATTACCCATGAACTCTAACAGATGCATTCTTAGATCTCTCAAGCTCGCAAAACAAAGAAGCCATGAAAGAGGACATTGATAGACTAGCAGCAAAACAACATTGGAAGCCAAGAAGCACTAAATCGTGTGAAGTTAGTTCCAGATTCTTGACTTGAAGTGCAAATCCAGCCATAAATAACGGAATTTCATCCCCAAATCGTGATGCTTCGCTTGTCCACCGTAAGTCTACCTACAATGTTGAGTCCATAGAAAAAGAAGAAGGGATCGGCAACAGCTTTAGGTGATGGGCAGCAGGACAATAAGAGCGATGTGTGGGTGGGTTTGAAGAGAGAGATCCAATGGAGAATTTAAGGAAACAAGGTGGAGAATGAAGTAGCGGAGTTAGAGGATGGTGGCGATGGAGGTGGAAGGCGTGAAGAAAACAAAGTGCAAGCGGCAGTGGTCTTGAATGTGAGTAGAACTAGGTAATTTTGGGTTAAGTGTATTTTTAGTCCTTCAATTTTATCAGTTTTTACATAAAATATTAATTAGATTGAAATTTAACAAGTAAGTCACTTTTGAGTAAAAGGAAATCTCGTGGGTCATGGGTTCACAAGTGCAGATAACTCTAAATCCGTAACCACTTGTACCTGCCAAACGGGTAAATTTTCGGCCAAATATTTGTGACTCACGGGCAAATATCCACAGTTAACGGGTTTGACCCGATCCACTGTCATCCCTAGGTTGGTCATGTCTAGTCTTCCTCTATTTTTCTTCTCCTTATTTCAAGCCCTTGTGAGTATCATAAATTACTTGGTCAAATTGAGACTTTCCTTTTTCTCGGGGGACAATGAGGAGGATAGGCAAAGAATATAGGTTTCATAGAATAAAATTTTGGCATCAAAGGAGATGGGGGGTTGTATGTGGGTAGCCTAAAATCAAAAAATCTGCACTATTTGGTAATTAGTGGTGGAGATTTTATAATGAGAAGAATGCTTTTTGGAGGAGAATTATTGTTAGTTTATACGGAGATGGAGGAGGCTTGGAAGGGTTTGTTGAGAGAAAGGGTGTGGGTCGTGTTTGGGGTGAAATAATTAAAACAAGGGAAGTACTTGATAGTGCAAGTCTTTTCTTTCACAAGGAGCTTAGGTGGGAGTGGGCTGTGATGATAAAATTCTATTCTGGAAAGATGTTTATGTTAGTGATGTTAGCTTGGAGGTGAAGTTTCCTAGGTTGTTTCAATTAGCTATAACTAAAGAAAAAAAGATTTCAGAGTTGGGAATTTGGGGGGGAGAAGTATGGAGATGGGTTTGGGATTAAAGAAAGGATTTAAGGGGTAGGGAGCTTGGAGAATTTGACAACCTTTTGCAGGTTTGTAATTCAGTGTTCATGAACAAATCAAAGCAGGACAAATTCAAATGGATCTAGGGAAGAGAGGGTGAATATACTATCAAGGAAGCAAGCCAAAAAAATTGATGCTTTGATTCTAAATATATGGACCTATGCAGGAAGGGAGTGCTAAAGCAAAATGGTGCCGTTGAAGCTGGACATCTTCATTTGGAACGCACTATTTGACCATTTACCAACAAGATACAATTTAGTGTTAAGAAGACTACATATACCCTACTCTCTTTGTCCTTTATGCCATAACAATGTTAAAGATGCCAACCATCTTCTAGTTAGATGCATTAAAGTAAGGCAGGTTTGGAACAAGGTTTTCAATTGGTGGACCACCAAAAGACCTAATGCTATAGATCTATTGGACCTACTGCAGTTCAAAACCATCAAGGCACTTGTTAAAAGGATAAAGTAATTTCGTCCATAATTGGTAAAATTTAAACTAATTTATTCTAAATAAATTTTTTCTTAATATTAATAATTGAAATATGAGTTTATAAATGGAATTTGTTTAGTTAATTATTTTTTAATGGTAAAAAAATCCATGATTTTAAAGCACACACATTATGTTTAACAATCTTATGTTGTGATCATATATAACTAATCATTTTAATGAAATTTTAATTGATTTTTAAATTATTTATTATTAAAAAAATTTTAATGTAATTTTTTTTGTGGTAAAAGATAATTATATTACAACCACAAAGGGTATTGGTGAAGCCAACAAAGACAACCAACAACAGACAACCACATCCAGGCAACTGAATGTGTAGTAGAGTTCAAATAACACGAAACATAAACAAAAGAACAAGACTCAAAAGAAGAAATCAAAGTTCTAACATCATTTAGCAAGACACCAAAAGGAAGTAAATAAAGGCCTAGGGACTGTAGCCTGTTGACCAATATAGCAGCATCATTCTACCACAATCTGCTGACATCCCAGTGCCCTAGCTTCCTTTAAACCATACAAGACAGCCAGAGTTTTCACAAGAGCTAGTTGATTGAACCACATGTCGAAAAAGACCAACACTCTGTAGACTGGTGCTACCTCATTGTTGCAAAAAACCAGTTTGATAGAGCTCGTTTAAAGGGGAGTAGAGGTGGCAACATCCACAATAACCTTCAAATGGCCAGCGAGGTGTGGAAGCCAACTTGACATAGGGGGTGTCACAGATGACTCTAACGTTGGGGGATTTGAGCTTCTCAAATTGCACACCAAACCTTAATAGCCTAGCCAAACACCCTGGAGCAATGTACTTATACTCAGGCACAGTTTTACTCTTGTTCCACCACAAGTACCATCCCATAAAAGCAAAGAGATGGCCCCATTTAGCAACTCTTGTAGAAAACCACTCAAATATTGATAAGTTATGAGAGAATAGAGTATGGACATTCAAAAAATCTATGACCTTAAGCAGATAAGGATTAAAGATATGTCTATAGAATGTGTGACACTGACTTAAAATATGAACCGTACACTGGGTATAAAAGCTAAACATCCATGCCTCTAGAGCTTAGATTATCCCTCGCCGGCAAGGCATTAGCTATAGCACGCCACCAAAATAGTCAAGGTCAATGGGGTGCCGGTTGTCTCTAGAATAGCTTCTAATCCCAAGCCCCTTCCAAGAAGATCATCCTTTTAGAAGAGTGAAAGTAATGTGGTAGGCAATTTTGACTGAAAACTAACTTGAAAAGGTCATGCCCCAGGTAAACAAGTCTGTTTTACATGTTGATGAAAGAGGGATCTAAGTGATATTGGCCACATCCATCGAGTGAAACAATGCCTCCAGCATAGGTAGTCGCCGTCATGTACCACCCTCCGTCATCAACTGCAATAATGTCAAGTGTTCGAAACCAAATAACATCATGTGATTGGGGGTGGAGAACAACCAAAAGGTAGCTAGTTATCCGTCCAAACATTTATTGACACTCACGAGCCAAATGCCAAACACCACCCCTTCTCAAAACCTTTCTGCCCAACCATAAGCCTTTTCCAAAAGGGGAAATTAAGGCACAAGGCTCCTCTGTAGCCTACAATAAATCTGAGGTGGAAAAGTATTTACCTTTAAACACCTTGTACAAGAGAGTGTTCAAATTATAAGAAAGGTGCTAGCCTTGTTTCGCATGGTAAACAAGGTTAAAAGCTTTAAAATCTCACAAACCCAAACCTCTACGCTCCTTTAAATACACAAATTATTCCAAGTGCACAAGGTAATAGGTCGTTTTTCATGAAAGAAAGACCACAATAAGCAAATTACTAACTGACACAATTTGTCACATATCTATGTAGGAAGTAATAAACTACTCATGAAATGGTTCGGCATGGCCTGAATAACCGACTTGATTACCACTAGACGACTAGCTTGAGAAAGAATAAGAGCCTTCCAAGTAAAGAGCATTTTGGTGACACATTCAATTAAGTCATCATACTGATTAACATTCTTGCACCCCATAAACGAAGGAAACCCTAAATATTTATCAATAGTAAGCAAGCTTAGTTGTACCTAAACTAGCACCGATTGAGGACCAAGTACATGCTGGGGTATTTGGACTAAAAAAGGTCATTGATCTGTGGAGATTCACCAATTGGCCTGAAAATACTCAATAGGTATCCAATATAGATTAAAGCCGGCAGACCTCCTCCTCAAATGAATGCATAAATATAAGGTTCTCATCAGTGAAAAACAAATGTAAAATGGAGGGAATAAGTCTGCTAATAGCCAAGCCATGAATGAACCCCTTGACTCTCTACCTCTTAGAGCAAACAAGAAAACCCTTCAGCACAAAATAGAAACAGATAGGGTGACAAATGCATCCCTGTCAAATACCACGGGATAGATTAAATCTATAGGAAGGCTCACCAACCAAGATGGAGAAAAAAATAAATGTAACATAACTAAGTACCAGATCTGTCCATTTAGCATGAAAACCCAAAAGGCATATCACCCATCTAATATAGGGTCACTCTACTTGGTTATATGCCTTTGACATATCTAGTTTAAAAGTCATTGCGCAAAAACTTGCACCTTCCATGTTACTTGGGTTATAACATGTCTCAAGGGTTATAAGAGCATTGACAAAAAGAAGGCAACCAAAAACGAAAGCACTCTGGTTTGCAGAAATAATAGAATCCAAGAAGCATTTCATGCAATTAACTAAAACTTTCACAATAATGTTATACAGGATGTTTCATAGGCTTATTGGCCACAAATCAAATAGGGCCTTTAGGTGCTACACTTTCGGAATCAATACAAAATACATGTATAATTCAGCTCCTGAGGAATTTCACCTTAATTAAGAACACTAATAATATAATGAAAAATATCTTCATTAATCAAGTGCCAATATTTCTGATAAAATATCTTTTTGTTATTGATGATTGAGTTTTGTAGGTTGAGTCATTTACTTTCGATTGCCCTATACTTGGATAAAGCAATTTGGTCAATAACTGATAAAATTAAAACTAAATTATTCTAAATAAATTTCTCCTCAAAACTAAGAGTTGAAATATGAGTTTATAAATGGAATTTTTTTGTTAATTATTTTTAAATGACAAAAAATATCCATGATTTCAAAGCACATACATTTTTATGTTTAACAATCTTATGTTGTGATCACATATAATTAATCATTTTAATGACATTTTAATTGATTAAACTGAACTTATATATGAGTGAAAATTTTTAATTATTGATTATAATAAATTCTTTTTAATGCCAAATCTATTATAAAAACACATGCTATAACATGCAAACCAACATAATCTCGTATACAACAAATTATAGTAAGGACCGATTTGGAATAAATATTAAAACTTGTTTTCAACTGCTTTGGTGCCTTTAGAAATGCTTTAAAATATGAATACCCTTTGTGTGCGCCAAAACACACTACTATATATATATGTGCGTACTTAACATGCTTAAGACAAAATAGGAAACTGGGAGAGTTAGTTGGAGTCACCTAAATGAAGCTTGGGTACTCAGGTTCAAATCCTTGTTGCCACTTTTTGCATGTTTTTTTTTCTTTTCCTAGTTCTTTATCTTTATTTTGCTCTTTTTTTTTTCCAGTTTTTTCCTTCTTTTCATTTTTTTTATTATTCCTATTTTTTCATCTTCTTTTTTCTAGTTTTTACCTTTTCTTGTCTTTCATATTTCACTTTTATCTTGTTTTTCCCTCAATTTTATTCATTTCTTTTACTTTTATATTATTCTTATTTCTTCTTGTTCTTTTAAGTCATTTGTCTACCTTTTTCTATTTTTCATTCTTTATTTTTTTCTATTTTTTATATTTTTAGGTAGATTTATGATACAAATTCTCTCTTATATTAAATTTGAAACAAAATAACATGAACTTATCTTTTTTCCTTGTTTAGTTAAGCAGGAATTAAATAAAAGAATAAACTGAAAAGGGAATGAATTGCTACTTATGAAAATACAAATATCTATTAATAAAATAATAGATGACTACTTCAACTAAAAGAACAAAAATTAACTTATAAAAGAATAAACACAAACCAATAAAAGAACAAAGAGTTACTAAAAAAAGAACAAACATTAAGTTCATCTAAATGAACAAACACAAATTTATAAAAGAATAAACACATGCCACTAAAAAAAATAGCTACTAATAAAAAAATAAATATAGAGTTTATCTAAATGAATAAACTTGAACTAACAAAAGAAAAAGATACATACTACTAAAAGAAAAAATAGCTACTAATAAAAGAATAAACATCAAGTTTATCTAAATGAACAAACTTGAACTAATAAAGGAACAAATACCAACTAATAAAAGAATGAAGAAACACACATAAAAGAATAAATAACTATTAATAAGAGAAAAAAATAGTTTCTCCAAAAGAACAAACATGAATTTATAAAAGTATAAATGACTACTAATAAAAGAACAAATAACTAGTTCATCTAAAGAAAAAATATGAATAAATAAAAGAAGAAACATGTACTGAAAAAAGAACAAAGAGATGCTAATAAAATAATAAACATCAAGTTCATCTAAAGGAACAACCATGAACTAACAAAAGGATAAACACTTACTAATAATAAAACAAAAAGCAACAAATAAAAGAACAAACAAGTAGTAATAAGAGAACAAAAAAGTAGTTTCTCTAAAAGAACAAGTAAGAACCTCACTACTAGAAAATTGTCATTTAGCGATGGTTTAATTAGCGACGGTTAAAAACAGTCGCAAATTAGCAACGGCAAACAGTCGCTAAAAGTCCGGTGAAAGTTTAGCAACAGTTGAGAGTCACTAAATTTTAGCGACAGTTTGTCGTCGCTAACTAGCGACGGTTAGTAATTGCTAATTTTAGTGACGACTTGCTTTCACTAATTTAGTGACAATTAGCCATCGCTAATTTTAGTAAGAGGTTCAAAAATTAAATACGGGTTGCCCTTGGTAATATTACAAAGACTAGAGATAACTAACTATGACTAGCTTTTAATGAGACTTTTATTCCATTTTCTTTTCATTTGTTCGATAATGATAAATTTCAAATGCTTTCAATTTCTTTTCTGATGAAAATGTATGGATCGATGGATCCATGTGTGTATAAAAAGATATTATAATTTAGGATAAAATTTTATTTTATGGTTAAAAAATTTATTATTTTAGTTATTTTTCTAAAAATGAACGAACAAAGTTTTAAAAGTGATGGCCAGCTGTCACTAACTTATGGAGACGGTTTGCCCTCACTAAGTTAGTGACGGCTAAATTATAGATAGTGCTAGTGACGGTTTGCCTTTGCTAATTTAGCGACGGTTGACCGTCACTAAATTTAGTGACAGTTGGTCATCACTAAATTTAGTGACGGTTTGCCCTCGCTAATTTAGTGAAGGCTAGCCGTCACTAAATTATAGATAGTGCTAGTGATGGTTTGCCTTCGCTAATTTAGCGACGGTTGGCCGTCACTAAATTTAGTGACGGTTTGCCCTCGCTAATTTAGCGAAAGCTAGCCGTCACTAAATTATAGATAGTGCTAGTGACGTTTGCCTTCGCTAATTTAGCGACGGTTGGCCGTCACTAAATTTAGTGACGGTTTGCCCTCGCTAATTTAGCGAAGGCTAGCCGTCACTAAATTATAGATAGTGCTAGTGACGATTTGCCTTCGCTAATTTATCGACGGTTGGCCGTCACTAAATTTAGTAACGGTTTACCCTCGCTAAGTGTCAGCTAGATTTTGCGACACGCAGCTCTCACTAATATAAATCAGTTCCAACTCTTTGGATTTTTTTTATTCAGATATATGGATCAATAGATCTATGTGTTTATGGAAAAAATATATATTATAATTAACGTTAAAAAAATTATTATCACAATTATTTTTCTAGAAAAATAATTAAAAGAAGTGAAAATGTCACACCTCACTCAGGGCCTGGCCCATAAGTTCCAAGGTTTAACTCCCAAACCCACTTTAACACTAAAGTCTTCAATTCGGCCAAACAAGCAATGGAAACCTTAAGTCTTATTTTCTTAAGGTGAGAAGCCTGGGAGGTGGCCCAGGAGGCTTTTAAACAAACCCAACAATTACTTGCAGCAAAGGCAAGGCCCAATACCACTAACTTGCACAACAAGCAAGGCTTTAATTGATTACTTGCATCTCAAGCAAGGCAACACTTAATGGAGTTTTAAGTGCATAATTGGTGTGCAATCATGTGTGCTACTTATATGACAACCAAGAAGCCACATTATTGGTTTAGATTTTGAAAACCACAAGTTAATATGCACATGATGCTCTCGGCCAACACACAAACATATAGTAGTGCACCACATTTCCATAAGTTTAGGCTCATAACTATTCACATAAAAGTGCCAAACATTGGCCCAAAACATTCAACATCCAAGTACAGGCATATTGCCATCCATAAGTCATACATAACTTGGCATACAAACCCAACAAAACCAACACAAGTCTAGGCATCAAGGACTACATATATGTACACAAAAGAGTAGTCTACCTAGTGTCCAACATGGCTACGTGCCATGAATCCCAAAAGCTAAACATGCCAAGTTATTACATACCAAGACCACTAATGGTCAAACATAACCTTGTGTATGCCATACAAGAGTACACACTGCAACACCAACCCAATTGCCTAGTTCATTGTCATGAAAGTAAATACTATGATCAGAGCCAAAGTCCAAGTATCCATAGCCTTCCTAGACAAGTCTCCAACTACAGCCTGCAAACTTAGCTCATAAGTCTCGGCTAACCATATATATAAGACTTGTAATGAACCTAAAAATGATAAGCCAAGCACACATTGGCACATACCTTGGAAACTAAGCAAATTAGTGAAAAACACAAGCAACAAGCAAGCTAGCACTACTCAGGCCGAATGTCCTTGCCTGAAATAAAAGGATGGGCAGTGAGTATAACTCAGTAGGATTCACTTATATATATTCAACTCTAAAAAGAGTCTATTTAGTTAAGCTAAGTATTCACTCAAAGCTTAACCTCCCATTAGCTAGCTTTACCTGCAAAACAAACACAAGACAAAGAAACCAAGCATATACATATACAAGATAATTAACCATAGCAAATAATCCATAATACCATAAGTGGGGTTAGTAAGCACATGGAAACACCCAAGCACACAAGTACACACACACACTCCACATGTTTGCTCTCGGCCATAATGAACCATACATGTACCCATGTGCACCATGCACACAAAAAAAAACCTTCAACATACCACTTCCACTTAGAGCTCCAAAATGCCAAGCAAATAGGCCACATTTACTTGCATTTCTAGTACATGTACAATAGTCAATTAGCTAATCAACAAGTAGACCAAGTATTCTCAATAGCCCATCAAGCAACTAAGGTCATTTGGCAAATTTTAACCATCACTTAGCCACTCTAAACACTTGAACCATGGTACATTACCAAGCAACATCAAGTGTTAGTGAACCCTACCTCAATAGCTTTCGGTCTCAAGCCAACCTTCCAATATCCAAGTGTTCTTCACACACAATGCCTACCACAACAAACAATAGGCATCAACAACACAAACTCATGGATTAACTACCATGTTTTCAATGAAGAACACTACAATACACAAACTTAAGCTCTCGGTCACAATGCCCATTTCCACATATTTGTGTTATCCATCACACTAACTCATTACATGCTCATCTAATCACCAATGAACATCACTCATGGCATCATTACCATGTAACCAAGTGAAGTACACTCAAATACACTAATCCAAGCTTTCGGCCAAATTTGCCCATTTCACACAATAGTGTTCTTTACCAAACTAGCCCATCACATAAACACCTAATCACCAATGATCAAAGTTCATGGCATCAATACCATGAAATCAATTGAAAATCATGATGTTACCTCAAGTTGCTCCTCTCGGCCAAACTCCACTTGGCTCACCTTGATGTTCCTCACCCAAAATAGCCTAGCATAAGATCAAATAGGCATCAATTACCCTTAATCATGGACTAATTTCCATTAAACCAAGAAGAACATCAAGTTCATTCATCCATCATATTCGGCCAACATTTCACTTCCAAACCGAAACATTTCTTGCTCCATTAGCTTAATATAACTTCAATCAAGCACTTAAGTTCCTTGTACATGGAAGAATTACCATGAATTCAAGGAGAATAGCAATTTACCTCAAAACCCTAGCTTGATTGCTCGGCCTTCCTTGAATCTCCAAGAACAAAGCTTGATTCCAAGCAAGCAAAGGCCGAAACCAAGTCTCCTAGCTTGTTTCCTTCAAATGCTTCCAAGATTAGCTTGATTTCAAGAAGAAATTTGGATGAACACTCATGGAAGAGCTCTCGGCCAACAAGAACAATGAAACCCGAAAATGAACCAAGTGAATGGCCTTGACTAGTTTCGGCCGAAAGTCTTATGCTTTAGTTAGCTAAAATGCTAACTTTTGCCTTCCAATAATTTGCATGGTGCAAAGTAGCCTTCAATTCCTCATGTCCATAATGACGCCACTAAAACATGTGTCTAGTATGTCATTCAAGTCACTCCTTGGCCCATAATGCCAAGCATAAGACAACACAAGTACCAAGGCATTATAATCACCCTTGTATAACCGGCCATAAACTAGAATAAAAAACTAGTTAGTTTAACTAGTTAACTAGTGAATAGTACTTTAGTGGTAGACAAGATTTGACTAGTAATCATGGTTGTCCACCAAATTTGGTCTAGTCTTGCACTAGTCACCATAAAAACTTGCATGGCCTAAAATGCCAACTTTAAGTTTGTAGTTTTAAATTGTATCACTCATCCAAGTGTACAATTTGATCCCCTTTCTCTGTTTTCTGCTAGCTTTCCCATAGTCCAGTTTCTATGTGCAGTTAAGGTCTGAAGGTTTCCAGTTTTGCACATAGGTCACTGTACTAGTTTCCATAGTTCCTCTCATTCTCTCCCTTCTGTTTTCTCTTATTTTCCTTTGTTATCCTTGGCCTAAGCCAAGCACTTAGGAGGTGCCTAACAGAAAATCTCTTGAATTTCAACTGATTTTTGCCATTATTTAGCGGTTGTTAATAATTAGAGATGGTTGGCAGTCGCTAATAATTAGAGACTAATACCTTTGCTAGTTTGCCATTATTTAATTTTTATTTTACTTATTGTTTATTTTATTTCAGCAAAACCACTTATCCTTTTATATGTCACTTGTTTAATTGTATAATTATAAATTTTAATTTGATTAATTCGGATTACAAATCTCTTAATATTTTTGTAGTAATTAACAAAAAATCTATTTAATAAAAATTAAATTCATTTGATTTGATTTATTGGCACATAAAATTTAGCCATTTTTTAATATTTTATCATCTCATTGTAGCATAATGTTACTAGAAGTAGGTTAAATATGTTAAGAACTAGTGAAGGTGAGAAGTCGCTAGTTTTAAGCGACACTTAGCTGTTACTATGCGTTTTATTTGTAAAGCGTCTTCTCTCCTCTCCAAACGCTGTCGCTCCCAAAACCCTTCTCCTCACTCTCCTCTACTCTCTCTTCGTCTTCATCCTTGCCCTCCTCGGCGTCGGCTCCGTCACCTACAGCGTCTTCCATGGCTTCTTCGACAGACCTATCAAGCTCTTATCCCCCATCAGGTCGGCCTTCGTCTCCTTCCTCCTTCTACTCACTACTTCAATTGTAACACTGGTTTTCACAATCGGGTTCATCACGATTCTGGGGGTTTTCGCGATTTCCGCGATTAAACTGTACCAACTCATTGAATTCGAAGCTACTTATTCTTCCTCTTGTGTGGCATCTGTTCTAGTGATCCTATCGGTGTTCCTGCTTCTGGGCTTGGTTTGTTTGGCAGTGAATTGGAATCTAGCTTGCGTCATTGTGGTGGTAGAATCAACTTGGGGTCTGAGTCCGTTGAAACGAAGTAGAAATTTGGCAGTGATCTGTTCTAGTTGCCCTGTAATTGTAGCAGTTGTGTGCGTGGCTTGAGGACTTCCAAGGGACAGGTATGTTGTCTCATGAATGTTGATATCTATGAACATTAGCTCAAATTTATGATCTATAGCTATTAGTTGTACTTGTCCCTTGAACAGAAATCCACACCTAGATGGATCTTTGTTCCAATTTACATGAAACTTGGTTGGTTTCTTGAATGCGTTGCAGTTTTATTTGTTGACATTCTTTTAAGATAAAAGCATGTATTGTGCATCAGTTGGTTTCTTTATCTGATTTTGAGTTGGGGTACATAATGACGCATTGCTAATGTTCTCTGAACAAGAAATAGAGTTCATTATCTACAGTCCTAATGGACATGTTTATAAATCTGTACATGTCGACATATATTTCCTATAGAAAGTTCAAAGTATTCAATTGTCTGTCATTTTTCACAAATGTCTAGCTAGTTGAGCTCCAACTTTTATTGAAAGTTAAAGATTTAGGGATTAGTGGTCTATTTCACCCATGTTTTTTCCATGATTTCATTGGGGGGTTAAAATATGTAATCTACCAACTTTATCAAATGAAAGGTGTTTGAAGTCAAATTCTGGTTCTACATGCATAAAACTGATAATCAAAGAGAAAGTTGGAAATTAGAAACAGCTGGTCAGCCACACAAAACTTCGCACTTAGATCTATGAGAGTCCTGCCACACAAAACTTCACACTTAGATCTATGCGAGTCCTGCTCACATTTGAAGCAAATCAGTAGCAAATAAAACAAATAGACAACGTGAGCAAGGACCATTCTGTCAAGTATTATGGTTAGACTAAGTTCTTTGAGTTTCATTAAGTTTTTGTTGCAATACAACTATACAAGTGAAGTATCTTATTGGTTTCATCAGAAAGTATCTAGTATTTTAGATGATTATTTTATTTGTATGATTAGGTTAATAATAAAGAATTAGCAAAAACACAATAACAGGTTAATAATGAAGATAAGCTTACCTTATTGGTTATCCTAGATTTTAGTTTACGGTCCTAGCATGCCAATAAAAGTCACTCTACATTATTCCCAGTTTTCAAATCGAACACTACCAGAACTTGCTTCTTTGATGGATAGAACATGGTTTAAGGCTTGTCTTTTAGGTGCTTCTGCTATTGAGCTGGTGTAATACCTCTGGATTCATCTTTATTGTTTAGCATTTGAGATTTTAGGTCAATCCAAATAAATTCTCATAAAGTAACTTTTGCTTGGAGTTTATTAGTTAATAATATAAATCAAAGCTGATGCACCTTACTAGCAAAAGGTACATAAACCTTCATATCCTAAAACCAGTAACTTTGAGTGGTCACTTGAGGAAATTGTTAATGCTTGGGAAATCCAATGAGTTTTCTGCTATTATCATGCAAGCAAGACATTCGCATCCTTAGCCGGAAAAAAACTTGCGATTGAGAGTTAACTGCGATAAATTTTTATTGGAAATTCTTATCGGTACACTGCCAAATTTCAGTATTTGAAGCATAAGATTTCTAATGATTATGAACACTTCATTGAGTTGTTTTATAAAGGAATGGCTATGATGGTGGGAACCTTAGTAATTCAGATGAAATATATGTACGTTCCATCCTAAATGGATAACAAGCCTCGTGGCAAACAAAACAATATATTCTAACATAAAAAATCTGAAAAAAGTTGCAAGGAGGACAACTAAAATGTCTGAAGTAGCAGTATGAGCATGACTTTTATGAACATCTGTTTGGAGCCCGGAATAAATGCTAGTTTTCATGAGTCTAATCAAGATCTTTCAATTATTGAGGGAGAATCTTGTAGGTCAATAACTCTAATATTAAGAAGTTGCTTCATAGAAGGAAAAAAAAAACAAGAACAAGAGGAGAATGTGGAAGAATCTAATATAGGAGATGATTGTGCGAATGTTGGAGAATTGTCATAGGCAGACATCAAGAATATGCACCGCAGAAAAACCAGACCAAATGTTCTAAAAAATGATGATGGAGTTCCATGTAATTAAGCAGAACTAATCAAAAACAACAGGAAATTGATGCTGAAAGAAGAGGAAGTGAATAAATCAATTCTAAGCTTCAAGATAATGAACAAGTAGAAGTTAAGGAAGCGAAACTGCAAGACTGATGAACTTAGCAGCCAACCATAGATTTCATGAAACCTTCAAAGTTTTTCAAAGTACAATTGCTTGGAATTTACGGTTGTAGTAAAGAGAAATATAGGATTCAAACTGTTCTAATGGACTTTCCCATGGTTCAAAGTGAGAAATTAGAAACAGATAATCAAAGAGAAAGTTGGAAACTCAAGACATTGAACCACGACATGCCCAGTTTCTTCATTGACAAGTAAATTGGAGGTTTAGTTTACTCCAGCAGTGTTCTTGATTCCTCTTAATTTATTGTAAGGGTTGTGTTTGCTTCTCTGTAGTTTACTGGACTCAAATCTGCCCTAGAAAAATATTTATGAAGTATTGCAGCATGGAATGAGGCCCAATAAGAATTTGTGCGATGAGATTATTCCCATATAATGACAAAACTGAGGCGTACTGTTGATGTACTACAATACTGTTTACTTAGCTAGCTTCTGGTCTGAATAGGTAAGTTGATAGGGGACAAATAATGCTATGGCCAAGCATTTCTGGATGTCCCTGGAGCTTTCTGATTTTCTGAAACCACTGGACTACTTGCCTGCATGCTTCTGACGTGTGTTTCTGATATGTTTATGTTGCTTGATACTCATAAGAATTTTTAGTGTGTTTGTGGTGCAGGAAACTAGGCAACCCTTACTGCGTTCTTATAGCTAATGCCCCTTCTGTTTTAAATTGCAGGAATGGGATTCTAGTTGAGCTAATTTTTCAGTTTTGTTGTATGCTAATTATGTTTTTTAGGTAAAATTTTAATATTAACCCTGAGTTGTTAGTGTTAACCTGGTATATTGCTAGCTGCTTCTGTTAACCAGACATTTTGGACTACACTTTGCAGACTATGATGCCAAATTCTGAAAATCTGCTGCTCAAGTTCATTATTTTGTGTTAAGCATCTAAATGTATTACAATCATAGGTCTAGGGTGATCGGGGCATAAATGAGACCTTGCTTCCGCTATAAGAAAATGTACTGTACATTTGAGGGTGTATTTCTATTGTTTATGGACTGATGTAATAGTGAAAATTTGTGTGTAAGAATTCTCTGACAAAAGTTGCTTGGAAATTAATGTTCTTGATGTTTTCATATAGTTCTAAATATTTACTGGTTAAGGAAATCAACGGAGGCACCATTGGCTTATGATACAACATTTCCAGCCTTGAAAAATTAGGGTTCGGTTCATTTGGATTAGGGTTTGACTTGGTGGTGGACTTTTTGTTTTTTGGCAATCCGATGGCTTTAAGGGCTGGTTATAATAACTCTGGAATCAAAATGATTTCCCCTCTGGTGCATTAGGACAGTGGCAATGCTGCAGCTTTTCTATGTTTACTTGGATTGCAGTTAATGGTTTAAAGTCTTGGTTTCTTTGTGTTATGTGTGACACATTTAATTGTGTCTTTGCTCAAGTAGTGTGGATTGGAATAGCATTTATAGCCTTAAATTTCATAATAAAAACCTGCAGAAATTTTAGCAGTTATTAGTGACGGCTACGCGTTACTAACTAGCAACGGCTACACGTCACTAACTCATAAGTCCTCTTCCAAGGTGACTAATTAGCGAAGGCTACGCGTCATTAACTAGTGACAGTTATGTGTCACTAACTTATAAGTCCTCCTCCAAGGTCACTAACTAGCGACGGTTATGCGTCACTAACTAGCGACAGCTACGCGTCACTAACTAGCGAATCCTTTTCCAAGGTCACTAACTAGCGAAGGCTACACGTCACTAACTAGCGACGGTAAAATGTCGATAACGCGCCGGCAGATACCGTTACCGGAAAATTTGTGACTATCTTTTTTGCGACGTTTAGCTGTCGCTAATTAGCGACGGTATCTGTCGCTAAAAAATTAACGGCGAGTAAATTAGCAACTGACCTTTAGCGACGGCACATGTTAAGCGAAGGCTGGCCGTCACTAATGGCCGTCGCTAAATGGCTTTTTTCTTGTAGTGCTTATAAAAGAACTTATAAGAAAAAATTAGTACAATCAAAATGCACTACAATATTTCATCAACATTGTTTTAGTGTATTTTTTTACTTTCATTTTTTCATTTTATTTTGGGTGGGCTAAAAAGAACAAATAACTACTAATAAAAGAATAAACATAGAATTCATCTAAATGAACAAACTTGAGTTAACAAAGAACAAACACATACCACTAAAAGAACAAATGGCTACTAATAAAAGAATAAATATCGAGTTTATCTAAATGAACAAACTTGAGCTTATAAAAGAATAAACACCAACTAATAAAAGAACAAATAGTCACTCATAAAAGAACAAAGAATTATTAATAAGAGAACAAAAATATTTTCTCTAAAAGAATAAGCATGAATTTATAAAAGTACAAATAGGTACTAACAAAACAACAAATAACTAGATCATCTAAGAACAAACATAAACAAATAAAAGAACAAACATATACTGATAAAAATATAAAAAGATACTAATAAAAGAACAAACATATTATTAGATATTTATTTTTCATCAATTTCTTATTGTTCTTTTTGGGGAATTAATTGTTCCTTTGTTAGCTATATGTTAGTTTGATTTTGTTTAATTATCACCAAAAAAATAACTAATAAAAGAACAGCTAGTTTATCTAAAAGAACATATGTGAATTAGTAAAAGAACGAATACCTACTAATAAAATAATAAATAACTAATTTTTTTCATTATTTTTGAAAAGTAAACAAATTTGAAATAATAATAATAATAATAATAAATCTAAATAAACAAAGAAAAAAAACTGGGGGGAAAAGATAAGATAAAATGGAATAGGAAAATAAAAATAAAATGGTAGGTAGAATACAAAAAAAAAGGGAACAAAACCGGAAGGAAAAAAAAAATAAACCTGGAAAATGAAAGGTACAAAAATCTAAAGAGACATGGAATTAAACTGGGAAATGGTAGGTAGAATACCGAAAAAAAAAAAGTAACATAACCAAAAGCAAAAAAAGTCAAACTTAAAAAATTAAAAGAAGACAAACTAGGGCAACAAGGTGTTGAACCTTGCCCATTCAATTAGTGTCCCATTAGCCAAAGCACACTAAACCACATGAGCTAACTCTCTATATTTATCAAATGCTGGAGAATTTAGAGCATATATATTCTTCTCATTCCTGACGCACTTAGCGCACCAAAAGAAATACGCTTAAAATATTACTCTCTCGTGTTCAAAATATTATATTTTCGGAAAGAACATAGTACGAAGAAAATTTGGGGAAAAAGTTAAAGAAAAAGGTAGCCGCCTGCTGGCACGTACAGTAGAGTCCGTGAGAAACTAAATTTGTTTTATTTTTTGAAGCAAAAAGCTAAATTTAAAAAAAAATATATGGAAAATAGGATTATATATTTAGTTGCTTGGGACAGGTTCCATGGGACCTTAGTTGCTTCGAAGGTACGTCACTATAGGTTCTTTCAGATTAAGTTATGTTGGTGCCATGCCAGACGGGCTTGATCCATGGAAGATGAGCGGAAAGCAATTCGACGGAGAAGGCCACAAGTGATGAACGCGATCAAGCGGAAGGAAGACATTGAAGCAAGCAATAAGCGCCGTTCAGGTAATCTCGACATTAATCTCGACGTACGGGCTCATCGGCTTATGCAAGTATCAAGCATCAACTCATCTGATGGCCAGGAAAGATTCTGTAGCAAGTAACTCTATAAATATGTAAGAGGCTAGGTATGTGGAAATGGCTAGTTGGATCTATGACTTCTGGTACATTTTCGACATCTTGTTAATTAAAATCAAAACTAGTTGCCAAATAATTCTATTACAATATGGTTGATGGGATGAAAGAAATTAGCTAGCAAGGGTAGCGGCAAATGCAAGAGTCGTCATTATTTATGGGTAAGCAGAATCCATGAGCGTCTTGTCCATATTTGTTCCTGCACCCCTCAAAACATTCATCTGTTGAGCAGCTGCCTCCATGTGAGAAGACATCGCAGCTTCCAATGGCTTCCACCTTCATCACCTCATCCCCTGCACAGGAAAGTCATATATTATTTCAGATAAATGATTATAGCAAAATTTCGTCCACGCATGACGTCCCTTTTCTTCTAAGAATTGACCCTTTAATTCTAATAATGTCCAATAACCATGCTTCAGCACTTATTTATATAATTCATTTTTTGGAGAGAGATGCTGATCCAAACAAACAAAAAAAAAAAAAAAAGAACAGAGTGATATGAAAAGGAATTAATGGACCCGCTTAATTTCCATACTGTCCGATTACTGCTTCACCACTAATTTGTACTCCATAATTCTTTTTTGAGAGAGAGAGATTTACCAGAGGCAAGTAAAAGGAAGAAGATAATGACTATGGTTGAAACATTCTTGCGGTTGTTCATGGTTGTTTCTTGGGAAGTACGCTTGTGAATGAGAAACATGTACTGTCTCTTGATTTCATGTTAATTATATAGGGAAGATAAACTGAAATTATGCAGCTGTCATTAAAGAGATCCAAGTAGAAATTGTATCAGAATCAACTCAAACAGGGAAAGAAAACCACGAATTTCCAATGCTGATTTATAGCCTATATATTTTGGATTCTCTATTTACAAAATCAATGAAATCAATAATATTCTCAGATACAGTACAAGCGGTATAGGATTTTACTTTCCCCTTTTACGCCCCAGGCATTAGATGATTAACTTTTCAGATCATTCGACACTAAAAGATTCATTGTATACTCTTCCGGGCTTGCCAAAAATCAATATATAGTATCCAAACAATTGTGCGTTTACTCTTGGGGTGGTTATACTTTACTTTTTATACTTTGTCCTATTTGTAACATAAAAAACTACAGGGTTAAAAATACTTTTGATTTAGTTTTGGGTTATGGCCCATTCTGGCCCCTATTAAGTTCTGCCCTTATTTATTTATAGGTAAAAATATATACTCCACCTATCTCACTTTGTTTGCAACATTAGTTGGGCATGGGATTAAGATGGTTTAAATTTTTTTTTTTTCAATCTTTGCCCCAATTTTTTTTGGTACACATATAGGAATAGAACAAGTTAAAATGAGAACAACTTAAGTGTACTGGTGGCCAAAACATGGCTTAACTGACAATCTATCGCTTCACAAATAAGATTACGACACAATAAAAGGAACTGGTCAACAAACATATTTGTCAAACCATTCCCTTTGGTAATGGTAAGCATGTTCAGGTTAGTTTGATTTTCTAGTACAATCGAACCAATTCAAAATAATGACGGTTTCAAAAAAATTGAGTAAATTGCATAAAAAACTCTAACATTTAATTATTGTTTCGCTTTAGTCTCTAACCTATTAAATGTTCTATTTTAGTCATAAACTTATTCAAATTATTCCATTTTGGTCCCTCACCAGATGTCATTAACTCAAAATACTTGTCTAATACAAAATTTTGAAATTCTAATTTAAATATATGGTAACTATCTTCAAATAAATTTAAAAAGTTTAATATTTTTTACAGTAAATAGAAAATTTAAATTAATAGATTTTGTTTCTAAATAAAATAAGTTGAATTTACAGAGAGAAACAAAAAGTGATTTGAAATTTTCATTAATTATAATAAAATTGTTATACGAATTAAATTTATTATAAGATAGTTATCAGATAATTTAAATTATGATATAAAAATTTATTATTAGACAAATACTATAAGTTAACAAATTTCATCCAATAGGGACCAAAATGAAACATTTTTAATAGATTTAGGACTAAAATGAAACAATTTTAACAATTTAAGACCAAACAAAACATTCAATAAGTTAGGGACTAAAATGAAATAATAATTAAAGGTTATGGATCATTCATATAATTTACTCTAAAAAAATCATGCCCAACCTAAGAACCGAGACTCAATTAGAATCAAAATCATGGGTTTGGTTTTTTTTATTCTAATTCTCGGGTTTTTGGTTTGTATCATATAGATATAATAGTTAACAGCTTCATAACTCAATAAAATGTATCTACAATCAATTTAAGAAATATTCAATATAATACACAACTTAATTCATGTTTAGATATACATGTTCTTAGTATATGAGAATTTAGTAATATCATAATATTTAAATTTAATATTTAAATGTATATGTTCACACATAAATATATGAGCAATTTAGTAATATACATGTCCATACATAAATATATGAGTAATTTAATAATATCATGATTTTTATTATATATTTATATAGATATCTCAGGTTCAATTCTACCTAAGGTTGATTCTATATGGAACCAGACTCAACCCAAAACTCGATGGTTCTTTCTTATATGGAACTGACCTGCAAACTATTATCAATTTTTACTCAATCTAATCCAAAGGAGTGATTCAGGTTAGATTTAAAGTTTACCTAACTCACACTAATCATAAGTGCTTTTCAGAATTGAAACTTCATATCTTTTTATTTGTTCATAGCCTAGTTAATTAATTATCTTGTATGTTGAAGGGCCATATTTTTCAATGAAGAAACTAATCTGAAAGTATTAGGAGAAGTTAACGTTTACGGAAAGGAAAATTCTTGTATCACCAGGGCTTATCCGTGAGACAAGACAGCCTATCACCTGATGTTCAGTTGTGTGTATTTATGATATTGACCCTTTCTAAATTGAGTAAGCATTAGATAGGTCTAGCTTATACCATGCATCATCCCTAAAGAATTTAACAATTAACATTTTTTACCCCGTAAAAGAAATATACTTATATCTTTTTGGCACATCCTATACAAACTATGGGCTGGGCAAACTAGCTAATGTGTGAATGATAGAGAGAGGAATATAGGTTGAGTTCGAGTCCCCAAAGGCGCCCCATAGTCCTCTCAGTTTTGTTTTTCTCATTTTTGGTTTTTCCTTCTTAGTTTTGTTTTCTCAATTTTCATCAATTTTTTCTCAATTTTGACCATTCATATTTACGCTTTCCATTTTTATTTTTTATTTTTTTCTCATCTTTTTCCAATTTTTCCTTTCCTTTTTTATTTTTATTTTTTTTTGCATCATTTCAAGGTTTGTTGTTTTATTCCCAGTCTTATTTTTTTTATTTTTAATTTATCTACATTTTCTTCTTGGTTCTATTTTTATTAATTATATTATTTTATTTTTTTCTAAATTAGCTACTTTTTGTTCATTTTTTGTTTCAAAACTTTCAACTAACAAAAGAACAAACAACTAATTGAGTTAAAATAATAAATAACTATTGGAAAAAGAACATATAGTTCTTAAAAAAATAAATAGATATTGATAAAGGAACAATTAATTTCTTTCAAAAAACTAATAGATACTCATAAAAAGAATGAACAAAAAATAATTAATGAACAAAAAACAAATAGTTTATTGAAAATGATGAAAGCACAGATAAAACTGGCAAAGGAAAATATAAAACTGAGAAAAGAACACATAAAACTAGTAAAAGAACAAATAAAACATATAAAAGAACAAATACTTACTAATAAAAGAACAAAAAACTAGTAATAAGGGAACAAAAAATAATTTCTTGAAAAGTACAAACAAAAAAATTATAAAAAAATAAAAACATACTAATAAAATAATAATGAGCTACAAACAAAAGAACGAACATTAAGATCATCAAACGAAATAAATATAAACTAACAAAATAACAAACATCTACTAATAAAAAAAGAAATAGCTACTAATTAAATAACAAAGACTAGTAATAAGAGAACAAAATATAGTTTCTCTAAAAGAACAAGTACAAACTAATAAAAGAATAATGAGCAGCAAATAAAAGAACAAACATCCACTAATAAAAAACATGAACTAACAAAAAACAAACACCTACTAATAAAAGAATAAAAAACTACTGACAAAAAAATAAAGAACTAGTAATAAAAGAATAATAGTTTATCTAAAAGAGCAAACACATACTAATAAAAAAACAAAGAGCTACAAAGAAAAGAACAAATATCAAGTTTATATAAAGAAATAAACATGAACTAACAAAAGAATAAACACCAACTAAAAAAAGAACAATGAGCTACTAATAAAAGAATAAAGAACTAGTAATAAGCAAACAGAAAAAAAAAAGAGTTTTCTAAAAGAATAATTAAAAACTTAAAAAATAACAAACACTTACAAGTAAAAGAACAAAGAGTTACTAATAAAAGAACAAATATCAAGTTTATTTTGAAAAATAAACAAGAATTTTAGAAATAAACAAAACTGGAAAAAGAAAAGTAAAAAAATGGCTAAAATGAAAAGAGAAGACAAGATCGGCAAAAAAAGAAAAGCAAAAAGAAAAAGGAACCATATTAAAAAAAAGACACAAAATTGCAAAAAAAAAAAAACTAAAATGGCAAAGGAAAGAAACAACCGGAAAAATGAAAAGCGAAAAAAAAAATGGTACAGAAAAAACAAAGAGACAAAACAAGGAGGGGGAAAAAATATGTTTTGAGATAGCAACTAGCTAGCACAATTCGAACCCACCACTTGTTTGTTGTTGCCATTAAAAGCAATTTTCCATCAACTCAACCAAGGCTTCATCCATTCCACATGCTTACAAAAATATATAAATAACGACTTTGTGTCTAAACTCACGCATAAACCTAATGCACACAAGTCTGACCGTTTTAAATTTATTCCACCTTGTTTTCCGTTTCTTCTCTTTAGGATCAGATCTTATCGTTTAAAACAAAAATGATGGAGCTCTTAAAATCGCTAGTTCGTATAATTTATCTACTTAAAATGTCTGAGCAGATAATCATTTGTCTTTTGTCGAAACGTTTTTTGGAAAGTTGAGGACTCACTTGAAATTTTTTAAAAATTTTGGATACCCATGTTATCTATTTGAAAGCTTATGAGCTATATTATATTTTCTGAACATAAATATTTTAGGATTCTTGATACATTTGTTTCCTTCTGACTAAACTCAGAATTTTGACTACACACAAGAAAAAAGAAAAAACTCAAAATTCAGGTTAGGTCAGATACCCCAATCCAATAAAAAATATTGCATCCATGCAACTCAATGCTCACAAACCCCAGCTCGTATAAGCTTTAGCCACTAAGCCCAATGTCTTCTTATTGGCCTGCCTTATTAAAACCATGCAAGCCCACTTTCTAGAAGCCCAAAATCATTCCTACACCCCATTACATTTAATCCAAGCCACTGAGAAAGTACCATTCCCTACTCCTTCCCTTGCCATCAAATGTTTCATGCTATAACAGCCTCCCCACCGCCAGCGACCATAACTGCCGGAGACACGGACACCTCCCTTGTCCGAACCTCGCTTCCCTTCATTTCACCTCCCCTCTACAAAAGAGAAACCATCGAGCTCGCTTCCGTTTCTTACCATTGCTTCTGCTGCCGTCATGATGCCGTCGGACCTTCCTCCATCCATGTCTTTTCATTCCATATAGCTTAAAGTTTTCAGGTTCTGATCACCCCTGGAGTCTGAAAAATTGGGAGTAATTTGTTTGGGGCTAGCAACCTATCCATCCGAACAGTAAAGGGGGATCCATGTTATATATGGGATCTACGACCACTTTTGAATGTGTTCAGGACTCTCATTACCTCTATTGAAATAAAAGAATAGGTGTTTATTACTTGAAAAAAAAAACAAAAAAAAAATTATTTAGTATTTTATATATACTAATAATTTTGTAATGGCAAAAGTCTATAATGACCCCTAAATTTTCATGCATTTTCCTCTCTAGATCTTGAACATTTTTTTACCCTATTTTTCGTTCAAATATATAGAAAAATTAAAGAGCTAGTCGAATACATGATAAAATGTAGGTGCTAAGTGATAAGAAATGTATAAGTTTAAGGGTTAAAATGGATATTTTTGTTTTACATTCTACCCAACATGCACATCATGCTCATATTTTCCATAATTTATATAAAATTTTATAATTCATGTTGTTATCGTTAGACTAATGATAGGAAAAGTAAATGGTAAGTTTGAGCATTTTTCAGATTTTATTCCGAAAACAATCATCATTATATAGTATATGAGTTTTGATTTTATGTTATATGTGCAAATTTATAAAATTTATTTGTAATGTTGAATTTATTATTTATATATGTATTTAGACCTCTTTTTATTCTAGATCCACTACTACCAAACAGCATCAATGGAAGGAATCCAAAGAGCAAAAGCATGGAAGTGAGTAATTGTAACTAAGGTAAGAATTGGTCTACCCTTCCTGACGATATTGTAATGAAAATCCTTAACAAACTATGTCTTTTGAATTGCATTCACACTATCATGACTTGCAAGGGTTGGAATTTTCCAATCTCAAAGGGGGGCCAAAATTCAATCTTTACTCCTTCTACAAATTTTAGATTCCAAGTTAGGTTAGCTGCTTATTAAAATGAGTAGCCAACTTGTTGAAAATCATGTTCATCTACCTTATTGTTGTTACTTCATCTTGTACAATCTATTTGCTGAAAATTTCACTATTACCTCACTGGGCTGGCAATGAATATGTAAAGCAAGTGACTTTTTTGTCTTCTTCAACATCTTCTAATTATGTTGTCTTTGTTTTAATGAAGTATGAAACTAGCGCAGAACTTGAAATACAAACATTATCTGATGGTCAAGGCAGGTGGAGTAAGCCTTTGATATAAACCAACAATACTAAGTTTCGTCTTTGGAGTATCACAATAAGCACCATTGTTATGAGATCTTTTAACTTCTTGAATTGCAATAAGCTAGGAAGTTGTTTTCCCTCAACAGTTTTGATAAGGGATGCAAAGTCACACGCCCACACAATGATATTCTTAATTGGAATTCAATATCTTTTGTTGAATCTAATGGTGAGCTGTTGTTGTTACTATGTCCTCTATAATCCATTTACTGGAAATTGCATGCAAATGTTGTTATCCAGTTGGATCACCTCTAAACCAAATAGAAATCAGTCACAGTTTTTCTCTCATCTAACATCTTGTTTATGTTTTTACTAAGGTTGATGATTATGACAACAATTGAGATTTAGAACTCCGCACATGGCCTCATGGATAACACAACCAAAGTACACATTTTATTCAAACCAACAAAATTGATATTGATTTTTTAAGCACGAGCACTATTCTTGTTGATGAGGGTTTGTACTATTTGGGCCTTTTTAGTCTGCCTTGAAATTTTAATGCAATTGCGTGCGCGTGGGGGGTAAGTATAAAGTCATGCCTAAATCCAATGATATTGTCCAAGACCCAGGACTGGTGATGTTATTAGCTGAATCCAATGGCGAGCTGTTGTTGTTATTGGTTGACTCCGAAGATAGTTATCATGCTTGCAGCTATGATGTCTCTATAAATAATTGGGTTATAAAGCTGAGATTATAAATATACCATCTTCCTTTTCTTTATCCTTGCATTATTTTGCTCTCCAATCTCCCTCAAACCATGTTTGTTGGCGGGGATGTAGTTCCTATTGGATGAGGACTATATTGTTGAAGTATCCACATGCAAATTAATCCTACATTAAAGAATAGTGAAAAAGTATGTATGTATATGTATAGGTACATATGTATATATGTATGTAAATATAATCGTGGACTCATGACCACTTAAGCTTTAGGGTTCAAGCGGGACTCAAAACCATATGTTTATGGCTTGTAGAGGAAGTCACATATGAGTAGAGATTGTTAAGGTATTCACATATGATAGGAAACTTGGAGAAGTAAGCCATAGATTTATGGCGATGAATGCATGACCCATCAGCTTAAATTTTTTGGTTCAAACAAGTCTCAACATTCCCCTGTTGCTTGCTTTTCTTGACTTCATGATCAAGACCATGAATTGAAACCCTAAAAGGTTGCCTTTTCATCATAAGTAAAAGCTTAGGAAAAGCCACAACAGAATTATTTCCTTTACCTTTGACTTGGGGGTGGGAAGCTAAAAAATTTGGATGGCAAAATCACGGAAATTAGAGGCAAAAAAAATTATGGATTTTTTTTTTTAACAATACTAGGATTGTGTTATGGTTGTTTAGGTTTGAGAAAACCTAAGAAATTATGGTTTCAGAAGTCTATTTAAAGGCTAGATTTAAGTTAAGTTGAGTTTAGGCTACATGTGCCACCCATTTTTACTGAAACTAGAAAGCATAACTCGAGTTGAATTGGGACAAAAAGAACCATGGCCTCAATAAGAAGAATCAATCTTCAGTTGTTCTTTTTGGATTTAATTTCAGACATTTTGTTTCCTCCACATCATGGGCTTTAATTGGCGGAACTTGAACTTGAATTAAAAGACGACATAATAACAGCGTCCAATTTCATGTGGGAGGTTTTAATTCACTATTCCACAATACAGAACCTTATGGTGTCACTATGGTGACACATCAAGCAAACAAAACACATCAATTCATGAGCTATTACATTTGTACTGCTCAAACAATTTGGTTTTGATTTAGTTCAACAAACCTAATGTGAAAAGAAAAAAAATTAAAAAAAAACAATTTTTTTCGAATCTAATCATTTAAACCCTAAGTTGCTATAATTGGTTTGCATTTTTTAGGCATTGGCAATGTTTTCAATAGTCATAACACAAGATATAATCCCCCCAAATTATAGGTATATTACTGAGTTTCAAAATAAAACAATATTAATTGCATTTAACATGAAAACTACTAAATATAAAATTTTCATATAATTTTATTTATATGCTAATTGTTTTAGTTATTATATTATACACATATGTTTAATTAGATATGTTAATCCAACCCTTAATTCTTCATATATAAGCCATACCCAGCTCAAATTTTGACCAAATTATCTTTTTATCAGAAAAAAAAACCTTACCTCATCATTGCCATTTCCCGTTGTCGTTCTTTCTGTTGTACTAGTTAATGCTTCCATATTGGACATTCTTTTGCTGACCATTGCCTTCTGATCACGACATTACTATGGATTGCATGGTTGTGCTCTCCTCCTAATCACACTATAGTCACTTGCCTTCAGATCACTCCTCCGTCGCTCACCTCTAACTCAGACTACCATCATTCACTGTCAAAATATGCTTTCATTATTCTCCTCTAAATTAGGCCATTGTCAGCTGCCCCTAAATCACGATGCACATATGTATCTTGCACCATAACTCAAGTCTAGATCTTGGCACCATCACTTGCCTAATTATGTCATTCATTGCCTCTAGATTGTGTCACTCGTTGCTTTTGGATCACCTTAGTCACCACCGTCGTAGCATCACTACTAGGCCACTCTTCTTTTGCCTCCTCATCAGACTATTCATAGAAATAACATGTAAAATTGTCTAAGACAAATATGGAGAAGTGTCTAACACAGTGTGTGAAAATATATGTGATAATATATACAAATGTCTAATATAGTATATGAAAGTGTCTAGAGTAATATACTAATAATCTATTATCATTGAGAAATTAAAAGTGCCTGAAACAATAAGAATAAGTGTCTGAATGAATATAAAAAAGTGTCTAAAGAAATATGTAAAAATGTTTGAACCAACTTGCAAAACAATTTGTTATATTCAGAAAATAACTGTCTGAAACAATAAAAAAATGTCTAAGTGAATAAGGATAAGATACTAGTCAGTCTTAAAATTCTTCGCATTTTCCTAACATAGTCCTAAAACTTATCGACTTGCCAAAGTAGTCATAAAATAATAAAATCATTAACTCTATTAGACCTAATTTGGATGTCTTGTCAGTTGGCCTATGGAAAAGCTGATGTAACAATTAATGAACATTCAAATGCTAATTTGTTGACCTTTTTTATCTAATGGATAATTTTAGGGATTGAATTGCTCAAAATAAAAAACTAAAGTAACTAAATCATAATTGTCCTATTTTTTTGTCATCTTCTTTGGCTTTGACTTGTTTGCAGTGCTAATGGGCATGAAGCAGATGGGCTCCAGCGGCAAGGGTTTATGAGAAAATTAGGGAAAATGGTAAATGATTGGAAAGGATTAGCAATTGGACCCGATAGAATGAAATTGATGAATTTAGAAACGAAAATTAGTAAGAAACAATAGAGGAAAACCAGTTGACCATCCATCTTCTTCGCCTTCATCTTCGTTCGCTACATCTGTCTTCGTCCACTGTCTCTGTCTTCTTCACCTTGTCCTCTAATTCGATGCCCCTTCATCTCATTTGCCTTATCCGTCCTTGATTTGATGCCCCTTTATCCGCCTTCTTCACCTACTACCTCAATCTTCTTCGCCTCATTTGTCTCATTCATGTCCCTACCATGGCGGGAACCTACTCCGATGTAGCATGAGGCTAAGATGAAAGGATTCTCCATGAATTGGTCCATCAGATGAATATACCCGTATTGCCACTAATTCTTCAGCAGATTCGAAAAATTGAACTCGGACGAACGTGGTTGGGGTGATGTAGATGAAAAATGGCAAAATTAGTGTTTTAATCACTATTGTTTGTCGTTTTAAACAATTCAATACCCAAAGTTACGAAACAATAAAAAGAGTCAATAAGTTAGCATTTAAACATTTACCATATGCTACCTCAGCTTTTCCATTTGCCATCTAGCGAAATATTCAAATTAGGACTAACAGAGCTAACGATTTTATTATTTTAAGACTGCTTTAGCAAGTTGATGAGTTTTAGGACTAAGCTGGCAAAACGTGAAAAATTTTAGGACTAATTAATATCTTATCCCAAATGAATATGTAAAAGTGTCTCAATAAAATCTAAAAGTGTCTGAAGTAATATCCATATAATTTGTTTTCCTCAGAAATAATAGTGTGTGAACTAATAAATAAGAAATGTCTAAAGTAAACTACAAAAGTATCTAAAATAACAAATAAAATTTATTTTTTCAGGGTAACAAATCACAGCCATTATCATAACATGAGTTGCTTCCTCTTCACCTCTTTTGTTTCTCTACTATATTCTTCTTCCTTCCAATACAAATATCAGCTACTCACACTTCCTCGATTACTGCTTGCCTTACTAGTGTTGTTGCTGGTTTTGATTCACGGTGAAGCCACATTTGCTTGGCTGTGGCTACATGGAGCTCCCCCAAGTCTTTCATTAAGCTCTCTCTCTCTCTCTCTCGCTAATCTCGGCTTGCTACTAGTTAGCCACATCAAGTCGCCATTAGCCAAGCCAAGACTTGATCTGAGATTTAAAGCTTTCTTCATTGCCACCTTGTCCTTGCAAGCCTTCTTTGTCGTCGCCATCGTCCTCACATCTCACCGTTGTCATCATCTTATCATTGCTACCGTCTTGAATCGTCATCACGTTTGCCGCCATCTCATCTTCTTTAATCGCCTAAACACTATCAATGACTCTACTGAGAAGATAAAAAGATTTAGGGTTAAGATGTAATATAAATTTTTTAGGATAATAAGAGCTAAATCTGGAAAATCATCATTATGTCTGATTAGACATGTGTATAATAACCATGATAAATTGTTTTCAAGATAAACTTACTAATATGTGGGAAAAAAAACCTCTACTACTTTATTGTCATCATTCCACTTTGTGGCAAAAGTAATTTGCCAACAAAAGAAAGAAAATTGAAAAAAACCCTCCTTATCTATTGTAGTTACTTCACTTCTTTTTGGTAAGTCGAAATAGCCTTAAAAGAATCTCTGCCAAATTAGTGAAATATTAATGAACTTTTTATTGTTTCATTCATATATACATAGAGAGTGTGTGTTATTGATGCAGTAACATGCAACAAGAAGAATACAATTTTAAATAAATTTATGTACTCAACTGTGGCAACGTCGGGTTTTCGGGAGTCGCCACCAATCAGTTTTCTTAGGTCGATTGGTCACCTTAAAATTGGTCTGCGAGAGTTCGGGGATCGGGAGTACGGTTACGTTAAAACAACTTTGTTAAAACGCCCAAAAATTGGCACCTTAGTTGATTTTAATTTTGTTTTGCTTTGCTTTTAAATAATTCTCAGTTAATTTTCAAAATTAGAAATTTTAACTGGATTAGTCGAAATGTGGATTTTTAAATTAATTAATTTGTATGAAATTTTATACTTCCGAACCATGGACTCTGCCGAGTCATTTGGACACGGAAGATTTTTGATTCCGAACCATGGACTCTGCCGAGTCATTTGGACACGGAATTTGGTGAACTTTTAAATAATTTAATCCATATTGTAAATATGGATTTTTATCTTTTTTTTTATTTAATTTATTTAATTAAAAGGGTGATATTTTTTTTAAACCGCAGATCCTGACGGATCATCCGGATATGTAAGTTGATTTAATTTATAGTTAATTATTTAATTCTTATTTTTATGGAATTAATTATTAGTTTTATTACTAATTCGTAATTCTTTTTGTTATAGAATTTTTAGATTCATTAATAATCTAAAAATTTTTATTTTCTATATTTTTCTTTCTTTTCTTTCTTTTCCTTCTTATCTTTCTTATCTTATCTTATCTTTCTTATCTTTATTATCTTTTTCTTATCTTTCTTATCTTTTTCTTATCTTGTTTTAATTTTCTTTTTGTTTTCTTGTTTAATGAAAAATATTTATTATTTTAGTGGATTTAAAAGTTATATTTTAAATAAATCAGTAAAATATAAAGTCTTAATTTTCATGTATTTTTTTTAAACAGGTTTTATTTTTATTTTTTTATTATTTTTACTGGATAAAAATAACTATTAAAATTAATTTTAACTTTTTGTTATCTTTAAAGAATTAAAAACATGTATATAAAAATAAAAATAATTGGCTTTTTTTAAAAATAATTTTTATTAGCCTTAATAATTAATTACAAAATAATCTTCTTTTAATTTTCATTTATTTATTAATTAGTAAAGGGTAAAGGTGAATTAAATAAAAAAATTATATAAAGAAAAAAAATTAATAATAATAAAGTGGGGCTTTTTGGCCATCCACTTTAAAAATAATAATAAATGTTAGCAAAGTTAATTAAATTAATTGTTAAACAACAATAATAAAAAGTTAGTCAAGTTAATTAAATTAATTAATTAACCACAATAATAAAAAGTTAGCCAAGTTAATTAAATTAATTAATTAACAACAGTAAAAAGTTAGCCAAGTTAATTAAATTAATTAATTAACAACAATAATAAAAAGTTAGCCAAATTAATTAAATTAATTAACAACAATAAATAAAAAGTTAGCCAAATTAATTAAATTAATTAACAACAATAAATAAAAAGTTAGCCAAATTAATTAAATTAATTAATTAACAAAAATAATAAAAAGCTAGCCAAGTTAATTAAATTAATTAATTAACAACAATAATAAAAGTTAGCCAAGTTAATTAAATTAATTAATTAACAAAAATAATAAAAAGCTAGCCAAGTTAATTAAATTAATTAATTAACAACAATAATAAAAGTTAGCCAAGTTAATTAAATTAATTAATTAACAACAATAATAAAAGTTAATTAATTGTTAACAACAATTATAAAAGTTAGTAATAATGCAAAAATTAAAAGGTTAGTAACAATAATAGTATTAAAAGTTAGTTGTTAGTAAGTTAATAACAACAATAAAAAAAGGGGTTAGTAATAAACAAATAATAAACAAACAAGTAAAAATTAAAAGGGTTAGTAATTAATTCTGCAAGAACAAAATAAAAAGTTAGTGACCAAAGTGAAAGAAAATTGAAAAGATGAAGGATTAAATGAGAGTTGTACCCTTAAAAACTGAATTTGAAATTCTGGAAAACGTGAAGAACAGAACGCACGCGCGCGGGGGGAGAGAAAAAAAAGAAAAAAAAAAAAAAGGGTCAGAGAAGGTTTAGGTTTTCTGGAGAGGAAGAGAAGAGGGCCAGGGACCTAGGCTATAATTTTTTCTTTTTTCAAAACGGAGCTCTAAGCTTCATTTCTATTTTTTTTCTGTGTTCAGCACAAAATTTGGGGGGCTATTTATAGAGGAAGTTTAGCTGAACTGTTGATGGATAAATTAATAAAAAATTTCAAACTTATCTCTTAAATTGGTAAAATGACAATTTTAGTCCTTTACGTCTCTCAGCCTCTGGATAAGTTCCTGAAGCTTCTGATTTTGACAATTTTGTCGTTTTCTGTCAATTTGAGCAAAAAACGTCGGCAGGCTCAAAATTTTATGTGACAAACTGCCAAATGCTCCTGGAACTTTCAGAATTTGTCAATTTTGCCTGAAACTTCTTAATTTTGTCATTTTTACCTCAAACTTTTAAATTTTGTCATTTTTATGGAGTTTTCTTTTTTTCTTTCAAACATACACATATACACACATATATCAAATCTTCACAAAACAAAACAAAACAAAAAAAAAAAATATATATATATATATATATATATTTTAAACTAATTAAAAAAAAAATTTAGTAATAATAATAACAATAATAATAATAATAATAATACATTTTTTTATTTAATTTTTTTTATTTAATTTTTTTTAAAATTATTTTAATGGCCGGACGAAATTGGGTGTCAACAGCTGCCCCCCATTGCATGCATCATGGGACATGATGTATGCAAAGTTAGTTACCAAATTTCGTCCAGCTTAGCTAGGCATTGAAAACCTTCTCGCCGCCTAAACTCTGAGGTTTAAGGAAAGGTCCTTAGAACCTCTAACGATAGGAAAGGTTCTATCGTTGTAAGATGGACTGAATGATTGATTGTTTGTTTGAGGTTTAAGGAAAGGTCCTTAGAACCTCTAACGATAGGAAAGGTTCTATCGTTGTAAGATGGACTGAATGATTGATTGTTTGTTTGAGGTTTAAGGAAAGGTCCTTAGAACCTCTAACGATAGGAAAGGTTCTATCGTTGTAAGATGGACTGAATGATTGATTGTTTGTTTGAGGTTTAAGGAAAGGTCCTTAGAACCCCTAACGATAGGAAAGGTTCTATCGTTGTAAGATGGACTGAATGATTGATTGTTTGTTTGAGGTTAAGGAAAGCTCCTTAGAACCTCTAACGATAGGAAAGGTTCTATCGTTGTAAGATGGACTGAATGATTGATTGTTTGTTTGAGGTTTAAGGAAAGGTCCTTAGAACCTCTAACGATAGGAAAGGTCCTATCGTTGTAAGATGGACTGAATGATTGATTGCTTGTTTGAGGTTTAAGGAAAGGTCCTTAGAACCTCTAACGATAGGAAAGGTTCTATCGTTGTAAGATGGACTGAATGATTGATTGCTTGTTTGAGGTTTAAGGAAAGGTCCTTAGAACCTCTAACGATAGGAAAGGTTCTATCGTTGTAAGATGGACTGAATGATTGATTGCTTGTTTGAGGTTTAAGGAAAGGTCCTTGGAACCTCTAACGATAGGAAAGGTTCTATCGTTGTAAGATGGACTGAATGATTGATTGCTTGTTTGAGGTTTAAGGAAAGGTCCTTGGAACCTCTAACGATAGGAAAGGTTCTATCGTTGTAAGATGGACTGAATGATTGATTGCTTGTTTGAGGTTTAAGGAAAGGTCCTTGGAACCTCTAACGATAGGAAAGGTTCTATCGTTGTAAGATGGACTGAATGATTGATTGTTTGTTTGAGGTTTAAGGAAAGGTCCTTGGAACCTCTAACGATAGGAAAGGTTCTATCGTTGTAAGATGGACTGAATGATTGATTGTTTGTTTGAGGTTTAAGGAAAGGTCCTTGGAACCTCTAACGATAGGAAAGGTTCTATCGTTGTAAGATGGACTGAATGATTGATTGTTTGTTTGAGGTTTAAGGAAAGGTCCTTGGAACCTCTAACGATAGGAAAGGTTCTATCGTTGTAAGATGGACTGAATGATTGATTGTTTGTTTGAGGTTTAAGGAAAGGTCCTTGGAACCTCTAACGATAGGAAAGGTTCTATCGTTGTAAGATGGACTGAATGATTGATTGTTTGTTTGAGGTTTAAGGAAAGGTCCTTGGAACCTCTAACGATAGGAAAGGTTCTATCGTTGTAAGATGGACTGAATGATTGATTGTTTGTTTGAGGTTTAAGGAAAGGTCCTTGGAACCTCTAACGATAGGAAAGGTTCTATCGTTGTAAGATGGACTGAATGATTGATTGTTTGTTTGAGGTTTAAGGAAAGTTTGAGGTTTAAGGAAAGGTCCTTAGAACCTCTAACGATAGGAA
Source organism: Aquilaria yunnanensis (assembly GCA_039654915.1). NCBI lineage: Eukaryota > Viridiplantae > Streptophyta > Magnoliopsida > Malvales > Thymelaeaceae > Aquilaria > Aquilaria yunnanensis. The sequence goes on from CM077600.1 coordinate 21,255,911, forward strand.
AGGTTCTATCGTTGTAAGATGGACTGAATGATTGATTGTTTGTTTGAGGTTTAAGGAAAGGTCCTTCGAACCTCTAACGATAGGAAAGGTTCTATCGTTGTAAGATGGACTGAATGATTGATTGTTTGTTTGAGGTTTAAGGAAAGGTCCTTGGAACCTCTAACGATAGGAAAGGTTCTATCGTTGTAAGATGGACTGAATGATTGATTGTTTGTTTGAGGTTTAAGGAAAGGTCCTTGGAACCTCTAACGATAGGAAAGGTTCTATCGTTGTAAGATGGACTGAATGATTGATTGTTTGTTTGAGGTTTAAGGAAAGGTCCTTGGAACCTCTAACGATAGGAAAGGTTCTATCGTTGTAAGATGGACTGAATGATTGATTGTTTGTTTGAGGTTTAAGGAAAGGTCCTTAGAACCTCTAACGATAGGAAAGGTTCTATCGTTGTAAGATGGACTGAATGATTGATTGTTTGTTTGAGGTTTAAGGAAAGGTCCTTGGAACCTCTAACGATAGGAAAGGTTCTATCGTTGTAAGATGGACTGAATGATTGATTGTTTGTTTGAGGTTTAAGGAAAGGTCCTTGGAACCTCTAACGATAGGAAAGGTTCTATCGTTGTAAGATGGACTGAATGATTGATCTCGAGGCAAAGGTTCCATCCTTAAAACCCCGATGATGAAAATTGGTTGTTTTCGAGGCAAAGGTTCCTTCCTTAAAACCCCGATGATGAAAATTGATTGTTTTCGAGGCAAAGGTTCCATCCTTAAAACCCCGATGATGAAAATTGATTTTGAGGCTAAGGAGCTTTCCTTAGGACCTCAAGCGAAATTTATATGAAAGTAATTGAAATTGGAATAATTTTCTTCGAAAGTGTGAATTTTCATAATAGGTGAGTGCAAAAATTTAAACTTCGATAAGATGAGTGAATCTTGATGATGACAATAACACTGACAAATTATGTAAAGGGAACGGATGTTTGGAATCAATATCCAAGGTTCATCTAATATTTTCTTCAGTAAATATAGATTCCCTTGTGAGATATGTCATCCAAATAAGGTTAAAGCTTAACTACCCCAAAATGTTATGCCTAGTAGACCTAATAGGATGCGTCTCAAGAGTAATAAAAATTACTCTTTACTCAGCCATTCCAACCTAAAGGCATTGTCCCATGGTTTTAATATCAGCATGGACGAAACTATCTTATAAGATAACGAAATTCCCTGAAAATAAAAACTGAAATACGAAAGAAAATGCTGATAATTAAAACTAAAGGACAAGAAAAACGGATCAGATCGCTTCTTTCTTCCACAATACTTCAACAGGGTGAGTAGAGGACCATTATGGGAGTGAACTGGTCGGGAAAGACTGTCGTGTCTAGTCTATCTGAATCATTGCTGGATCTGGTTCAGGAACAAAAGCTTGTATTTTATCTAGCAATTCTTCAGCAGTTGTTGCGGATATTATGATTCGCCGTGCCACTCTTGATATGAAATTCTTCTGCATAGCATAATCCATAAAAGCTATCAGACCTGTAAAGAAATTGTTAACATTTAAAAGCCCAATGGGTTTCTTATGCAAATTAAGTTGGGCCATGGAAGCAATTTGAAAGACTTCTCCCAATGTGCCAAAACCACCTGGTAGAGCGATAAAAGCATCAGCATTTAAAAGCATTTGTAACACACGCTCTTGCAAATTTTTAACCACTAATTCTTCTCCAATCGTGCCCCCAGAAACAAATTTCAAAGGTCCAGGGATAATACCCAGAACTTGACTTCCTCCTAGAGATGCTGCTGATGCTACACCTCCCATTAATCCGACACTACTTCCTCCATAAACTAAATGTATTTTTCGCTCAGCTAATACTCTTCCCAAATGGTTGGCTGCTTTTAAATACTCTTCATCTTTTCCAGGAAAAGCCCCAGAAAATACACAAATACTTCGGGATTTACGAGTTGGGGTTTTCTCCATTCCTATCCTTACCTTTGTGAGAAAAGAGGATATATTTATAGAGATGAAGAGATAAGGCAATAATTTTATTTTCAAGAATGGATACATTATTGCCAGCTATTCACAGTAGTCACGAGTATGACTTTGGTCAGGTATGGGTACACTATCGTTAAAAGAGGAGGAAAATTTTCAAAATAGCTGCTAGCATGTACAGTAGTCACTACTGTAGCTTACGTCAGGAGTAGGTACGTGATTGTTGGAAGAGAAGGAAAATTTTAAAAAGTGGCAGCTATATACAGTAATCATAACTGTATCTTATGTCAGGAGTGGGTACATTATTGGGAGGATAATTTCAAAAGCGACAGCTAGCACGTACAGTAATCGTAACTATGGCTCATGTCAGGAGTGGATACATTATCGCTGAAAGGGGAGGAAAATTTCAAAAGCGACAGCTAGTACGTACAGTAATCGTGACTTTGGTTCACGTCAGGAGTGGATACATTATTACCAAAAGGGGAGGAAAATTTCAAAAGCGACAGCTAGCACGTACAGTAATCGTGACTTTGATCCTCGTCTTCCACTGGCTTTGCGTCCAGTAATGGCTTCAATGCTTTCTATGAATCGGTGATTTGCATCTCATCTAGCTTTCTCACAAACTGGCAAACAGGGTCGTTTAAGGTCAGATTCCCAAGACTGTAACGATCTCGTTCTTTTTGGAAAATTATCCATAATCCAACAACCTCAAATTGCACTATTCCGCAAGAATGCGCTTCAAGAACCTCTCGAATATCTTCTAGAGATTCCTTACGCAAGCCATTCTTAATGAATCTTATTCTATCATTACGATTTCTGGTGATCACTCCTGGAGCACGACATTTATTACCGCAAATCCACCATCCACAATTATGACAAACGCCTAGCCTCTTTGCTCTTCTTTTTTTGGCATAAGCGCTTTTACCAAAGCCGGGCATACGGGGAAAGAACGCTTCGGGAACTTCACCAGCTGAACGAACCTTAGCTTCAATTAGCCACCGCACATTATCAGGAATGCCTTTGTGCATAAATACTCTGAATCGTTCACATCTAGCTTGATAAATCTTTTTAAGAACATTTATTGGGAAGGAAGGAAAATACTTTCGTAGGGCGGAAAGAGAAGACTCCATTGATGAAGGAGGCAAAGAAAGAAATTAGTGATTGTAGGAAACGAAAATAACTAACACATATTTATAGTGATGAAAGGGATAATGCGTTAATTACACTTACAGAAGCAAGTACATTATTGTCAAAAGAAAAGATAAATGACAGCTTATATGTACAGCAATCATGACTGTGGCTCTCATCTTCCACTGATTTATATCTAGTAATGGCTTCAATGCCTTCTATGAGTCGAGGACTTGCTTCCTATCCAGTTTTCTTACAAGCTGGCAGACAGGGTCGTTTACAGTCACATTCCCAAGACTGTAACGGTCTCGTTCTTTATGGTAAGTCCTCCATAATTTGACAATTTGACCTTGCACTTTTCCACAAGAATGCGTTTCAAGAGTCTCTCGGATATCTTCCAGAGATTCCTTACGCAGGCCATTCTTAATGAATTTTCTTTTATCTTCACGATTTGTGGAGATGTATCCTAAAGAGCGACATTTAGTATTACAATTCCATCGCCCACATTTATAACACACGCCTAGTCTCTTTGCTCTTCGCCTTTTGGCATAACGGCTTTTACCTAAACCGGGCATGCGGGGCATAAATGCATCTGGAACTTCACCCGCCAGACGGACCTTAGCTTCAATTATCCACTGCACATTATCGGGAATGCCTTTGCGTGTAAAAACTCTGATTCTTTCACATCTAGCAAGGTAGATCTTTTTAAGGACTTTTATTGGAAGGGAAGGAAAGTATTTTCGCAGTGCAGAAAGAGTAGAATCCATTGATGAGAGAAGAATTTGAGAGATGATGGAAAGGAATTAGTTATTGAAGGAAACTTAGATAACCGATTGGAAGAACATGCATTTATAGCGATGAAATGGATAACGTGTCGATTACACTTACGGGAGCAAATACATTATTAAAAGAAAAATGGAAAATTTTAAATATGATAAATTGTATGTACAGTGATTGTGACTGTGGCTCACATCTTCCACTGGTTTTACGTCCAGTAACGGGATTAATGGCTTCTATGAGTCGAGGATTTGCTTCCCATCCAGTTTTCTTACAAGCTGACAAATAGGGTCGTTTAACGTCAGATTCCCGGGACTGTATCGTTCTCGTTCTTCATGAAAAATGCTCCACAAACCAAGTAGTTCACGTTGCACAGATCCACAAGAATGCGTCTCAAGAGTCAATTGGATATCATCCAACGAGTCTTTACTCAAGCCATTCTTAATGAATCGTATTTTATCTTCTCGATTATCAGAGATCATCCCTAAAGAACGACATTTAGTATTACAAGTCCACCGTCCACATTTATGGCAGACTTGTAACCTTTTCGCTCTTCGCTTTTTGGCATAAGAGCTTTTGCCTATACCAGGCATGTGAGACACAAATGCCTCTGGGATTTCACCTGCTAGACGAACCTTGGCTTCGATTAACCACCGCACATCTTCAGGGATTCCTTTGTGCATCAGAACTCTTAATCGTTCACAGCGAACTTGGTAGATCTTTTTGAGGATGTTCATTGGGAGAGAAGGGAAATACTTTCGCAAGGCGGAAAAAGTAGGATCCATTTTCTAGGAGGAAGTAAAAGAAAGAAGGGGTGAAGGAATCAGTTATTATGGGCAACTGAGAGAACCGACTTGAGAGTCACGGAGTACCGTATCCGCCGTTTAACCGGAAAAGTGGATCCTACGTTATTTTGATGTGAATGATATTTCTTATCTTTGATATTCCATCCAGCTAACATCGATCCAGTCCTTGATTATTGAATCCATTGTCCGCTTTTGACAAATTTTCAACGACAATATTTCTTGATGTCTGCCTTATCTTTGACCACAGCTATCTCTTATCTTGGATGCTGCTAAGCTGGCATCAATCCTGTCTTTCCAGGTGTAGCCTCGATTATTGAATCAATTGCCAGGCTTTTGACAATATTGTCTACTTTATATTTTTTTTTTATATCTGCCTTATCCTTGGCTATAGCTATCTCTTATCTTGGATACTACTAACTGGCGTCAATCCTATCCTTCCAGGCATAGCCTCGATTATTGAATCGGTAGCCAAGCTTTTGACAATATTGTCTACTTTATCCTTGAATTCCTGATGCGGGTTGGTCCCGCATATTAGCTGTGTATCCAGTGATAGATTGGTAAGAGCTGATGACATTGAGATCTAAGCTTATACTGCTGTAACTGTGCTGTGAATGTGATTCCCGTTTGGTCCTTGTTATGTAAAGGCTATGTATGCATGATATGAAATGCATGAATGCAAAGCATGTGTAATTGATGGTTCTTTTTTATTTTTATTTTTATTTTATTTTTTTATTTTTTATTTTTGGTGAATCTAGTTCTTCATGTCTTTGCTTTACTGGATCTTCTTTATGATTGCCTTCTTGGACTATCATTGAATCTCTTTATGCTTTCCAGCTTTTGTTCACTGCCTCAAAAGCCCAACTCTTTTCAAAATCCTCTTTCTTTGACTTGTTCTTTGAATTTTGGCCTCAATTTCTTTAAGGTTGGCCCACCTCATAATTTATATCTCTTTCGAATACTCATCCTTTGTCATTGATTTGATACCATCAAAGGTTTTACTTTCAATGTCTGCTTTGCCCATTTTCTTGTGGCCATGCCGACACTTGTTTACCCCCATGTTACAGTCCGAATGATTGCTCTTCCTTAGACTCAGGTTCTGATCCATAAGACTTGCCCCCTTGTCTATTGAGCTTCTTTCTTGGCAGTACTTTTCTTGCGCTTAGTAGAGACTACTTTGCCCCCTTGATTATGGTGTTTATGTGGAAAGAGATATCATCTCGCCTTTGATTTAACAGAAGGTTGAGGATTTCTAGACCTTTGTGATGGCACTTGATCGTAAATTTCTCTTACAAGAACCACATCTTATTAAAGAAAGACTCAAGCTATCTCCTTACTTTTAAGTCTACATACATTAATGAATAATGGTTTGGCCTTAAAGAAAAACTTTCATCAATTTGCAAAGCTTGACAAAGTAATTTACGGTCTTTGTTTTTAATTAAAATATCCTGCCATTCTTCCCTTTCCAACTCGAAGACATAAACTGTGCAAGGCAATAAGGTAGAAACATGATTCACAATAATAGCCTTTTAACTGAATAAGGATGATATCGAGAGGTAAATGTTAGGTGTGAGGAAAGTTAAGTTTGAATGTTTTTTTTTTTGTGGCAGTCTTTGAGCTGAATGAGAATAATATTAAGAGGTAAATATTAGGTCTGAGTAAAGTTAAGTTTGAGTGGTGTGAAAGAAGGGTATTTTAATACTACTCGTGAGCAGTATTAAATAAGGTAGAAACATGATTCTCAATGATAGTCTTTTAACTGAATGAGGATGTTAGGTCTAAGGAAAGTTAAATTTAAGTGGTGTGAAAGAATGGTCTTTTAATACTACTCGTGAGCAGTATTAAATAAGGTAGAAACAAGTTTCACAATGATAGTCTTTTAGCTGAATGAGGATGATAAGTCTGAGGAAAGTTAAGTTTAAGTGGTTTGAAAGAAGGGTCTTTTAATACTACTCGTGAGCAAATTTGATTATGATGAAAAACTCAATAGTGATGACCTCAAACTTGCCACTCTTTCCAGAAAGTTAAACCTCATCTGTTGCCCCCCAACTATCGTGGTCTTTATGTATGCTTGGCTTGAAAGTTGCTTTTGTGTTCTAAACCGCCTTTGCAGGTTTTCAGTCTAGAATCCATAGCTCACTTTTTTTCTTTCTTTTTTTTTTTTCTAGTTTGAGCCCTTTTCCTCTTTTTTTTTTTGTTTTTTTGTTTTTTTGTGTGAGCTATGGTGATAACATACTTGATAACTCTCTTGAAGTGAGATGACTCAAGTGGCCTTGCTTGCTCGTGCTTGTTCTCAGTTCTTTTTGGTTTTGAATTTTCCCTTGTTGGCTTTTTGGTGGAAGGGATGAACTTTTTCCTTTTCGGAGTTTTTGTTACAGAGAACCGAGATCATAGCCTTCTTGAAATGAGATGATTCAAGTGGCCTTACTTGCTTGTGTTTGCTCTCAGTCTCTCTTTTTTTGGTTTTGAATTTTCCCTTGTTGGCTTTTTTATGGAAGGGATGAACTTTTTCCCTTTTTTTTTTTGGAGTTTGTGTTATGGAGAGCCGAGATCATAGCCTTCTTGAAGTGAGATGACTCAAGTGGCTTTATTTGCTTCTCAGTCTCTTATTTTTTTGGATTTTTTTTCTTGTTTGGATTTTCTCTTTAATGGCTTTTGATGGAAGGGAGGAACTTCTTTCCTTTGTTGGAATTTGTGTTGTGGAAAACTGAGAATTTTTTTTTGTATTGAGCATTTGTGAGAATTGGGAGGCCACTGAAGTCATTTAATATGAGAGCTAGCTTCTTTGGAAGTTAATCCCGGACTCCTTGCAAGGATGTTGATAACCACTGTGAATTCTTTTTGAGGATTGAGGTGCAACATATGAAATCCTTCTTACTAGATTTGGCAGCACTTTCAAGATCATTACTATCAAATTTTCCTTAACTTTTTATTTTCACCCACGAGTAGTATCATTTAGAAAGCAAAGTATGATAGCAATAATGGATAGTATAATGGAAAGGAGTGAGAGATGGATGTAAAAACAGAATTTTTGGTAAGAAGTGATAGAATGTGTAGGTGTAATAATTGAATTTTTGGTAAAAATTGGTACAATATGTAGATGTAATAATGGAATTAAAAAGTGGTATAATGTACACGTAACATCTTTTTGTTAGAGAACAAAAAGAATTACCAGTTGTCAAAAAGTAAAGTGTGATGGCAATAATAGATAGTATAATGGCAAAGAGTGTAAAAATGGAAAGTAGTAGAATGCACGCATTACATCTTTTTGTTGTACCAGAAAGAATACCAGGTGTCCATCTAACAAAGACTACACCCTAGATTCTGGACTAAATCTAGGAGATTTTTACTATTAGATTACTTTTGCAAGCTTTCAAAGATACAAGTTTATTCAAAGGATTCCCTGTCATTCGAAAATGTATGCGGACTGTTAGGTCAGATCTGACTTGGAGCCCTTCCAAAATCAATGTAATTCCAGCTCAAAATCTTCACTTTCAATTACCAATCACATCGGGCCTAGCAGCTTGACCTCGGTTTTGTTTGATTTGTAGAGGAATGGCCTTGGGACTTGACGGCTTAAGAGTAGGTTTTGAGATTGGTATAGCATTGACTTCTTGTTCTTTAATGATCACATTCACATCATCATAAAAACGATAAGTTGGGATGAGTCTATGAGTCTTTGCAGATTCTTACGGAATTCTGAACATTCTTGGATAGAATGAATCTTACTGTCATGAAAGTTGCACCATTCCTCATCTTCAACTTCTTCATGTCCAAAAGAAGGCTTTCCCATGATAATCCCTTCTTTCACAAGGCATGAATATACATGCTTAAGAGGGGTTATGATATCATTGACTGACTTTTTCATCAGCCGGTGTTCTTCTATCATATTGACTGGTTTTTCTTGATGAGGCGGCAATGGATTGTGAGTGACGTTCGGTTCATCGGAAAAGTCCAACCACTTTGATTCGATTAATTGTTGGACTATACGTTTCAATGCTGTGCAGTTTTCCAAGCCATGGCCTGGAACGCCATCATGATATGGGCAGGTAATGTTAGGGTCATACCACCTTGGATATGGGGGTTTGAATGGCTTTGTAGGAATTGGACGGATAAATTGTCTTTCGATGAGTTTTGGGTATAACTCAGTATAAGTCATGGAAATTGGTGTGAAAACTTCTCTTGGTCTTGGTGCAGGTACTGGAGGAGTAGGAGCAGGTGGCCATGACTGATTAGGTCTGTTAAAAGGATAATTGTTGGGCCTATTGGAAGGATAGTCATTGGGCCTATTTGGAGGATAATTATTGGGCCTATTCAGAGGATAATCATTGGGCCTATTTGGAAGGTAATTATCGGGCCCATTGGCAAAATAGGATAGGCGAGGTCCGATAGCCACCGTATCCACGAGGGGAATCCTTCTTCCGCGTCCTATTTGTTGTACTTCGTCATCTTTTCTTCTGGATGGTCCTCCTCTTTTCATAGGATTATTAAAGGATTCAGCAATATTCTCAGTCCTAATCTCATGCTCGATTCTTTCTCCAGACATGACAATGTTAGAAAAATTAGTTGCCGAATTGCCAATGAGTTCGTCATAATATAGGTACTTCAGTGTCTGGACAAACAAAGTGACCATTTCTCTTTCTGTCATGGGTGGCTGAACTTGTGCTTCTTGAATTGCTTTCACCTTGATTAGCTCGATCAATTGTCTCATTTGTTCGGCCATACTTTCTATCTTGGACTCTATCTTTATGAGACGTCCTTCGATTTGTTCTGCCATTAATCTTATTTGGAGCCGAGTTGAATATCGGTGTCGAGGTCCAATTTTATCCTTTTAAAAGTAAGGTATATTTTATTAGATCATATGTGTATGTGATTGATGCAATGGATGCATGTAGGAAAAATGAGATTATGTTTTTATCAGACTTTGTATACACGTGATTAATGTAATGGAATGCATGCAATGAGATTATTTTTATCAGATTTTATATGCATGTGATTAATGTAATGGAATGCATGCAATGAGATTATTTTTATCAGATTTTATATTCGTGTGATTGATGTAATGGAATGCATGCAATGAGATTATTTTTATCAGATTTTATATGCGTGTGATTGATGTAATGGAATGCATGCAATGAGATTATTTTTATCATACTTTATATGCACGTGATTAATGTAATGGAATGCATGCAATGAGTGAGTTTGCTTATCCATTATCGTAGAACTTCAAAACTTTTAGTTGTCATTATAAAGACAAAAAAAGTTAGCATAATTTGATGCGTGGTTTTGATGCATGAAGAATAATTGCACAAGAAAGATAAGGTTATTAATAAGTTAAATAGCAATTAACAACTCATGAAGTATTATGGAAAAATGAATTAAAACCATAAATATAAGACACGAAGAAAATAAAAGTGTAGAGCAACAACATAGCATAACAAGGACGTGCTTATGGCGTTGGTAAAATGGTAGAAATTCTATGGTCAGTTCTATGGTTAAGTGGGGAGTTCTATATGCATAAGGTAGCTTATCAAAAAGGCAAGGGATAGTTCCCGAATCCCGTCACTAAATCATAGTGACGGCCCGATTCCTTACCCTCTAGGGTTAATGTAAGGAATGGATTAATTCGAGTCGTAGCTTTTCGTGGGCCCATGCAGAGACTAACCGTCTCAGAAGGCAATACACTACTTTGCTACTTTGAAACCGGTGAAGGCTTGGAGACCGTGGCCTCACAAGGACAGCAACACCAATTCCGCTTAGAAAGAATCGTGTTTGATTTGAGGAAGCTTGGGTATAGAGCTTCATATTGTGAATGCATTATGCATGTTTAGAATAAGTAAATATAACATATAAATCCACATAATAAGCAAAGTAAATCAAAACAAATCAACTTTAGGCTCGACTCACTAACGTGGAGTCCCCAGTGGAGTCGCCAAGCTGTGGCAACGTCGGGTTTTCGGGAGTCGCCACCAATCAGTTTTCTTAGGTCGATTGGTCACCTTAAAATTGGTCTGCGAGAGTTCGGGGATCGGGAGTACGGTTACGTTAAAACAACTTTGTTAAAACGCCCAAAAATTGGCACCTTAGTTGATTTTAATTTTGTTTTGCTTTGCTTTTAAATAATTCTCAGTTAATTTTCAAAATTAGAAATTTTAACTGGATTAGTCGAAATGTGGATTTTTAAATTAATTAATTTGTATGAAATTTTATACTTCCGAACCATGGACTCTGCCGAGTCATTTGGACACGGAAGATTTTTGATTCCGAACCATGGACTCTGCCGAGTCATTTGGACACGGAATTTGGTGAACTTTTAAATAATTTAATCCATATTGTAAATATGGATTTTTATCTTTTTTTTTATTTAATTTATTTAATTAAAAGGGTGATATTTTTTTTAAACCGCAGATCCTGACGGATCATCCGGATATGTAAGTTGATTTAATTTATAGTTAATTATTTAATTCTTATTTTTATGGAATTAATTATTAGTTTTATTACTAATTCGTAATTCTTTTTGTTATAGAATTTTTAGATTCATTAATAATCTAAAAATTTTTATTTTCTATATTTTTCTTTCTTTTCTTTCTTTTCCTTCTTATCTTTCTTATCTTATCTTATCTTTCTTATCTTTATTATCTTTTTCTTATCTTTCTTATCTTTTTCTTATCTTGTTTTAATTTTCTTTTTGTTTTCTTGTTTAATGAAAAATATTTATTATTTTAGTGGATTTAAAAGTTATATTTTAAATAAATCAGTAAAATATAAAGTCTTAATTTTCATGTATTTTTTTTAAACAGGTTTTATTTTTATTTTTTTATTATTTTTACTGGATAAAAATAACTATTAAAATTAATTTTAACTTTTTGTTATCTTTAAAGAATTAAAAACATGTATATAAAAATAAAAATAATTGGCTTTTTTTAAAAATAATTTTTATTAGCCTTAATAATTAATTACAAAATAATCTTCTTTTAATTTTCATTTATTTATTAATTAGTAAAGGGTAAAGGTGAATTAAATAAAAAAATTATATAAAGAAAAAAAATTAATAATAATAAAGTGGGGCTTTTTGGCCATCCACTTTAAAAATAATAATAAATGTTAGCAAAGTTAATTAAATTAATTGTTAAACAACAATAATAAAAAGTTAGTCAAGTTAATTAAATTAATTAATTAACCACAATAATAAAAAGTTAGCCAAGTTAATTAAATTAATTAATTAACAACAGTAAAAAGTTAGCCAAGTTAATTAAATTAATTAATTAACAACAATAATAAAAAGTTAGCCAAATTAATTAAATTAATTAACAACAATAAATAAAAAGTTAGCCAAATTAATTAAATTAATTAACAACAATAAATAAAAAGTTAGCCAAATTAATTAAATTAATTAATTAACAAAAATAATAAAAAGCTAGCCAAGTTAATTAAATTAATTAATTAACAACAATAATAAAAGTTAGCCAAGTTAATTAAATTAATTAATTAACAAAAATAATAAAAAGCTAGCCAAGTTAATTAAATTAATTAATTAACAACAATAATAAAAGTTAGCCAAGTTAATTAAATTAATTAATTAACAACAATAATAAAAGTTAATTAATTGTTAACAACAATTATAAAAGTTAGTAATAATGCAAAAATTAAAAGGTTAGTAACAATAATAGTATTAAAAGTTAGTTGTTAGTAAGTTAATAACAACAATAAAAAAAGGGGTTAGTAATAAACAAATAATAAACAAACAAGTAAAAATTAAAAGGGTTAGTAATTAATTCTGCAAGAACAAAATAAAAAGTTAGTGACCAAAGTGAAAGAAAATTGAAAAGATGAAGGATTAAATGAGAGTTGTACCCTTAAAAACTGAATTTGAAATTCTGGAAAACGTGAAGAACAGAACGCACGCGCGCGGGGGGAGAGAAAAAAAAGAAAAAAAAAAAAAAGGGTCAGAGAAGGTTTAGGTTTTCTGGAGAGGAAGAGAAGAGGGCCAGGGACCTAGGCTATAATTTTTTCTTTTTTCAAAACGGAGCTCTAAGCTTCATTTCTATTTTTTTTCTGTGTTCAGCACAAAATTTGGGGGGCTATTTATAGAGGAAGTTTAGCTGAACTGTTGATGGATAAATTAATAAAAAATTTCAAACTTATCTCTTAAATTGGTAAAATGACAATTTTAGTCCTTTACGTCTCTCAGCCTCTGGATAAGTTCCTGAAGCTTCTGATTTTGACAATTTTGTCGTTTTCTGTCAATTTGAGCAAAAAACGTCGGCAGGCTCAAAATTTTATGTGACAAACTGCCAAATGCTCCTGGAACTTTCAGAATTTGTCAATTTTGCCTGAAACTTCTTAATTTTGTCATTTTTACCTCAAACTTTTAAATTTTGTCATTTTTATGGAGTTTTCTTTTTTTCTTTCAAACATACACATATACACACATATATCAAATCTTCACAAAACAAAACAAAACAAAAAAAAAAAAAAAATATATATATATATATATATATTTTAAACTAATTAAAAAAAAAATTTAGTAATAATAATAACAATAATAATAATAATAATAATACATTTTTTTATTTAATTTTTTTTATTTAATTTTTTTTAAAATTATTTTAATGGCCGGACGAAATTGGGTGTCAACATCAACATAATATGGATTTAATGTGTGGTATGTTATAGTAAAGCGCAATAAATCGTAAAAAAAAAAAAAGAAAATTAGTAATAAATTAGATAGCATAAAATATCACGAAATATTGTATGGTGAATTGACAAAATATAACAACTGATATAAAGTTTACTGCAGGTATTTGAAATACTATATATATATATATATATATATATATATAGTATTTTGAAATTTATCTAAATAAAAAATATGATAATAAATTTGGGATTAAAGTAGTAAAATTTAGAGCCAATTCATTTTAGCTTAATTCAAAATAATTTATTTTTATTTTTATATCTTTTTAACCCTGAGACTATTTTCATTTGAAATGTAATATTATTTAGGTGTGATAATCCGTTAATTCTACAATTTTTATGATAGTAATAGATTTTTATAAATTTTTCTTGTATTATGTATTAGAAAGAAAAAAATTCATAAAAATTTGATAACATGATACAAATTTTATTTTGAATGGATTATTACACCTACATAATTTTGGCTTTCAAATAAAATTAGTTCAGGGTAAAAAAGATATAAAAATAAAAATAAGTCATTTAGATTAAGTTAACTTAAGTTAAAATGAATTGGCTCTTAAAATACAAATATAACTTCACAAAAATTGAAAAATAAAATAATGCGATCTTGAATAAATTAATGAGTTGTGAGTGTAATAGATTCTTTTATTTTTCCCCAACCATATTTAAATTCTCACTAATATATGTAAGAGGTTCTTCTTCTTTATAACCATATAGTTTAATGAGATGTATACTGGACTATTTATTAAGATGTTTCTTCTTGTACTTCATTATGTTATATTCTAAGTATAAAAACAACGTAGAAGCACAAATATAGTGCCCGGACTCAACAAACTTACATGTATGAGTTCTTCTATAAACTCAAACTTAGTGAACTTAAGGCTCTAAAGTTTGTGAAATGGTGTCAATTGGTTCATGAACTGAAATGAGTTGATGAAAATGTTACAAAAGTCCTCATGATTTTTTTTAAAATTTTTTAGAAGAGGGACTCTTAATTTAAAAAAAATTGAAATACACTATTTTCTTCTCTCTCTTTTGAAGGTTTAATAGGCTTGGGGAAGGTAGGCTAGACCATCCAAGCAAAATCGTCAATTACTTGAACTATTATTCTATTGCTCCATCAAGAATGTGCATGACCCACCCTGCCATCCCCTTGACATGCACGAGAATTTAAACCTTATACTGGATAATATACTATTTATTCAATATTACGGTATAATACTGGTATCGTATAGTATTATCTCAGATAAAAGCCTAAGTCACACATAAGATATAACAAGATATCAACATATAAAATAAAAATAAAAAGCATAAGCAAGCAACTCCTCATTTTAATATATTTTTTTTTGTACTTAGAATATTCTACCTACTAGAATTGAGGGCTTTTTGAGGATTAAGGGAACGGGGAATGGTGTCTCGAACTCAGGTCGGCAACGTGGGAAAGCAACTCATTTGCTAACTCAGCTAAGATGCAAAGACATTTTAATATTTTTTTATATCCATTAGTTTAACAAAAAAAACATAGCATAGTCTCTATGGAAAAAAAGTATAAAGGTGAATTACAAAAAATTTAAGAAAAACAAGAAGAATGAAATGGTTAAACATATATGAAAAATAAAATTTAATTATTTACAATTGATTCACTAAAAAAATTATACTAGTAATCATTAATTGGTTAAATAAGTAGTAAGATCTTGGGAAATGTATAAATTAAGCCTGTTTGGTGTAGCTTAACACAAAAGTGTTTTTGATAAGTGAGCATGTCAGTTTGAATGGATCCCACAATTTTGTTCCTTTATTACCCCTACAATTGAAACAAATTATGACAATTATTTTGACACACAGCCTCGATCTCAGCTTTAATTGCTGACAATTTCCTTACCTTAGCCTTTCCTTTTGTTAGCATCTCTCTTGACCTTAATCATCAACGTCTCTCTCGGCCTTAATTGCCGGTGTCTCTTTCGGTTTTAATCACCAACATTTCTGTCGGCTGTCACGTTGCCTGAGGCCTCAAGAGTTCCTACTGTGTTAAGGATAGGTCTTGCTTCAAAGCAACATTCGCCTCTGCCACGATGCTCCTTCACTCAAAAAGTGACGAAAATCAAGCTAGTTGTTGGAGGTTCAAAGGAAAACACTCAGACGTTGGAAATAGTACGGAAGTATGCTCTAACTTGTCAGTCCGCTTATCGAATTTGCAATGGGCTAAGTTATGAGTTTCTCAAGAATCCAAGATAGGAAGCACAAAGGGCTTACTGCAATTTTAATGCAACTTTCGGGGTAGTAGTTTTCTGGACAAGACATGTGTTGGACCCATGTATGAAAAACACATTAATTCGCTTGATTAAAGTGAAAAAATCTGGTAAGTGTTAGGATTGGGAAATTGGATGGGCTGATGGGGGCTTTAGTTGTTGGGCTGAAATTTTTTTGGTATATTTTAAACCAAATTAACTATAAAATTATTATTTACATCTTTTAAATCAAAGAGGAGCTACTGACATAATTGCTCTTGGTTCCAACTCTCATCATGAGCTTGGGGGTTCGATTCTCCTCAATACTCCAAGAGGGATGAGATGAGGCTTAGAGTTAATTTGTTTTAATTTAAGTTAATTGACTTATTTTTACTTGTATATATTTTTTGCCTGAAACTAATTTTATTTAAAAGCTAATATTATGTAGATGCAATAATTAATTTGAAAGTAAATTTTCATGATGTTTTCAAATTTTTATAAATTTTTCTTTATTAGTTCTTTAAACTAGAAAAATTTCTTAAAAATTTAGTAAGATTACAAAAGTTGTATTTTCAATTGATTATTGCATCTACCTAACATTGGCTTTTAATTAAAATTAGTTATGGATAAAAAATACATAAAAATAAAAATAAATCATTTTAAAGTCAATTAACTTAACTTAAAATGAACTGGCTCTTATTTTCTAATACGGTATAATATTTAAAATACTGGACCTACTCCCTCAATTAAGCCCAAGGGCTTGGAATGTGTTCAAGCTTGGTCTGCGCCTTTGATGTCAATGCCAACATAACCTTAACTTCTTTCGTAGCCCCTCGACCTCGCTCTCTTTCAACTTCGCGTCTAAGCCCAGAAAGTGGAAATATGAATGCCTTTTTGTCCTTCCTACTCTGGCCAAGCTACAGTTGCTGCGAATAGCAGTCAACAACCGGCAATCCATCCAACCTCAAATGCTTCCACTTTTTGATGCTAGAAACACAAAACCAATTCATTGTGAGCATTCTCGATTGACCAGTGGAAAAGAATTCGAGCAAGTGACAACTCTGGTTGGATTTTCTTCAAAGCTCATTGCCTATAGCTTAAGAAAAAAAGCAAAAATTAGAGAAACGGGGGAGATAACATATCTGGATGTTTGTAAACTAAGATTGCATTTTCTGACAGTTACAAAAGATCATGGGAATTTTTGTAATGCTTCCATTAGGGCGAGTTCATGTACCAACTTGCACTCTTTCACGAAGGTCAAGGCTCGAATTTACTGAGTTTGAGGTCATGGGCCACTCATGCAAGTTGTTCAAGTTGAGGAGCCATTTGCAGCCTTAAGCCCCAAAAACTATAACTCAAGAAATTGAAGGTTCAGGATCTAAATGTATCAACAACCATACTCTAGGACACAAAGTGGAGTTCGATCCACAACCGTTGTTTCAATTTGAGGAAAAAGGGTAAAATTAAAGAATTAGTAGATCGGTAACCAAAAAACAACATAAATAATGAAGTTTTGTTATCAGGAAATTAAACCCTTCTATTCGCCTCTTAAAATTTTTTCCCCTCTGATAATCTATAGTTCTAGGAAACAGCTCTCTCTCGCCTCCTCCCTTTCCCGTCGACGATTAATCCAAAACCAATCCTCATCTCCTCCTCTCGGAATCGGACCGCAGACGGAGGCGCATCTCGACCTTCCAACGCCGGAATATACACCCGAACTCGAGAGATTACTCGAATTGGAACCATCGCCGTTTTCAAATTTTTTTTTACCGCCGGTGATTCCGTCCGGCGATTTGAAAGGCGCGGAGATTGTTTGACCTGAGCTCTTTTCCATTACCAAAAAATTATCATCTCTCCTCTGTTAACCGCTCCGAATTTCCTATGTGTCTCCGTTTAAACTAAGGTCAGCCTCCATTTGAACTGCAATCCACTTGTTGCTTTGGCGCTCGATTTTTGTTTAATCGCGAATTTGTGCGATTATATCGGCCTTTCCGATTGTGAATTGGCGGTTGATTCTGTTGTTTTTAGGGTTTTTTTGGGGGCTGAAGTTCTAGTGTCCGATTTCGTCTGATAATAGAAACTGAGCGATGGATCTGTCATTTGCTCCTTTTGATTTGTGTTCGGTTTTCCATGCTTCTATTGTTGGTCTCCACGATTGGTAATACTGTGTTTTGCCGGAATCGTTAGTGTTTTCTGCTCAAAATGACTGTAGAACCGTGGGGTGGGTTTTATCGAAACTTTTTCCTTTACTCATTTCTTTTGTAATTAGTTCTTCAGGAGTACACCCGAAAAAATTAAGTGTTTGTTTCCTTTCTCCTCCTTAATGATTGATTGTGACGCATTTTTGAAGTTCCTCGCTCCTTTTGAGCTTCAAAGCAATTCAGTAAGAGCTCGGGTTCACTTTGATTTGTCCCCAAGCTAACCAAAGCAAATGTTGGTGAATGAAAGCAGATGCAGAGTTGAACTTCACTTGATCTTCCTCTAATATATAGGAAATCTGTTATTTCTATTTTTTGTTTCTCTTGTTCTGCTTGTGTCAGTTAAAATGAGAAAATGCTAGCATCCTTCAGACATGTGTTTATTTGTCACCGTTAAAGGCTTCTGGTAACCAGCTTTCATATGATTATGAATCAGGCTTCCAAGGGGAGCTGCGGAGTGCTTGCATTCAGGGGCAATTTTTTATCTTGGTTCTACGGGTCTTTGAGTAAAATTCTTAGAACGCATGGCTTTTTTCAGGAACTATGTGAATGACTCAGTTTCATGTGGTGTCCCAGAAGAGAAAGGCCTTGGCCAAAACGTTGGTGACATTGACTGTGCAGTAGGAAAAAATTCTTTAGATGAAAATTGTATTGCAAGAGAATTTGATATTAACATGGAAGTACAGTGTCAAAGTGAGGGGGAACCAGATGATACTGTTCGGCAGCCAAATAAGGCAGCCGCAGATAGTGTTGATGTAACAAATTCAAATTTTCAGCCTCCTGGAAGAAGAGTGGCTCCTAGGAAATGGGGTTCAACATTTTGGACTGGCTGCCAGCCGGGAGATAATCAGGGCAGCTCTGATTCTGGAAAGGATTCAAGATCTGGCAACAAGAACATGGAAGATTCTGAAGATAATTTGTCAGATGATAGATATATCAGATTAGACTCGGAAGATGATGATGGAATAAAAGAAATTGGCAAGGCTCAAAGGGGCCATACTGATGTCCCTGCAGATGAGATGTTGTCTGATGAATATTATGAACAGGATGGAGAAGATCAAGTTGACACAGCAAACTATAGCAGCTTTAGCCATTCTATTGAGCTAAATTCTAGACAGCAACCAAAGTCGGTTCCATATACTCACAGTGTATCTAGGAATTCAAGGGTGGTAAATAACCACAATTACAACATTGAGGATGATGACGAGAATGATAACGATGCTGATGCCGATTATGAAGAAGACGAGGAAGATGGTAACTTATAATAATATTCTATTCTTTTATTGTTTCCATAGCAAAAAAGAGAGAGGGGCTATGTTGAGTTGTTTTTTGAGTTCTCAACTTGTTTTCTTCTCCTTGAGAATGTCCTAACTAATGTTTATTTTTTGGTCTTCAGAAGATGACCCTGATGATGCAGATTTTGAGCCTGACTATGATGGTATGGCAAGTGGTCGCTCAGGGAATAAGGTTGTTACATGTACACACCCTTTTTTTCCAGCTTCAGTCTATAATTTCTATTATAACCACTAGGGAAAAGGATGCACCAAGCTTGAATTAAGTGCTTTTTGTATGATCTAGGTGATGTTGATTTTAGTAGGTTAGAAGTTTGTGATGAGATGGCATATCTAGAGAAAAAAGGGAAAGATCACGATCTGTCTCATGTAAATCCTGTTTTAATTCACAAGTAAAATTATGACAGATCTGTTTGTGCTCTTTTTCTTTTGGCTTTTTAATCCGTCAAAAAGGTTCTTTGCTGCTGTTTGTGATTAGTGTAACACAAGGTTATATTTAATCTTTCTTAATGAGACTATAGTTTGGAATAGTTACACTGTTGAAGCTCAGAGAGTATGAGTGTTGTTGCACGAACCTACAAACATGAGCTAACTTAGTGCTTTCTCTTGATCTGGTGTCATCATTGTATGCAGGTAATTAAATTAGTCATGTTGATTCCTTAATTTTTAATGAAAGCTAGTGATCTATTTTTACTCCTGGGGTATTAGTCTTAAGAATTGCAAGAAAGGATTTGTTGCATCTAGGCATATTGGGTTCCTAGAAAGTACCAAATTATGTTATTTTTTTATTAAATAAATTTAGGTTGATATGTTAATATTCATTTGGTTTCCCTTGGGAAAGTAACAGAAGATATGAGAGAGTGTGTGTTCTAGAGAGCAAGCATTACATAAAAATAGCAAGTTACAGTTATTTGAATGCAGCACAGAAATGCACCTAATGGCTAGTATAGTGGGTTATGTAGTATATGTATAAGCCTCTTTTTGGTTAGCTGTTGTGAAAGAAGTAGTAATCCTTATGATACATCAGGCTGAAAAAGGAGCTAGAAGAGTAATCTAGGGGCCTTCTGCATATCATGTTATTGGCTGTTGGCGGATACTTGATGCACCACTTGCTCAAATTAGTCATTGGCCCTTTTGAAAGTTCGTATCTCCTATGGGGATAAGTTCTTGTCAAATTTGTTTGTGGTTCTGTGATGCAACCTATTTGTTGGGCTCTGGACTCGAGAATTATTATTATGGAGGTGCTATATAACTTTAGGGCTGTAGTTAATGACGTTAGTTCGCATTTCAGGATAAGGTCTGGGAAGCTGAAGATTCGGATGAAGACAATAACAATGATGATGAGCTAGATGTGTCAGATGAAGATGATTCATATTATACCAAAAAAGTGAGTGGTAAGCAGTGGGTCAAAGGTGGTCGCAAACTGATGAAACCTGCTAGGGAACAGAAACCTTTGAGTAGGACAAGAAGAGGGAAGTCATCATTTGAAGAGGATGAGTACTCAGCTGAAGACTCAGACAATGAAAGTGATGATGATTTCAAAAGCATGACTAAGAGAGGTGCAAATCTCCGTAAAAACAATGCTGGTCCTCCAACATTGACAAAGATCGGGCGAAACAGTGAAGTCCGGACTTCGAGCAGGTCAGTTAGGAAGGTGTCATATGTTGAGAGTGAAGAAAGTGAAGAAATTGAAGAAGGCAAAAAGAAGAAGTCCCAAAAGGTAGTACTTAAAGTTGATGTTTCCCTTAAAATGATTTTTAATGTTTTGTTTTACTGATTTCTTCTGTTGTAGTTTTGCTGGGGTATCCAGAATTCATGTGATTATTTTTGTATAGATTTTGGAGTGTTGAATAACAACCTTGTTCAGTGCTGTTGTTTTATGCTGTTTCTTACATTAATGATTTCTTATTTGTTAACTTCTTGTGTGTGATTTACTGTGTACACTATACAATCCTTCATACTACTTAAATGTTCATGTTAGGATGAAGCTGATGAAGAAGATGGTGATTCAATTGAAAAGGTGCTTTGGCATCAGCCAAAGGGCATGGCTGAAGAGGCTATGAGTAACAATAGATCAATAGAGCCTGTTTTGTTAAGCCACTTGTTTGATACTGAACCAGATTGGAACAATATGGAGTTCTTCATAAAATGGAAAGGCCAGTCACACCTGCATTGTCAATGGAAATCATATTCTGATCTACAAAACGTATGTCTGTATATGTTTAAGTGTGTTTTTATTTGTTGGAATTAAAAGATTTAGTAGTGATTCCTCGTTTTTGGTCTGCTTTTTTCCATTGTTGCTCATTTTTGCTTATGCTGGTGGTGTTAAATGCAGCTTCCTGGTTTTAAGAAGGTTGTGAACTACACAAAAAAGGTCTTGGAGGATGTGAGGTACAGAAAGTTACTCTCACGTGAGGAGGTACAGTTTTCTGTTACTAATTTTCTTGTTTGATTTATTTTCATTTGATGTTATTTATGCTTGCTGCTTGTTCAAATGTTGGAGGAGAGCCTAGATGCTAAAGTAAGCATCCATGAATCTATTGAAGATAAAAAATTGTGTATGCTTGAATAGGTTTTGGTCTGAAATTTTGTGAAGTATCTCACATTTTTTGAATTTTTTTTTTGGTTGTTCCATTTTAGATTGAGGTCAACGATGTGAGTAAGGAAATGGACTTGGACCTTATAAAGCAAAATAGTCAGGTATTGTTTGTGACTCATTATCAATTTACTCACCTTCTCCTGTTAATATGCAGTTTGTGAGTTCTTTTGCTTCAACATGTGTTTTCAGGTGGAAAGAATTATTGCTGATCGAATCAGTAAAGACGGCTTGGGCAATGTTATGTCAGAGTATCTAGTGAAGTGGCAGGGACTGTCCTATGCGGAAGCCACCTGGTGAGCCAGGCTAATTTTGTTCTCGTTGGGAGCATTTTTTCATACTAATTGCAGTTACTCATAAATTTTCTGTGAAAAACCCTCGCCATTGACATTAAAGGCTCGTGTGCTTTATATGATTGGAATCTCTTGTATACTTTGTACTCATTAGGTGTTACATATAGTGTTCCTTGTGTTCTTTTGTTAATTTGTTCAGTGAAATTTCTTTGATATTTTTTATTTTTGCTTTTTGGTTGCAAACCTGTCTCTTACAGATTGCTTATAAATTTGTAATGTCAGGGAGAAGGATGTTGATATTGCCTTTGCTCAAGATGCTATTGATGAGTTCAAGGTAGAGCATATTTGTCCTTAGTTATCTGTGTCTCATAGATTAAGTGGGTAATTCAAAAGAAGCAGAGTACTTAACTTTAGTAAGTGAAGCTATATGAACCTGAATGACAAAAGTTTGAAGTGTTAAATTTAGCGTTTCTTGTCAGAAATCATTAGAAGATGCTCAAACTGCAGGCACTGGTCTGGAAGCTCTGTTGTCAAAATAATATGCTGACAATTTCCATTCATGATCTATGAATTGGGCTTAATATAGCTGATACATGGAGCTTGTATTTCTTATGTTTCTCCATATTTCTCTTTGATAAGTTTCCCATTTTTCTCTACTATGACTTGTAATACTCTGGAGTTTTCACTAGCGAATTATGCATAAGAATATCTTATAGAAATATAGGCAAAGAAGGTAAAATGTTTGTTGTGCCTAAAAGTTTTCTGCTTGTTTTTCTTTGAGCAGGCTCGTGAAGCTGCAATGGCTGAGCAAGGGAAGATGGTGGAGCACCAACGAAGAAAGGGAAGAAGTCAGTGCTTTATGTATCTGATGCGTTTGTGTACCATGCATTGCCCAGTAGATATTTTAAATCATCTGTTTGTTTCGTTATCATCATCATCATCATCATCATCTGTTCTTTGCAAAAGCATGATCTGTGTGTTTCATAGTACGAAACCTCATACTGGGTATGATTCTGTACTGGACACAAAAAGAAGGCAGAAGAAGCGATTTCGTTTTGTTTGACATTTTGTTGCGCATCAGGATGTTTCAGAAATCTTGGCCTTTCTGGTGGTAGCAGGGATAGGCCATTTACTGGAAGTTCCCCTTCCCCCAGCTACCTCATCTTGCTCTCCTGCCTTCGTAATCCATGCCCCAGCCATTAAGACTCCATTATGGTGGCCTTACTCTACAAGATCATTCCATCACTTCCACAGAATTGGAAAACGATCAGAATTGAAGTCTCCAAGTAATATGAATAAGTTCAGGAAAGTTAAAAATTGAAGAAAAGCAACTTCCATTGAAAAAATTCTGTTGTTTCTTGTTTGGAAGGAGAAATCTAGAACCAAAGTTGCTTACAATAGGTTGGGCAAATGCACATTCATAGACCAGACCTAAGAGTTTGAAGCTAGAAGGCTGGCTGGCTCCCAATTCTGAGGAGAAAGTGAAGAGTTGAAGAAACACTTTTTAAGTTTGATCTTCAAGAACCTTACAAGGAAAAAAAAAGAAAACCCAGATAGAAAAGAAGCTTAGTTGGATGGAGATGAGCAGAGGAGGTGAAGATTGAAGTTCGTTGCTCATGAGGAGTGTGCTCTTGGTGTGAAAGAAAGTGACTACATAAGGCCAGGTCAAAAGAAAACTAATGTAATCCTTACATTTGTCTTATATTAGGAAATAGGCCTTGGATGGTAGAAAGCTTCTTTGTAACAATATATGGAGTAATGATGAACGCAAAATGGTACAGACACATAGTAATATTGGTATTTGTCATTTTCTTGGAAAAAATTATACAGCCTCCAAAACCAATATGATACGTAGAACCTTGGCGAGGGAGAGAGGCAGCTAATGTGAGTTGTACGCAGGCGCTAGGGACTGTGTTTTGCTGTCTAATATTTATTTTTTCTTGGTTTCCAGTTATCTAAAATTTGAGTAGCATTTTACATCCTGATCAAATGGTTCCATTTCTTATAATCTGAGTTTTCATGTGTATGAAACTCTCTGGCTGTTCCATTCATATCATCTCTGCCTGCAATTTCATAATTCCTGCTTGGGTGAATGGTTCTGTGTGAATGTGCACTTGTATGTTAACTTTAGGTTGTGCTAAAATCAAGAGATTGTTGATAAGTATGAACTTAGCATGGGGATGCAACATTGTGTGGCTAATGTTGGCCTTCGGACTGTAATGTTTTTACTCATTCTGCATGCAAATTCTTTGAGAATTGTTTTTTTTTTCATAATTATAATATATAATACTAAAGGAGCACCAAGGGGGTGTAGACCCTCACTCATTTTACTGGATCTTTGTAAGTTAACTGTGTCTTGTTCTATTCTTTGCTCTTTGTTTCATCCTATTCCTGTCATCCCTTTCTCTGAACTTGGAAAAGATGCTGTATGTGACTGACTAATGTTTTTTTGTTCTTGTATGGTATGGGTTTTAATATAAAAGGAATTATATAATCTGATTATGTTTTTTCTTTTGTGTATGTTCAGTAAGTTTGCGGAAGCTGGATGAGCAGCCTGAATGGTTGAGGGGAGGCAAACTTCGGGATTATCAGCTAGAAGGTTTGAATTTTCTCGTTAACAGGTATCATTTCATACAATTGATAAAATGCTGGGGTTTATTTTACTAGAGATAGTTTTGATTACAATTGTACTATAAACTAATATTCTTGGAATGTTTGTTCTATGTTCATTATGTTAAAAAAGGATCTTATTCTTTATTCATCTTCTAAATATGACAGCTGGAGGAATGATACAAATGTTATCTTGGCTGATGAGATGGGTCTTGGTAAAACTGTCCAGTCAGTGTCTATGCTTGGTTTCTTACAGGTAAACTTTTAATTTCTGATTCTGCTTTAATTTTAATTCTAGCTGTTTTTCGATGTTTTGAGTTGATAGATTTTACTTTGGATTTTAAAACAGAATGCTCAACAAATTCCTGGGCCGTTTCTTGTTGTTGTGCCATTATCTACTTTGTCGAACTGGGCTAAAGAATTCAGAAAGTGGCTTCCTGATATGAATGTCATTGTTTACGTCGGTACTCGAGCAAGCCGAGAGGTGTGCCATTTTCTTGTGATTTTATTTTAAAGTTTCATCTATTTTGATGGTCGTTTCTTTTTCTTGTGTGCATGGGTTCCACAAATTCGGTAGTTTGAGGGGATGCACTGTCTGGTTGGGTGTTTGTTTTATGAAAATAGGGGTTTGGTTGGTGTAGCTGTTCTGAAGGTGTCAATACAAAAATTTGATAAAAAGCCTGTTAGTTTGCACAAAACATGTTATATTTCTGTGCATAATGTATTTGATATGTGATTCTTTTTTGTGTTATCTTATGTGCCTTTTCCATTTCCTGTGCATTCCCTGTTTTCTTACCTTTGCAGGTCTGTCAGCAATTCGAGTTTTACAATGACAAAAAAATTGGGAGGCCTATTAAGTTCAATGCCTTGTTGACCACATATGAAGTAGTGCTGAAGGATAAAGCTGTTCTATCCAAGTTAAAGTGGAACTATGTGATGGTTGATGAAGCCCATAGGTTAAAAAATAGTGAGGCACAGTTATATACAACCCTTTCGGTATGTGATGTGCACTGCTTCTGTACCTATACACTATTCTATGGTATACTAAAAAAAAACCACTTAGCATTGTTGCTATGGCAGTACTTTTAAGTTTATTTACATAGTTATTCCTTAAGTTCGTCAACTAAGATCAATTTGGGTAGTATTTATTGACTTGTATTCTTATAAATTTAAGCATTTGTTGGTTTATTTTTACCTGGTCTTTTCTATGCTCATTTATGTCTGTCCATCACATTTTCATGAGTTGGGTCAAGATATTTTCTTGGTTGTTCTTTGTTACTTGTTGTTAAAGTTCGGTATGGAAGTGTTGATTTTTGGCATTGTACTTTTCATTGTTAAAATCCGGGGAAATCTGAAAAGAAGAAGAAATGGTTTGAATTGACAGGCTGAAGTTGGAAATTGAAGGGAAAAAAAATGTGAGAATCTGATAAAGGATCAAAAGGAGTAAAAAATAAAGTAAAAAACCATACAACATGAGTGGAAAATGTCAATAGAAAAGGTAATGGGATTAGGATTTCAAGCAAATCCGTAGGTGTATATTATAAGTCATTTACAATTTTTTTGTTTGATCATTGATACTGTCCTCCTTCTAAGCATGTGGAAAACATTAACTGAAAATTCTTCTAATTAGAAAACTGTTAACTTATAAAAGAAAACTGTTAATTTGTGGTTTTACAATTAGAAAATTGATTCTCAAGAAATCTATATATTCTTGTATGAAATGGAACCTGCTTTCTTTTCAAGCTGATCATTGTAAAAAAGGGTATTTCTTTCTACTTGCAAAGAAATTTCGACTAATGATTAAAGCAGTAACAATAAGCATCATGAAATCAATGAACTTAAAAATGCATGCCTTATCTTTTAGTTAGGTTGACACTGAATGTAATTTTGTCGAACTTGCAGGAATTTAGTACTAAGAACAAGTTGCTAATCACTGGTACTCCATTACAGAACAGTGTTGAGGAGCTATGGTAAACTATGATCTGCTCTTCCTCTTTCTTCTTGTAGCTTATACTTGATTCCTTTGATCTATAGAAATTACCTATTCCCTCTGTCCCATAATTTGTCATTCGTGAATTTTTTGCACATATGATGGATGTAATGCCGCACAAGCATGTTAGGCATGCTCCTACAAGGTTACCTTGTACTAGATAGTAAAATTACAAGAAGCATTCATAAACTTTACACAATGGGAAGGGTACCTTTGGAAGAAGATATATGATATAAATATGGAACAGTGCGCATATTTTGGGACAAAAAAAAAAAAAATGAAAAGTACTAAACATCATGGGATGGAGGGAGCATTTTAATTGGCTCCAAAATTTTTTGTTCCAGTGGGATGATTGCTTGATATTTACTTGCGGTCGGGGTGGTTCTGACTTATTTCTTTCTGTTATTTCTGATGAAGATGCTGCAATTCCTTAATTCATTTCTTTCTTCCTATTCAGACTGATTGATTTGCCAATCATATTATCAATCATTCACTACTTGGTAAAATAGTCTTTTGTTGGAAACAATAAATTTTCCTCATAAACAAAATTCTAGTGACAAGAGCATCATTCTTATGTCTATTTTGCAATTATTGGGCACTTCTTTATTTCCCTCTTTCATTCATGAAGACTGGCAGATGTGTTATCGTTTTTCTCATACAGCATTTCTATGTTCCAATGTCCTTAGGCTTGTGCATCTTCCTCTAGAGCATCTTTCCCTCGGATGTTATTTGGGAAGTATATAGTTGCTTGAGTCAAATCTTGCACGTTTCTCTTATTGGGTTAGCTTGTGCAACGTAATACACCATTTGCACCCCTGCCAAACCATCCACCTCATGCATGGACACAAATCTTTAAACATTGCATTATGCTCGCTGGTGAGAATTTTAAGTTGGTTTCTTTCTTTGCGTGTTCATGTTCCCCCCTGATTGTTTGCCTGTTGGCTTTTCACAGTTTGCCCTGATTTGAAAATTGAGAGTTTCTTTTTGGCAAACAATCCTCCCACTGTTTTTGTAATTATAGTATCAGCATGTTTCTGCGTTGAGTTGGGGCTTATTTAAGTTGAGTTCGAGCTAAGTTGTCAATGTAATATTTGCTTCTTGGCAGGGCTCTGCTGCACTTCCTTGATCCTGATAAGTTCAAGAGTAAGGATGATTTCGTTCAAAACTACAAGAACCTTAGCTCATTTAACGAAAATGAGGTAGATATAAATTTGTTTTGTTCTGTCGTGTTTCTGAAACCTCTTGGTACATTTTTGTTTGCTGAATTGACTAAAGCGAGAGCATGAATTTATTTACAGCTTGCTAACCTTCACATGGAATTGAGGCCGCACATTCTTCGAAGGGTTATAAAGGATGTGGAGAAGTCACTGCCACCAAAAATTGAGCGTATCTTACGGGTTGAGATGTCTCTTCTCCAGAAACAGTTAGTATATCTTTGTGTTAATGAATTCTACTTCCAATACTTTTTCCTCATTTGATCAGCTTCTGAGTCCATTGGCTTTATAAATGTTTCTGCTGCCTGGAATACATGCAGGTACTATAAGTGGATTTTGGAACGCAATTTCCATGACCTGAATAAAGGAGTTCGTGGGAATCAGGTTACCATCTTTAGGCATCACTTTGTGACATCTAGTTAATTCCTGGTTATGCTCATCATCGTCGCAATGACTGTAGTTGGTCCTGAATTGCAGGTCTCCCTTCTGAACATAGTTGTTGAGCTGAAGAAATGTTGTAATCACCCCTTCTTATTTGAAAGTGCTGATCATGGTTATGGTGGTGATGTTAGCATGAATGATATCAGTAAGCTGGAGAGAATAATTTCAAGCAGTGGGAAATTAGTCATATTGGATAAGTTGCTTGTCCGATTGCATAAAACAAAGCATCGAGTCCTGATATTTTCACAGGTCATCTTTGAAGTTCTTTTCAATTTTTTTTCTGGTCAAACTGGTTTGTGAGCGTTTTATTTTATTATATATGATCTGGAGAAAAATGGTGGTAGACTTTTAGTATCCTGTTTTAGTCAAATGAATAGTTTTATGTTGAGACTGGCTATGGACTTGCTGCTTCATGGTCAACTTTTATTATGGTAAAAAAATTTAACTTTGGGCATCCAATTTATACCCTTCTGGATTCTGGGAACACTTGTTTAGGAGCTTATTGGACTGATTTGGTGGTTGTACAAGTCTCTCTCTGTTTAGTTGGTGAAACACTATTGATGTTAGCATCTATAGCAGCTGTTGGGATTTGCTTTACAAGGATACTGACTTTGTTATTGTTATCTGGGGGAATATAGTGTATTGTTACGAAGTTAGTTACCTGTGGTATGGTTTTGGTATAATTAACTTAAGATATTAAAACTTATTATGATGGGAAAGATATTAAGGTTAAAATTTTAGAATAGTTAGTTATATGCAAGGTGAGAGACTTGTCATGTTTCTTACACTGGTAAGGTTAGTGTGGATGGATGATAAATATTTGCCACTTGATACAAATGTTAGCTTATTAACTTGCTTGCACAATTTCTCTGACTCGAATTTAACAGATGGTCAGAATGCTGGATATACTGGCTGAATATATGTCACTTAGAGGCTTCCAATTCCAGCGGCTTGATGGCAGCACTAAAGCAGAATTGAGACAGCAGGCCATGGAGCATTTTAATGCGCCAGGCAGTGAAGATTTCTGCTTCCTCCTTTCTACTAGGGCTGGTGGGCTTGGTATCAACCTTGCAACTGCAGACACTGTTATTATATTTGACTCCGACTGGAACCCTCAAAATGACTTACAGGTTTCAGACTGTCCTAGTCTATCGTTTCTCATGTGGTAAATATTTGCTGTATTTTATTTTTATTACCATTGTGCTGTTTTATTTTAGGCTATGAGTAGAGCTCACAGAATTGGACAGCAAGAAGTAGTTAACATTTACAGATTTGTTACAAGCAAAAGTGTTGAGGAGGACATACTGGAGCGAGCTAAGAAAAAGATGGTATTTGACCTCTAGATACTTTCACGTGAAGTGTTTATTTATAAATGTCATTATGCATGTACCTGACTATAGCTTTTTTCATTTGTTGGATTCACCGTGTTTAATATCCTTCTGTTTTGTTCTTTACAGGTTCTTGATCATTTGGTGATTCAAAAATTAAATGCAGAGGGTAGGCTGGAAAAGAAAGAAACTAAAAAAGGAAGCTTCTTTGATAAAGTAAGTATTGTTTCTAAGCAACTGTTTGAATCCTGATTTTCTTTTGGGGTTTTAATTTCATTGGCTTTCTAAGTTTTGCTCAGTTGCTTATTTTTATTATTCTCCTTTACATTCTCTTGCAAGAACTAACTGCGTCCTGAAATTTGGTTGGGTATAATTTTTCTGGAGTCTTTTATGGTAGTAATTATAATTCACTCTCAATTTCAGAATGAGCTGTCAGCTATTTTAAGATTCGGGGCTGAGGAATTGTTCAAGGAGGACAGAAATGATGAA
The DNA here is from genome assembly GCA_039654915.1 of Aquilaria yunnanensis. NCBI lineage: Eukaryota > Viridiplantae > Streptophyta > Magnoliopsida > Malvales > Thymelaeaceae > Aquilaria > Aquilaria yunnanensis. Next base: position 21,285,973 of record CM077600.1, read on the forward strand.
GAAAGTAAAAGAAGGCTTTTGAGTATGGACATTGATGAAATTCTTGAACGGGCAGAGAAGGTTGAGGAGAAAGGGGGTGATGAGCAAGGACATGAGCTATTAAGTGCTTTTAAGGCAAGCAACAAATGCCATCTTTTGAGGGCCTTCCTTTAATGTATCATTGATGGAATTTTCTGTTCTTGTAATTGTTTTCTGTAGTATTTGCATTTTCATATGAACTTTTTCATCTCTCCTATTGTGTCTAGGTAGCAAATTTCTGTAGTGCCGAAGATGATGGGAGTTTCTGGAGTCGTTGGATAAAACCTGAAGCAATTGCCCAGGCTGAAGTATGTAATAGCTAGTTGCTTATATGATTTTGTACCCAAAGCTCCTGTAATCTCCCCATGGGTTAAGGCCGCTTGTATTGATGATAGATGTTAGCTAATCACATGCTGATTTTAGTTCTCGTTAATCAGGAAGCTCTTGCCCCTCGCGCTGCCAGAAATTCCAAGAGTTATGCTGAGCCAAGCCATTCTGAGAGGAGCAATAAAAGGAAAAAGAGAGGACCTGAGCCTCAAGAACCTCAAGAGAAGGTCCTAAAGCGCCGTAAAGCCGATCACTCTGCCCCTGCCGTGCCCATGATTGAGGGAGCAACTGCTCAAGTGAGAGGATGGTGTTTTGGAAATCTTCCGAAGAGAGACGCATTGCGTTTTTCACGTGCGGTATGCTTCTAGTTTCATGAAATACTTGAATTCAAGTTGCATCCTTGTGATTGTGCAGTTCATGTCTATTGTTTTTTAGTCCCTAATAATGTATGCAACATACCTTTAATTTCAGAGTGCAAGGCTTCTTCTTTCTTTTTTCTTTTTTTTTTTTTTGACTTCTTTGTGTGCTTGTAACTTTCTTCCAGGTTATGAAGTTTGGAAATGATAGCCAGATTAACTTAATAGCAGAGGAGGTAGGTGGTGCTGTTGGAGCAGCTCCACCTGAAGCACAGATAGAACTTTACGATGCCTTAATTGAAGGGTGCAGAGAAGCTGTAGCTGATGGAGATCTGGACCCTAAGGTTAGTTAAGCCTTGTTAATGCCTACTGAAAAAAAAGTTAAGTGAATTTATGCTCTTTAAGTGATTCAGGCTTTGTTTTAGTGTTAGGGTTTGGAAAAGGTATCCAATGGTAGGTTTTAGCATTAGAGATTTGGAAAAGCTATCACAGCCATCAATAACTTATTCCAACATCTAATGCTAATTTTAGATGCTATTCCCAAACGAGGTCTCGTTCTCCAGTACTAAGAGGTTCTACAAGTTTATCGGCTAATTCCTTGCAGGGACCATTGTTAGATTTTTTTGGTGTCCCTGTTAAAGCCAATGAACTACTCAATCGTGTTGAGCAACTTCAACTGTTAGCCAAGCGGATAAATCGATATGAAGATCCCATTAGACAGTTCCGTGCATTGGCATATCTTAAACCATCGAATTGGGCAAAAGGTTGCGGTTGGAATCAGAGTATGTGACATCCATTTTAATGTTTTCATTTGGTCAGTTTGTATGAGGGGAATGGGAAATGTGGCTAGCTATTTTAGGCTTAATGTGCCTTATGCTTTATTTGCATTAGTTGATGATGCAAGGCTACTTCTGGGGATACATTATCATGGATTTGGAAATTGGGAGAAGATTCGGTTGGATGAGAGGCTTGGTCTCGCTAAGAAGATTGCTCCTGCAGAACTTCAACATCATGAAACTTTTTTGCCTCGTGCACCTAATCTAAAGGAGCGGGCTAATTCTCTGTTAGAAATGGTGAGTTGAAAGTGTTGAGAAGAATGTGGTTTTCATATTCGTATGAATTAGCAAAAGTTGGTCAGTTTATCTGACTAAATTTGTTACATATTTGTTGTTCTACTTCCAAGCGAGAAATTCTTGGTAGTGGCCCCTACTTATGAATTGACAGAGCTGCTTGACTTGAACTTAAAATTTTTATATTTAGCTTTTCTCTGAACTAGCGATGTAGAATGGCTTTTATTCGACAAAATTTCTCATGTTTCAAAAGATAACGAGTAAAAAAATAGTGGGTCCCTACTGTTTTACTTGGAGAACAATAGCGGTATCTTTGAATATTTACAGGTTGAGCTCAATTATATAATTTGATCCTGTTTCTTCCAATGAATATACTATCAGAACTTTGTGGTATTGTTTCTTTTGTTTATCACCTTGTGATTGCTGGGAGAAGCTTGATGATGGCCATGTTTGGGATTGCATCGCATCTCTGGTTAGCTATGTGATACTGGATGCTGATACAAAAATTTCTTCCTCATGTTGGTGATTTTTTCCCCCTTTGCTTAATGAGTTAATAACAACCATTTTCTATCAGGAGCTTGCAGCTGTTGGTGGTAAGACGACAAATACTAAGGGAGCACGTAAGTCGTCCAAGAAGGAGAATGTCCTCAATGTGTCTGGGTCTCGTGGTAGGGACAAGAGAGGAAAACCCAATGTCCCCATTGTGAGTACCAAAATGGGCAAGGGGAGAACTCAGAAATCACAGAAAGCAGAGCCGTTAGTCAAGGAGGAGGGTGAGATGTCAGACACCGAGGAAGTGTATGAACAGTTTAAGGAAGTAAAATGGATGGAATGGTGTGAAGATGTCATGGCTGATGAGATCAAAACTCTTCAGAGACTACAAAAGCTGCAGACAACTAGCGCCAACCTTCCAAAGGAAAAGGTGAACTTGTTTGCTTTTGTAGTCAGATCCCCACCCCCAACAACATGGTTGACATCACCTCAAATTTCAACTGAGAATAGGTACTCAATTCCTTGTTATTTGGTCATTAGGTGCTTTCAAGAATTCGGAATTACCTGCAACTCCTTGGACGTAGGATCGATCAGATTGTGTTGGAGTATGAGAGTGCAGTTTATAAGCAGGATAGTAAGTGGTTCTTCTGTGATTGCGATTCATTTTCTGTTCTGCATAACATTTATGGCTCTTGGTTCTGTTGAAACATCCCTTCTCTCTCTTTAACAGTGCACTGATGTTTCTTCGATAGAACTATGATTCTTACCATTGATATCATATAGTTTGATGTAAAATTCCCATTGTGAATTTGTTGTAGGAATGACGATGCGTTTGTGGAAATATGTTTCTACATTTTCAAATCTTTCTGGTGAGAGGTTGCATCAAATTTATTCAAAGCTAAGGCAGGAGCAAGAAGAGGAGGGAGGAGTTGGACCATCCCATGCCAATGGCTCTTTTTCTGGTTCTATTGACAGGGATGGTGATCCCAGCTGCTTACCTCCTTTCCCAAGGCATTTTGAGAGGCAGAGAGGGTTTAAGAACATGATGGTTCATCAAATATCAGAACCAGTTCACAAGGGGATCGATCCAGCAAAGTTTGAAGCTTGGAAACGGAGGAGGAGAACAGACTCTGAAGCGCATACACAACATCAGCCCCCACCACAAAGAGTGACGAACAATTCAATCGATCCAAACTCTTTAGGGATTCTTGGGGCAGGACCATCCGACCGACGTATTGATGGAAGACAATACCGGGGAAACCAAAATAGATTTCCCAGGCAAGGTTTCTCATGAGGCGTCTGCTAGTTCTTGTGCAATCAGTAAGTGTGGATTGTGGGTAAGAATCTCGCTGGAATGTCTTCTATGGCATCAACTGCGTGAGTCCACCTTTGAAGAGCGCCATATTCTCTTGGATTCGTTTTTTTGGCCATGGGAATAATAATTGCGGATCCCACTATATTTTTTGTTTGACGGTCGAAGCAGCAGTTGTCTTAAGCAGGTGGGATTCCTCATCCAGCGGGAAAAGGTACGCATCGAAACAGTCAGCTGATGTGATTCATGTGAACAAGACGCGAAGCAGCCTTGATCACATTTTTTGTTTTTGTTTTTCCCTGTTTCCTGATAAATGAGTTCAGTGATTTGTTTACGTAAATAGTGGAGAAAGTAGAGAGAGAAGATTATCAATTCAATCAGTAGAATACGTGCACGAGCGCTATACTCTGTTATGTATCAAGCACAGGAAGCAGAAGTGTACATTATCAGTTTTGCAGATTTTGAAATCCTGCTTTTGCAAAACGGAGTTGTCCCTGTACATAAATTTCACAGGAAGCAAAATTTTGCCTACTCATTTGTATGGTAAGTAGGAAGTGTGACCTTGGAGGAAGTCCACGTACCAAAAACTCTGTAAAAAGCTGTTACTAAATCTATGGCCTCAATGAATGATTGAATCGGAAAAGAAAACTTATTGCACGAACTTCTTCGGGAACCAGTTAGACCGTAGACCGTGACATCCAGGAATTAGTAAAGTTTTTGTGAATTTAGTATATGTAGCATTACTCTTGAAGATGCACAAGATTTATTAACGTCGTCATCTTTTTAGGCCACCGGTTTTATGTTTAGTTCTTTATTTGGCGTACGAGCTGAAGTTGGCGGGGTTTAGCGACGAGCATGCTTAAGCAAGTTTGTCATGTCTCGCTACTAATTTAGGAGAGTTTCTGAAGTTCGGTGCAACGGAAGTGTTTGTAGGTTGCTTGAAGTTTGATGTCTGTGTCCTATGTTGTTTAGCAATTGTTATTTACCTATTTCATGTCGTTTCAGTTTGTGTCAGCTATTTACTGTTGTATGTTGCAGTAAGTTGCTTTTACCATTATATTTGACAGTTTTATTGTTTTAGAAAAACAAAGGAGGCCGAAAAACATTGTTGTGCCAAATACTGCAAAACATTGTGTTGTGTCTTATCACATAATATTAATGTTCCAAATGCGGTAACCTACCGTGTTGTCTTACAATTTTTGTCTTATCACGTGATATCCCATAATTTAATGTGTACCATATGTTTTTATATCATTTGTAGGAAAAAACTTGCACTATTAAGCTAACAATTTGTACCCTTTTTTTTATCAATTGAACCTCAGGTGAAGACATTTTTTTCATTAAAAGAATGATTGCTCTTAGATCGTCAACCTTGAGGTATTTGAAGTTCGTTTTCAATATTATCGAATGCCCCTTTCCATTTCGCTTCTAGTGTGCAAGCTAGTAAAATTTAGTGAGGCTTGTATTTATTTATCTATTTTTCTAAAGCAAAAAAAAAAAAAAAAAGTTGCAACGGTTGATAGGAAGAGATATACTACCGGTGCTAATTGATCTAAATGGAAAGTGCTTAAGTAGAAGATCTTAGTTTGAATCTGAAGCTTTGTATATGAAAAACATTAGCTTGAGGGAGGTATCCGTTTTGGCATCTAACAGTATCTCAAGTAGATTAGTCTCCACTTAGTGGTAGAAGATACTCTAGATTCCAAAAAAATAAAAACAACAAGAAGCCAAGAAGGAGAAGAGGAGGGAATTTTTTATAAACACAAGGTAAACTTAGTGTTAAAAGTTCAATGATCATAGCTGAGAACACGTCCAGATTGGGGTTTAGGGCCACGACTAGAGAGCCTAGTGCACTAACGATTTCGATGGCTAAGGGGAAACAGGACATTGAAGTGAGGCAATTGAACATTTTTCTGTTTTCTGGTTTTAGAAACGGTGAACCTGAAGATCGGCCTAACAACCTTTTTCTTGTCTGGTAGAAACATCAACATCCTTCAACAATAACTACAAGCATCACATTATTAACACAAACACACGACAGCTTTTCCTTCTATGTTTATTTGACACCTTGCAGGCAAAGCAACCACCTTTTGCCACCACACTTTACCACCTTTTATTGTTGGCTGTCGGACCCTGCGAGAAGCATGAAAAAAGTCAAACTTTAGGCATCAAATTATATAAGTTGTTCAAAGTCGATACCATGGTTCGAAATAGTTCAGGTATTTTTTCCTACACCTCATGAACACTGCTCAATTATCCATAGTTGAGTAGGAATCCATGTACTCTTCCACATATTGATCCCTTGCATCAGGCACCTGTTGATGAGAGAATCAAGCCAGTAATGCAAAGCTATGTATAGCTTAATAGTAAAAAAAACCGATGTGAATGATGAACGGTCCAGCAGTACTTACACTTTTCCCATATAAATAGCGAAAGGTGGTGTTAAGTTCACCTCTCCAATAGCTTTGATCCTTATCTTCTGTCACCCAAACTTTCCTTAGCTTTGGGGTGCTCAATGATCCCCAAGAGAACATCAACAGATTTGGGCACTCTTTTACTGTTACATCTTCCAAAGCTGGGAAGCTGAACCCACAGTATCCAGAACAAAAGTATATGAGGCTCGGCAGGTTTTGTAGCTCCAAGCATTTCAAGCTGCTAAAGATGATGACTTCCTCTTCTTGTTCTTCCGCTTCTTCATCTGCAACAATTTCAGATACCATGGTGCATTCTCGGATGCTCAACTTTATGAGATGTATCAGGCTTTTGGCTGTGGAGGACGCTACAATATGTGCCACTCTCTCACAGCTCCATATGTCTAGGATACTCAGGTTCTCGAAAGATGCAGATGAAGGGAAGATTAGGGTTAAATTGTTTGATTGCCACACCCATAGGGATTCTAGGCTGGGAAGAAGAAGGTTCGGTCTTGAGCCTTTTCTCCATATCTGCTCCAGATTAGGGAGTGCAACCAGTTTCAGGCTCTTCACTTTTGGAAGTCTAATGGGTGCTTCAAATGGGAAGAGATTTTTGAATTTACAGCAACCGAAATCAAGGTTTTCAAGACTCTGAAAATTTTGGAGAAAACGCAATGGAGCAGTATCTGATTCACGGTGAAAGCAGTGCACTTGAAGCTTTGGTATGTTATCGAACAAGTCTCCTTCAAACTTCCTGCTACTCAATAATGAAATCATTTTACTGTCGAGAGATACTTCTTCTAAATGAGGCAGTACCTGAGAAATGAACAAGCAAAAGTGAAATGTTGCTAGAGCACATTTGTCTACATGTATTTTCAAAGAATATTCATTGGAATATTACTAGGGCATACCTGTTCAATCAAGGATAACTTCTTCTGTGCCCTTTGAAGGCCTTGTGTACCAAAAATCTTTGTTTGATCACAATGATATGTCTTTAGCTTCTTTAACATGGGACACTGCACAGAATGGACTCCAGGATAAAACCTCTTCAGCTCTGGCAGATTCCAGAGTTTGAGGAATGATAATTGAGGAAACTCGAATAGAGTTTCTACTTCTGGTTCTTCTCCCTTTGAAACAACCTCTTCCAACATAAAGCAAGTGTCTATTTCGAGTCTCTCAAGTTGAGGAAGATCTCTTGCAACTGAGGTGGGAAACACATTTTTCAAACTTCCACATCCAAAGATATCAATCGAATTCAGATTCTTAAAATTGAGAATTCCATTTGGATCTTTGTCCCACACATGCTTCAAGTTAGGCAGACGGTATATTCGTAGATTTTTCAGTTGATGGTTGAGGACCAAAGTATTTGTCTCTTCAACATTTAGTCCTGCAAGGTCAAACAACCCTTCCACGGATCTGCAGTCATTTAGAATCAACGATTCCAATCTGGAAAATTGATCCAGCAGGTTGGATGGAAATATTTCTTGCAGTTCTTCACAATGTTCAATTTCCATGGCTTTCAGATCACGAAAGGATTCAGCATCTAGTTGTCCATGGCATAACATTTTCAAGCTTTTCAAGTGAGAGATCATCAACATCTCCAGCAGAGGAAGGGCAACCTGGTTATTTGAACTCATTAGTGGGTCAACATCTTTCCTCTAAGGAGAAATTAAGACTTATTTTTTGAACTGAAGTTCAATAGAAGCAAATTAAGAGTCATTAACTAACAAAACTAATGGAAGACAATAAAGAAGGGTCATTCACCTTGTTGTCAAAGAAAGGCGAATGGGCACTATGACCCTCTTGTTTTGATTTGCAGATGAATCTGTCTAGTTTGGGACAATTCTCTATCTGCAATTGTTTCAAGCAAGGAAACTCAACATAATCTCCTAAGCAAAACCTGGCAAGCTTTTCAAGTCGTTTTATTCTCAAGGTGTGAAGATTAGGGAAGAACATCTCTCTTGTCCTTTCTTCATTCGGTACTTCTTCAACATATACTATCTCTTCCATCATCTTACAATCTGATATCTCTAAGTGTTTGAGCTGCGGTAAGTTGCTAACCATACAGGAACGAAATATATATCTCAAGCCATCACACCTTTCTAGAGTGATGTTGGTTAAGTTTCTTGTGCAGGAAGGCACTACAGGAAGCTGGTCATGCCATATTTGAGTAGCACTAATGGATGACAATTTCAAGCATTCCAAATTGGATAGCAGGAGCTGCAAAGGAGGTCTCTTCATTAGATTAGCAGGTATATCTTGTTGCAGATAATTATGAAAAAGCTCATCTCTGTAAAGGAAAATTTGTATACCTTGTTAACTTAACCAAACATGTTTTTAAGTTGCTTTTTATTTATGAACTACTTGAGTACAAGTTCATTAAACAGCAGAAAGGGGAGAAACCGATGTAAAAAGACCACACACTTCATTTTGCTTGAATGAGAAGCATATACCAAGGTCTGCCATATTGAATCAATTCCTTAACAACAATAATAACCTACAGAACTTAGAATCGAAAGGTAGCAACAATATGTACCTCTTGGTTAAAAAGAGAAATAGAATGCCTCTCTCCAGTATAGAAGCTAATGAGCTGGGGTAAGCAGTCCAATGTCAAAGACTGCAGCTTAGAAAGCTCAACTCTGTCACTCATGTCATGATCAGCAGCAACTATGTCTGTCATGTTTCTGCAGTTGGTCACTTCAATCTCTTCAAGGTGAAGAAGGCCTTTGACTATTGAGAACGAAAACAGGTTCTTCAACTTGTAGCAATTCCTCACCCTGATGATTCGTATGTTTTGGAAAGATTGTGGCATTAGCTGACCATTGCATATATTCTCCAAGTTGGTCAAACTCTCAAGACATAATGACTCCAGGGTGGGAAATGCATTTGGATGAAAGGAGTCCGTTGCATTAACTAATGACTCCAGGGTGGGAAATGCATTTGGATGAAAGGAGTCCCTTGCATTAACTATGTCTCGAAGCTCAATGCTATTTCGGACATGGAGATACTTCAGCTGTGGAAAGCCTTCACCATCTAGATCATACAAGATATTCTTCACGCCCTTCAGTTCATCTAGATACAAATCTTGGGTCTTGTTTAGCAACATCTGAATTCCACGATGCAAAAGAATGCTTTCACGGAGCCTAAGCTTCAGTGTCCTAGACAAGTCATGCTTGCCAGACAAGTTTGGTACATCACCTATGGAAATATTGTAGTTATTCAACTTGTCGAAGATCAAATCCTTTGGCATGATATGTGAATTGGGAACCTGCATTTCCAACGCAGTTAAATTGGTCATGTTTTTCAGCTCAACTATGCTAACGTTCCTTCTTACTTGATTGCTGGTTCCCTCCTCTGGCTCCCATTTGGTGAAGCTATTTCCAATGTAAAGTTCTTCCAAACTGGTTAAGCGTGATAGGACATTTGCTGGGATCACTTGGAGCTGGGAGCAATCATTCAAGTTTAAAAGTTTCAGCTGAGCCAATTCTCCTATTTCTCCAGGCAACTTCTCTATAACAGACTTGTAGAAACTAAGAATTTCTAGCTTCTTCAGCTCTGCAATTCCAGATAATTCTTCAAGCAAACATGACTCCAGACACAATGTTCGAAGGTTTTCCAAGAGACTTAGAGATGAAGGCAATTTTGGGAGTTGCACTCCAATGGAATCTAAAATTTCCAGTGCTTTCATCTTTGAAAAGAGATCATCGGGAAGCCTGAAAGAGGGATCCTCATTCTCGATGTGAAGAAACTTCAGTTGTGGAAGCTCCAGCCCTTCTGGAAGCTTCTTTAAATCACCTTGTGATAGAGATAGACCTCTACTTCTTCTTAATGAATTACTGTCAGCCAATCCTCTTAGCCATCCACGTTTTTCCGCCATTGAAACTGCAGCATCACGAATAAAATCATGCATATCAAACTCATCTTTGGTATGCCTTTCAAGCAGCAAATCTGAGGACTTGAGGCCTTGCAGCAACGGGGACAGTTTCTTCCTTGCTTCTTCCATTGTAATATTGCCTCGAAATAAATTCAGAGCCATACCATACTTCAGCAAGTCGAAGGTGAAAGTATTCTCAGGCATAAGACTACACAGCAAGAAAGCTGATCTCATCTCCTCAGATTTCAAATGCTTAACAGCCAACTCTACTGCTGAGTGTGGACCTTCTAGTAGTTCTCTAGCTTCTTTCCATTCTGACAAGGTTCTTCCCCTCAAAGCCCTTGCAGTTGGAACAATTGCAATTGGCAATCCACCACATTTCTTGCAGATCTCAGTAGCTATAGGCTGCAACTCAGAATTCTCAACCTCATTGCCAGCCTTCCTCTTAAACAAGTTCCATGCTTCTTCTTCGCTTAAAACACCAACTTTAATTTCTTTCTGAGAACCCATTTGACGCAAAATATCGAGATACCTTGAAGTTAGTAGTATCTTGCATCCTTTGTGCTCATCCTCAGATGGAACTCCCACTTCCCCCAGATTAACTTTCTCCCAAATATTGTCCAAAATCACAAGAATGCTCTTCTCTTTCTTCACCCTCCTACACAGCCTGGCTGCTCTCGCGAATTCACTTTGCTCATCAAATTTCAGCCCCACAAAGTCAGCAATCTGTTCTTGTATTCCCCTGATTTCTGGTCTGCGAGACACAGCAGCCATCACCACTGCATCAAACAGCTTCGCCTCCTTGGCTTGTTTGGCAACTTCCTTGACTAATGTGGTCTTGCCAACTCCCGGGGGACCATATATTCCAATCACATTCACGCTGGGATCGCCTGCAGCGAACAAAATCTCATCTAGAACCACCTTTCTTGATCCCAGTGACTCATAATCTCTGGAAGTAGTTGCTGAGATATCCAGTTCAGGTCGGTAAGAGACAATTACCAATGATTTTCCTTTTTGCAACGCTTCTTCTAGAGCCTGAACCTCCTTAATCGCTTTCTTGCTCACCATGTACCGTGCCCTCAAATTAGGGAGCATATTGAAGAAGCATTTCTTCTGTGCCTCTTCCTCTTTGCCATGCCAGTACCTCTCTGCCGCTTGACTGGTCTTCGTTTCAGCATCTTTCAGCCAATTTTCGACTACCGGTTCAATTTCATCCCCCCTTCTTATGGCAGCAGCAATAGCACGTTGCTTCGCAGCAATCTCTTCCTTCAGGCTCTCCCTTTGTGTCTTGAGCTTTTCAATGTTCTTCTGATGGCGAAGCATGTAGTTGCTGTGACGCTTAATCTCATTCACAGCAATATCTAAACCTTTCTCAAAAGTGGATGTTACCAACTCCATTTTTTGGGTTTTACTTGCCTCACTTGGATGAAGAAAATGTGACAGAAAATAAAAAATGGCAAAGGAACAGCTGACAGGAAGACAGGAGAGGAATTTTTTTTATGAAATCACTTAAAAAACAAAAATGCACAATATGCTGGTGGGATTTTGGTTTGAGTTTTTTTTCCTCTTAGAATTCTTTTTTTTTTTTTTCTTTGTTGGTGTTGGGTTGTTGAATCTCTGAATGCCAAAGTGTTTCAATGGAAGGGTAGGGAGCAAAGGAATTAAAAGTATGAAAATGTAAGAGTGGTAGAGCAACAGAAACTGTTAATGATTCATTGTTGAGAAAGCTGATACATTTATACACAGAGGTGAATTCTGAGATTTTCCCGTTAATGGAATGGAACAGTATTCCTTTACCTATTAACACTCAAAGCAGTAGGGTTTCCTTGGAATAGAAGGCATAAATTATACTAAATTTAGGAATAATAATATGAAGATATGATTAAAGAACTTTATTCTTCTCTTCTATGTGTTTAAATCTTATTATTCTTGTCAGCTACTTTGTTCCAATCATGAGCAAGTGAAAGATAAATGTCTTCTTTTTCTTTCCATTAGATCATTCCCCTGGGTCACTGTTGGCAAGAAAAAAATGGAAATTTAAGGCAGCTGTTTTTGTGCTACTGTCTTTAATCTGCAAGCTCCTTTTTCTTTTTCTTTTTCATTTTCATTTGTGTATCAGTTAAGTTAGATCTCCGGATAAGAGGGTTTGACAAGTGAATCTTAACATAAAAAACCTTTAATGAGAACATCTAGATGATTAATAAGAAGTACCCAGATGTTCTTAATTAGTTTTATATGTTTATACACATCAATATGGCTTTTATGACACTTTTATAACTTGTTAGTTGACCATTCTGCTCCTCTGACTCTTTTATAACGTGTTAGTGAAAGTATGTAATAGCTAGTTGCTTATATGATTTTGCACCTAAAGCTCCCCTAATCTGCCCATGGGTTAAGGCCGCTTTTTTTAATGATAGATTTTAGTTAATCACATGCTGATTTTAGTTCTGTTTAATCCGGAAGCTCTTGCCCCTCACGCTGCCAGAAATTCCAAGAGTTATGCTGAGCCAAGCCATTCTTAGAGAAGCAATAAAAGAAAAAAGAGAGGACCTGAGCCTCAAGAACCTCAAGAGAAGGTCCACAAGGGCCGTGAAGCAACTGCTCAAGTGAGATCAGGATGGTGTTTTGGAAATCTTCCAAAAAGAGATGCATTGCGTTTTTCACGTGCGGTATATCATGCCCCAAAACCCACTCTAGGAGTTTCGGGTGAATGACACATTGCATACTTACAGAAATAAAATTCCCTCGAACATGTAAGACTACAGATATTTCAAAGAAATCCAAATAACTCATTACATATATCATTTGGCATCAAATGACAGAATAACTACAACTTAAAATCTCGTAAAGAATATTTCTAACATAAGAGTGGACATTAAATCTCGCTTTAATACTATCTCAATCTTTTAGTTTTTTAGTTACTCCCTAACTAGCTAATTGTGTTTTTTGCTATCCACGTGAGTAGGAAAAAATAAGATAATCACGAATGCATAGTGAATGGCGAGTTGTCCATCATTCCTTAAAACATAAAATAGTTCATACATACAATATATATATATATATATATATATATATATAATAGAATCAAGCACAAAATAATCATATTGGAAGTATCATAAAAATCCCATGCAGAAAAAAATTATTTAAAGTATCATAAAATAAATATTAATTAGAAAATATAATAAGCATATAAATAAGTCAAAATATTCTTTTTGTAGGAAAGTCATATTCATAGAAATAAAAAATTCATTTAAATGTCAGAAACAGATACAATTAGCTCCATCATAAAATATGACAAAAACAAATGGAAAATTCATACATGAAATCATTAATCAAAACGGAGCAATTCAAAACAAATAACAAAAAAAGATATTTCTTAACATAGTGGGTGGAGCAATTACTGTGACTATACTTTTGACCTCTATAGTACATCATTTCAAAAATAACTACACCTTAACCACTATAGTAAGTCGTGTTTTATATTAATTACACTTTAACCGCCATAGTATGTTATAAACTACCATTGATAGAGTACCCAAAAAGATATGTCCTAAAAATAATGCACCGTGAAACAGAATATCTTACGTGCAGTGTCCAGAACTATACGTTCTCACTAGTACGGGCATAAAATCAACACCTACTAAAACAAAGTGAAAACATATATATTCAAATTCATGAACTTTCAAAATCTAAAGGCCTATAAAATTTATAAAATCCTATTTGTATAATATATAGCATAAATAAGACATGTATGATCCCATAATCATTAAAACACAACTCACATACTTAGAAATATATATATATATAATTATTTTTAATATATTTAAACAACAAAACTTTAGAATAAACGTGAAATCAAGAGAAGAAGTTCAAAAATCAAACTATTCATACTTTAAAACCACAGCTTCATAGAACTAGAATTATAAAATACGTAATTACTTTGTCCATAAGAAAAGAGATCATCAGGAACCCTCATTTTTCATGAACTCTACTGCTGAGTGTGGACCTTCTGGTAGTTCTCTAGCTTCTTTCCATTCTGACAAAGCTCTTCTCCTGAAAGCCCTTGCAGTTGTAACAATTGCAATAGGCAATCCACCACATTTCTTGCAGATCTCAGTAGCTATAGGCTGCAACTCAGAATTCTCAACCTCATCGCCAGCCTTCCTCTTAAATAAGTTCCATGCTTCTTCGTCGCTTAAAACACCAACTTCAGTTTCTTTCTGAGAACCCATTTGACGCAAAACATGGAGAAATCTTGAAGTTAGAAGTATCTTGCATCCTTTGTGTTCATCCTCAGATGGAATTCCGACTTCCCCCAGATTAACCATCTCCCAAATATCGTCCAAAATCACAAGAATGCTCTTCTGTTTCTCCACCCTTCTATACAGCCTGGCTGCTCTCGCGAATTCACTTTGCTCATCAAATTTCAGCCCCACAAAGTCAACAATCTGTTCTTGTATTCTCCTGATTTCTGGTCTGCGAGACACAACAGCCATCACCACTGCATCAAACAGCTTCTCCTCCTTGGCTTGTTTGGCAACTTCTTTGGCTAATGTGGTCTTGCCAACCCCCGGGGGACCATATATTCCAATCACACTCACTTTGGGGTCGCTTGCAGCCTACAAAATCTCATCCAGAACCACCTTTCTTGATCCCAGTGACTCATAATCTCTGGATAGATTAGTTTCTGGGATATCCAGTTCAGGTCGGTAAGAGACAATTACCAAGGATTTTCCTTTTTGCAACGCTTCTTCTAGAGCCTGAACCTCCTTAATCGCTTTCTTGCTCACCATGTACCGTGCCCTCAAATTAGGGAGCATATTGAAGAAGCATTTCTTCTGTGCCTCTTCCTCTTTGCCATGCCAGTACCTCTCTGCCGCTTGACTGGTCTTCGTTTCAGCATCTTTCAGCCAATTTTCGACTACCGGTTCAATTTCATCCCCCCTTCTTATGGCAGCATTAATAGCACGTTGCTTCGCAGCAATCTCTTCCTTCAGGGTCTCCCCTTGTGTCTTAAGCTTTTCAATGTTATTCTGATAGCGAAACATTTAGTTGCTGTGACGCTTAATCTCATTCACAGCAAAATCAAAACCTTTCTCAAAAGTGGATGTTACGAACACTACATTTCTTGGGTTTTATTTGCGTTGGACAAAGAAACTGTGACAGAAATTAGAAAACCAGGTTGACACGAGGGGAAGAAACACTTGAAAAATGAAAAAGCACACTATGCTGCTGGGACTTTGGTTTGAATCTTTTATTTTCTCTTACAGTTCCTTTTTTTCTGGGTATTGGGCTGTTGAATCTCTGGATGCCAAAGTGTTTCAATAGAACAGTGGAGAGCGGAGGAATTAAAAGAATGAAAATGTAGGAGTGGAAGAGTGTTATTGGTGAGAAAGCTGATATATATAGGGGTGAATTCTGAGATTTTTCTTTTTTTAATTACATTGTTTCCTGTTTTCTGGTTTTGCTAGATGTAGTTTGCTGTTTTGGATTTGATTATTTTCCCGTTAATGGAACAGTATACCTTTACCTATTAACACTCAAAGCAGTAGGGTTTCCTTGCAATAAAAGGCATAAATTATAGTACTTTCTCTATCCCAAATTCTTTACACTATTCACTTTTCAGCAATTAATCTATGATTTTTTATTTTCAACATTTTAGTATATAAATAAAAGACCTTTATATATGAATGATAAATTAAGACTTATAGTTTCTAAATATATTTTCTTAAATTTTTTTCTAACAAACAATAATATGAATAAATTCAAGTCAAACTAGAAGAAAGTGGGATTGAGAGAGTACTAAATTTAGGAATAAGAATGTGAAGATATGATTAAAGAATTTTATTGTTCTCTTCTGTGTTTAAATCATATTATTCTTGCTGCTTTATTCACTTCAATCATGAGAAAGTGAAAGATAAATGTCTTCTTTTCCAGTAAATCATTCCCCTAGGTCACTGTTGGAAAGAAAAAATGAAAATTCAAGGCAGCTATTTTCGTGCTATTGTCTTTAATCTTTAAGGTCCTTTTTCTTTTTCCTTTCTTTTTTTTTTTTTCATTTTTGTATCAGTTAAGTTAGATCCTCGGATATAAGGTTTTGGCAAGTTAATCTAATTGGCATAAAAAACCTTCAATAAGAATATCTAGATGATTAATAAGAAGTATCTAGATATTCCTTGGTTCATATGTCTATACATAGCAAAAGTCTTATTTGCCACTAATGTTTAGGCCGAGGCACAGATATGCTACTATAGCTTTTTCTTTCCCCCAATTTTCTACAAATGTTTCAAAATCGGCTCAAACATATCATCATCAGTTAAAAAATAATAAAAAACGTAAAAATTAACAAATTTTAAAATTTCGAGGTAATAATGTAATTTTCAAAAAACTTCAAGAGCCATACGTAATTAGACACATTTTCAATGTCAAGGATTTCATGTTGCGCATTGATTTCGCCCTACTTGGACCACCGCCACTGTAGGCTCCTCCTTCACCGCTGCAAGAGATTCCTCCGTGGCTGCGGCAAAGGGTTGAGCAATTATCAGAGCTGATGTTGCCAATGGAACGGATAGTGACAGCCAACAGTGTTAAGGTTTGGCTAACGACCTATAGAGCATCAGGTGTGTATGGCCTTTGAGAAAGAAAGACTAATTACCTATGATATTTGAAGTTTGTTAAAACATATATCATCATTCTAAATTTTCAAAATTTATTACTTCTAACATTTTCTGTTAGCTTTTTAACAAGTGATAATACATTCACTCCTAATCTGAAATTTTAGTGACATTTTTTCACTCATTTTAAAACATTAGTGAAAAAAATGAGCAAAATAAATAAATAAAGAAAGAACTTTAGTGAAAGATCTATACCACGACCTAAACAATAATGACAAATTTGAGACTCCTGCCATTTATACGTCAACATGGCTTTTATGACACATTTATAACGTGTTAGTTGCCATCCTGCTCCTCTGGCTCTCGCTCCCGTTCTGCTTCTGCTAATGTAAGTTAGCGTTAAATCTTCCAGCAAAACTTGAAGCAAAGAAATTGCTCAATCATTCTTACAACTGAAAACAGAAAAAGAAAAAACAAAACCTAAATCTTAAGAACACAATTTACTGAAGCTGCAAGCACGAAAGACTATGCTAGGCGAAGTTGTATTTTGAACGATTAAGCCACTGATGCTGCCATGCAAGATTAGATAGCAGAAAACATGGATACTAGATCGCTTAATTGTCGAGTTCAGAGGTGCACTTCGTTTGCCTGAAACTTCGTCGCAGCTCATTGAGCACTCAGTAAGGCCTAAACTTCCTAGCAGCCCTCATTTGTTGTATCCGTTTTTTATCCTCCTCAAATTTGCTCTGAAGCATCAAAAGTTCTGCAAACAAAATAGATTTTTGTCAAATAGCAGTCATGTTAACTAACATCGTACGTTTTTGTGATGGATGTAGCTGAAATCAGCATGCAATAGCTGAAGACAACCTTGCAACACATCCTAAACTCCTAGCTCATCACAAGCCAATTTTCCTACTGACATACCTACTACCTTCCAAGTAAATACCTATGTGATAAAGACGATTTGTTCTACACAGCTTTTGCTGGTAGAACACAAACGTATGGTCAATTATCTCAATATTTTTAATGCAATCACCCTCAACTTTAGAGTGTCATAGTTGCATAAGCATGTACCAGTCAATGCAAATAAAGGACAATGATAAAACTATTATACCGTTTCTCTGAGCTTCTTTCCTTTGGAATCTGTAGAAATCAGGGCCAACTTCTTTGCGATTCTTTTTCTCCAGCTTGTCCTCCACAGCAGCCTGGGCAACAGAGCCAACAGTAGTTCCACTTTCAGATGCAGTGGTCTTCTTTCTACCTTTCTGATGTGTGACAACTGTCCATCCTCCTTCAGCAAGACGATCTTCTTTCTCTTTTCTTTCCTGTTTTTTTCATAACAGTGGTTAATGATATCAGTTAAAAAATTAACCTTTATCATAAAATGTCCAGAGAAGGGATTAGGAACAGATGCATATACTCACACAAAAGACAAAAAAAGTTAAATGCTACATGGAAAACTTGGGGGCGGCAAGCGAGCAAAACTTAGACAAAGACATGATTATCAAAAGAGGGGGAGAAAGCTTTGAAGGACATAAAACTTCGACAGAATGATGATCAATATCATTTCCTTATCTGATAATTCAACAAACCGATACTTATCCACGTATTCATGAAACTGTGAGAACCAAGTTCATCCACAAAAGTATAATTTTACCTTAAAGAGAACAGAAAACTGGAAAACAACACTAATCTTGTTCAGGACTGGTTTGAGTGTAACATGCCCCAAAAGTTGGAGAATATTTATGACCTAAGGATCCATTCTCCAGCAGTTTAATCATATGAATCTACAGCAGGTACCAATTATCAACATTTGTGCTTCAAGTTCAACTTAAAAGAGGTTCAATTGAATGATCCTTTTTTGGTTTTGGGTTGGTATGTCCTAGCTACCTGTCAATAATCTTTCTTCCAAGCATAAGAGGTTCAAAGTGAATGAATACCTGTTCAAGTTTTGCCTCACGGGCAACAATGAAATCATCAATTCTTTGCTGCAACACCTTTATCCCAGGCCTGGCTTGGTGGTACTCTGTAATCCATTCTGTAACGAAGTTTATCAATAAGCAACCAAAGAGAATGTAGATCCTAAAATCAGAACAAGTTTTATGATGTTAGTTGAGATATCATATAACAAAGTAACATGTAGGAATTGGTTTTCAAAAAATCAGAGTCAGAAGTTTATAGGTACAACATAAATCAGATCATGCAGCAATAGGAATAGATAGAGAGAGAAAAAACATTAACAAGTTTGAGATATGCAATAAAAACCAGATATCAAGGTACTTCGATGTTCATACTCTTCATTCCTCCTGAGCAGTCCTCATCTCCTGAAGAGATGCAATAAACTTCATCCTGATCAGCTTCTTTGTTGTTTCCTATTACATGCTCAACTTCCTTTGATAAGCGTCCTTTCTTGGTCTTTTTCCTGTCTTTCTTTGACTTCCCTGATATAATCAAAGAACAAAAAGGCATGACCTACTGTACAATGCCAGGATATGTGAGTGAGATAAACCAGACATGCAAAGCACTTCAAAATTTATACTTTTGATCTCTTTTGAGCAGTCTTCATCCACAGAAGAGATGCAACTAGCTTCCTCATGACCAGTTTCTCTATTCCTTCCTACCAAATGCTCATCTTCCTTTGCCAAGGTGACCTCCTTGCTCTTTTTCCTCACTTCATTTGACTTGCCCGAACAATATAGTGACTAGAAAAATGAATCATCTATTTGGAAAGGAATTCCAAAATCATGCATTTCAACAACTAATCGTCATTGGACATTTACAAGCTCCAATTTATTTCTCACTGTTAGTTTTTGGGTGAACCATCCAATATTTAATCAGCCATTTCTCCTACACTCACTTCTCCAACCAATTTTACCATGAAATATAGACAGCAATGTATCTTACTGTGTTTGTTTTTCTAATATATAGAAATCTTAGCAACAATTTAACAAGGACAAGTAAAATTAAAAATTCGCTTCTAATCCTCATCGAATATAAAAGAACAATGAGTGGTTAAAAGAACAAACAAGTGTAATACAGCAGAACAGTGCAGAAAAATTAAAGAATTCCCAAATGCCATTCAGCAATTTGTTGAAATATTGACAAATAAAACATGAGAGGATATTTAATTCATCGTGCTTCAACCCTCACCATTAAGTTTAGTCCCCAGCTTCATGTTTTCCCTTTACGGTCATAGCTGCCATACCCAGAGAAGGCTCTTGCCGGGCAAGAGCTTCCTGCACCTCCGACCGCTCGTTTGCTATCAGAAGAACTTGTAAACCGCCAACAAAACCGAAGGCTAGGGATTTGATTCATCTTGTTTTTCTGAGAGCTTTCCTAAAGCTGGCTGGCTGAGGGAAGGAACAACGGCGCGCAGCAGCATGGATGGACTTGGAAGAAGAGCCGGGGTAAGGTTGGATTTTGGTTCAGATCACACCATTTGGTTGTCTCGAAATTGCTAATTTTACCATTGGGTTTCAATTTGTTACAATCATGTCACTCACTTCACTTCGTATAGATTGACAACCTTATGTTGTCGACGAAACGATCAAAGAGTTGAATGGCATAAATGGTTCCTCTACTCGATTAAGATTTTCAATTTCACCCACTAAGTCAAATGACTTGAATTGGTTAAAAAATTCAATGTTCCAATCAAATCTGAACTCAAACATGAACCTAGTTCTAGTGAAATCCGAATCTCATTCAAGTTAAGAGAAAAAAATTCAATGTTCTAATCAAGTCTTAACTCAAACATTAACCTAGTTCTAGCAAAATCCGAATCTCATTCAAGTTAAGAGAAAAAAATGGTTGTGGATTAACTTAGTAGGTGAAACTGAAAATCTTAATCGAGTAGAGGAACCATTCATGCCTTTCAACTTTTTGATCGTTTCGTCGACAGCATAAGGTTGTTAATCTATACGAAGTGAAGTGAGTGACATGATTGTAACAAATTGAAACCCAATGGTAAAATTGGCAATTTCGAGACAACCAAATGGTGTGATTTGAACCAAAATCCGACCTTACCCCCAGCTCTTCTTCCAAGTCCATCCATGCTGCTGCACGCCGTTGTTCCCTTCCCTCAGCCAGTCATCTTTAGGAAAGCTCTCAGAAAAACAAGAGGAATCAAATCCCTAGCCTTTGGTTTTGCTGGCGATTTAGAAGTTCTGCAAGTTCTTCTGACAGCAAACGAGCGGTCGGAGGTGTAGGAAGCTCTTTCCCGGCAAGAGGAGTTGTTGTCTTTCCTATTTGTCTACTCAATCATCTCTGTTTCTGTTGGAGACGCCGAACGGAACGTCGTCTTCTTTGGGTATGGCAGCTATAACCGTAAAGGGAAAACATGAAGCTAGGGACTAAACCTAATGGTGAGGATTGAAGCACGATGAGTTAAATATCCTCTCATGTTTTATATTTTTATTTGTCTATATTTCAACAAATTGCTGAATGGCATTTGGGAATTCTTTAAGTTCTCTGCACTGTTCTGCTGTATTACACTTGTTTGTCCTTTAAAGTTTGTTCTTTTAACCACTTATTGTTCTTTTATATTCGATGAAGATTAGAAGCGAATTTTTAATTTTACCTGTCCTTGTTAAATTGTTGCTAAGATTTGTATATATTAAAAAAAAACACACACACAGTAAGATACATTGCTGCCTAGATTTCATGGTAAAATTGGTTGGAGAAGTGAGTGTAGGAGAAATGGCTGATTAAATATTGGATGGTCCCAAAACCAACATTGAGCAATAAATTGGAGCTTGTAGATGCGCAATAACGATTAGTTGTTGGAATGGATGATTTTGGCATCCCTTTCCAAGTAGATGATTGATTTTTCTAGTCACTATATTGTACAGGCAAGTCAAATAAAGTTAAGAAAAAGAGCAAGGAGAACACCTTGACAAACGAAGATGAGCATTTGGTGGGAAGGAACAAAGAAACTGGTCATGAGGAAGCTAATTGCATCTCTTCTGTGGATGAAGACTGCTCAAAAGAGATCAAAAGTATAAATTTTGAAGTGCTTTGCTTGTCTAGTTTATCTCACCCACATATCCTGGCTTTTTCAGAATCTATATCACTTATCAAAGAAGAAACTACATTTTCAGAGACTTTTTTTTTTTTTTAAATATCTTCAAAACTCTTTCTTTTTTGTTTTTGGTGGTGGTGTTGCTTCTGCTATTATTATTGTTGTTGTTGTTGTTGTTATTATTACAAGTAGTAACGTTAGGTAATTCTAATTTACTCTCTGATTTAACTCTAAGTTAATCACAAATCTAGCTAATAATCTATCAGTCATATATAGAAAACCAAGGAAATAATAAACCCAGATTCAGCGAGCAAATATTCTCTATGAAACTTATTGCTAGTAAACCACTAGGTAGCTGCAGCATTAATTACAGGCCATAAATATGTTTTTTTAAAAAAATGAAACTGAGAACTTATAAATGATTGGCATATGGGACAGTCTCAGGGTACAAATGGTAAACTTGCATAACTTTAGAACTGAAATGGGAACTTATAAATGATTGGGATATGGGACAGTCTCAGGGTACAATTGGTAAACTTGCATAACTTTAGAACTGAAATGGGAAAGACTGCCAAATCAGGGTCTAAGAACGGGTTTAAATTAAGAAAAATATGAAACGAGGCAAAACTGAGAAAACAGCAATTTTACATGCACTTAACTCGCTTCAAGAGATCATAAAACTTATTATAAGAGGAAAACTGCAAAAGCAATTCTGAAAAGGTGATCAACTTTTACATTGTAAACACACAGAGCAAGGAAATGGGAACAAAACTAAGCACTATGGGAAATCATAAACATTCCATGTCAATAACCACAATTGCATTAAGTATATACCTCTACATACTTGATTATTCAGCACGTGCAGGACTGGAGGAGGCATTGTTGATGCTCCGTCAGTTTCTGAAAGCGTGAACTGGAAATACTAACAAGAGTTAGCTTGACACAGTTACAAATCTCTTCCCAATGTAAACATCAAATCTCAGAACCAGCCAAACATCATTTAGAAGTTTCTTAAGGTCAGTCATTAGCAATTTGCAACTTATAAGCAATGTAAACAATAAGTTAGTTTTACTGTTAGTTTTACTGTGAATTATCACGTTCACTTTCCCCTAAGCAAGGGTGGGTGTTCATCTATTTCTTGACAGAATATTGATCTATTTCCTGACTTACTAGTTATATAGTTACCATGGGGTAAACTAGAAGCATAGGAGTTTCCATATGAAACGCTTCAAATCCACTAACGTACCTCCTGACAATGCTTGGAGAAAAAATGGCTCTGATACAGCAGTGAATATATCAAATGAGAACAACCTGTAGCAACAAAACAGGTGGTATAAGTCAGTACCTCATCATCGATGAACATGTGAATTGATGAACGAAACAGCATGGTGAATTTGGCATTCAAAATGATCATGCGCAAAGAAAAATGTATGAAAGGGTTGAAATACATCAACTGAGGACACTGATAGGTGGGAACACAGAAAACAATTACAGACATATCCTAAACTAATTCAACTTGAAGAAAGAATAATAGAAATACAAGTAAAGCAAATTACTCATCAGAGATGGGACAAGTATAGGGAATCCATTCTGTGAAGAGATGATGGAAGAGATAGGACACTGCTGAACAGAGGCTACAGCAACCACTCAGAGAGGGACAACATAATTAACTACAACACAAAAACAAATTCTGAACACAGAAATTGGTCCCTATGTAAGATGAGAAACTAGAAATAAAAGAAAGACATGGGAAAAATGTCCAATAGCAGTGAAGAGAACAGTGCAGCAGCAGACTAACAGTGGTGAAACTGCATGTAGCACCAACCAAGACATGAGCACCAACACATCTTAACAGGCACAAAGGAAGGGAGGAAACCAGAAAGTTTAAAAAAAAAAACAGAAAGGGAAAAAAATGGGACAAGCACAGACTCGTTTCCCGCAACAAAACAGGAAAGAAACTTACACAAGCAGACCAAGACAACAGAACCTGAAAATGACATACAGGCAGAACAAACACTGCAACAAACAAAACAAAATACAGAGAGAACACTACACTGGGGAATAGGGAAATAAACAAGAGTAATGCAAACTCCATCCACAGCGACACAGCACAGGACCTTAGATATGAGAGGAAGAAACCAAGTGCAAGAACAGAGAAGATCACTCGTGATCTTGAAAGCACCGCATAAGGAATAGCAGAGAAGAAACAAGTAGTGAATACACTGAACAGAGAACCAACCCAAGCAAGTAACAAGAGTTAACAACCACCCTTGACACTACACAAACATTCTAGAATCTAGTCCGCGGAGACCAGACTTTAGTGTGAGGGAATGGTAAAATCTTCGGATTTCCACCGGCCAATCATTTCACAGCAGGTTAGGAGAGAGATTAACCAAATCACAAATGACAATCTAAAACGAGAAGAACATTTGGACATGTATCTAACAATGAAAATAACGTTTACTTTCATCAGACAGAGATAGAGACTAAACGGGACAGAGATAAAGTCAAAATTGGACAGAGACAGAGTCTCATTAGTAATTACCAGAATAAATTCAGGGAACAGTGAATCCAGTACATTACCCTTAGACATTTATTGAAAACGTAGTTCACATCCCCAGCAAAAAACAAAAGCTATTGATTAAACCTTAATCATATGCAGTATCAGACCTAAAACTGGAAGCAAGATATAAAAGGGAGAATGAACTAGAAATAAACAAAACTATACTACACCAACCTTAATCACCAGCAGCTAAGCCGAAGCAGGCACTTATTCGCTGAATGATTTTGATTCTTGAAAGTAGGGCTGTTATCAAACCGAGCCGAGCCTGAACCCCTCGGGCTCAAGCCCGGCTTGTTTAAGTTTGGTAGGTGTTCGGGTTCGGGCTCAGGCTCGATGAGCTCGAAGAAATGGTGTTCGAGTTCGGCTCGGTATGATGCTCGACCTCAATTCAAACATTCGAAATGTTCAAAAAACCTGTTAAAGAGCTCGATGTACGAGCTCAGTTCGAGCTCGATTAGGTATGCTCAAGCTTGAGCTCGTTTTGAAAAAAAGAAGAAAAACAACAAAAAAATTCATAACACTAGCTGGCACCAAGTTCAATTACACAAATAATAATAAGAAGAAAACAACAACAAAGTACACAAATTACATAATTAAGCAAGTCCATAAAGTTTGACATAATAAAGTCTTTGTTTGTTTGCCCTACAAAGAGGCTACAAATGAAACAACAAGAAGTCTCCCACACATGAAATAAACAACTACAGCAAGACCATCAATTCTGCAAGCAAACAAAAAGTGTTGGGTATCATGCAGCAAGCAAGCAAACTTAATCTCAACCAAATAACAAAGTTAATCTCAACCAAGTAGCAAACTTATTCGGAATACTAATACCTAATCTTGTTAAGAGAAGAATCGAAGAAAGAACAATATCCAACCACAAACATAATTAAATCAACTAAATTAACAAAAAAAAAATATCAAACTAACTATTGGAAAAATAAAATCACACCTAATACCACGGTTAATGGTCAATTTTAAGTCTGATGCTAGCTAAAAAAAAGAAGGAAACAATAAATTACAAGCTAAGGCAGAACATAAGCAATTAATTAAAACAGTTAACTAATACAATTAACTAATACCAATTTCAGCAATTAACTAATACAATTACCAAGTATGAAATAATACAATAATATTGGATGGAATTGGAAACAATAGTCCACAATTTCCCCTCTCCAGCACCAATACCAGAACCAGAACCAGAGCTTTCTAAATCTACTTCAAGGTTCTTATCACCAGGAATTCAACAAGAACATGAACACCAATAATCCCCCTGAGATCAGCTCTAAGGCCGACCTGCCCGACCCAGACCACTTTCGATTCTTATGGGACATGAACATGGAAGATAGCAGCTTGTGCATTTGTTGATTTCCAGTTATCTATATTTACGTAAGCGCGGTGATGATTAATTGGGTTAAGGGACAAAAAAAACCTACAGATTTGGATGTTGCAGTTATAATTAGGATTGTGCTTGTTGTTGTGCAAGAATCCAAGGGAGACATACCAGTGGCCGGAATTCCAGTTCAGATTGGCGACGGAGGGAGGTTGCTTTGCAGCGGCGGCCCGGCGGCAAAGGATATTGGGGAAGAGTCGGTCGTCGGAGGTGCCAAACGCGTTGCGAAGGAGAGAATCTGAAGCGCGCGACCGACTGAGTTGGGGGAGATTAGGGGAGATTCCGGCTGAGTTGCGAATTGCGACAGAATGGGGGAGAAGTCCAGCGAAGTCCGGCGATGGAGCAAGAGCGACCGACTGCGCGTCGCGGCAGAGGAGAAATCAGGCGGAGCGGAGGAGTGACCGACTGCCGACGCGAGACTTGCTGAGTTCTTCGCGAGACTTCTTCTCCGTGCTGAGATCGGTGGCCGCCGATGCAGAGAGCTTGAGACTTGCTGAGTCTGCTCTGCGCCTCTGCCGATACTTGGTTGGGGCTGGGAGGTTGAGGCCTTGGCTGGGTAGAATTTTAGGTTTTACGTTTTATTTTATTTTAATTATTATTAATATATTCTTAATATTATTATTTATATTAACATTATATAGGTTCAATAGCCTTGAAAACCTATCGATCAAACACTAACTTGTTTGAGCTTGATTCGATAAATGATTCAAATAATAAAAAAGGCTTGAACTCATATTCGAAGTTTGAAAAACTAGATTCGTTAATGCTAATTTCGAGCTTGAGCTCAAATAGTTCGATAAAAGCTCGGTTCACTAACACCCCTACTTGAAAGCACCAATAGCAGCCAACAGACACCAATTTAACCCTAGCCTATTAACACAACCTATTTTAGTGAAATGGAGACTGATAAAGATAAGAAAGTGCTAGTGACAAAAAGAAACTAGGAATTTTGCAGCAGATTCTACAAACCTCCCAATCCAGCATAGAAGAGTCGTCGAATCAGAGAAGAATTGCGCCAAATCCTGACAACTCAGAAAGGAATCGAAGATGAATGTAGCGGAATCGCATGTAATTGTGCTTCAATCGAGCCGAATCACAGGATTGACAAACCCTAGCCTTCCTCGTTTGTTCGTTTGAAATGGAAAGGGTAGAGAAGAATACTGAGAGTGTGCGTGTGTAGACTGAACGTGAGAGGCAGAGGCAGAGCAGAGGATAAAAAAGTCACTTGTATTGTTTGTTCGAAATCAAAAGGGAAGAAAAGAAGGGTGAGAGTGGGAAGACTTGAGCAGGCCAGCAGAAATCGGGACTGGAGAGAACGACGAAGGGAGAAGGGACTGGTGAGTTAAAGAGCCCTAAATAAAACAACGTCATTTTCATATAGCGACAGCAAACTGTCGCTTAGCTATTTAAAACTAGCAACTTATGCCCTTCGCTAATTCTTAAAATATTAACCATTTTATAATAAGTTTAGGCTACAATGACATGATAAAATATTAAAAAATGAGTATTCCTCATATGCCAATAAACCAATTCAAATTAATTTATTTTTCATCTACTAGATTCTTTTTGTTAATTACTTAAAATAATAAGTTGTCGCTAAGATTAATTTTATTATAACAATTTATTCTAATAATAAGTCAAGGCTACAATGAGACTGTATGCTACTAAATAATGGATAAACGATACTATTTATTGGTCAATAAACAATGGGTAATCCTCATATGCCAATAAACTAATTCAAATGAATTTATTTTTTATTTACAAGATTTTTTTGTTAATTACTTAAAATATAGTAAGAGATTTGTGATTTGAATTAATCAAATTCAAATTTGTAATTATAAAACTACAATAAGTGAGATATAAAAGCATAATTGGTTTTGTTGAAGTAGAGTTAACATAAACAATAACTAAAATAAAATGTTAAAAATTTAAGAAAACGTGATAGCGAAGGCTCATAGTTGCAATATTAGTGAAAGTTAACAGTCACAAATATTAGCGACATTCAACCATTGCTAGTTAGCGACTTTTAATCTTTGCTAAACAGCGAGGGCGACTAGTCGTAAAAATGCAGCGGCACATAGCCGTCGCTAATATTAATTTTATTAT
Organism: Aquilaria yunnanensis; assembly: GCA_039654915.1. Taxonomy (NCBI): domain Eukaryota; kingdom Viridiplantae; phylum Streptophyta; class Magnoliopsida; order Malvales; family Thymelaeaceae; genus Aquilaria; species Aquilaria yunnanensis. The sequence goes on from CM077600.1 coordinate 21,313,523, forward strand.
AACAATTTATTCTAATGATAAGTCAAAGGTACAATGAGACTGTATGTTACTAAATAATGGATAAATGATACTATTCATTTGTCAATAAACATGTTTAAACAAATAATTATTCAACTAATTTACTTAGCCAATTAAACAATTCATAATTAATTAGGAGTCCATAAATGGCATGATGTAGCTAAATTTAATAAAAACTTAAAAAAAACTAAAATAATTAATTTAGTTTGCAACAGCTCATTGTTACTAGTTTATGGTAAATTACTGATTGCAAGCCGTCCTTACATCTGAAAAAAATTTAGTGATACATGGTTGACACTAAAAAACCTATTTTATTTATTTATTTATTTTTATAATTAATAAAGTAAAAAATTTATCATGAAATACTTAAGATCTTTCCTCATATGCATATGATTAATATTGATAAACACAACAATATTCCTAAGGTTTGGAAAAACAATCAGTTGAAGTTCTTGAAATTTCAGTCTTTTTTATCTTTCTAGAAAAATAATTAAGATCGAAACATTTGCTAACAACAAAACAAATTTTTTTAACAATAAAATAAATTCTAATCTAATTTTTTTTATAGACATATACATCCATGGATCCATAAATCTCAATCGAAAAGGAAAAGAGAATCAATTGAAATTCATCATTCTTAAAACAAACGCATTAAAACATTGGAAAAAATTCTTAAAACAACTTAACGATGGTCAACCATCACTACATTAGCGATGATAAATAGTCGCTAATTTTAGTAATTTCCAACCATCACTAATTTAGCAACGGTCAACTGTCTCTAAAGTTAATGATTGGTCACCTTCACTACATTAGCGACTTCTAAACGTCGCAATACTTAGCGACTAATAGCCTTTGCTAACATTTGTTCCTTATTTTTTTGAAAAATCACTACAATAATGAATCTTCTAACCATAAAACAAAATTTCTCCCTAAATTGTAATCTATAATTTTCTATAGATACATATATCCATCGATCCACATATCTCAATCCTCAAAGAAATTGAAATCAATTACAATTAATTAGTCTTAAAAAAAGTGAAATGAAAATGAGAGACAAATATCAGCAATAAATATGGCAGCAAGGCAATGCTGGTCTTCAACAACCTAGCGAGGGGAGGTAATGTCACTATTTTTTGACATTGTAGTGAGGGTAAGGGATGACTAAAATTAGCGAAGGCTAACTGTCACTAATTAGCGAAGGCAAGTTGTCACTAATTTTAGCAATTGTTAATCGTCGTTAAATTAGCGAAGGCTATCTTTCACTAATTTGTAGCGACTAGCAGCCGTCGCTAAAATGTCACCGAAGATTTAGCGACGTCTTGATGTTGTTAATTAACGACTCTTTTTAGCCGTCACTAATTTGGCTATCACTAAATCTGTTTTTTCTAATAGTGGGGGTTAATTAATTAATTAATAAGAACATTTGCAATATATTCAGACGGTTCTTTATTAATTAGGATATATATATATATATATATATATGTATGTATGTAAGCGAAACAATTGGGTATAAGCTTCCACGTCATTGTTATTCTGACTAATTATTAGTATTTGACCCATATGTCAATGGTTGCGTGCGACAACATTACCGCTCCCACCCTTAATTGTAGGAGCCCTTTGGGCCTACAAGTACATCAAGCATCGAATGTCCTTTATATATGTGATGCCTTCCCTGGCCTATAGGCACTAACCACTAGTGATCCACTTGCAACACCGGTTTCCACCATTGTTGAAGGTCAACCTATCCACTTTTGTAACGGTGTGGATGTTGACCAAGTTGCTGGGGATATTTACTTCACCAACTTCTTTGTCGTCTTTAACAATAACGTATGTCAGTTTTTAATTATTTTTTAATACATATAGGGCCTATTTGGGAATGATATCAACATTTAGTGCTAGAAGTTGAAAAATCTATCCAAAATAGAGTTTTGAAAAAATTATCGCGGTTATTCTTAAAACTATTTTAACTCTTGATGCCAATTAATCCTAAATTAACATTGTTCACAAATGAAGAAGCCTAAGATTATCGTGCATATATCTATGTAAAACTTTAGAAACTAATTTTGTTGCTATAAAATTCTGCATAACACAATTGGAAGTTATTTTTGCTTCCGAAGATTCAATGGGGAAGTTGTTGAAATACGATGTAGACTCGAGACAATCGGTGGTTTTGCTAAGGAATCTATCTGGTTTGGCAGGGTTAGCTTGAGCCTTGACAGAAGCTATCTTGTGGTGTCCAAGATCATAGCAAATAGGGCCATAAAGTGTTATATATTTGGTCCCAAGGTCGACACGCTTGACGTTATAAACTTGCAACCACTACCGAACAAAGTAAAGATGACATTAACTAGCGACTTCTGGGAGGCAGCGATACAATTATCGGACACACCGATCGGACAAAGAATTAATGAATTTGGTGTTGAATTGGAAACGGTCAACTATGGGCCTAATTATGGTAATAATATGAGCAATCAAGTTGAGGAATATGCCGACGCCCTTTATGTAGGTTCAAGGTCTCTGGTCGTTAACTTTATGGGTCTCTACCGTAGGTCACCGTAGAATTAAGTAAATTTTGGTAACTTGCGAGTATGTAATAACGGTGCTTTTTTATAACAATATCCTAAGCCTTATATCAAAACGTTTAAAGTTTGTTAGAATAAAAGTTTATATTTTCAATATACAATTTTCTACATCTGTTAGCCTCCTCCATATATATAGGTAACAAAATAAATATAAGTAAAAAACTCCTCTTTAATTTGTGTCTTCATTTTTTCTTTTATCATGGTGAAAAAAAAATATTTCTCCCTCCATCCCATTTTACTTGAAACATATTCCTTTTTGAGATTGAAACGTTTTCTCTTTTATAAAATTTTAAACAATCAATTTACCTTTTTACCTACATTTAAACTCTCAATATACAAAATCCAATAAAGAATTTTTTTTAATCTTCACACATTCTCTTACTGCAAAAAACCTAAAAAAGAATATTTTCTTCTTTAATCGTTATTTAAACTCATTATAAAAAAAAATACAAATTACATACACTTTAATCTCCGTACCCAGAGAAACGTTTCAAGTAAAATGAGATGGAGATAGTAGCATATGCATGTCCCACATTCCTGGCTTAACTCGCAATGTGAGGAGACATCCCAAATACAAAATCCAAGTTTGAGTAGCATTGCACAGAAATGATCAAATTACAGCTAGAGTCCTATAAGGTTTAGTGTAGCAGATACTTTACCCCCTAACTTTCCTATAAGCTCTTCTAACTATTGTAGCTCTTGTACTTATAAGATTCTGAGTATAAAAAAAATAATACTTGTATTAGCAAGTTTGGAAAATTACAAAAGCCCAATAAGTGTCAAAAAGCCCCAATGAGATATTGTACTATTTACATTTCTAACCCCTAATGTAACAAGTATTCACTTTATGCTTAGCCAATATAAACCATTAAAGGATATGAACTTTGATCCTGTCATGAATTATACACCTTTTGTTACCGTACAACACTATTTTCTCAATTGAGACTAAATTGTCTATGTTTGCTATTTGCAGGCGGAGCATCACCGAGCTTTAAGCTATTGAGACTAATTGTTTCTATCTGTAATTGGCAAGTGGAGTGTTTCAAGCGAGAGTTCATGACATCTGTTGGAGATTTGTATGCCAACAAGTTGCTATTGGTGGAGGGATATACAATTAGGGTTCACGTGTGTCGGTTATCAGGAAGTAATCAGGATAGCTTGGTGGTGATGATTATATTATATTAGAGATAATTCTGTTAAGAAACTTAAATACAACTTCTACATGAAAAACAGCTTAGATCATTTTTTTTTTAACCCAAAAGGGTATATAGGGTATAAGGGTTTACCTTTGAAACTATAGGGAAAATCTACTTATTATTTAAAATCTGGAGACCGTCAAGCCCAATTTAATAGTATTGACGCATAATGTGCTTAGTGTGATTTGATCCCTAGTTGGGGCATGGATGTAGCAGCTCTTAGTTATTTGATAAAACTTTTTATAATTATTTTTATTAAGTTTGATAATTTATTAACGGTAAAAATTAATAAAATCACTAAAGCTAGAAGTTAAGAATTACAACTCTATAGGTTTTTTTTTTTTAAGAGTAAGCCTTGTATCATGTGTTACATTTATCAGTTTACATGTATTCTTTTATTAGATGTGTGTTTTTATAAATATTGTTTATCTTTTTATGTGTTGTTATTGCGCACACCACAAGTATACAATTATTGATGAGTAATAAAGCTGGTGAAACCAAGTCGTAAGAGATCAATTGTTAAAGAAAACTAAGCTAGTAAAGAATTGTAAATAAAAAAACTAAAAAACTAAATCCTTGAATTAAATAAGAAGTGACAAATGATCAACACAAATAACTAATTATATCTATTGGACTACTACAAATTAATTAAATTCTAAGGAAAACTAATGCTACTTACTACTTGTAAAACTAAATCAAGTAACTATGAGAAAATAACTCTCTTAGAGCAATTGATCATCTTGGAATCTGCTTTGAGCTTATTCAATATTCTCCTAGATTGTTTATCAATTTATTGTATATGAAATTACCCAATAACAAATTTTCTCTCTAAAGAAGAATTTGGTTAACCTTTTTAATATTGATTCATAATTCCTTGTCCACGTAAAATTAAAGGATTTTAAGCTTCATATGATCTATCATCCCTTAAAAACTTGGGATTTCCACTCCTTAAGTAATTATAATATTGTTGTCTTTTTTTTTTTTAACACAAATTTCTTCTCTTCAAGATAAATTTGCATTAAGTAATGAACTCATGACCGAGAGTCTTAATAATTAAGCACAAGAGCAAATCAAACAATAAATTTAATAAATAATCTAAAGTTCAAGAAAACAATCATCAAAGTATCATCCAAGATTCACAAACACTATCAAAAATATCAAAATCTAGCCTAAGAACATCTTTGAAATAAACCAAAAACATAAACTAAAATCCCATGATAAGTCACTTAAGTCTTCTTGTTGCTTCCTTCTATCATGATCAGCCTCTCTTTCCTTTCTTACAGTTGTCGTCCCTCAAATCTCCAACCTCATCTTTTTACGCCAATTGCTGTTTAAATATGCTCTGGTCTTTGAACTATTTTGCTTAAATTCCAGATGTTGTCACAACAAATTTTGGTGAGGCTGCACCAATGTTTTTGTTGAATGTCTCTGCTTACTGCCACTTGATGTTGGCACATCAAGGTTATGTAACATCACACCATTGTTGTTCCTTGGCTGGTGCTACCACACCAAATATTTATGACCACATCAAATTCTAACAACTTCAAGGCTCTTCCATTCAAGCGCTTTTATGTCTTAAGTGTTATTTTTCTAGTCTACCAATGAAGGATCATGGCGGTAATTGTATCAACTCACGACACAAGACCTTCCATGGTCACACTCACCAATACACCTTATCGACATGAACTAAATATGGTAGTGTGACAAGTAACAATAATTCTCACTTTATGATCTATTTTGCATCATTGTTTACTTTGTCGGTCTCATTAATTTTTCTCCTTAAGCAGCACAGGCACGCTTGAGAAATCCTTTATCGTTATTTATTGAGCTTTTATGTGTTTATAACTTTATGCATCTCGAGATAACCCTTTATGTGTCACATAAAACATACAACCATAATGCCATAACTAGTAATGCCCACACTTTTGCTTAAGATTGACACTCATCTTAAGACTTTAAAACATTTCATAATGAAAAAACTTTATGACTAAAAAACATCATTCATTATAAAAGCATCTTAAAAAATTACACAAGTCAAATGTGTACTCAAAACCAAGTAATAGAGCAATTACACATGACTCCCACAAACCAAATGCATCAAAAGACTCTACTAATTCCATATCAGTAACATGGCCTCTAAAACTTTCAGTGCAAAGTCTTTTGGTTAAAGGATCAACAATCATATAGTTAGTCCCAACATGCTTTATCACAACTTCACCTTTTTTTACTTGCTCCTTAACTGTCAAATATTTGACTTCCAAATGCTTAGCCCAGAAATACTTCTATTAATCTTGCAAAATAACACTGTTGCAAGATTATCATAGTATAATCGAATGGGCTTAGCAATGGGATCTATAATAGGTATCTCAATGATAAGATTCCACAACCATGTGGCTTGTGTAGAAGCTCCAAAACACGCTATGTACTTAGCATGTATAGTATAAGAGGTCACAAGTGTCTGTTTGACACTTTTCCATGAAACTACACCACCTGCCAATATGAAAATATACCCTGATATGGACTTTTTATCATCTTTGTGGCCAGTATAGTCAGAATCAGTATAACCAACCAGCTCAAGATTCTCAACCTTTTTATAGGTCAACATGTAGTCTTTGGTTCTCTTTAAATATCTCAGGACTTTCTTTACAGCAACTTAATGGTCATGCCCAAGATTTGATAAGTATTTTCCTAGGAAGCTTATTGCAAATGCAATGTCTGGTCTGGTGCAAACATGAGCATACATCAAGCTTCCAACAACACTAGCATATGACATATCTCTCATGGATTCTCTCTCATAATCATTCTTAGGGCATTGTACCAAGCTCAAGTTTTCACCCTTAGTAATCGGCACATTCCAAGGTTTACTGTCTTGCATATTGAATCGCTTTAATATACATTCAATATATGATTTTTGAGAGAGGCATAACAAGTTCCGAGATTTGTCCCTATGAATTTCAATTCCAAGAACAAAAGATGCTTCACCGAAGTCCTTCATGTCAAATTGCCTAGACAAAAACCGCTTAACCTCATGTAGTCTGCCTAGGTCATTAGTTGCAAGCAAAATATCATCCACATAAAGGACCAAAAAGATTATTTTGCTCCCACTGACCTTGTGATATATGTGATGCCCGGCAGCATCCTCATTGTATGACATGTTGGCCTGGAGGAGAGACTTCTGGTATGAAGGTGCCTGAGACACTCAGAAGAACAAGGATTAGGAGCTCCCCAGAATGTATTTCTAGGGGAGGAGCCTCCGACGCCCAAGTCAGTATTTGTGAGAGTAGTAGTAAAGAGCAGAAAGTATGGAAAATAGCGAGAGTTCTCTATTTTATATTTACCAAAGTCCCTCCTAAGTATTTATAGTATGGTGGATGGAGAAGGCCATTTGACATATCCCGTTCAGATCGTGACACGTGTTCGGTTGGGTTCGATCCATACCTTTGGAGATAGGTACCTCCAGCTGGCCGTAGGCCATTCTGGCCAAAGGGCAGGGGCATGTGTGAGGTCTCTTTGTCAGAGGCTCATTAACCATTTTTGTTGTATCTCTGTGGGACCCCTTCGAGATATGAGACCTCTTCGAGTAGAGATTTTCCCCGAGGGCTATTAAGAAAGACCCTTTTGACAGTGTGGGTTATCTTCGAGAAACATTCTCCTCCGTCGAGGATGGTGGATCAACTTTCCCAAAGTTGGTAGGTTTGTAGATCCGAGAGTGGTGAAAGACACCTTTTCCCGAAGTTGGTCATGTTACCTTGCCGAGGGTGGTGTATGAGTGTTCCCCGAGGTCAAGGCTAGGCTCTCACCGAGGGTGGTTTCTGGCTATCTAATCAGGAGATCTCGGGGGCCATCGCCCTTTGGCTATCAAGCAGTGTTCCCTTCGAGGATAGTGAGGGCACCCCTTCTCCGAAGTTGGTCGTACATGCTCACCAAGGGTAGTGTTCAACAAGCCAATTGGGAGTTCTTTAAGGGTAATAGCCCTTTGGCTATCAATATGCATCTATCGACCTGGTTTCCCACAAAACCAAACAAGGTGATTACCTTATCAAACTTTAGGTACCACTGACGGGAAGCTTGCTTCAGGCCATAAATAGACTTTAGCAGTCAACATACCATATGATCTTTACTAGCTACCTCAAAATCTTCAGGCTATTCCATATAGACTTCTTCTTTTAGGTTTCCATTTAGAAAGACAGTTTTAACATCCATCTGGTGTAACTCTAAATCATAATAAGCTATAAATGCCATCATGACTCGAAAAGTATCTTTAGATGATACAAGAGAAAATAAATCAACATAGTCAATTCCTTCTCTCTGAGTGTATCCTTTGGTAACTAGTTTGGCTTTAAATCTTTAAATCTTTCCATTAGGATCCCTTTTAGTCTTAAACACCCATTTGTTACCAATGAGTTTATAGCCTTTAGGTAGCTCAACAAGCTCCCATATTTGATTGTGTTGCCTAGATTGCATATCATTTTTCATTGCATCCAACCATATATCCTTTTAAGGACTAGAAACAGCCTCCAAAAGAGTCATTGGATCGATTACATGATCGATGTCATAATCACTCTCTCCAAGATAGACCACATAATCAGAAGATATAGCAGACCTCCTCTCCCTTGTAAACCGTCTAAGTAGAACCTCTATTGCTGCATCTTGTGCTAGAGGAACCCCTTCAGCTAGTGGTTGCAGAGCTTCTTACTCTATTGGAGCAAACATAGGTAAATGATCCATAGTTTCTCTTTGTATGGGTAGAGGAATACACATGGTATTGGTTTGCACATCCTCCTCTAAGGTCTTAGAGTGATCATTTTCATCAACTACATCATGCTCCAGAAACTTAGCTGTTTGTGATTTCACAATTCTAGAACCTTTATCTTTACGATAGAATCATACACTTTAGAATGTTCAGGGTAACCGACAAAATAACAATGAGTAGAACAAGATTGCAATTTATTTTCCATGGGAATATACAATCTTACTTCAGCAGGATAGTCCCAAACTAAAAAATGGTTCAAGCTGGGTTTCCCACTAGTCCACAACTCAAATGGCGTCTTTTGCACCGACTTACTGGGTACTCGATTGAGGATATACAAGGCCGTATTGATAGTCTCAACCCAAAGAAAGTTAGGCAAATTTGTCCTACTTTGCATGTTTCTCATCATGTCCTTCAAGGTGGGATTCCACCTTTCAACCACACCACTTTGCTCAGGATTACTGGGCATAGTGAATTGAGCCACTATTCTACAACTTTCTAAGTATCTAGCAAATGGACCTTTAATTTGTCCACTGTCCCCATGTTTGCCATAATACTCACCTCTTTGGTCAGATCTTACAATCTTGATAACTTTTCCCAATTGTGTCTGGATTTCAGTCTTGAAGATCTTAAACTTATCAAGAGCTTTAAACTTTTCCTTAATCAAGTACAAGTAACTATAACGGGAATAGTCATCAATAAAAGTGATGAAATATTTAGAGTTACAAATTGCATGTGAGTACGGTCCGCTTATATCAGTGTGAATTACTTCCAAGAGGTCTGAGCTATGTGTACCTCTATTTTTCTTAATCTTGGTCAACTTGTCTCTACAACAATCAACACATGTCTCTAGGTCATTGAAGTCAAGAGTAGATAGGATGTTTTCCTTTATCAACCTTTCTACGCTTTCCCTAGAGATGTGGCCAAGCCTTTTATGCCATAACATGGAAGATTTTTCCTTTATAAGATGCCTTTTAGCAATAGCTATCTCAACATTATATGAGGTGGCATAAATATTATTTGGATTCAAACATAATCTATATAAGCTAGAGAAAAAAGAACAACTACCAACATACTTTGAGTCAAAGAGTAATTTAATAAAACCATCTTTAATCTTAAAAGCACAGTCATCCTTGTTTAACATAAAAACTGAGACCAAATTCTATCTAAAAGACAGTACATAGAATGTGTTATTCAAAATGAGTCTAAACCCAGTATCTAAATTTAGAGACATAACTCCTATGAACTCCACATCCACCTCTTCATTATTGCCAACAATGAGCTTTGACTCATCTTTTTTTGGTTTTCTCTTGCTTATGAACCCCTGTAAAATGAAAGCAACATGAGTGGTTGCTCCACTATCTAGCCACCAGGAGCTGGATGGGGCCATAGCCAAATTGGATTTATGTAAAATAAGAACCAAAGAGTCGTTACCTTTATGCTCATTCTTAGCCAACCAAGCTTTAAAGTTAGGACAATCATTTTTAAAATGACCTATTTTCCTGCAGAAGAAACATTTCTTTTGTTTCTTTTCAATTACTGCATTTGGACCACTCATTCATCCAACCTGACCATTAGCCTGATGTCACGCCCCAAAACCCACCCTAGGAGTCTCGGGACGATGACACGCCGCATACTTAAGAAAAGATTTTTTTCCTAACCATGCAAGGCTACATATTCCAAATAATTCCAAACTTATAAAATTCTCTTTTGAGAATAAGTGGCAGAGCAACTACAATTCTTGAAACTGGGACATATTCTATAAGATATTAAAGCTTTAAGGAATGAAACAAAATCCAAAGAGTTTTCTAAACATAAATAATTTCTAATAGTAGTACTAACGAAATACTTTTAATTATCTTAGACTGCTGCTGGTCTTATAGTCGTTTCCACTAGCTAACTCGAACTACTCCTGATCTGTGTGAGGGGGTGAAAACGAGATGAGCACAAATGTCCAGCAAGTGGCGGATTTTGAAAATAGAAATACAATATACAAAATATATAGGGATCAAACAGAAAACAATTCTTGTAAAATAATAACATAAACTTTAATAGAAGATATTTGAATAGACAGAACATAATCAATGTAATAGTAATTTTGAGAGTTGAGCAAATAATATTTGTAAATAAAATCATTAACCAAACAGAGCAGTTCAGAGTAGAATAGCAGAACAGAAATTTAGAGCAGAGTGGGTGAGGTGATTACTGTGACTATACTTAAGCCGCTGTAATGCATCCAAAATCGTCTAAGAATCGCCAACAATCGAGCACCCTGAAGGACTAGTCCTAAAAACAGTGCATTACGGAACAAAATGGAACAAAATACCCTACGTGAAGGGTCCAAAACTACACTTTCCTAGTAGTACGGGCACAGAACTAACACCCACCAAAATGGAGTCAGAATAGAAATTTAGAACATTACGATTGTTATAAAATTTTAGTACAAAACATCACAATCAAAACATACATGATCCCAGCTTATTTAATCAAACATAATATATTGCATGAATAAGATAAAATTTGAATAAGTAGATAAACAAGCAAATTAATAAAACACTTGAAAAACAATTTCAGAATAAAACTTGTAATTGAAAACTCTTATTCTGATTAAAATTATTTAAATGAAAAATAGTTTTAAATCGAAATATTAAAAATTACTAAATTTGAAAACTTAGCACTTTGAAGAAATAATATATGTATATATACATAATATCAAAACAATTTAGTTTTTTTGAAACGTAGTAGCCACTTACCTCAAAATGCAACTTTCAAACTCCTGAAATAATTCTTTAGTTGCCTCAAATAATTATGTAAAAGTTTATGTCAAAACATAATCAATTTAGAAAATAACTCAAAATCATTTGCTCACAGTGACCCAAACGAACGCTTCTGGAATTTGAGAATTCACTGAAGTAGTATTAGAAGCCTTAGGGACTGATACTGTGATTAACCTGATTATATTCTTTAGCATTCTACTTCCAGTGACTAAGTTGTAATATTTTAGACTATTGGGTGTTGATGAACTCGCCCCCAAACCTCAATGACCTAAACTGTCATTATACCAATTTATACCCAGAAACACGATTCCTCGTCTTCTCCAATTCACACCTTCTGTTACTCTCCGATTTCTACCATGCCTGGCCAAAATCTCCCCAAATTTATTTTTAATCCATCCGAAACAATCTTAATAATCAATTGACCATTCCAATCATCAAAATAAATTATCATTAACCATAACTTTAACTTAAATCGCTCTTCAATTTTAAAGAAAAGCTAGCTTATGTATTGAAAAATAACTAACAATCACTCACCAAATATTCTTCCTTTGCTGAAAAATTCACAGGTTGCTTTCACTTTATCCTCGATTGATGATTTCTTATTCCACTTCTTTCAATACAAAGAAATAGGTAGACGAGAAAGTGAGAGAAATACCCAACACTAACTTTTTCTTATTTCCCCCCTTTTAAAAACTTTTTTCACGGCTCTGTTTCCATGTTTCTGCTATTTGTGCCGTACACCCCTTTTTTTTAAATTCCCTTGCTCTTTTTTTTCTTTGTTTATTATTATTATTATTATTATTATTATTATTATTATTCCTTCTATTGGGCCTTAACCTAAATGCCCAAAATAATAAAATATGCTAAATTGGGTTGGGTCATTACACTTGAGTTTGAACATTTTTAGGAGCATTAGAATTAATCTTCTTATCCTTCTTCTTGTTGTGTTTACCTGATACAAACATGACAGTTTGGGATTTGTCACTCTTGAGCTTCTCCTCTTCAGCGACGCACCTGGTAATCAAGTCATTGACTGCCCAAGTCTTATCTTGAGAGTTATAAGTAGTGACAAGAAGCCCATACTCCACAGGAAGGGTATTCAGCGCTTGATGTACAATACATGCATCAAGGATGATAATGTTGAGCGCCTTGAGTCTACTCTGAATGTGGATCACCTTAATGATGTACTCTCTAACACCACTTATTCTGTTGTACTTCTTGTAGTAAAGTTCCTTTAGGAGGGTACCTATCTTAGCATTAGATAACACCTTATACCTATGGGACACAGCATCAAGGAAATCCTTGGCTACATTAGTTTCAGAAAGACCACTATGCAGGTGTTCAGGAATTGACATCTTTATCAAAAGATAGCAAATGCGGTTTGATTTCTCCCAAGCTGTATAAGCCTTCTTCTCCTCATCACTACTTGTGGCAGTAATATTTGCAGGCTTATCAGTGATCATGGCTAAATTCACATCTAGCATCTCGAGAGCAAATTCCACATCTTGCTTCTACTTTTTGAAGTTGGGGCCAGTCAACTACTCAATAGTAACCAAGTTATTGTTAACAGAAAAGGTGATTGAAAAGATCAAGCAAATGCAAACATCAATTATTTGTAAGGTAACCATGATACCTAAAACCACAAATAGTATCAATATTGAGAATTCAAACACGTTACTATGAAAACACCTTTGGGCAGAATTCATAACATACAATCTTAAATTCTCACACATAGTGACGATTTAAGGAACTTTTCCTATCCTTTCTAATCTACCACCTTTGGGTGCATAGACAGCTTAGATAAGTCAATCCTTAATCATGTGTCATATGTGTCTCATTTCTAAACTTCATGCATAGTCAACACCTTTGGGCAGAATAACCATGCACTCAATCTAGACACATCTTTAATCATACGAGAACGGAATTTTACAAGACCCGTCAAATCAACCATTTTAGTGGCAACAATTCAATGGAGCTTATAAAACCCTCCCACAACATGATATTCCTTATGATACCTTCCTAATCAACGGCAATCATGAGGCTTAGTCTCAATTTTCATGTGACTTCACCAAATGGGAGAATTAATTCACTTAAATTTCTTGTTGCACTCTAACAGTTGTAACCCAGGTACAGATTGTCATAAGTAATAAAATCTCGGAAATCCAAGTGTTGAACTACAGGGAATTGAGTTAAGAAATACAAATTATAAAAGTAAAGGATGATTTGACAAAAAGATGTAAGCAATTTTGTTTAAAAACTTAATTTCAAGAAAATAGCTAAGGTTAGGGGATCTACTTTTAGTATATCGGTTATGATTAATTTTAGCCCACCTTGCTACTCAACTGGGATCCACACATAGAGGAGGTCTAAATCGGAGAATTTAGTTAGCATTAGCTTTCATTGATCTTATAATGCCAACATTTGTAAATGGGTTCAAGTATCCATCATGCCAACCTCTAACCACAATAACTTAAGATTCCAATATAGCTGGCTTAGCCACGTTCTACAAAAGGAATCAAACAGCTTTTGTGCTAATGATTCGACTATGTCTAGCTTAATAGTAAAAAAATAGATGTGAATGATGAATCATGAACAGTCCAGCAGTACTTACACTTTTCCCATATGAATAGTGAAAGGTGGTGTTAAGATCACCTTTTCAATAGCTTTGATCCTTATCTTCTGTCACCTAAGTTTTCCTTAGCTTTTGGGATGCTCAATGATCCCCAAGAGAACATCACCAGATTTGGGCACTCTATTACTGTTACATCTTCCAAAGCTAGGAAGCTGAACCCACAGTATCCAGAATAGAAGTATATGATGCTCGGTAGGTTTTGTAGCTTCAAGCATTTTAAGCTGCTAAAGATGATGACTTCCTTTTCTTGTTCTTTCGCTTCTTCATCTACAACAATTCGTATACCATGGTGCATTCTCGGACACTCAACTTTATGAGATGTATCAGGCTTTTGGCTGTGGAGGATGTTACAATGTGTGCCACTTTCTCATAGCTTTTATGTCTTGGTTGCTTAGGTTCTCGAAATATGCAGATGAATGGAAGATTCGGGTTAAATTATATGATTGCCACACCCATAAGGATTTTAGACTAGGAAGAAGAAGGTTTAGTCTTGAGCCTTCTCTCCATATCTGCTACAGATTAGGGAGTGCAACTAGTTTCAGGCTCTTCACTTTTGGAAGTCTAATGCGTCCTTCGAATGGGAAGAGGTTTTTGAATTTATAGTAACTGAAATCAAGGTTTTCTAGACTCTAAAATTTTTGGAGAAAATGCAATGGAGTAGTAGCTGATTCACTATGAAAGTAGTGCACTTGAAGCTTTGGTATGTTATTGAACAAGTTTGCTTCAAACTTCCTGCTATGCAATAATGAAATCATTTTACTGTCGAGAGATACTTATTCTAAATGAGGCAATACCTGAGAAATGAACAAGCAAAAGTGAAATGTTGCTAGAGCATATTTGTCTACATTTACCTTCAAAGAATATTCAACAGAATATTACTAGGGCATACCTGTTCAATCAAGGATAGCTTCTGCTGTGCCCTTTGAAGGCCTTGTGTACTAAAAATCTTTGTTTGATTACAATGATATGTCTTTAGCTTCTTTAACACGGGACACTGCATAGAAGGGACTCCAGGATAAGACCTCTTCAGCTTTTGCAGGTTCCAGAGTTTGAGGAATAATAATCGAGGAAACTCGAATAGAGTTTCTTCTTCTAATTCTTCTCCCTTTGAAACAACCTCTTCCAACATAAAGCAAGTGTCTGTTTTGAGTCTCCCAAGTTGAGGAAGATCTCTTACAATTGAGGTGGGAAACACATTTTTCAAACTTCTACGCCTAAAGATATTAATCGAATTCAGATTCCTAAAATTGAGAATTCCATTTGGATCTTTGTCCCACACCTGCTTCAAGTTAGGCAGACGGTATATTCGTAGATTTTTCAGTTGGTGGTTAAGGACCAAAGTATTTGTCTCTTCAACTTTTAGTCCTGCAATGTCAAACAAGACTTCCACGGATCTGCAATCATTTAGAATCTGTGATTCCAATCTGGAAAATTGATCCAGCAGGTTGGATGGAAATATTTCTTGTAGTTCTTACAGTGTTCAATTTCCATGGCTTTCAGATCGCGAAAGAATTCAGCATCTAGTTGACCATGGCATAACATTTTCAAGCTTTTCTAGTGAGAGATCATCAACATCTCCAATGGAGGAAGGGCAACCTCCTTATTTGAACTCATTAGTGGGTGAACATATTTTTTTTAAGGAGAAAGACTTATTTTTTGAACTGAAGTTCAATAGAAGCAAATTAAGAGTCATTAACTAACAAAACTAATGGAAGATAATAAAGAAGGATTATTCGCCTTGTTGTCAAAGAAAGGAGAATGAGCACTATGACCATATTATTTTTATTTGCAGATGAATCTGTCTAGTTTGGGACAATTCTCTATCTGCAATTGTTTTAAGCAAGGAAACTCAACATAATCTCCTAAGCAAAACCTAACAAGCTTTTCAAGTCATTTTATTCTCAAGGTATGAAGATTAGGGAAGAACATCTCTCTTGTCCTTTCTTCATTCAGTAAGTTTAGGGCATATTGGAATGAAATATGTATCTCAAGCCATCACACTTTTCTAGAGTGATGTTGGTTAAGTTTCTTGTGCAGGAAGGCACTATAGGAAGCTGGTCAAGCCATATTTGAGTAGCACTAATGGATGACAATTTTAAGCACTCTAAATTGGATAACAGGAGCTGCAAAGTAGGTCTCTTCATTAGATTAGTAGGTATATCTTGTTGCAGATAATTATGAAAGGGCTCATCTCTGTAAAGGAAAATTTGTATACCTTGTTAACTTAACCAAACATGTTTTTAAGTTGCTTTTTATTTATGAACTACTTGAGTACAAGTTCATTGAAGAGCAGAAAGGGGAGAAACCCATGTAAAAAGTCCACACATTTCATTTTGCTTGAATGAGAAGCATATACCAAGGTCTGCCATGTTGAATCAACTTCTTAACAACAATAATAATATACAGAATTTAGAATTGAAAGGTAGGAACAATATGTAACTCTTGGTTAAAAAGAGAAATAGAGTGCCTCTCTCCAGTATAGAAGCTAATGAGCTGGGGTAAGCGGTCCAAGGTCAAAGACAACAGCTTAGAAAGCTCAATTCTGTCACTCATGTCACGATCAGCAGCAACTATGTCTGTCATGTTTTTGAAGTTGGTTACTTCAATCTCTTCAAGGTGAAGAAGGCCTTTGACTATTGAGAATGAAAATAGGTTCTTCAACCTGTAGCAATTCCTCACCTTGATGATTCGTATGTTTTGGAAAGATTGTGGCATTTGCTGGCCATTGCATATATTCTCCAAGTTGGTCAAACTCTCAAGACATAATGTGTAATACCCGTAAAATCCTAAGTGATTAGGTCCCGGGCTAAGTGGATTAAGAACATAATTTTTTTTTTCTAATTTGGGAATTTAGCTCAATGAGCTCGGAAGACACTGAATTAAGTGAGGAATGGGTATATGTGGGTGTTGAAAACTCTTGGAAATTAAGCTTGGCTTAGGCCAAGAAGATTAGTGGTGTAAATGGTGGATTTCAAAGATGAGGGACTCAATTTGACAAAAGGGATTTTAGTAGTTGGGCTCAATTGCCCAAATTCAAAAGATTTGAGGACTAAGGGGGGAATTAGCCACTTTTAATGGCCTTGGATACCATGGCCAGCCATACCCATTTATTTTTCATTATTTTAATCCACCTCATCTCCCACTCAACATATTTTAATCATCACTCATAACTACCATTCAAATTTATCCCCCACTTTTGACTAAAGTCACCCTCCACTCACCTCTACTCAAATTTGTCTTCTAATTTGTCTCCCCTCCACTCAAACTTGTCTCCCACTCATCCAAGCACATGATACACTCATTCTCCCCTCCTATAGCCATCCATTACATGCCATTACACTCCCAAATCAATTCATTTCACTCATCTCCTTCTCTCTCTACACTTTCTCACTACATTCTCTCTTCCTAAACTTTCAAAACTCTTCCAACTCTTCTCTTCCTTATACCATTCGGCCATAGCTCAATCTTAAGCTTCCAAGAGCTTAAACCAAGTGTTCTAGGTACTTACAAGCTCTTAAAAACATCCCAAACAACAATAAAAAAGAAGATTGAAGAAGGAAACATTTTGTGAAGCCATCAAGCTAGTGGAAGATTTGGCCAAGTCTTGTTCTTGGTGTTCTTGAGAGTGAAGCTTGTATCCTCAATGTTCATAAGCTTCTAAAACCTTCCAAGGCAAGAAATCAAGTGGCGGTTTGAAGAAAAGTCAAGAGGAAGCTTAAAGGAGACCAAACAACACAAATTCGGCCATACCTCCTTTGTTGAGGTATTGTGTGTTCCACCAAGTTTTCTTGGTATATGTAAGCTTTTGAGCTATGGTAATGCAAGAATATATTTGCTAATGTTTCGGCCATTTGTAGGTTTTAAAGCTAGAAACCAAGTTCTAACTACAACAAGCAAGGAAAAGTAAGAAAAATAAGCTTCTAAAGCTTTCGGGCAACAAAGTTGCTAACAGTTTTGTGGTAAGGATTCTTATACTCTTTGAGTATTCGGGCATTGGGTGATGAATATTGGATGCCATGTGATCCTAAGAAGGCTACAGAGGGCTATATTTTGTTGCTTAGGCAACTCTATGCTAGTTAGCTCCGTGCAAGCATTACGGCTAGGAATTGGGTCGGCCAACTCAATTCCCAAGCATAAAGAGATCTCAAATTAATACGGACTAATAAATGCTTAACCGAAATTAAAGAAAATATGCTCATACTTGCTCTGCCATTCATGGGAATATGGTGTTAAATGGTGTGTGTGTTTGTGTGCCTCTTTGTTGGATGTGCATGCTAACCCCCAATTATTATTATTATTATTATTGTTATATGCATGTACCTATATCTTCTTGTCTTAGTGTTTTCTTTGCAGGAGCATGGAATACTTGTTGCCATGTTATTCTTGGCTATGTTAGGCTTTAGAAGCCATATGTTAGGCTTTGGAAGCCACTGGAATCCTTACTGAGTTTATAACTCACCCGCCCTTCTCTACTTTTGTAGGAAAAGGCTCACTTGAAAGGCACTAAGGTCAAGAGTATTTTGTACTCTTTTTGTTGGTAAAGGTTTGTGTACATACATATTTGCTCAATATTCTAAGTGTTCTAAGTGTTATGGGCTACTTGTGTAATAAGCTAATAAATGTGGACTTTATGTGCAGGACTTGGAGTCTAGATTATGGGAACAAAGTCTTTAGGTGGAAATGTGTTCTATGTGTGATTTGCCATGTATAAGCATGTGCTATGTATTTTGGTTTGTTTTAAAAACTAAATTTGTGATTTTAAGTGTTTATGGACCCTTTTAGGTACTTAAATAAAATGGTATGCTAAAATTGAATCTAAGTATATTTGACCACGTTGTATGTTTATGGCATATATGTGAACTCTTGGACATTTCGGTTGATAATCATCTTTGGGCCTAAGTAAAAAGTTTATAGATATGCATGATTATGTGTTCTAAGCCCATGTTTGAAATATGAAATCATGTATGTGTCGGCCTTATATGTATGTTTAAAGATGAACATTAAGTAAACATAAATTATAAAGGAAATGCATGCCTATAACGAGCTAAAATGGTAACCAATGGAATTAAAGATATGTATGTGTTTATGTGCAATAGTGGGTTACCAAGACAAATATGAGTATGCAAGACGTATGCATTATAAACAAGTTTTCCAAAACTTGAATCTGGTGTTTTGGTTGCTATACATGTTCTTGGCTATGTTTGTTAACAAGCATGTAATGAACACATAAGTTCCACATAAGTACTAGCTAGTTTCTGAGAGCATGAAATGAACCTTAATAAGTATATAACAAGCTAGTACTGGTAATATACTAGGAACATGCCCATATGGTTGTTTTAGTCCAAGTGGCCCTAGTATGTTTCTCAGCTGCGCATGTTGGGCTTAAGCCCATAAGTTCATAATTGGGTAACAAGACTAAGTAAATGAGGTATTAAACCTCTAAATTGGGCTAGGGGCTAAGTTGGGCATGACATAATGACTCCAAGGCAGGAAATGCATTTGGATAAAAGGAGTCCCTTGCATTAACTATGTCCCGAAGCTCGATGCTATTTTAGACATGGAAATACTTCAACTGTGGAAAGCCTTCACCATCTAGATCATACAAGATATTCTTCATGCCCTTCAGTTCATCTAGATACAAATCTTGGGTCTTGTTTAGCAACATCTGAATTCCACAATGCAAGTGAATGCTTTCACAGAGCTTAAGCTTCAGTGGCCTAGACAAGTCATGCTTGCCAGACAAGTTTGGTACATCACCTATGGAAATATTGTAGTTATTCAACTTGTCGAAGATCAAATCCTTTGGCATGATATGTGAATTGGGAACCTGCATTTCCAACGTAGTTAAATTGGTCATGTTTTTCAGCTCAGCTATGCTAACGCTCCTTCTTACTTGATTGTTGGTTCCCTCCTCTGGCTCCCATTTGGTGAAGCTATTTCCAATGTAAAGTTCTTCCAAAATGGTTAAGCGTGATAGGACATTTGCTGGGATCACTTGGAGCTGGGAGTAATCATTCAAGTTTAAAAGTTTCAGCCGAGCCAATTCTCCTATTTCTTCAGGCAACTTCTCTATAATAGACTTGTAGAAACTAAGGTAGCGTTTAGTTGTAGAAAATTTTCTCATTTCTCATTTCCAAATTTTCTTTGATGAAAGTTTGAGTGTATGACATGTTTTAAGGATGTGGAAAACTTTGTTTTCTAAACTTTGGAAAATTCATGTGTTAAAAGTGAAAAACATCTAAAATAAGGTTTTCCATTTTATAACATGAGTTTTTCAAAATTTAGAAAACAAGGTTTTCTATATTCTTAAAGCTAGCTATACACTCAAACTTTTATCAAAGAAAATTTGGAAAAGAAAAATAAGAAAATTTTTCATATCCAAACGTCACCTAAGAATTTCTAGCTTCTTCAGCTCTGCAATTCCAGATAATTCTTCAAGCAAACATGACTCCAGACACAATGTCCGAAGGTTTTCCAAGAGGCTTAGAGATGAAGGAAATTTTGGAAGTTGCATTCCAATGGAATCTAAAATTTCCAGTGCTTTCATCTTTGAAAAGAGATCATCGGGAAGCCTGAAAGAGGGATCCTCATTCTCGATGTGAAGAAACTTTAGTTGTGGAAGCTCCAGCCCTTCTGGAAGCTTCTTTAAATCACCTTGTGACCGAGATAGACCTCTACTTCTTCTTAATGCATTACTGTCAGCCAATCCTCTTAGCCATCCAGGTTTTTTCGCCATTGAAACTGCAGCATCACGAATAAAATCATGCATATCAAACTCATCTTTGGTATGCCTTTCAAGCAGCAAATCTGAGGACTTGAGGCCTTGCAGCAACGGGGACAGTTTCTTCCTTGCTTCTTCCATTGTAATATTGCCTCGAAATAAATTCAGAGCCATACCATACTTCAGCAAGTCGAAGGTGAAAGTATTCTCAGGCATAAGACTACACAGCAAGAAAGCTGATCTCATCTCCTCAGATTTCAAATGCTTAACAGCCAACTCTACTGCTGAGTGTGGACCTTCTAGTAGTTCTCTAGCTTCTTTCCATTCTGACAAAGTTCTTCCCCTCAAAGCCCTTGCAGTTGGAAAAATTGCAATCGGCAATCCACCACATTTCTTGCAGATCTCAGTAGCTATAGGCTGCAACTCAGAATTCTCAACCTCATTGCCAGTCTTACTCTTAAACAAGTTCCATGCTTTTTCTTCGCTTAAAACACCAACTTCAATTTCTTTATGAGAACCCATTTGACGCAAAACATTGAGAAATCTTGAAGTTAGAAGTATCTTGCATCCTTTGTGTTCATCCTCAGATGGAACTCCGACTTCCCCGAGATTAACTGTTTCCCAAATATCGTCCAAAATCACAAGAATGCTCCTCTTTCTTCACCCTTTTACACAGCCTCGTTGCTCTCACGAATTCAGTTCCCTCATCAAATTTCAGCCACAGAAAGTCAGCAATCTGTTCTTGTATCCTCGTGATTTCTGGTCTGCGAGACACAGCAACCATCACCTCTGCATCAAACAGCTTCGCCTCCTTGGCTTTTTTGGCAAATTCTTTTACTAATGTAGTCTTGCCAACTCCCGGGGGACCATATATTCCAATCACATTCACTCTGGGATCGCCTGCAGCGAACAAAATCTCATCCAGAACCACCTCTCTTGATCACAGTGACTCATAATCTCTGGAAGTGGTTGCTGAGATATCCAGTTCAGGTCGGTAAGAAACAATTAACAAGGATTTTCCTTTTTGCAACGCATCTTCTAGAGCCTGGACCTCCTTAATCGCATTCTTGCTCAGCAAGTATTGTGCCCGCAAATTAGGGAGCATATTGAAGAAGCATTTCTTCTGTGCCTCTTCCTCTTTGCCATGCCAGTATCTCTCTGCCGCTTGGCTGGTCTTCGTTTCAGCATCTTTCAGCCAATTTTCGACTGCCGGTCCAATTACATCCCCCCTTCTTATGGCAGCATCAATAGCACGTTGCTTCGCAGCAATCTCTTCCTTCAGGGTCTCCCTTTGTGTCTTGAGCTTTTCAATGTTCTTCTGATGGCGAAACATGTAGTTGCTGTGACGCTTAATCTCATTCACAGCAATATCTAAATCTTTCTCAAAAGTGGATGTTACCAACTCCATTTTTTGGGTTTTACTTGCCTCACTTGGATGAAGAAAATGTGGCAGAAAATAAAAAATGGCAAAGGAACAGCTGACAGGTAGACAGGAGAGGAATTTTTTTTATGAAATCACTTAAAAAACGACAATGCACAATATGTTGGTGGGATTTTGGTTTGAATTTTTTTTCCTCTTAGAATTCTTTTTTTGTTTTTTTTTATGGGTGTTGGGTTGTTGGATCTCTGAATGCCAAAGTGTTTCAATGGAAGGGTAGGGAGCAAAGGAATTAAAAGTATGAAAATGTAAGAGTGGTAGAGCAACAGAAACTGTTAATGATTCATTGTTGAGAAAGCTGATACATTTATACAAAGAGGTGAATTCTGAGATTTTCCCGTTAATGGAATGGAACAGTATTCCTTTACCTATTAACACTCAAAGCAGTAGGGTTTCCTTGGAATAGAAGGCATAAATTATACTAAATTTAGGAATAAGAATGTGAAGATATGATTAAAGAACTTTATTCTTCTCTTCTATGTGTTTAAATCTTATTATTCTTGTCAGCTACTTTGTTCCAAGCATGAGCAAGTGAAAGATAAATGTCTTCTTTTTCTTTCCATTAAATCATTCCCTTGGGTCACTGTTGGCAAGAAAAAATGGAAATTTAAGGCCGCTGTTTTTGTGCTACTGTCTTTAATCTGCAAGCTCCTTTTTCTTTTTCTTTTTCATTTTCATTTGTGTATCAGTTAAGTTAGATCTCCGGATAAGAGGGTTTGACAAGTGAATCTTAACATAAAAAACCTTTAATGAGAACATCTAGATGATTAATAAGAAGTACCCAGATGTTCTTAATTAGTTTTATATGTTTATACACATCAATATGGCTTTTATGACACTTTTATAACTTGTTAGTTGACCATTCTGCTCCTCTGACTCTTTTATAACGTGTTAGTTAAAGTATGTAATAGCTAGTTGCTTGTATGATTTTGCACCTAAAGCTCCTCTAATCTCCCCATGGGTTAAGCCTGCTTTTTTTAATGATAGATTTTAGTTAATCACATGCTGATTTTAGTTCTGTTTAATCCGGAAGCTCTTGCCCCTCACGCTGCCAGAAATTCCAAGAGTTATGCTGAGCCAAGCCATTTTGAGAGAAGCAATAAAGGAAAAAGCAATAAAAGAAAAAAAGAAAGGACCTGAGCGTCAAGAACCTCAAGAGAAGGTCCAAAAGGGCCGTGAAGCAACTGCTCATGATAGAGGGAGCAACTGCTCAAGTGAGATCAGGATGGTGTTTCGGAAATCTTCCAAAAAGTGATGCATTGCGTTTTTCATGTGTGGTATATCTGTCCTAAAACCCACCATAGGAGTTTTAAGATAATGATACGCTGCATACTTGAAGAAATAAAATTCCTTCAAACATACAAGACTACAAATGTTTCAAATAAATCTAAATAACTATACATTATAATCCAAACTTATTACTTATCATTTGGCATTGAGTGACAAAATAACAACAACTTAAAATCTTGCAAAGAATATCCCTAACACAAGAGTAGACATTAAATCTCGCTTTAATACTATCTCAAACTTTGAGCTTTTTGGTCACTCTCCAACTAACTAGCCATGTGTTTCTTTCTACCCACGTGAGTAGGATAAGATGAGGTAAACACGAATGCCTAATAACCGGCGAGTTGTCCGCCATTTCAAGAAATATAAAACAGTTTATACAATATATATAATATAGAATCAAGCACAAAATAATCATATTGGAAGTATCATAAGTTCAAAAGTCCCATGCAAATACACACACACACACACACACACACACACATATATATATATAAGGTACCGTAAAATAAATATTAATCAGAAAATATAATAAGCATATATAAATAAGTCAAAATATTCATTTTGTAAAAAAGTTATATTCATAAAAATAAAAAATTCATTTAAGTGTCAGAAATAGATACAATTAGCTCTATCATAAAATATGACAAAAATAAATGTGAAATTTATACATGAAATCATTAACCAAAACGAAGTAATTCAAAGCAAGTAACAAAAAAACATATTCCATAAAATAGTGAGTGGGGCAATTATTGTGACTAGAGGTGAGTATGGTTCGGGTTGGTTCGGTTTTATAGTGGAACTAAACTAACCCAAAATGGCATCAGTTCCAAAATTTTTCTACCCAACTTGAGAATTGAGAACTGAACAAAATCAGAATTATGGTTATGAGTTTTTTTGTTCTAGTTCTTGGGTTTTTTTTGTTTATACTATTTACCTATAACAAATACCAAAATTTAATAAAATTGCATCCATAACCAGTTTATGAAATATTCAACATAATATACAATTAAATTAATATTTAAATACATGTACTTCAATACATTTAAAAGAGTTTAAAATGCTGTTATTATCAAAATGGTTCAAAAGAGTTGCTTGTGAAGTATCTTTCATTTCAACCGGTTTACTCCGCTCTAGTAATTCCTATATTGACACAATATTCAATATAGAAAGCTGATCTTTTAAGACTATATTTTTCAGTATCAAAACATAAAATATGTTGATGTTATGAATTTCTAGTTTTACATGACTCATAAAAGAAAGAACATGAAGATTGTATCATAGAGAGTAGTCTGGGGTAGAGAGATCGAAAGTAAAATGACCCAGAAGTAGTCTGTCTAGGAAGCGAAGTAATTTAAGTGAATATGGAGAAATTTCGTAGATGATCCTAAATTTTCATGTTGTTTCAATTTGGGATATCAGTTTAAAGGTTTAATATAAAACACAATATAACCATAATAATTCTTTAAAGAAATACAAACAAACATACATACATACATACATACATACATATATATGTATGTATGTATGTATGTATGTATGTATGTATAGATATATTAGTGATGCTATAATTTTTATTATATAATTATATATATACCTCGGGTTCGGTTCCATATGGAACCAGAATCAACAAAAAAATTTTCGGTTCTTCTATATATGGAACCAACTCATGAACCATGGTTCATTTTTACCAAACCCAACCCAACCTAATGGGGGTGGTTTAGGTTGGGTTTTGGGTTTACCTAACCCATACTCACCCCTAACTGTGACTACACTTGCTATAGTACATCATTTTAAAATAATTACACCTTAATCACTGTAGTAAGTCGTGTCTCATATTAACTATACTTTAACTGGTATAGTACGTCATAAACCAACCAAGAATCGCCATTGGTAGAGTACCCAGAAGGACAAGCCCTAAAAACAATGTGCTATCAAATAGAATACCTTACGTTGAGAGTCCAGAACTATATTTTCCTAGTAGTATAGACATAAAATTAACACCCACTAAAACAGAGTAAAACCATATATATTCAAATTCATGAACTTTCAAAATCTAAAGGTCTATAAAATTTATAAAATCCTATTAGTATAATATATAGTATAAATAAGACTTGCCCGATCCCATAATCATTAAAACACAACCTACATAATTAGAAACATAGATAATATATATATATAATTATTTCCAATATATTTAAACGATAAAACTTTAGAATAAACATTGAAATAATAAATGTGAAATCAAGAGAAGAAGTCCAAAGATCAAACTATTCATACTTTAAAACTAAAGCTTCATAGAACTAGAATTATTAAATACGTAGTACTTTTCTCATAAGAAAAGAGATGATCAGGAACCCTCAGGTGGCGTTTGGTTGTAGAAAACAATTTTCATTTTCATTTTCTGTTTCTAGTTTTCATTTTCTATGTACAGTTTTCTAAAATGCTTTTCAGAAAACATGTTTGGTTGTTTATACAATAAAACAGTTTTTTGAAAATGAAAAATTGAAAAATATATTTAGTTAAGAAAATTTTTTTCACAATAAAATTCTATATTTTTACATTGTTAAAACATTCAAATGTAATACTCATATAAAAAAAAACATATTCATATGATAAATAGAGCTTTCTTAGTTATAGTATTTTTCAATGTATAATACAATTTCAAATAGAGCATAATATCAAATATAATTAGATACAATAAAGTCAATGGCTATGTGAGCATAATATCAAATATAATTAGATACAATATCAAATTTATGAATTTTAATTTTGTAAAGTATCTTTGTTTTTTTTTTTAATTTGCGCACTTGCTGTAAATACATTAATAACTATTAATTATAATAGAGCAATTTTACACAGTATTAACTACTCTCTCGGTCCTGTTTCTTCTGCCCTCCATCCCTCTTCGCTTCTGGTCTAATTTGGTTTACGCCCTTAGGATACTTGTCTGTGATGGAGGCGGAGGCTGGCGATGGTGGAGGAAGGTGAGGGCCACAGGTGACTGGCGATGGTGGAGGAAGGTGAGGGCCACAGGTGAGAGGCGATGGTGGAACCCGCCCTAACAGTCCCGCCGGAGCCCGCTCGGTCCTCTTTTTGCTTCTTCGATCACGGCCTTGATTCATCGTCTTGATTCGTGCCATCCTCGATCACGTCTTGATTGGAGCTCCATCGTCAATTTGCGCATCGGTCGTCGATTGCGCATACATCGGTTTCCCATCTGTTGATCGCGCATCTGTTGGTCGTGCCTCCATCGATCGCGCATCTGTCGGTCGCTCTTCCGTGCCAGAGGGAGAGAGAGAGGGGAAGAATTGAAATGGCAGGGCGAGTGAGAGAGAGAGAGAGAGAGGATCTGTCGGGAGAAGTCGAAGGCGTCGGGAGGGAGAAGTCGAAGGCGCCGGGAGGGAGAAGGTCGAAGGCATCGGGCTGGGGAGGTAGATTGCGCGACAGAGAGAAAGCAAGCCCGATGCATTTTCCGTTTTCGGGAAAATAGAAAACAACTTAAACCAAGTTTTCTATTTCTTATTAACATAGAAAATTGTTTTCTAGGAAAACTGAAAAAGAAAATTATTTAACTAAACACATTTTCTTTTCATTTTCTAATTTTTGAAAATTTTTCTGGAAAAACTAGAAAATTCTCCGCAACTAAACGGGGCCTCAGTTTTCTTAATGCTGAACAGCCAACCCGACTGCAGAGTGTAGACCTTCTAGTAGTTCTCTAGCTTCTTTCCATTCTGACAAAGTTCTTCTCCTCAGAGCCCTTGCAGTTGTAACAATTGCAATAGGCAATCCACCACATTTCTTGCAGATCTCAGTAGCTATAGGCTGCAACTCAGAATTCTCAACCTCATCGCCAGCCTTCCTGTTAAATAAGTTCCATGCTTCTTCGTCGCTTAAAACACCAACTTCAGTTTCTTTCTGAGAACCCATTTGACGCAAAACATGGAGAAATCTTGAAGTTAGAAGTATCTTGCATCCTTTGTGTTCATCCTCAGATGGAATTCCGACTTCCCCCAGATTAACCATCTCCCAAATATCGTCCAAAATCACAAGAATGCTCTTCTCTTTCTCCACCCTTCTATACAGCCTGGCTGCTCTCGCGAATTCACTTTGCTCATCAAATTTCAGCCCCACAAAGCCAGCAATCTGTTCTTGTATTCTCCTGATTTCTGGTCTGCGAGACACAACAGCCATCACCACTGCATCAAACAGCTTCTCCTCCTTGGCTTGTTTGGCAACTTCCTTGACTAATGTGGTCTTGCCAACCCCCGGGGGACCATATATTCCAATCACATTCACTTTGGGGTCGCCTGCAGCCGACAAAATCTCATCCAGAACCACCTTTCTTGATCCCAGTGACTCATAATCTCTGGATAGATTAGTTGCTGGGATATCCAGTTCAGGTCGGTAAGAAACAATTACTAAGGATTTTCCTTTTTGCAACGCTTCTTCTAGAGCCTGAACCTGCTTAATCGCTTCCTTGTTCACCAAGTAGCGTGCCCTCAAATTAGGGAGCATATTGAAGAAGCATTTCTTCTGTGCCTCTTCCTCTTTGCCATGCCAGTACCTCTCTGCCGCTTGGCTGGTCTTCGTTTCAACAACTTCCAGCCACTTTTCAACTTTCGGTTCAATTTCTTCCCCCCTTCTTATGGCAGCATTAATAGCACGTTGCTTCGCAGCAATCTCTTCCTTCAGGGTCTCCCTTTGTGTCTTGAGCTTTTCAATGTTATTCTGATAGCGAAACATGTAGTTGCTGTGACGCTTAATCTCATTCACAGCAAAATCAAAACCTTTCTCAAAAGTGGATGTTACAAACACAACATTTCTTGGGTTTTATTTGCGTTGGACAAAGAAACTGTGACAGAAATTAGAAAACCAGGTTGACACGAGGGGATGAAACACTTGAAAAATGAAAAAGCACACTATGCTGCTGGGACTTTGGTTTGAATATTTTATTTTCTCTTACAGTTCTTTTTTTTCTGGGTGTTGCGCTGTTAAATCTCTGGATGCCAAAGTGTTTCAATAGAACAGTGGAGAGCGGAGGAATTAAAAGAATGAAAATGTAGGAGTGGAAGACTGTTATTGGTGAGAAAGCTCATATATATAGAGGTGAATTCTGAGATTTTTCTTTTTTTAATTACTTTGTTTCCTGTTTTCTGGTTTTGCAAGATGTAGTTTGCTGTTTTGGATTTGATTATTTTCCTGTTAATGGAGCAGTATACCTTTACCTATTAACACTCAAAGCAGTAGGGTTTCCTTGCAATAGAAGGCATAAATTATAGTACTTTCTCTGTCTCAAATTCTTTACACTATTCACTTTTCAACAATTAATTTATGATTTTTTATTTTCAACATTTTAGTATATAAATAAAAAACTTTATATAAGAATGATAAATCAAGATCTATAGCTTTTAAATATATTTTCTTAAATTTTTTTCTAACAAACAATAATATAAATAAATTTAAGTCAAATTAGAAGAAAGTGGAACTGAGGGAATACTAAATTTAGGAATAAGAATGTGAAGATATGATTAAAGAACTTTATTCTTCTCTTCTGTGTTTAAATCTTATTATTCTTGCTGCTTTATTCACTTCAATCATGAGAAAGTGAAAGATAAACGTATTTTTTTCCGATAAATCATTCCCATAGGTAGGGATGGCAATTGGGTGGGTCGGGTCAGGTTTGGGTCAGGTCATTCAAGTTCGGGTCTAGTCGGGTTAGCATGAATTCGGGTCCAGGTTAGGTTCAGGTCAGGTCATTTGGGTTCGGGTTGATTTCAGGTTAAGTTGATTTCGGGTTTGGGTTGGGTTGGGCCGGGTTTATTTGGGTTTGGGTTCACTTCAGGTCGGGTCAATTTTAGTCTCGGGTAACTTCAGGCCAGCTTTCAGGTCAAATTCGGATCAACCTTTGTGTTCACGTGGGTTACTGATGTGAAGTCAAACGATTGAATCGATTCAATTTTTTAAAAATTGAAATCAAATAATTCAATTTTTTGTGTGATTTAATTTAAATTAAATTTTCATTTTTTAGTATATTTAATTAAAATATTCATAAAAATCTTCTTCATTGTAGTTTAGTACATATTTAAGTAATTTAATATTGTTAGTAATATTTGATTGTTTTTCTAAACCCATAAGCTTTAATTATCATTGTACAGATTATTCAGATCTTCACCCAGCTATCACCTAGTCATACACAATGACAATTTTGTTATGTTTATGTTTTAATGAATTTTCTTTGAAATTACAACGAAATGCAAATCAAGTTAATTATCAGTGACTAAATTGTAAAATTTGAAAAAGTTTGGGTGAAAGTGCAAAGATTTCAAAAAATTTAGGATCCATGTTGTAATTATTATGGGTGACTAAAATAAAATTTTTTAAAATTTAGGTACGTTATTGCACTATACTTAAAAGTTTAGGGATAAATATTATAATTTTAATAATTACCTATTAAGATCATTAAACTTACTAAATATAAAAATTACTTATGTTGGAAAAATTCAAATATGAGATTCACTAAATATTGATGTTTTTTCTTCAAATAAGATACTTGCAATATATAGAAGTCCTAAAAAAATAGAAGTTACTAAATATGGAAATCCTTTCTCAAAATATGAAAATTATTAAACATGAATATCTTAAAAAATGAAATGAAACTACTAAATATGAAAGTCTTATCTCCAAAAATGAGACTTACTAAATATGAAAGTACCAAAAAATGGAAGTTACTAATAACGGAAGTCACCATTCCTAAATATAAGACATACTGAATATGAAAGTCTCAAGAAATGGAAGTTACTAAACATGGAAACCTTCATATTTAGGACTGACTTAATATGAAAAATAATGAAAAAAGAAAATTAAGGTTTAGGGTGAGGGTTAAAATCGGGTCTTGTCGGGTTTAGTTATCGGGTCATCTCGGGTTCAGGTCAGGTCAGTCTCGGGTTTAGGTCATTTCAGGTTTGAGTCAATTCAGGCTCAGATCATTTCGGGTTCGGGTATTTCGGGTTTGGGTCATTTGGGTTCGGGTTTTTCTCATGTTTCCCTTTTATCGGGTTCGGGTTTAGGTCGGGTTGGGCACAGTCGGGTTCAGATCGTTGACTTTTTTAGTCAAATCGGGTCAGGTCGGACTTGGGTTCAGGTGGGTTGGGTTAGGTCATTGGGTCGGGTCCGATTTTGCAATCCCTACCCCTAGGTCACTGTTGCAAAGAAAAAGTGAAAATTCAAGGCAGCTATTTTTTTGCTATTGTCTTTAATCTGTAAGGTCCTTTTTCTTTTTCTTTTTTTTTTTTTCATTTTGTATCAGTTAAGTTAGATCCTTGGATATAAGGTTTTGGCAAGTGAATCTAATTGGCATAAAAAACCTTCAATAAGAACATCTAGATGATTAATAAGAAGTGTCCAGATATTCCTTGGTTCATATTTGCCACTAATGTTTAGGCTGAGGCACAGATATGACACTATAGCTTTTTTTCCCCCCAATTTTCTACAAATGTTTCAAAATTGGCTCAAACATGTCATTGCTAGTTAAAAAATAATGGAAAACGTAAAAAGAAACAAATTTTGAAATTTTGGGGTAATAATGTAATTTTTAAAAAAATTCAAGAGCCATACGTAATTAGACCCATTTTCAATATCAAGGATTTCATGTCGCACACTGATTTCACCCTGCTTGGACCACCGCCACTGTAGGCTCCTCCTCCGCTGCAGGAGATTCGTTCGTGGCTGCGGCAGAGGGTTGAGCAATTACCAGAGCTGGTGTTGCTAGTGGAGCGGATAACGACAGCCGACAGTGTTAAGGTTTGGCTAAGGGCTTGTTTGGCGGAGGAGGCTTGCTGTTCTTTAAGCTGGAGGTCTCGGTAACACTTGGAGCAGAGAAATTGCATTACAGGGCTCCGGAAAAAGCCACAGTTGTAGGAGCATTGCTTTGGATCCTCGCATTTGTGTTTTTTTGCCATGGTAGACTCGATTGATTTCTTTAAATTTGGGAAATTTTTAATGAAATTGAATGATGATCGATCAGGTCTCGCAACAAAGAGGTCATTCGAGTTGGCTTATATAGAATAGAAAGAAAATTGCACGCCGACAATAACTGTTCCTAAAAGTTCCAAAAAAAATTTCACCGATTTGCAACCGAATTCAAATTGCAATTGAACGCAAATCAATCTCAGGTGTTTGTTTGAGGGGAACCAAAATAATGGAGAACCAGTGGCATTAACAGGAGAAAAAGTTAGAAATTTTCTATCATCCACTCCAAAGAAGCTCTAAAGAGCGTTACGGGTAGATGACTTTGAGAAAGAAAGACTAATTACCTAGGATATTTAAAGTTTGTTAAAACATATATTGTCATTTTAAAATTTTAAAACTTGTTACTTCTAACATTTTTTGTTAGTTTTTTAACAGTAATAATACATTCACTCCCAATCTGAAATTTTAGTGACATTTTTTAACCAATTTTGAAACATTAGTGGAAAATTGGGCAAAAAAAAAAAAAAAAAACTTTAGCGATAGACCTATACCTCAACTTAAACAATAATGATAAATTTGAGACTTCTGCCATTTATACATCAACATGGCTTTTATAACGTGTTAGTTGCCATCCTGCTCCTCTGGCTCTCGCTCCCGTTCTGCTTCTGCTAATGTAAGTTAGCGTTAAATCTTCCAGCAAAACTTGAAGCAAAGAAATTGCTCAATAATTCTTACAACTGAAAACAGAAAAAGAAAAAACAAAACCTAAATCATAAGAACACCTCAATTTCCTGAAGCTGCAAGCACAAAAGACTATGCTAGGAGAAGTTGTATTTTGAACGATTAAGGCACTATGCTGCCATGCAAGATTAAATAGCAGAAAACATGGATACTAGATCGCTTAATTGTCG
Source organism: Aquilaria yunnanensis (assembly GCA_039654915.1). NCBI lineage: Eukaryota > Viridiplantae > Streptophyta > Magnoliopsida > Malvales > Thymelaeaceae > Aquilaria > Aquilaria yunnanensis. The sequence continues at coordinate 21,345,806 of CM077600.1, forward strand.
AGTTCAGAGGTGCACTTCGTTTGCCTGAAACTTCGTCGCAGCTCATTGAGCACTCAGTAAGGCCTAAACTTCCTAGCTGCCCTCATTTGTTGTATCCGTTTTTTATCCTCCTCAAATTTGCTCTGAAGCATCAAAAGTTCTGCAAACAAAATAGATTTTTGTCAAATAGCAGTCATGTTAACTAACATCGTACGTTTTTGTGATGGATGTAGCTGAAATCAGCATGCAATAGCTGAAGACAACCTTGCAACACATCCTAAACTCCTAGCTCATCACAAGCCAATTTTCCTACTGACATACCTACTACCTTCCAAGTAAATACCTATGTGATAAAGACGATTTGTTCTACACAGCTTTTGCTGGTAGAACACAAACGTATGGTCAATTATCTCAATATTTTTAATGCAATCACCCTCAACTTTAGAGTGTCATAGTTGCATAAGCATGTACCAGTCAATGCAAATAAAGGACAATGATAAAACTATTATACCGTTTCTCTGAGCTTCTTTCCTTTGGAATCTGTAGAAATCAGGGCCAACTTCTTTGCGCTTCTTTTTCTCCAGCTTGTCCTCCACAGCAGCCTGGGCAACAGAGCCAACGGTAGTTCCACTTTCAGATTCAGTGGTCCTCTTTCTACCTTTCTGATGTGTGACAACTGTCCATCCTCCTTCAGCAAGACGAGCTTCTTTCTCTTTTCTTTCCTGTTTTTTTCATAACAGTGGCTAATGATATCAGTTAAAAAATTGAACTTTATCATAAAATGTACAGAGAAGGGATTAGGAAAAGATGCATATACTCACACCAAAGACAAAACAAGCTAAATACTACATGGAAAACTTGGGGGTGGCAAGCAAGCAAAACTTAGACAATGACATGATTATCAAAAGAGGGGGAGAAAGCTTTGAAGGACATAAAACTTCGGCAGAATGATGATCAATATCATTTCCTTATCTGATAATTCAACAAACCGATACTTATCCATGTATTCATGAAACTGTGAGAACCAAGTTCATCCACAAAAGTATAATTTTACCTTAAAGAGAACAGAAAACTGGAAAACAACACTAATCTTGTTCAGGACTGGTTTGAGTGTAACATGCCCCAAAAGTTGGAGAATTTTTATGACCTAAGGATCCATTCTCCAGCAGTTTAATCATATGAATCTACAGCAGGTACCAATTATCAACATTTGTGCTTCAAGTTCAACTTAAAAGAGGTTCAATTGAATGATCCTTTTTTGGTTTTGGGTTGGTATGTCCTAGCTATCTGTCAATAATTTTTCTTCCAAGCATAAGAGGTTCAAAGTGAATGAATACTTGTTCAAGTTTTGCCTCACGAGCAACAATGAAATCATCAATTCTTTGCTGCAACACCTTTATCCCAGGCCTAGCTTGGTGGTACTCTGTAATCCATTCTGTAATGAAGATTATCAATAAGCAACCAAAGAGAATATAGATTCTAAAATCAGAACACGTTTTATGATGTTAGTTGAGATATCATATAAGAAAGTACCATATAGGAATCAGTTTTCGAAAAATCAGAGTCAGAAGTTTATAGGTACAACATAAATCAGATCATGCAGCAAGAGGAATAGATAGAGAAAGAGAAAAAAACAATAACAAGTTTGAGATATGCAACAAAAACCAGATATCAAGGTACTTTGATGTTCATACTCTTCATTCCTCTTGAGCAGTCCTCATCTCCTGAAGAGATGCAATAAACTTCATCCTGATCAGCTTCTTTGTTGTTTCCTACTACATGCTCAACTTCCTTTGATAAGCGTCCTTTCTCGATCTTTTTCCTGTCTTTCTTTGACTTCCCTGATATAATCAAAGAACAAAAAGGTGTGACCTACTGTACAAGGCCAGGATACGTGAGTGAGATAAACCAGACATGCAAAGTACTTCAAAATTTATACTTTTGATCTCTTTTGAGCAGTCTTCACCCATAAAAGAGATGCAATTAGCTTCCTCATGGCCAGTTTCTCTATTCCTTCCTACCAAATGCTCATCTTCCTTTGCCAAGGTATCTTTCTTGCTCTTTTTCCTAACTTTATTTGACTTATCTGAACAATATAGTGACTAGAAAAAAGAATCATCCATTTGGAAAGGGATGCCAAAATCATGCATTTCTACAACTAATCGTCATTACACATTTACAAGCTCCAATTTACTTCTCAATGTTGGTTTTTGGGTGAACCATCCAATCTTTAATTAGCCATTTCTCCTACACTCACTTCTTCAACCAATTTTACCATTAAATCTAGGCAGAAATGTATCTTCCTATGTTTTTTTAATATACACAAATCTTAGTAACAATTTAACAAGGAAAAGTAAAATTAAAAATTTGCTTCTAATCTTTATCGAATATAAAAGAACAATGAGTGGTTAAAAGAACAAACTTTGAAGGACAAACAAGTGTGTAGTATAGCAGAACTGCAGAGCAGTGCATAGAACGTAAAAAATTCCCAAATGTCATTTAGTGATTTACTGAAATACAGACAAATAAACATATAAAACATGACAGGATATTTAACTCATCGTGCTTCAACCCTCAACGTTAGGTTTAGTCCCCAACTTTTCATGTTTTCTCTTTACGGTCATAGCTGCCGTACGCAGAGAAGATATCATTCCGTTCGGCGTCTCCAACAAAAACAAAGATGATTGAGTGAACGAATAGGGAAGACAACAACTACTCTTGCTAGGCAAGAGCTTCTTGCACCTCCGACCGCTCGTTTGCTGTTTGAAGAACTTGCAGAACTATTAAACCGCCAGCAAAAAGGCTAGGGATTTGATTCCACTTGTTTTTTTGAGAGCTTTCCTGAAGCTGACTGGCTGAGGGAAGGGAACAACGGCGCGTAGCAGCACGGATGGACTTGGAAGAAAAGCCGAGGGTAAGGTCGGATTTTGGTTCAAATCACACCGTTTGGTTGTCTCGAAATTGCCAATTTTACCATTGGGTTTCAATTTTTTACAATCATGTCACTCACTTCACTTCATATAGATTGATCTGTGAAACAATCAAAAAGTTGAAAGGCATGAATGGTTTCTCTACTCGATTAAAATTTTTCAGTTTCATCCACTAGGTTAATCTATAATCATTTTTTTCTCTTAACTTGAATGAGATTCAGATTTCACTAGAACTAGGTTCATCTTTGAGTTCAGATTGGATTAGAACATTGAATTTTTTTAACCAATTCAAGTTGGGTGGGTCAAATTTTTTGGTCCAATTTAGCCATTGACATCTTTGGAACATCATTGAAATAGAAAAGAATGCAAGTAAGTTAGTTTAGGTTATCAAGATACAATCAAATTGGGTGACGCAATAAAGCTACCCTTATCACCTTAATTTTGGGTCTGGTAGAGGGCAGTTTTTGGAACCTCACGCAAATGATTGCATAGTGCCACACTCTACACTTGATCTCCCAAATCTTCTCCATCTCAATGACCTGTGTATGCGCTACGTAGCGTATTAATACAGCTTAATTTTCCTTTCTAACCCATACGCGTATATATATAGTTCTCATCTTAGAAATGGCTTTCAACACTACTAACCACAAAAATGACTACTCTCCCTCCTGCCATGCCCATCCCTTTCATCCTTGTCCTACGCCACCCTTGTGTGGTTCTCTGCGCAGTCTCTGTGCTCCTGCTACGTAGCTTATTCTTGTGACATATCACATTGCGCCCAACCAACCTATAATTAAGCACAAAAGAAGGGAATGAAAGCCCCATAACCAACAAGGACCAGTTTGATTAGACAATTAGAGGATCAGCAATGGAATAATCATGATTTGGTGTTCTATTTTTTGTTTTTTGTGGGCTGAAAAAAATGAAAAAGACAATAAAGGACTGGAATTGAAGGCACTCGCTAAGTCATGTACTATCTGACAATGGACAACAACAATAGAAACACTAAATAGACCTACAATAAGAGACTTGATGTCATTCACCAATACTTGCCATCATGTAATCTCTATTTCGAACACAGAGAAAGCTTGAACACAGTCTATCCAAGATAGTAATCTTTCTCATCTGTTGAAAACAAGTGAAGGAGAGAGAGCACCATAGATGGCTTGCAACTTAGCAGCAAGGGGAAAGACTAGTGATGAGAACTATTGTTAGAAAGGTGCCTGATCAAACTTTCACAAGTAGAAAGGTGTACTTTGTCAATTAAAATAAGGGAAAACGTGTTTAATTTATAGTATTTACATAGAGGAAAATTAATGAATTTAAACTTAAATAACAGCCAGATCGACTAATATTAAACGGTTTTAATTTACTAGATAAAAAATGTATAATTTACTACAGTTAATGTGCATTATTTGGCTTAAATAAGAATTTAAAAACTTAATATCAAATAATGTTAAGAAAGAGGTGGCATTCAATAGGCAAAATGTAAGTCCCCCCCCCCCCCCCATCCCCCCCCCCCCAAAAAAAAAAAACAAAAATTGGTTCACACACTAAAGCTACGTCGTCCACTTGATTTCCCATATCCGTTTTTGCAATCGTAAGCCCCCAACAACTTGGCTGACTCACTAAAGTCTAAAGCTACTAAATTTTTGGAATCGGATGCAAATTATTGCATGGGGCCATACTCTATTTTGATTTCCAGTACCCTCTCCATCTCCATCTCCATCTCCATCTCCATGCATTAATTGTCCCATATTGAGCTGTGGACGCTTATAAGTACAGCTTAATTAATTTCCTTCCCACGCACACATAGACATATATAGTCAGTCTCATCTTTTCCTTATTAGATATACATGGTTTTGAACTTTGTTATTAACCACAGAATAACTACTGCCTCCATGTTCATTAACCCTCTCATCCTTCTCCTACTCATCCTTCTCCCATGCAACCCTTCTGTGGTTCTCTCTGCCACCTTCACCCTCCTCCCACTACTGCCGAGTGCAGCCGCCCCGGCAGGCCTTGCATTTCCCTTGAGTGGACAATTCTACACCGGTGTTATAGATGGAAGAATCATGCAATTTCAACCGCTTACGCGTAGTTTTGTTTCCGTTGGGTTTACCACACCAACTAGGTCATTACTTAATTTTTCCATCATATTGAAGGGTTAATTAATTAAGAACATTTGCTATTTATTCATACAGTACTTTATTAATTAGGGTATTATATATATATATATATATATATATATATATATATATATATATATATATATATATATATATATATATATATATATATATATAAGCAAAACAATTGGGTATAAGCTTTCACGTCATTGTTATTTTGACTGATTATAGCATTTGATCTACAGGTCAATGGCTGCATGCGACAACATTACAGCTCCCACCCCTAACTGTGGGAGGCCTTTAGGCCTACAGGTACATCGAGCATCGAATGTCCTTTACATATGTGATGCCTTCCATGGCCTATTGGCGCTCACCACTAGTGGTCCACTTGCAACACCGGTTTCCACCATTGCTGAAGGTCAACCTATCCACTTCTGTAACGGTGTGGATGTTGACCAAGTTGTTGGAGATGTTTACTTCACCGACTTCTCTGCCGTCTTTAACATAACGTACGTTAGTTTTTAATTATTTTTCAATATAGGCTATATTTGGGAATGATATCAACATTTTGCGCTAGAAGTTGACAAAAAAAAGTTATCACGGTTCTTTTTAAACTATTTTAACTTTTGAAGAAGCCTAAGATTACCGTGCATATATTTATGTAAAACTTTCCAAAACTAATTTTGTTGTTCTAAAATTCTACAGAACACCGTTGGAAGTTATTGTTGCTTCTGGAGATTCAACGGGGAAGTTGTTGAAATACGATGTAGGGTTGAGACAATCGGTGGTTTTGCTAAGGAATCTGTCTGGTCCGGCGGGGGTAGCCCTAAGCCTCGATAGAAGCTATCTTGTGGTGTCTGAGATCATAGCAAACAGGACCATAAAGTACTATCTATCTGGTCCCAAGGTCAACACATTTGACATTATAAACTTGCAGCCACTACCGAACAAAATAAGGATGACATTAACCGGCGATTTCTGGGAGGCTGCGATACAATTGCCGGACATGCCAATCGGACAAAGAATCAATGGATTTGGTGTTGAGTTGGAAACGGTCAACTTTAGGCCTTATTATGGTAATAATAGGATCAGTCAAGTTGAGGAATATGCTGGCGCCCTTTATGTAGGTTCAAGGTCTCCGGCCGTTAACTTTGTGGGTCTCTACCGTAGATCACCGTAGAATTAAGTTAAATTTTAATAACTTGTGAGCATGTAATAACGGTGCTCCTTTAAAACAATCTAAGCTTTAATCGAAATGGTTAAAGTTTATTAGAATAAAAGTTTTTATTTTCAATGTATAAGTCTCTACATCTTTCAGCCTCTTTCATATATATAGGTACCAAAATAAAAATAAGAAAAAAGCTTCTCTTTAATTTGTGTCTTCATCTTTGCTTTTATCATGGTGAAAAAAAATATTAGTATATGTCCCATGTTCTGGCTCAACTGGCAACATGAGAGGACATCCCAAGTACAAAACCCAAGTTTGAGTAGCATTGAGCAAGAGTGATCAAATTATGGCCAGAGTCTTCTAAGGTTTTGTACAGCAGACATTTTATCCCCTAATTTTCCTATATATCCTTCTAACCCTTGTAGCTCTTGTTCTTGTGAGATTCTAAGTATCAAAAAAATAGTATATGTGTTAGCAAGTTTAGAAAATTACAAAAGCCAAATAGGTGTCAAAATGCCCCAATAAGATATCGTACTATTTACATTTTTAACCCCCTAATTTAAGAAGTATGCACTTTATGCTAAGCTTCTATATAAACTATTAAAAGTTATGAACTTTGCTCCCGGCATGAAATATACACCTTTTGTTGCCATACGACATTGTTTTCCCAATTGCGACCAGTACCAGATTGTCTATGTTTGCTATTTGCAGGCAGAATATCACAGGGCTTTAAGTAATTGAGACTAATCGCTTCTGTCTCTAAATGGCAGGTAGAGTATGCTGGCCGTTTTAAGCATGAGTTCGTGACATCTGTCCGAGTTTTGTATGCCAACAAGTTGTTATTGGTGGAGGGATCTACAATTTGGATTTGTGTGTCGGTTATTACGAAGTAATCAAGACGGCTTGATGGCAATGATTCTATTAGATTAGAGATGATTCTGTTAAGAAACTAATCAAATACAACTTCTAAGCGAGAACCTTTCTTTTAAATCGAATGCAAGACCAGCTGAAAACTATGATAGGCTTTTTTTAAAAAAAAAAAAACCCAAAAGGGTATATAAGGCATAAGGGGTTTACTTTTAAAACTTGAGGAAAAATCTACCTACTGGTTGAAATCTGGAGGTCATCAAGCCCAATGTAATAGTGTTGGCGCATAATGTGCCTGGTGTGCTTTGATCCCTGGTTGGGGCTGTGGGTGCAGTAGCTTTTAGCTATTTGATAAGAGTTTTTGTGGTTATTGTTATAGTTATAGAGTTTGATAATTTATTAATGGTAAAAATTAATAAAATCACTAAAACTAATCTAAAAATTGCAATTTTATAGTTTTTTAAGAGTAAGTCTTGTACCACGTGGTACGTTTATCAGTTTACATGTATTCTTTTATCAGATATGTTCTTTTCTAAATATTGTTTGTCTTTTATGTGTTGCTATTGTGCACATCACAAGTATACGGTTATTGACGGGTAATAAAGCCAGTGAAACCAGGTCATATGCATAAAGATCTAGTGTTAGAGAAAACTAAACTAATAGAGAATTGTAAAAGAAAAAACTAGAAAAATTAAATCCTTGAATTTAATAAGAAGTGACAAGTGATCAACACAAATAACTACTTATATCTATTAGACTACTACTAATTAAATTCTAAGGAAAACTAATGCTACCTAGGGGTGATTATTCGGTCTGTTCGGTTTAAACCGAACTGATTAGCCAATTTATTCGGTTTTTCAGTTTTGGATGCTAAGAAACCAAATTAGTCTATAAAACCGAATTCAAACCAAATCAAAATATTCCAGTTTGGTTCGGTTCAAACCAAATTAACTGAAAAAATGGTAGTTAAATTCTATAAGTTATGAAATGAGATAGAGATATCGTTTTTCTTTTCAAATTCCATTCAATATAGAAGATTCATTATCCATGGAAAGAAAGAAAATAAGAATCCAAGCTAATTTGGGTTACTTGGTAGCATTATTGTTCATGAAACAAATAAAAAAAATTGGTATAAAAAATTTCGGTTATTTCGGTTACCGAATTAACCAGATTCTAAAACCGAAACCGAAATTTTTGTTATTCGGTTTCAACCGAAACTGAACCGAATTACCGAATTAACCGAACCGAATTTTAAAATTATTTCAGTTTTTTGGTTTGAACTGAACACTAATCACCCCTAATGCTACCTACTACTTGTAAAATGAAATCAAGTAACTATGGGGAAAAAACTCTTCTAGAGGAATTGATCCTCTTGAAATTCACTTTGAGCTTATTTATTATTCTCCTAGACCATTTACCAATTAATTGTAGATGAAATTACCCAATAACAAATTTTCTCTCCCAAGGTGAATTTGGTTAACCCTTTAATATTGATTCATAATTCATTGTTCACATAAAATTAAAGAATTTTAAGCTCCATATGGTCTATTCATCTCTTAAAAACTTGGGGTTTCCACTCTTCAAGTAATTCTAATATTGTTTGTTTTTTTTCTTCTAACATAAATTTCTTCTTTTGAAGATAAATTTGCATTAAGTAATGAACTCATGACTGAGAGTCTTCATAATCAAGTACAAGAGCAAACCAAACAATATATTCAATAAATAGTCTAAAGTTCAAGCAAATAATCATCAAAGTATCATTTAAGATTCACAAATACTCTAGAAGATGGCAAAATCTAGCCTAAGAACATCTTTGAAATAAACCAAACAAATAAACTAAAATCCATGTTTAATTCAGAAAAAAATTGAGTACAAGAGTAAGAGAAAGATTGGAAAAACTCTGGATTAGAGCTTCCAATCCTCCCAAGATAAATCGCTCAAGTCTTCTTGTTGCTTCGTTCTCTCACGATCAGCCTATCTTTCTTCTTGTAGATGTCGTCCTTCTAATCTCCAGCCTCCTCCTCCTCCTATTTTTACGTCATTTGCTGCTTAAACATGTTTTGGTCTTTGACCTATTTTGCCCAAATTCTAGATGTTGTCACACCAAAATTTGGAGTGGTTGCACCAATGTTTTTGCTAACCGTCTTTGCTTACTGCCACTTGATGCTGGTTAATGTTGCCACACCATTGTTGCTCCTCAGCTAGTGCTACCACACCAAATATTTGGTGTGACCACATCAAATTTTAACAACTCCAAGCCTCTTCCATTCAAGCCCATTTATGTCTTGAGCTATAAGAATATACCACCACTTGCAATTTTCTCCTCAAGCTATGCCAAAACATCACAACAATGTTAGAAGACTGCAATTCATTCATAAATCACGCTAAATTATGGGGTTAAATCACCATTTTCCCTATATTTATCAGTTGTTATTTGTTCTTTTTAAGTTCCTATATATTCTCCTTGATGTCTAGTCTATTCTCATCTTTCTATTGTTTTATCATCAAATAATATATGTTCTTTTGTTATGAATTGATTAATACTCCCTTTATCTTATTTTGGATAAAGCATCTCTTTAGCCACAGAGATTAAAATGAGTGTAATTTATATTTTTTTTTCTATTTTTACCCTTGAAGTTAAAATATAAAATTTCTTTTTTTAGTTTTGTGTAGTAAGAGTTTGAATGAAATTAGAAAAAGAAAAAAAAATTCTTTTTTTGGGTTTTATGCAATTTTTGAATTTTATGTAGAGAGTTTAAATGAGAGTTGTAAGATAAGTTAAATGTTAAAAATTTTCCAAAAAAAAAAAAAAAGAAAAACAAATCATTCTTTTTTGGATAGCTTAAAAAGGAATACTTATTATCCTTTTTGGGGATGGAGGAAGTACTTGATATTTATCCAACATATTTTCATCTCTTAAAAGAACATCTACGTAGTTTAAAAAACATGTAATTAATGCAAAACAACATATTTAATGTTTTATTTATTCTTATATTATAGGTTTTCATGTATTTTTGTTTATGATCTTTTTCGGTTCCTATATATTATTTCATATATCACTGTTTGTTCTTTTATAAATCTATTTTTTTTTTCACATATCTATATGCTCTTTTATTTATATTTTTTTATGCACTGTTGTTTACTCTTTTACAAATATGTTCTTTTATCTATTGTTATTTATTTTTATAAATTTAACAAATTTATTTTTTTATATTCCAAATGTTGTTGTTTTTTTTAAATTTAAAGAATAAAAGATGAAAAAGAAACAGAAAAGGGGAAAATGAAATAGAAAAGGAAAAAAAAAGATAGGGAATGACAAAGGAAGAAGGAAATGGAAGAAATAGAAAAGGAAAAAAAGAACACAAGATAGGAAAGAGGTCCCACGGGCTGAGCGGAATGGCCACAGGGGACATCGACCCTAGCATTGGCCAGAGTTTGATCCCTATCCCCTCATCCATTCCTAAATAATGTTATTTAAAGGCCTAATTACCTATTTAACTCATGTACTATGGTGACTCGACTCGGTCATTTGCTTCCCTGGACTTTTAGGAAGGTCATAATCAATCTTTGAACTTTAATAATGGGGATACTTTGCTCCATTGACTCAATAAATTGGATGTTTTCCTTCAGTTATGTAACAGAAATACATCTGATTGCACAATTTAAAATTTCAGGCCTTTAATTGTACAAACCAATAACTTTAGAAATTTAATAGTAATTAAACCCGTAGAAATCAGTAGCTGATAAGATTTCGACGTGATTCCGGTACAATTTCAACTGTCTCAGTTTCTCCACGATTGACAATCTCAATTCCGATGTGATTCCGATGCAATCTAGTGCGATTCCAACGATCTTAGTTCTAGCATGATTTCGTGCGATTCTAGCAGTCTTGATTCTGGCACGATTCTAACACTTTCAATGGTCTTAATTCTGGCACGATCAAGGATAAAGCAACTCAACAAATCGAGGCCAAAAAATTGAGGGGGGCAAATTGAGCGCGGGACGGATGAATGTAAAAAGCGATGGACGAGACGAAGATGAGACAAATTAAGGAACAGACGGGCGAACAGGTGATGGACAAGGCCAGCAGGATGGGCGATGGCCGATGAACGAGGCTTATAGGACAAGATGGACGGATAGGCAATGACTAATGGATGGGCGGACGAACAGGTGACGACCGATGGACAAGGTTGGCAGGATGAGACGAGACAAAACGAGTACTAAAAAGGGAGGAGTCAAAACATTTGGGTCCAAAACATGAAAATTTGGAAGCTTAAGTGACAATTATGTCATTTTTTTTCTTTTTAAATAAACAGAAGTTAAGTAAATTAATCAAAGTATCCTAGTCATTAAAGTCTAAGGCTTGATTATGGCCCCCAAAAGTTCAATGGAGCAAATGGCCAAATCACCATAGTACAGGATTCAAATAGATAACTAGGCCTTATTTAAATGCTAGTTATCTTTGGGCCCGAAAACAGAGGCATTTCCCACGTTCCTTGCACTTCTCAATCCCTCTACTTGTATAACTAATTATGAATAAAAAAAAGACAGGAAAGGGAAAAGGAAACAGAGGGAAAAAAAACAAATGAAACCAACGTGTTGAGAGAGTGAAACCCGCTCCCCTTAACATTTTTCTACACCTTATTAACCATTCCTACAAACTCAAAACTTTGCCTAAACACCAACAAATTGCTATAAGTGACTTCGTAGAATCGTACTTGGTGCATAACGTCAAGATGCATTCAGAGTTATTCCTTAACTCTAATCTTAATGCTAATGGCGCCTAAGTCATATGTGGTCTTTGGGGAAACGATTTGCTACTCAGCAAAGTTTAGCACCTTCAATTTTTTTCTGGAAAAATTACTCCATTGATACCAGACTTACAGGGAATTTTGTTGTTTTTATTTTATTTTATTTTCTCCGTGCTCCACGTTCAATCCTAATTTTATAATGCGGATCCTCCTAGACCTACATCCAAATGAGCAAAAAAAAAAAAAAGAAGACGAAGAAGAAGAAGGCCTACCGCCTACGTGTATGGACTTGGTTGCCTTTTCTTTATCCTTACATGTAGACCACCCTTCATCTTCAGGAGAAGGGATAACATGTAAGGAGGCTTTAGCATCTTCTCTGGACTCGCGCCCCCGTCAACGGCCAAGATCTCAAACCGATTCATCACCGCCGCCACGATCGACTTCATCTGCACGTAAGCCATTTCCTTCCCCAAACATACCCTAGGCCCACCATGGAATACAGGAAATTTGAATGGATCGGACGGCTGGAAAACGCCATCGTCATCCAGCCATCTCTCCGGTCTATAATCCCCACAATCCTCCCCCCACACCCTAGCGTTCCTTCCCATTGCATAAGCTGAGTAATCGGCAAACCAGCCCTTTCCCACGTGGCTCCCATCCGGCAGAACATCATCATCCACTGTTAATCTCGAGTTGATCGGCACGGGAGGGAAGAGACGCAGCGATTCCGATAGAGCTGCGTGTAGATAATTCAAACCCTTAAGCTTATCATAGCTCGGGAAATCCTCCATCGCTGATGATGCTGACTTCAGCTCATGGAGGATCAAGTCGACGCACCGAGGGTGGCCGTTGATCAGCCAGAAAAACCAAGTCAACGCCGTCGATGTCGAATCTTTCCCGGCCAATACAAAGCTGATCACTATATCCCTAAAGAATTTCCGTTTCAGCCCCTCATCTTTGAATTCGTCCATCGAACTCACCGAAGACATAAATCTCGACAGCAGATCTTGCTTTTTGGTTTCGCTCCTTTCTTCTTGCTCCTCCTTGGCTCTAATTACATCGAAGGCGTAATCGTCAATCAATTTAATGGCTACTTTGAATTTCTTCTCCGACCCGATGTTGAAGAATCGCTTCAGCTTCCATATCGCAGGTGCTGGAGACATAAACCTCGAAGAACAAACGTCAACGGCGAGGTCGAAAGCCCTAACGAAATCGGAATACCCAATTTTCTTGTTCATATGAACAGAAATATCCAACCCAAATGCTACCTTACAGATGTTGTTGAAGGCGAACTGTTGGAGGACTTGCTGAAGATCGAGAATGGCGTCGGGATCGTCCGAGGCGGCGGACAACAAAGGTACGAGGCTGTCACGAATTTCCGAGGTGACGACGTGGGAGATGAAGTGTTTGAGTGACTTGGTGTTGAACTCGTGGCTGGCGATCTTGCGTTGGTGGGACCAGATATGGTGGTCGGCGGAGAAGATGCCATCCCCGATGAGTTCGCGGAGGACGGAACGGTAGCGGGAGCCTTTGATGAAGTTGGGGAAGTTGGAGACGAGGAGGTGGCGGACGTTGCCGGGCTCGGCGGTGCAGATGCCACGGGAGAGGTTGAGGAAGGAGTTGACTTGGAGTGTGGAGGAGGGGGTTTGGGAGAGCATGCCGGAAACCCAGTCGTGGAAGCGGTGGAGATTGCGGAGCAAGCCGGGGAGGTTTCCGATGATAGGGTAGGATTCGGGACATGGGGTCTTCGGCCGATGACGGCGGGACACGGGGGAGGAGAAGAGGAGGAGGAAGAGGAAGGTGGAGAAGGAAACACTAACTATGAGGGGAAGCACAATTGCAAATCCAAGCATTTCAGCTGAGAGATTTGGGCATTTGGACTTCTGATAAGATCTTTAGGACTCGTTGGTGTGCTTCAGTAGCTTCTCCTAATAATTGCCATTTTTAATGTTGGTTTGGAACAGAGGACATTTTTTTTAGCAGGAGAGGAACTTTACCATCAGTTTGTTATCTGTTTGTTTCAGCTTAATTGAATTAAAGGGGCCATTATTCACGGGTCAATTCCTAGTGTGTATGATTGTGTATATGGTTTAGTATTATTTACGGTTGGGTGCCATTTTTTATTTCTCAACAAGAATTATCTCTCTCCCTAGCAAGCCTAAACTCTCTCTTTCTGGAACCGCTATGGCTGCAATTCAATTCAAGCTTATCTCACCAAATGCAGCCTACTTCAAGCAAAATTTAGTGTAGAAACCAAGTTTTGGCCAATCCTAAACTAAGATTTCAAGCTTATTATCAAAGTAAGTGTTAAATTTGGTTTCCCCTATATTTGAGCTTCTTTGTCCTGCCCACAATTAATCACTCGAACAAATTAGATTTCTGTATCTTCTCGTGCCCAAGTCCACTGGGGATGTGCATGACTTTCGTGAACGAGCTGTCTCAGTGAGTTTCATCACATCCACATGCAAATGGCTGGATCTGGCAGCGACTTAGCAAATTTGAATGGCGAAGAGGCCACTGACACTTCGACAACGAGACACCCACATTTATGCAAACCGCACATAATATTCTAGAAAGGAAAACCAAGAGCAGGGGCCAACAGTTTTACCTCATCATTCAACGATGGTGAGAAAGGTTGTTTGCCAAAGGTGGTTTGCCATACGGGGATCTTCCAAGAACTGAATCTAAAGCCGGGATGGGAGTACTAGCGGGACGAATTCGACTGTGAAAACCATATCCCAAGCAAATGGTGGACAAGGGAGAGTTTGACGAGCTCCGGGCAGCAGGACTAGATGATGACAATGAATGGAGGTAGGTGTGAGGGGGCTGTCACATACTGAGTGGAGAGAAAGAAAGAGAGCTGAGTGGCAAAGCCATGTAATTTTATCCATTCTTAGCCCATTTATGTACCCAACTATCTCACCTTCATTGACCAATCAAATAATGGGGTCTCATTATATAGAGAATGTAAAAAATTGAATGCTTAGTATGGGTCTAGACTAACTGTATATAAAAGAATTCAAGATAATTGGCGCCCACAAGCTGTGATGAATTTAGTCGCTGGTAATGTTTTAAGGTAAATTATAGATATATCATTAGATCAACTTCAAAGTATAAATATTTTCAAAACAGATAATTTGAAGTATAATTTTGATCCAATAAATATTTTTTTTTAATCTCATGTGAAGTATAATTCATTTTAATTGGAATCAACTTCATTTAAATTTTTCTATATTACATTTTTTTAATCCGATAACATTGTCATGATCCTTAGTTTTTTTTTAATAACAATATGATCTGATGACCATATTTCAGCTATTTTGTGAAAATTCTCACAATAACTTGGTTTCATCTTTTCAGCCTTAATGTCACATAAATCATTATCCGTTAAGCCTCCTACATTCAAAGAAATATGAAAGCCCACAGGCCAAATATGAAATTATAGCTTTTTATATATAATGTGTAATATTTTTTTTTATAAATTATTTAATTTTTCCATATTTTTTCTTACCTAACCTAAAAAAATAAATAAATAATAACTATTGTTATTAGGAAAATATTTTAAAATTAAATAATCTTCATATATAAAATATAAATTAATTTATTTAATCTACACTAATTAAAGCGTAAAACTTGGGGTGCCAAATTAAGCATCATAGATTTATTAAAAATTTTAGTGATAGAAGGAAAATCAGAATATATTAGGATATTATCCATCAATTTATCCAAAAACTAATGGTAATTTTAAATTAAAAACTCTTGCTCTATTTATCTGGTAGATATAAATAAAATAAAACATGTATATATCCTGTTGCATTCTTTTCCTTATACCACAAAAAATTTCAATAAAATTAATATTGGATAATTTTATATTCAAATTTTTGTATCAAATATATCTATATAGTCATTTTTGGAAAAGATAATATCATAATATTTAATTCAACATTTATTTGTAAGTAAAAAATTGTGGCTTTAGCTCTCATATGTTACCATTGTATTACATCAAATGGTCAGAAGTATATGCAATAAACCAAGTGAAAAAATTTATAGTTAATTTACTAAAAAATAAAAATGAGTCATTTTTCGAAAAGATAATATCATAATATTTAATTCAACATTTATTTGTAAGTAAAAAATTGTGGCTTTAGCTCTCATATGTCACCATTGTATTACATCAAATGGTCAGAAGTATATGCAATAAACCAAGTGAAAAAATTTATAGTTAATTTACTAAAAAATAAAAATGAGTCATTTTTCGAAAAGATAATATCATAATATTTAATTCAACATTTATTTGTAAGTAAAAAATCGTGGCTTTAGCTCTCATATGTCACTATTGTATTACATCAAATGGTCAAAAGTATATGCAATAAACCAAGTGAAAAAATTTATAGTTAATTTACTAAAAAAGAAAAATGTATCACGTGATAGATATTATTTGATACAAAAATTTGAATATAAAATTATCCAATATTAATTTTATTGAAAATTTCATTGGCATAAGAAAAATCCAGCAACCAAATAAATATATAGTTTATTTTGAATTATATATACAAGATAAATAGATCTAGACTTTTAAATTTAAAATTACCATTAGTTTTCCAATAAATTGGTGGATAATATCCTAACATATTCTGATTTAAAATCCATGATATTTTTTTTATACCATTGAATTTTTTAATAAATCCATGATACGTAATTCAGCATTTCAAGTTACTGTAACAAAAGTTTTCTTTTGTATCCTAACTAATTAAAGTCAAGTTTTATGTTGTAATTAATGAAGATTACAAATTAAGTTAGATTTTGCACATGAAGATTACTTACTTTTAAAATAATTTCATAATTATTATTATTATTATTTATTTTATTTTTCAGGCTCGATAAGGAAAAAATACATAAAATAAATAAATAATCTATAAAAATGTTAAGCCTTAATATATAAAAGGCTATGAATTCATATTTGACCCATACACATTCATATTTTTTTTTTCCAATGTGGTAGGCTTAACAAGTAGTGATTTAGGTGACATTAAGGCCGATAAGATAAAACCAAGTTACCATAAGAATCTTTACAAAATAGTTGAAATATGGTTATCAAATTATATTTTTATTAAAAAAACCAAGGAGCATGATAATGTTATCTGATTAAAAAATATAATGTAAAAAAATTTAAATGAAGTTTATTGAAATTAAAATGAATTATACTTCAAGTGAGATGTTAAAAAATATACTTATTACTTAAAAATTATACTTCAAATTATTTTTTTTATAAAATATTTGTACTTTAAAGTTGACCTAATAATATATCTAGAATTTACTACAAAATGTTACCACTGACTATATTCATCATAGTGCACAAGCACCATGTACCTTGTATTCTTTTTTGTATATATTGTTAGTCTAGACCTATTCTAGACATTCAATTTTTTTAGATCATTCTCTATAGTTTAAATCCATATATATTATTTTGAAGAACTAAAAAAATATAGAATTTTGATGCAATGCCAGATATATAAATTAGTTCTAAAAATAAAAATGACCTTTATGGAGTAAATATGGAATAATATTTTTAATATGCACATCCCTTTAAAGACATTTGAGTTTGACTCAAAATTTTATATTAGTCATTTTTTAAAATATTCTAAAAATAATATGATAAAATATTTAAATATTTCTAACAGAAAATGTTTCAAATTTATCTACTTTTTTGAGGAAAGACAAAAATTTCAAATTTTTCTATTCTTTTGTTAAAAAAATTGATGAAGTGAAACTCAAATTCAAAATTTTAAAGAGTAATAATCATGATAAGGTCTAAAATTTTCTCTTGATCTGATCAAATATTATATCAACAAAAAGTCTTAAGCTTTGAAAATATTTCATTTTTTTTTTTAAATTGAACAAAGCCCTAAGGTGTGATGGGAAAATAAAAATCACAAGTTTTAGTAAATGTTACACTGTTTTCCTTTTTAATAAAAATAGTAGTATATTTTTTGTGGAACAATTCTTCCAGGCAGAAAAAGAAAATAAATATTGGATAATTTTATATTCAAATTTTTGTATCAAATAATATCTATATAATCATTTCAAAAAAAGATAATGTCATAATATTTAATTTAAAATTTGTTTGTAAGTCAAAAATTATGGCTTTGACCGCCATGTGTCACCATCATATTGCATCAAAAGGTTAGGGGTATGTGTGGTAAATCATGTCTAAAAATTTGCAGGTACTTTACTAACAAAGAAAAGTGTGTCATGTGTTATAGCAAGTTTGCAATATGGTAGTTTATAAACTAGAATATAATGTCGACTTAAAAAGCATTAAAGCTTCTCAAATTCTATTAAGTATTTCAGTTTGGTATGAAGACTAAAAATAATAATAATAAATTATGTGTTATTTTTACATGTAAATTAAAAAAAGTAGGAAAAATAAATATTAAAATGAAAATTTGAAAGAAAATATGATAAGATAATTTACCGGTATGAAAATGTTACAAAAATTAGGAACAACCCAATATAGTAAATGTTACAAAGAATGGGGATGGATACAGTATAATTTACCCCTCTTGATTGGATCCTTGATGTGCTGAAAGATTGCAGTTTTTGTATGCTTAAAATCAGGTTACCAGCATATATTTAATGGGGAGGTAGCCCAATACAAGAAATATGAAATGGCGACTCAAATGCAATGGCTGTGATGGCTTAATCGCTATTTATAATGACGTTTAAATTATGCAACTAAGATAGCGACTGAATTAATCAATTGCCAGCATTCAGTCACCTTCAAGTTGATATTTTGGCTCTTTAGTGGCTATTTGGGTTTATGGTTTGAGATTTAGGGTTTAGGATTTTTTAGGATTTAAGATATCTAGCCCTTTAAGGTATTACGCTTGCTTTCAAGCTTGAATTCAACTTGAAAAAACTTGATTTGCGCTAGAACTACCAGCCAAAGGCTCGGCTT
Organism: Aquilaria yunnanensis; assembly: GCA_039654915.1. Classification (NCBI taxonomy): domain Eukaryota; kingdom Viridiplantae; phylum Streptophyta; class Magnoliopsida; order Malvales; family Thymelaeaceae; genus Aquilaria; species Aquilaria yunnanensis. The sequence goes on from CM077600.1 coordinate 21,364,588, forward strand.
GACTTATTTAATTGCACTCCTAATCTTATCACTTGAGTGTGTGTGTGTGTGTGTGAGTGTGTGTGTGTGTGTGTGTGTGTGTGTGTGTGTGTGTATAATTTAATTAGAATTTAATGTTTAGGGCTCGGTCCCTTTTAAGGTATCATGATGGTTTTCAGGCTAGTGCTTGAGCTAGAGCTCAATAAATTAGCAGTTAGGCTTTATGATTTAGGATTTGAAGTTTAGGTTTTAGGGTTTTGAGCCGTTTAAAAAAAATTAGGCTCATTTTCAGGTTCGAGCTTGATAGAGTTTGGCTCAAAAGTTTCGATTCAAAGTCAAATTGCCTAAGAAAGGCCTTACTCGACTTGTTTAATTTCAAACCACATCCTTATATACTCTTCTAGTACACGCCCCTAACTACTTCAGCACCCACATCCTTATTTACTTCAAATGTACACCATCATCTAACCACTTTAGCGTCCATATCCTTATTCTTTTCCTCAATGGACCCTCCCTCTGCATGATGTTCAGTATAAATAATACCACATTCTACTTTCAAAGTCTGCTCTTGGAAATCAAGTGCACTAGCCTTATCACGTATGAGCTTAGTGTCCTTTTTTTTCTTTAATCCTCCTCAATTCAATTGGTAATACACATGAGCTACTTTAACTATGTTCAATGATTCAAGCCACCTTATAATAGCATCATACTGAGTGAAGTACTATAGGGTTACCAAATTTTTCACCTGGCCACCACACATATTTGAATGGTGACTTCTCAAACTTGCCACTATGTTGGATTACATGAATCTACAACTGCCCTCATTCTTCTTCATTTTGCATTTTAAGAAAACAAACATTCTACTTTCAAAGTCTGCTATTGGAAATCAAGTGCACTAGCCTCATCACATATGAGCTTAATGTCCTTTTTTTTCTTTAATCCTCCCCAATTCAAGTGGTAATAAACTTGAGTTACATAGACTATGTTCAATGATTCAAGCCACATCATAATAGCATCATGCTAAGTGAAGTACTCTTAAGTTACAAGATTTTTCACCTGGCCACCAACATATTTGAATGGTGACTCCTAAAATTTGCCACTATGTTGGATTGCATAACAGAATCTACAATTGCCCTCATCCTTCCTCATTTTGTGTTTTTAGAAAACAAACATTCACTTTATTCCCTTTTTACCCTACATGATGCATAGATAAAATAAACCCTAAAGGTTGCCTCCAACCCCCCACTTTCTAACTAATGTGCAATAAACAAAAAATAAGTTCTTTTGTGACCCTTTAGTTTGACCATCCATAAAAAAAAAAAGAGAAACGAATGCGATACCCTAGAGAAATGAAAAATAAGGACAATTCCCAGCCCTATTACTTGTAGTCAGTTGCCCAATTCTTCAAATGTTGAAACTTTTCTACAGATTTTTTACAAAGATTCACTTTTTTCTTTGATTTCTCTCTTTTGCGATGAACCTTATCACTTCTCTTTTCTAGTTTGGGTCAATCTGCTATAACATATGAAAGGGACAAAACATTCACTCTTTCCCCTCTCTCTCTCTTTCCCTTCAACAGTTCCCACCTATTTGTGATTATCTGGCATATGTAAGCCTAAAATGTGCCACATCATCATCCACAGGCTTGCCACATGGACAACATGTAATGAAAAAAAAGGACGATTCCTAACCCCATTACTTGTAGTTAGTTGCTCAATTTTTCAAATGTTGAAGCTTTTCAATAGATTCTTTGCAAAGATTCACTTTTTTCTTTGATTTCTCTCTTTCGCAATAAACCCTATCACTTCTCTTTTCTAATTTGAGTCTATCCGTTGTAACATGTGAAAGAGACAAAACATTCACTCTTCCCCTTTTCTCTCTCTTTCTCCCTTTAGCAGTTTTCGCCTATTTGTGATTATTTAGGACATGTAAACCTAAAATATGCCACATCATCATCCACAAGCTTGCCACATGGACAGGACAACATGTGCCACATCTTCATCTCACGTGGACCACATTATGTTAGTGGGTAAATATGTAAAAAAAAATAACATTAATAACTGATTTAACTATTAAAATAATAATAATGGCTGATCTGCCTATTTTACACACATGGATGAGATATTTGCGCCTTTTGCCTAAACGTAAATGCAACAACTTCCACCACTCTTTTAGAATCATGGAGGAAAAAGGAAAACACAACTTTCCAACTCATTTTAACTTGCACTTATCTCTAATTAACCAATTAAACAAAAAGAGATGTGAAAGAGAAAGACTACTCCTAATTAAAGCACGACATACCAACCAAATAACTAATAATCCTATAAATAAATAAAAAGAAATATAAGAATTAATGTCAAAACTTAAAAAAAAAAAAAAATTACACATCTCCAGCTGCGCAACACAATGGCTAACCAGATCCCTAGACCTACAGGGATAATCCTCAGTCAGAAGTTTAAGCACATTGGGCAGCTTGAGTCCTGGATTGCGAGTCCTGCGAAAAGAAATGTTAAATGGACGAATCAGATGTTGGTTTTCATGGAAGACACAGAGACTCGGAGGACCTGTCTCCTGCTCGTGTAGCTTAATACCTCTCCAGCTGATGAGCACCGTGTCTGTTCTGTGTAATCCCAATTCTCGCAAATTGTAGCAGACATCTCGAATGCATATTTGCGTGGAAAGGCTCCATTTTAGGACTTTACACCGATAAGAACCCGACGAGCTAGGGCACTTATGTTGGTGTGTGACAATAAAATGGGGATGCAGGAGCTTCTATATGGAGTGTACTACACTTAAGTGTCTTTTGGTTTTATAACCTGCGATTATAGCAAAAAAGTCATGAAGCTTACTTTCAGACTCATGCAAGTATCGCAATCGTTTCACTACCAGTGGCTACTTGTAACTTGGCTGGGGGTAGCCAGACTCATTCACAGCTTCAGAAGCTTTCGCAAGCTACCAGACCGCGCCCTCGACACCTTACATTCAAACTAAGTAATTAGCACTCATTTCATCACCCAGTCCCCCCTAATTAGATATCACATATAGTCCATTATATCACGTGGTAGCAAGGAAGGCGAGAGACTTCATTTCTAAAACATTTGATGATACTTCTAGCATCTTGAGACATTTCAGTATTGATTACTGGAAAAAGTTGGCACTGGAAGCAGCACACAATCTCATCATATCTGTTTGTGCCTTGAACGCCTCCTCACCATGAATGTAGCTGCTCCCATAGGCTGTACAAGCAATTAGTAATCAGCTGCATTGGCTTGATTTTTCAACTCCTTAAGCATCAGGCTTCCTCACTTGGCCTTTTTTTTTTAACGACTAGAACAACCAACTTCATGAGCATCGATGTTTGGCTGAATGGTAGTAAAGTGTGTTCAGGTGCTCCCATCTCTTTTTCTATCACCCCTAAACTGTTGAATTGACAAATAAAACCTAACAAAGAGTAATAGAGGTTGGACATTCCTTCAGCTTATAAATGTAGAAAGTAGGGTTCAAGATTCTTATGTGCATAAGCCATTCAAGTCCGCTCACCAGAACCAAGTCTCTTCCTGGAAAAACTTCAAACTGCAGGCTGAACTGTGGCTTGTCATATAAGCCAAACTTGTTTGACAGTAAAACTCAAGACCATAAACGCACAAGTGAGGTTATCCCATGCCAATACAGTAACATCTCTCCTGTAATCAAGCAAAAACAAAAAACATCAGCCCTCTTATGTACTAGAATGGAAGAAAAGAAAATGGAACACTGACCATTTCTGGTAGTGTGGAAGAACACAGCACAGAATGTCATTTGAGTTGGTGTCCAGAACGCTGTACCTCAATTGCTCAAATTCTTGATAGCTCCATCTAAGCAATAATTTTCACCAAAGGATATTAAATTCTTGATGTCTATGTTGAAGTGAGAATACAAAGGGACATAGACATCAGGAGCCAAGAAAATATTAACGAGGCTAAGTGGTGACAGAATTTAAAAAAAAAAAAAAGAAAAGAAAATAACCACATAAATTCCATGAAAAGGACAAGACCAAAGCCCAGAACGTAGAGGAGCAATTACCTAAGCCAGGACACAGAAGGCAGTTCCATCCGTGGAAGTGAGTGCCACTGTGAAGGGAAAAAGGCAAGGAATGATCCAATCTTGCCAGACACACTGGTCAGAGGTAAGTGACGTACTATAGAACAAGCTAATGACAGCAAAGAGAATGATTTACCATCAGACTGGTGGTGCAGGATCCACATTACACATCCAAAGCTGTTCAAGAAGAACAAAGATCAGGTGTCAAAACCAGCACATATGCTACTGTTGCAATGATGTTAACACCTCAGATACATTACTGATGGACCTTTGCATCCATGAATCTTGGATCAATATATGTTATCTACACCATAAGAAAAATCTGTAGCATCAAAAAAGAAGATGAATAAAAAAAAACACAAAGGGAACTCATCTGCCAACCTAATACTTGCTAGATAACTGTTTTGTAACTCCATTTTCAAGGATCACCAACTTTCATTCTAGCCTTTTGACTCTAAAACAGCGAATCTAAACTGGGTCTTTTCAAAGATATAGCAGACAGTCAAACATAACAAAAAATGAATAATGCAGTAAAAATTTCATAAAGAACCTAAAACAGGGAAACTGGGTAGTGAGACAACCAAAGAACTGAACCTGTTCAAACTCTAATTTGCTTTAAAGGAATGACTGATCAAGAAGGAAGAAGAGGGCAGTATATCAATCTGTGTTGGAAGAGCCAAGGGCTGATGGCTTGGGTATCTCGATTCTAGAGTCCTGCAGATTCAAACCTGAGGAAGATTGGTGTCTGGCTAGCGAAAGGTTGCAGAGAAGAATTACAGTTCTTATTGTGATCAGTCTACTGACCATCCAATGGAACAACATCCATCCCTTCAACATCTAAACTGAGAATTGAAGCTAGAATCAAGGTGAATCTGCCATCTCAATAAGAGCCACACTTTGTAACTTAGTTCAGTTACTTCATCTTGATATTGGCAGTGCTTATCAGTCCCTGATTTCAAGGGAAAAGTTGCTTCAAAAAATTGGAGCCTTGGGAATTGGCATAGTCTAACAACCACAGCACTGCAGAATGATTCATCATGGTTTGTACTGGATTTGAGGAAATGATGCCACCATTTGGTTCCTTTAGATTTTCTGAGAACTTGCATAAGCTGTCTACCAACATTGATTCATTGGACACCACCCAGGAAGCCAAACATGCTGCAGAGAAATCAGGGAACATGTTGTTAGGCAATAACATAACCGCACCGACAAGTTCAGGGGTAGGAATACAAGAGCTGCATACTGCCAGAAGCCCTCCAACTGCTATAGCACTAACACTTAGATCTGTTTCACCTAAGAAAAATTCCAATATGATTTTCTCAACTTGCATCTTGGAGACAGCTAGCTCTGCTCTAACCAAGCTCCAGAACTTGTGTTGTTCTAGATAATCCCATCTGAGAGAGCTCTTAATTAAGTGAGTAATTGTTTCAACTTCATTTCCAAGCAATGAAAATTTCCTGGAACCAATCTCAAACTGCATTTCTGCAAGATCAACATTATCTAACGAACATATAAGCAACCTTAAAATGTCTTCATCACCTGAAGACAAATCTGATAGATAGACAAAAACAGAGCTAAACAAAAATTTAGTTCCCATTCTCTTCCATTCAGAACAAGACCTTAAGTCAGAAAAAAGAAGTTTGGATGGAGACATATCAGCAACATTCTGTAGCCTAAGAAAACACTTGTATGCAGCAAAAGCATTCTTGACCAACTGAGCCAAGAAGTTCTTGTCTATGTTCCGAGAAAAGATTGTTTCTAAGGAATCTTCTTTTCCACTGGTTGGAGAAGTAGGATACCCATCAAGGTGAAACATCAAGAATGGAGTCTCTGAATGTCTCGTTTTATCCTCAGCTGTTCTGTTCTCCTGATAACCTCCTTGATAAGCCTCATATGCAAGTCTTGAAGTGTAAGATAAAAACCTTGCTCCGACAGGCAGATCATTTCTTGCCCAGAACAAAAGCATTTCACACATCTTATTATGCTGAGAAAAGATATATGTGCGAAAAAGTAAGGCTGAGGGAGAGGCAATTTCATCATCATATCCAGGAACATCTGCTAGTCTCTCGAGAGAAGCAAAAAAATTGTACCCATTTGACTGGAATTCCTTGGCTAACATGGATGATAGAAACTGCGGGCAAATCAACTCACTTTGCGGCTTCTTATTACACAGATTAAGAAATGAAAAAAGAATATTTTCCAACTTCTGAATGCTAGCTGTGTTGGATTTCTTGATAGCTTCCCTCAAATTTTGAATCCAACCTTCAATTGTTGCAACCTGAAATTCACACATATTGACAGCCTGAGCAGATGTACAAACTGGATTCTCTACTATAGGACCAGGAGCATCAGTTGAGGTCATGTCTAATGCGTCTGTGTGGTCAAATGCACAGTCTTCATTTGAAGATAGTGCAGGGATTCCAATTCCAGAAGCAGCAGGTACATCCCTGTGGGAAAGATTATGAGGTGAAATATTAGATCGCAGCACGCATTCTGGAGCTCCAACTCCTCTTGAATCCAACAAAAATTTCTTAAACCACTTTTTCACAAAAGGAGAAAGTGTACTGCAACTCATAAAAACATCCAATGAACGAACAACCCCACTTTGAACTAGCGCATTAAAGGCTGATGATACACCTCTGACAATGACATTCTTATGATCCATGTCATATTGGTCCGAAAGGAGAAGCAAAAAGTCAAGAAGAGAATTAGTCAACTCAATGTAATTGGGGATTGAGTTCAACATTAGTAGCATTGCTGGCTCAATACTCATAATACTGTCCACCTTCTCATCAAAGAATAGCCAATCATAAAACAGGGCCAGCTTCGCATTAGCTTCAACATAATTTTTCCTGCAGCACTTCAGCAGCGAACCTACAATAGACCATCTGGGAACCATGACTGACTTACTATAACTGGACTGCTCACATGCACAACATATAAACCGAATGATATCAACAATACAAGTCTCTTTTTCAGGACTTGAGATGAGATTCCTAAGGAACCATGCTTCATGTCGTTTATGATTCCCAAACTTAACATGGGTGAGTAAGAAACGCAACTGTATTTCCACTTCTGGAGTTATTCTGAGCAAGAAGTACTGCCTAGGAGTCTCTGAGAGATACAATTGGGATAAATCTGAGAACCCTTGAGCCCTTAATTCGCCTGGATTTAACACCAAAGTCTTCCATATACCTCTAAATGCAGGAACATGAACCAAGTCTTGCAGTAATCTAACAAGATCTCTACCCACATTTAAGCACAAATGAAACTGCTCATTTAACATCTTCACACAAAAGTCAATCTCCAATTGCCTCAGGGCCTCTAGTTTCGGATTACCTGACAACTTACAATGATCAGCAAGCAACCGCAGATACGTGTACAAAGCACTAGTCAAAATATGTGATTGTTCCTCTAGCAAACAATCCCATTTGACCAAACAAAGGCTCACCAATTCATAGGACAACCACAGATTAGCATCAGTGAAATCACCTCCAACAATTTGCCTCAACAAGCAGACAAAGGAAGCATCAACCCCCACAGCTGAAACATCAATCATCACTTTTGTAACCCAAATCAACTGTATTTTTGCCGATTCAACAAGCTTCACATAAAGTTCATTCACAACCATACCAAGTAAACTCGAAAACAATTCATACCCATCAGTCACAATAGCATGGAGATGCTTTATGTGGGTTTTGGTGAGATGGGGTTCACATAGAACGCCATAAAGAATGGCCTTGTTGAGCTGCACATATTCTTCGGAGCTTGGGATTGTTAAGGGAAAGGGAGGCCTAAGTTTTGGTTGAAGGAGCTCAAAAGCTTGTCTGAGGGAGAGCTCTAGCTGGATTTCAGCCTCGTAGGGCGCAACCACAATCAGTTTTGAAGCCATAGCAGCTTTTCGCACATAGAAAACTTTGTTGGGCTGAGTTACTGGGACATACGAATACCAAGTCTGGAATCCCAAAGCCAGAAACTGTGCTTCCGGTCTCGATTTGATAGGGAGGAACGTGGATTCTCGCTTTGTCATGGGGAGAGAGATCTCTGTTTTCTCACTTTCTCCATGCTCAACGGTCTTTTCCTCCGTCTCAGCGACGTCCCCACGGACTGTATCGCGACCGACGAATCGGCCAGGCTCTGCCCAAACTCTGTTCCAATGCTTGAACGAGTCGTTCTTCCCCGCCGGCCGGACATCATTCGACGAATAACGTCGTCGCCGTCTTCTTTGTTGCCTTTAAATGCTATGGAGATCCCTTGATTCTTTATTAATTGTCAATTTGATCCCCAACGTTGTTGAAGTTCAGAAAAAAGAAAACAGGCGTCGTCATTGCTCACATGACTAACGTGGTTTCTAATGCAGAATGATGAGCTACCTAATTTTAGGAGAGATTAAATAATGAGTTATTTAATTTAACATCCTCAATTCTGTTGACTTTTCATTTAACTTATATATCCATTGAAACTTTATGCTATAAGAATTACAAAAAGTATTTTTAAAATAATTTTTTTTAAAATTAAGTTTTTTTATAAAATTTCATTTTCCAAGCTGGGTACAAAAATCCTAAAACATTTCTATTCAAATGATTAGACAGAAATCTTAAATTTGCTACTAATGTTTTAGGTTGGGTGCATATATGTCATTATAATTATTTTTTAGCCCAATCTTTACTAATATTTTAAAATAGGCTGGATATGTCACTAAATTTTCAAATTGAAAGTGGATATGTTACTGCCTGTTAAAAAACTAACGGAAAATGTTAAACGAAATAAGTTTTGAAATGTTAGGGTAATAATATAAGTTTTAAAAAACTTCAGTGACATTTTATAATTAAACTCTCTCTTTTTTTCTCTCGATATGGGAGATTGGATAGCAAAGACAAAGGGAGGGCAACAACGAGGCTGGGATGCTGATAACGGAGACAGTGATGAAACTAAAGCACTGGAGGTAGAGATCAAACTATCTTTTGGAAAAAATCTCAAAGGTCCTGATATTTTTTAAAAGATACACGATAATACTAATATTTCAAAATCTACTATTTTTACCATTTTTCGTTATTGTTTAATAAGTAATAGTATATTTGAGTCATTTTTAAAACATTAGTAGAAGATTGGACAAATAACAAAAAAAAAACTATTATAGCAAATTCACGCCCAACTCAAAGCACTAGTGGCAAATTTGAAATTTCTGCCAAATGATTATTAGTTAGACAGAATGTTAATTCTGAAAATTGCATTTGTTCTAAACCAACAAAAAAATGAAATAAAAAAATTGAGATTTTAATGTGTTTTTGTATGTTAAAAGAACGGATTTACGCATGACGGGTTTAACCCCTAGCAATTGTCCATGGTTCAAATAGTGTTGCATTTTTAAGGAACGAGTGTACCAGCCATAGTGACTTCATAGTTAGTGTGATGGTTGTCTTCTGTCGATGGTCCTTCCCAAAATACAACAGCTATAAGAAACAGAACCAGCTATGTCTCACACTGAGTTTTTCTACTTGGGCAGTCTTGTAAATTCACACCCGATCAACAGATAATTCCAGCTCTAGAACAATAGTGGGAGGTTTTATCTTCAGAAAATGGAGTGACTGCGGCTCCATCCATGGTATGGACAAAACATAAGAGAAACTTTCAGAAAGGGAAAATATGTGCTAGCTCGACTGTTTTGTTTGGACAAAGCTCCTTCAAGTGCTTTGTATATGTAATAAAGTTAGCGCTGGGAGCACCATCGCCTCCAAGTTTCGGTTTCAGACATGAAGCCAGACAATATTGTCATACGCTACTGAAGTACTGAACCAGCATTTGTACTCTTGAGAGACTACTTTCGATGACATACTTTGGCAAACACAAAAGACGTTGGTGGTGACCATCCATTCTCCCCAGGATAAAGATTAATCATTTATCACATAAATTTATAGCGTTTACTTAAGTAAAAAAACTAAAAATATTTCCATCTTTACCATCACCCAAACTTCAATTTCTCATCCCTTTGATCCGATGGCCCCTGCACCATTAGGTATATGTCCATTTGCCATACATGGTGAATTTATCTTCAACACAAGAACCACTGCATCAAGTGCGTGATTCCCACACTACAATTCCTCAATTCGCGAATTCAATAATTTTGCCACCTTCGGGGTACCATGGCATCTTCAGTTCTATGTTCTCTAACAAACACCAGCCAACTTCAGATCCAGTCCCATTGCAGCGAAGCAATAACTTATACCAAACGCGCCGCTTTTCATAAAAGGGATCAAAACAAAGAGAACAAAAGAGAAGTTTAAGAGAAGCAAATGCCACAAAACTCTTCATGGGAACCCAACAAAGAGCAACTGTGCTTTATAATCAACAACTAATCACCACGACACAGCTAGTTCTCATACGTCCACTATGCTCTAGCCCGTGATTTCAAGTCACTGGTATGCTTGCTTCCTGCCTAGTATGATCTCCCACAATGTATCAAGCTGCCTGCACCCAAGAAAAGACCGAAAATGGCAGCACTGCCAACTGTGGTTTGTCCAATATACCTGATCTTCAAAAGGCCTGGAACCTGTAGGCCCCCAAAAAAAGTCACAAATCGCAGGATTCAGTATGATAAATTGCCCCCGACTTTGATGAATTAGTTTATTCATAAACCTATGCTATTTGTCTTGTTATCTTTGTGGCTCTGTAATGAAGCAACTTTATCCAACTTCATACACGCTACCGTATTTGGTAGTAATCAGTATTCACATATATCATAAACATTCTCGCTGAAATATCCAGAGTCTGATTCCAATAAGTTCAGGAAAGAGTGTCATAATATTACAGTGGGTACAAGATTACAATAAAGAAAACTATGATTGGCAAACAAGAATTAAACGTTCATTTCCATGACAATAAGTGATAATCAACACAAAAAGAATGGTTACTCATCCCGAGGAAAATTCCATTGAGTTGATAAAAAAGTTTGGGTGGTTTCAGAAACTTTCTCTACAAGTTATGAAGCAATTGACTCTTGAACCATTACATAAAACTCATACACATGTACAGTACCCAGCCAAATGATCCACATATTGAAAGCATGCTATATACTTGCTACTGTTTCGTTCTTGTTTCTTTTATGTTGTGTGCTTGCTATAAGGATGTTTTTGCATGCACCGAGGCAAGGAGGATGTGCTAGTGTATGAGCACATCCACATGTGTCTAAGAGAGGGGTGAAGTGAGAAAAGTTGGGGCATTTGTGAAAAGAAAGACGAGAGAGAGAGAGAGAGAGAGGAGGGGGAAGGGGAGGAGGGGGAGATGATAATGCAAATCTAGCCAGTTAAAATAATAATGTTCAAATGCAGTCTTAAAGCTCTACAATATACATACCTTATACCTGATAGCCTCGTAAGTTCCATACACAGCACCTGGAGAAAAGCATATACACAATCATTTAGAAGTCCTCAAAATAATATACCAGGTTATTCCACAAGTCCTCAAAATAATAAGCCAGGTTAGTCCACAAGTGAAAAAGAAAGACCTTAAAAACAGCAACATTTAACAAGAATGAATGACTCCATAACCCAAAATAGCAAAAAACATATGTGGTCAGCGAACAAAAATTTGGAAGTGAAAAGAAAAAACAACAGATCTTTTAATTTCCTTTTAGTTCCTCAATCCAACAAGTTGTTTCCAGTAAAATACAAAACTAATACAGATAAAAAAGTTTCCTAATACTCAATGCAATTCACTCTCCAAGAAATGAGACAGCCAATAATCACAAGAACTTTAGTAGAGTGATTGTGAGTCCTCTGTGATTGTCTTGATATAGTAAAAGAACTCAAACATCAAACAAGCAATCTTGCAGCAATTAATAACCATCATATATTCACATTTCTCAAAAGAGTTTTCCTCACACAGCCCTCTTCGATCTCTCAGAACTCCTGTTCCTCATTTGTGTGTGTGTGTTTGTGCCACATAAAATCCTCTAAACTCAATAGTGCTACACAGTGACATAAGACAGGATTATCTCAGTCGGTCCATCTAGTTCAATTTCACAGCACACAAGCCCGTCCCCTCAACTATCCAGAATCCATAACAGAACGCGATCGAACCATAATCACTCACAGGAGGGCAAACCCCAGTCGAAGGCCCATAAAACAGCACAAACTAAGAAGAATGCCCAAAAGTGAAAAGAGAAGGATAGGGTTTACGAAGTACCGACAGCGCCGCCAACAGCACCACCGACAGCGACGCCAGCAGTGACCCGAGCAAGGCAGCTATTTTCCTTCGCCATATCGTTGTGATCAGGATGCGGAAAATGAACGACTCGGAAGACAAAATCTGTCTTCTTGTCTATATGCCTATGCGAGTTCCGAACCGGTATGTCTCAGTGTTGTGCTTGTGCTTCTCTTCTCGTCAATCCAGTAAAGCCGAAGTAAAACTGATTGGGGACCACGTTTGACCTCCACCTTTCACAACTCGGACGAATTAATCCTCCAACTCTGATTTCATCACCTTTTAAGTAGCATAATTTAGTCCTGTATCTTCACTGTTATACTACTGAACCAAACCCAGAAAAAAAAAAAAAACAAAAACAAAAACAAAGTTAAGCTCATCCTCCTGCCTGATTTCCTCTTCTTGAAAAATTTAGTTAATCTATAAATTCGTCCAGCAAAAGAGGAGTAACAAGAATAGCAACTGTTCCAAGAAATTTGTAGAGCCAAATGAATGACGTTTTGAATGGCACCTGAATATCGCAAAACTGTGATCCAAGTCCTTGAGAGCTGCCTCGCATTTGCAATAGTCAGCCGATCAATTGGCAATAGAAAAATCAGAGAGGAACAGTGTCAATTTTTTTTTTCTTTTTTGGGGTGTTGCGGCTGCCCGTTAGTGCTTTCAAGAACTACGAAAATCCACAGTAGTTCTTTCACCCATCTCTCGTTTTCTAATATGGTAATGGTACGAAAGCTTCTCCATCTTCAGCTCTAGCTTTTGTAATGCTTATAACTCCCAGCCTTGTGCCTGTGATCGGTGATGACTTTTGACAAAAAATGAAGAAAATACGCTTGGAAAATTTCACTAAAATCTAAAGGCCTAAAGCCCCTTGTGCCCCTTGGACTTTATTGACTTGTACCTTTAACCCCTTAAATTTTAACTCAGTTTGACTCACCCCTTAAACTTTGAAAAGTGGTACCTTTTATCCCTTTGACTGACAGAAACTTGACTTGTCTAGTAACCTGCGGGATGTGTACTGCCTAAATGTTACTTTTGATTCTAGGAAGATCTAAATGGATAACAAATGAAAGGAGGATGACTTAAGTAGTATTTATATCCAAGGAAACGTAATTATAGGGGAAGTATTTATCCCCTAATTTCACTCAAATTATTTTGTTGTAAGGAAAGAGTAGCAGCTATCTCAAGTAATTCTTGGTTCTTGCTTTCACTTCTACTCCTTGCTATAGTCAATGCCTCTTTCAATTGCAACTCTAGCATTATTGCTTTATATTCTATTTCTTGTGCCTTCATACATTGTTCTAAGATTGTGGTCTTTGCTTGAGATGGAAAAGGGTTATCAATCCATTCCCAAAACCTACATCTTCTTCTTTGTATAAAAAAATATAGTTACAAATCATTTGATGAACTACGAAAAAAAATTAATTCAAAACACCAAAAGTATCCATAAAGAAAATATGCACATTGCATTAAAATAATAGTAGTATATATACAAAATGTGTATATTGCACTAAAATGATTTCAATTAAGGTGGAACCAGATCTGTCTCAATTATTCTGCTTCCAAGTAACTAGATAAACTATCAAGAAAAGCATTCAAACAATAAAAAAACCACAATTTTGCACCATTCGGTTGTACTAATTTCAGAAGCAAATAATAGTGCTCAATGATACAAGGAATCAAACTAATAGATTTTGAGTTGCAACTTTAAAATGCTTAATTATCTACTGACAATTGCAGTCAACAAAGGCTAAAGCAAACCAAAAGCCATTGAATAAACAAAGAGAAAAAATAGTAAAGGCCCACACAAGAAGGATGCAATGGTGGATCCATATACATAGAAAAACAAAATAGGAATCGATGAACATAAAAAATAATTATTTCAAAACATCAGAAAATTCATCTCATTAAATCTAATAGAAATTACTGAAACCTAAACAAGATAAAATAACAAAAATAACAAAATAAATAGAAACTCACCTCATCAGCATAGTTTAGGCACCCAAAAAATCATCTCCCAGTGTTTTGTTCCTTCTTAGTTGTCCAACTTACAGCCTTCAAATTACACATACAAACAGGGGCATCTTCACCTTCATGGATCGTCCTCATAGTGGGTATCGAAGAAGAGACCGAATTGCTGCTCATTGCAACAAATTGAGGATGTTGGGTCTAGGGTTTGAAGAAAAGAACGATAGCACATGTTTCAATGCTCTTCTTATGTTATAAACAGAGCGAACTCTCACATTATTTGGTGGAAACCCATAGCCGGCTATTCATATTACTTTTCTTGTCTACTTAGGTCACATAAGATTTAAAATTGGTACTTCCATGACAGAAGTAAGTCACGTCACGTGATAGCACATGCTTCATTAAAATGAGTTGAGTGGGTAAAAGGTACCACTTTTCAAAGTTTGAGGGGTGAGTCAAACTGAGTTAAAGTTCAAGGGGTTAAAGGTATGAGTCAACAAAGTCCAAGGGGCAAAAGGGACTTTAGGCCAAATCTAAATGAAATAATGTAGTGAAGAATATCTAGCGCCAAGTTCCGAACAAGGATGTCTTGTTTGAAAAATGTAAGAATCTTAACAAACGAGGTTTAGCCTAACGGTTCATACTTATGGCAGTTAACAAAATTCAATGTTCAAATCCTTACTCCTCCTTCAATAGGTATCACTACGAAAGACAAGAATCCCTACATTCTCATTTTCAAGATCTAACACTATTCCTTCAACACCACTGGCAAATTAAACCATTTCCCCAGCTTGAATCTCATCCGTTATCCTTGCTTGTATACAGCTACACGTACCCCAAGCATCTTTATAGGGTCCTATTGGTTTCCAAGACAAAAGTATGTGCTACATGGTACTATAACAGATTCTTAATTCTGACTCTAGAAGCAAACCATCCTTCTCCATCTGAGCAGCAACACTCGTAAGACAATCATATACAGTCTCTGCGTGCAGAAATGACTTATCTCCTACGAAGAACTGCTGAATTTTCTTGTCAATCTCGATCCAACTACATCCAGGGTTCTTTTTCAGCCCAAGCTCTTCAATCTTTAACCTTACCTTGCGTGCTTCTTCCCATTTTTTGGATGAAGCATAGATGTTTGCCAAGGCTATATAAGTTGATGGGTCATTAGTATCCTTCTGAATAAGCAACTGGGCAATTTCCTCTCCCACTTTTAGACAGTTCTGCAAATAGCATGCAGACAGTAGAGTACTCAGAACTTCTACATGCTCCATATTTTCTGAGGTTCTTTGGAGAAACTCATAAGCTTCATGCAATCTTCCCATGCGTCCAAGCAAATCAATTAAGCATGAATAATGCTCTGGTTGGGGCTTAATGCAATAGTCAATGACCATTTGATTGAAATACCGAAAACCTTCATCAACAAGACCAGCATGACTGCATGCGGATAAAACTGCAAGGAAAGTGATTCCATCTGGTCTTATATTTGACAGCTTCATTTGACCAAAAAGATCCAATGCAGCATGTGTTTTCCCATAAAAAGCATAAGCAGTGATCATGGAAGTCCATGACACTACATCCCTCACCGGTAACTCAGAGAAAATATGAAGTGCTTCTTCAACTGCACCACATTTGGCATACATGTCAAGTAGAGCCCCCATCACTATATGATCAGTTTCCAGCTTACTTTCAATAATGCAATTGTGAATCTCCATTCCTTTCTCCAATGCTGTTAATTGCGAACAAGCTGATAGCACACTAGTAAATGTTATTGCATCTGGTCTTACACTTCCTTCTATCATTCTCTCGTACATGCCAAGCGCATCAAAATAATTCCCAATGGCTACATACCCGGAAATCATAACGTTCCATGAAACTACATTTGACTTGGACAGCATTCTAAAGACATTTTCAGCAAACTTGACATTCTTACATTTGAAGTATAGATCAATAAGAGAACTGCTAACATAGATATTAGTCTCTACACTATGTCTTAACATATAACAATGTATAAATTTGCCAAACCTTAATTGGGTTGATCTTGAACAACCAAGCAAGATACTGCTAAAAGTGGTAGTTGTGGGTTTAACTCCTTCCAAGTGCATCCTCCTGAAAAGTTCCATGCATGCATTACAGTCACCGATTGAACTATATCCTGCAATCATGGAATTCCACGCAGCAACATTGCTTTTTGGGATTTGCTCGAAGACCTCTTTAGCCGCCTCTAAGACACCACATCTTCCATATAGATCGACAAGAGCTGAGCCTACGAAACCAGCCAACAGGATTTCACCTTTCACATGCTCCCTATGAATCTCCCTCCCTCTCTCCAAATCCAGCAGTCTTGCACATGACGAGATAGCAATGGTCAGAGCCACCGAACTCGGCTCAAACCCAGAACTCTTCATTTTCTCAAACAATTCCAGCGCTTTTTCAGCTTGCCCATCATGATAATAACCGGAAATGACGGTGTTCCACGTGGCCACATCTCTCTCAGGCATTTCATCAAACAGCTTTGTAGCATCTCCGAACAAACAACACTTGGCATACATGCCCACAACAGAGCTAGCCACAACAACATCACACAAAAAACCAGTCTTTATCAAGTGGGTATGAATCAAGCTCCCAACTTTCACCCTCCCCAACCCACCACAAGCTTTTAGCACACTTGGGTAGGTAAAAGAATCAGGCTTCAAATCAGGGTTTCTCCACAGCTGTTCAAAGACATGAAGAGCCTCCATGAACATAGAATTCCGAGTATAAGCAGCCAGACGGCCATTCCAGAAGCTAATGCCTAATGCGTACTCATTTGCCTCAACCTCACTTGCAGATTCATGTAAATGGCGAAGGAAGTAGAAACCTATGAGGCTTTTTCTCGAGGTAAGGTTGCCCTTTGTTATTGATTTCGAAGCGACACAGCTTCTCAAGAAGGGCAGCAATTTTGTTGTGCCCATTCATGTTTGATGAGTGACTAATGAAGTTGATCGGGCGGGAAGAGTAAATTATACGTGCCTTTTTCAACGTTATGTCGAAATTTTACAATTTTTTTTTTTACGCAGTATATCATGAAATCTTGCAGTATTTTGCATATTGATACATGTTTACCATGTTATAGCTCGTGCTTCGTACTGTGCTGCACGGGGTGAAACATTTTTTTTTATTTTACCTAAAACTACCTCACGTCATGTATAAAATGATAAAATATAAGTAATAAATATATTGTGGCTGTAATATTATTTTTATTTTTTTATTTAAAAACAAAATTTAGTTTTGGATGATGTTTCTTTTTTTATCACGCATCGACAAATTAATTTTTGTAAGTACTATTTGTTTTGTTTTATGTATTTTATTTTTTATTTATTTTAATAAAAAAAATATCTTTTATATATTTTTTATTTATATGAGGAAAATTAAGTTGAAAATAGCTTAGAATAATATAAAATGTGTAAAAATTATATTTCAAGTATTTCATCTTAACATAATATTCTAACACTTTCTCAATTCTTTTTTTTTTTTTTTTGTGAATTGATAATGATAAGTGACGGAGTATATCATGCAATCTTGCTTTCTGTATAATGATAACTAATATTGTGACATTTTGTCATAGAATTTATTATTTAGTGTAATCAGGCGTGAGAGTTGTCCAATATTGTGATATGTTGACAAATATCAGTAATCACAATCACTTCATAGTTTTGGTTGCATTCTTTTTCCAAAAATATCATCAGTAGAAAAAGTAAGGAAATTTAGAAACTGCAGTCGAAACTATAAAGGAAAGAGAATACGAAAATTTGATGGCTTAAAAGATTTATAAAATTATTTGAATTAATCACAATTTACTCCATGATATTTGAGTGATATTACATTTTACCTCATCATATTTTAAAAATATAAACTTTGCTTCTACCCTTTTGACATTATTACACAATAACTTTTTAAATTGTATGATAGTCGTTGAGGTATTATTGAGTGTTGTAGTATAGCTGTTTTCCAGACAAGTCTTCTCTATATATAAGGGTCTAGTTCGAACTCAGGGTTTATTGGTTAAGGAAGAGTTTTTCTCTTTTTTTTTTTTAATCCTCTCACAAGAACACTGTTGGATTTCCATGTTATTTCATTGAATTGAAAAATTTAACAACTTTCGCTTACTTTTTCCCCTATCAATTGAACTTTGCTACGGAAGATTTTATAAAATTTTAGTATAAATCTTTTAGTACATGTAGCACTACTCTTCTTAATGGGTTGAGCTTATATCAAGAACTGTTTTGTGAATCATAGCAAAAGGCTAGAGAACAATGAGGCATAGATGATTTGATTTAGGCTGTCTACACTTTGTTGGATTTGTTGTAATGAAGAAGAAGGACCACCATCATTTTGACTAGCAAATTTTAAACCCTAAATCTTAAACCTTCCCTAGGAGCAAATCAAGTTTTCTCTGATCCCATTCGCACATACGTGGAAGCTCTTACTTTTTTAGCCTACCAAGTTAAGTCATGCATTTGTGGAGCTCGCCAAAGTTGGTTGCTGATTGCTTGCGAAGATGTAACGTTGTTGTTCAGCTTCGATCCTTTCCGGCGCTCCAAAATCACGTTCTTCCAATGTAGAGTAATAGCAAGATTTGATGACAATGAAGTTCATTTTTCTGAATAAGTCCAAATGAAAACCAGAGTTATGTGCTTGTGGCCATAGTTAACTGGAAATGGTCGACGTTTGCTTCGTGGATATGAAACCTTGAGAGCTTTAAAAATGAATCAGATCCAGTCAAGAATGCTACGGAAAAAATGGGTCTTGGCTTAAATAGAAGCTTTGTTGGATGAAACTATAGATTTTTATAGCTCAATTTTTTTTCGTATGAGAGAATATTTGAATGATCAGTATAAAACTGTATCCACCTGCTTGTGCAACAAACCTGAATGGTTTGGAATGAGTCTTGAGAAAACAAGTGGATTGTATAAATCAAAGCCTGTATATTAGCTTACGCATTTACATGGCAGCTGTTTTTTACAATAGCCAGCAACCTACCAAGAAAATTACAAATTCCCATATTGGAACCCCCACACAGTGAACATATAGGGAAAAGATACATTGAAAGTGAGGAAACAAGATAGGAAAGAAAAACACAATACATACATACACACACACACACACACACATATATATATATGACACAGAAAACAACCAGTAAAACCTAACTAATCCTCTGGCTTTGACTATTCTGGTTCCCTAGGCTTATATAAACGTCGGAAGCCAATGTAATTGATCAATCAAAACCTGAGACCCCGAGCAAAACTTCATCAACTCCATTATCTCATTTACAAATTGTTGTTCACATGTTAATGAGCCAAGTCTTCACTCCCAACACTAGGTTTGTCTATCAACCGGACATTGTATTGTTCGTAGACTCTCGCTCTGTTCTCTGCCCACCATTGTTCTGCTTGTTTCTCAGTAAATCTTTTCCGGCTGCAAGTTTCAGAATTAACGAAGAAACATTATACATCAAACTGACGTACAAGCAGAACTCTAAATGCTTGTTCACCTAAGTAAAGGAGAGATTATGAATAACTTAGACTCTTCAGCTGAGCCTAGGATTGTTGCAGCAAGCAAACACTCATAAATGAGGGGAAAAAGCATGTTTAGAGAGGCAGCATTCAAGCATCTACCGGTTTTAAAACCAGCTCTTTGCTAAGCTTTTCATATATCCATGTTCTAAATGGCACAAATCTTAGTTTCTGTTGCTGAAAACTGGGAGAGCACTGCCTAATCAAGTCATGCTAACTCTATATCAACTAAACACCTTCTCTATCGAAACCATATTCCTGGTGAAATAAACGATATGGGAAGGGAAAAACAAGGAAAGAGAAAAAGAAAGGGAGGGTGAAGGTGGCCTTGTGACAATATACCTGAAACGGACTCTTTTGAGATCCTTGCTGCCTCCTGGTAGGGAGGTTAGAGTGATATATACACCAGGTTCATCTTGCTCAACCCATTCATTCTCATGATGGGATTCACCTTCTTTTGTTTTACTTCCAATTTTAGGGGTTGAATCAACATGGCCCAATTTATTGCACCATGGACTTCTATTTATTGCACCACCTGAACCATTAGAAAGAAATGGGCTGTTCAGATCATTTGATTCAGGTTCTTGGGCTACCACTTGGACATTCAACCGCTCTATCAGTGCATTAGTGACATCAGTGGAAGTAGGACTCAAGCCAAAGGAAGAGTACGAAGAAGACTTGGTAATTTGTGCAGCTCCCACTGGAAGTCGTTCGGCCATGTCCTTTAACTGTCACAGATGAGAAATTTAATCCCTTATCCAAAGTAAATAGAAGCACTAATAAACAGCTTCTAAAGAAAAGTCTAGACATTTTGCAGTCGCAGAGAAACAAACATATGCAAGTTGTTGGCTATGAGTTTGTAAATAACTATAAGCTTACACATCTGAATGTTTTCCTAAGAGAGGTGGGGGAGAATTTATTTCAGTAGACATAGAGCTAAACCAATCTACATGACAATTCTCTGATCAGAAACCACATAAAACTAAAATGTTCTCCAAATATCTAAGAAAACATAATATTGACTCTTTTTCTTTTTCTTTTTGTATGATGTAAGCAGAATGATTGCAAGCTAGTATAGGTTTTCTTAGAAGATGGATTCATAGAATGTACAAGTTTTTTTGCTGCCGTGGACAGATTTGGCTATTGATATTAAAAACCACAACAACTCATCTTACTTGGGATGTAAGAGACTTGATGACGTCCTTCGCAGCTTTGCATTTTGTCGTTTCTTCGGCAGCAATAGCAATGGCCTCTTTCAGCTGTTTAGTTGTCCTTTCCAGCTCAACCTCTTGAAGCTGAGTTTTGCGAGTTAGATTATCCACCTGAAAACAAAAATAAATCATGCATAATGCACTAGAGGGACTGGGACACTTTTAGTGCTGCTATTTCATTATGAAGGTAAAGGTGTAACTAGGTTAACAGTACTGTAAAGCTCATATGTCTGATATTTGACTTAATTATCAGCTTAATGTTTACCACTAAAAAAGAGAAAAATGAAATTCTAGCCGCTAAGCATAATCATTTCTCTACATGTGGTCTCATGCTTAAGGTGGAAACTAAAGCCAATAAGGAAATGTGTGCCAGCATCTAAAAGTTATTTAGAAAATAAAATTGGGGGACAAAATAAAATATCTCAGTTTACATGGAGCAGATCTGATTAAGAAAATATCAGATAGAATGATGACAAGGTACCTGTTCTCTTAATCTAATAACCTCTTTGTTAAGGCTTTCGTTGGTCCTCTTCGCATCGTCAACAAAAAATTTGGGGGAGGTAAGGCCTCCAAGAGTAGGGGTTGGTGTTGTTGAACGAGGTGGACTGACCCGCCTTGAAATTGGTGACGTTGCACGAGAAACCATTCGAGACCCAGGAACAGAAGCAGAGAAAAATTTCTTAGATGATCCGGAAACAGGATTGAAAGACTTGGAAAGACTAGGAACAGGTGAAACACGACTGCTGTTAAACTCATATTTCTTGTTTCTCTTAGATTGGCCTTCCGCTTGCTTAAAGGATTCCATTGACGAAAATCTATCAAGTTGCGTGCAGGATCTGTAATCCAACTTCTCATCTTTATCCACAACTTCACCACTTCCAAGATTAATGCTTCCTCTTCTACTCATAGAAGAGTGAGATGATGCCTCAGTTTCAGCTGCTTTCTTCAGCTTGTTAAAACAATTTTCACAGACACGGTAAGGCTTGTGGGGGTTAGGAGCCATGGAAGCCTTGAGACACTTCTTGCTGCTGCATGAATTACAAAATACCAGTCCACAGTTGTAGCAGTTATGCCGCTTTCTTTTAAAATTAAATGGCAAGCGGCAACCAGAACACATAGATTGATCAACACCTGAAGCCCAGTTATGAAGGCAGATTGCAGTGGTAAAGTTACAGCCACAGGCAATACTTTTTACCTGCTTATCTTTCAAAGCTTCAACTAGTGTTGGCAAGTTTCTATCATCTATATCCCCATGACCTAATCGACCATTTGCTCCTTTTCCCCATGTATAGACTTCAGTCCTTGAAGTCAAAGCTGCAACATGATAAGCACCACATGAGATCTCCTCAACAAAATTCTTGGAGAGTTTTCCTTCTACGCGCATGGGAAGCTTTCCATTTGCATGAGGATTTCCAAGCTGACCATATACAGGACTTCCCATTGTGTAGACATGGCCTGATGTTGTAAGTGCAACTGTTAGACTATGCCCACATGCAACCTGACAAAAATTGGGTTCAACAAGGGCAACAACACAAGTAGGAACAAGTTTTGCTTCCTTATCTCCATGCCCAAGTCGGCCCTTATCTCCATCTCCCCAAGTAAATAACTTCCCCAAGGAGCAGTTGCTGGAACTGGTACTCCCAGCCACGACTTCAACAACAGCAGCTGTATGCCAGACACCACATGCTGCTCGCACAGTCCGGAGCCCCTTAAGGGATTCCACTTCCCTCGGAACTGACACACTTTTATGATCACCATGACCCAAAACACCAAAGGTGCCATCACCAAAAGTAAATAATTGACCAGCAGATGTTACCACAGCTGTGTGCCATGGTCCACAAGAGATATATGATACATGAATACCCTCCAAGGGCCTGTTCAATCTTTTTGGTACCCAATGACTTACTTCATTTCCATGCCCAAGAAGACCAAAATTGTAAGTTCCATCACCCCATGTGTACAAATCACCAGAAAGCGTCACGGCACAAGTATGATATTCACCACATGCTACGAGCTCAACATTTGAACTACTGAGAGCATCAATAAGTTTTGGCTGGGAAACATCAGAATCCACACCATGCCCAAGCCTGCCACCAGATTCCTCTCCCCAGGAGAAAACCTCCCCTTGCTTGGTCACTAATGCAGCATGTTGACCACCACAGGCAATACTCTGTACATCAAGCACTACGGCAGATTCTAAAGGTTTAGGCAATAAAGAATCCATTTTGACACCAAAACTGCTGCCCACTCTATTTGTTCCCCCACCAAGAACAGCATCACCAGTCCCTTCACCCCAGATAAAAACATCACCCAGTGCATCACCATCGTCATGACCAGAACCTTGGCTTGATGAACTCACTGCACTTGAAAGACTAACTCTAAATCCATCCATCGATATTACTTTTGCTGGACCATGTAAACTATCTGATCCTCCAGATGACAGAGACTGAACTGAACCACTGGCAGAATCTAAGGGGAAGAACCCCTTTGGAGGGAGAGCATATGGTACAACATCTGTAAAGGCCTTATCAAGAACATTCTTTGGAGGACTTTCATATGGACTATGGAGGCAAAGTTGATCTCTCCCATCCTGAATTTAAGGGATGGAACATTTTAGTTTTAGTTCCTCATAAAGAATAAAGCAAACAAAGTTTAAAAACCTACCTTTTGCAAGCTATCATTACTACTAAATGGAGAATTTAAAGGAGAAATCCTCATGTATGCTCTTGGACTATTTGGCCCAGAGGAAACTCCATCACTTTTTGACTCTGTTCGCCATTTCCGCTGATGACAACGTGATATAAGAGCTTTTAAACCACTAAACCAGACCTCAGCTTCATCCTTGTCTTTGCATATCTAGCAATGATTAGAATAAGCAAGAAGTGTGTAAAGCTGTGCGTATATAACATGGGGAGAGTATAAAAGATAAAACATGAGGCTCACATAAACAACTGAATCAGGCATAACGAAACCACATGAATTCAGATGCAGATTCCTACCAAATCCAGAGAACTGTCACTATAAATGAGTGAAAATGATTGGTACTCCTTCTCAGGCCGAGGATACCTCTGAAAGATTGGCTGAAAGAAAATAAAAAGAGTAACATGTTTTATCACTTACTAGCACAGCCACAATTCAAGAATGAAACGGTCATTGGCAGTTTGAATGTAATGTAGCAGATTCTGAAACTAGACTAAAAGTTGAAATTTTTATCCCCAAAGAGGTCACTTACAGTGCGCTGCCCAGAAATTATCCTAGATACATGGCTGAGCTTAAGGTGCTTCTCCTCTTTCCCAGAAAACCATATTAAAACAGACTCATCCTATAGCAAAAGAGAATCATTTGTTTTAGAGCTTTTGGAAGGAAAAGCACAAAAGAACAACTAACCTGTAAGGAAATCTTCACAGGATATGTCACCAAATTTTACAAGAGATAACAAGAAAGAGAAGAGGGAGATAAAAACTTTCGAATCAATGAACTACAAGCAAGAAAAGACGATAGCTGTGAAAAATCAGTAATTTGATAATAAATGAATGGGAAGATGCTAAATCTATCAACATCTTACTCTTGAATAACCCATAAACATTTTACTGGCCATATTGAACTAATCAAATCAATCCATTTGATTTAAGCATGATATACCCATAAGCGTCAATTTAGCTACCATCAACAGAAATATGGGAAGGTGCAAGTGAGTGACCATAAAATGGAGACTACTTACATTGGAAATGCGGAAGGGACAGAACTTGGGCTTTCCTCTTCTTCCATATTTAAGTAAGTATGCCCCTTTCTTCAGAGCAATGATGGCCTATTGTCAGATCACCAAACTCTAAAACTTCAGCAACTGACTGGACAAGGATTATGATAACCAAAGAGGGGTCCTCAAAATTACACATGTAGAGAAAACCATAAAGTAACTGATATACAAAAAAACATTCGAATTACTAGACAGTTGTGTTAATGACCCAAACTAAGTTGGGATTATAAAACCTAAGAACATATAATTACTAGCAGAACAAATGCGCAACAACACTCAATGCATCAAAGTTAGACATAAAACTTGCTCCTTCCAACATAAAAAGGTGTGGCCACAAGGACCAAAAGAGAAAAGGAACAACTACCAGTATATCCGCAGCTTAAACCTAAGTTATAATGCAAGCTTAAAATGAAATAACCTTAGCATAGTATTTCCAGGCTCAAATGATAATATTTGTATTATAGATGTTGGATTTTACATGGTACGACAACCTATATGCATGAACCAAACCAATTGCTATACTAATGAAGGCCACTACAATGCTTTACACCTCTAAGAAAGCACAGCATACTGACTTTTTGAACAACGTTACAACAGCTGGAATCAAGAACAAAAGAGAAGTCCAGGCCATGGCTTCACAGTCTTTTCTATCAAAGAACCATAGCATTTTTCAAATGCATATCTCAACATTTCTCAAGCCATTGTTAAAGAAGCATGAAGAACCAAACTCCTCATTGAAGTTGGTTCAACAAGACATGAAAGGCAGCAGAGCATATCACAATTACCTGAAATACCTTTTGCTGATCACAATTATCTGAAATACCTTTTGCTGAACATAGATATCTATCCTATAGAAAGAGAGAGAGGAACCTACTTCTGTTCAGTCAGAATAAGAAGAGTTGTCAGATAAAAAAGCCGGGCCTAGAAATAGATAGGATCTGGTTTGGTCAGAACTCAAGATAGTAGGTCCTAACAAAAAATATACCTGTCAATTGCATGGGGGAATACTTTCTGTTTATATATTGGACCAAAAATCTTTTTTTTTTTTCTATTATTTTTACCTCTTAAAAGCTTTTAATTCATCATCCTTCTTGCCACACAACTGTACAAGGTGTGTGAACTTTGCCAATTCCTTACACAAATTCAACCAGAAATATTTGAAAGTGATAAACTACATATAAGAGTAGGATCAGCACCCAGGACATTAACAGAGTCCAAGAGGCACAAAGGGCTCAAAGTCACCTGGCGCAAAGTATAAGGCCTTGGCACGCACCTAGGAGAAGGCAGGCGCAAATTTTGAAGAATTCAGAAAGAGTTAAAGAAATCGAAAGTTCCAAGTATGGGAAAAATTCGAAAATCCATAGAATCATTTGAATATAAGAAAAAAGTACATATATTTCCTTTTATCTAGATAGAATGTTAGATAGGACTCTCTTTGCTTTTCCTGTTTCAACGAAAGTAACACACTTTTTCCAGTAGAAAAAGAGTTAAGAAGTAAGAAAGAATTCATGAAAAAAGTTATCCCATGACACATGCCTACGACAAAGAGGTGCTGAGCCGCCAGAGACTAGTGCCTAGTTCCAATTGAACACCCTTAGCAACACAGCTCAAAAGTGGCAAGAAAACAACTCATCAAGTTTGCAGGCTTGTGATATTGAAGCAGGAACAGAACGAACCTAACTCTAGGATCAGATTCATTTGAGAATAAAACCAGTTGCAGTAACATTCATAATCTTGCTATTCAATCAGAAAAGAACTGTTCCATGAGAATGGCTCACTTTACAATTTTGCATCACAATTTCCAGCACAATGCAACGCCAAGTGGACAACTACTTGGCATATTATGTATTCTTCTTTCGTTTGTCACAGCACACAAAGTATATTCAGACGCAACACATGGGCAACTCGAGATGTAAGGCATTTGCTAGTTGATAAATTCAATGAGGCTTTAAGACAATGCCATAGCTTTCTTTGAAGACTCAAAACTCCGAAGTGAAAATGAGGGAGCTGGAAGAAATAGCATGTCGAATCAGCTGATTAGCGTGCTGGAAATTAAAGATCAAAGAAATCAAAACAAATCAGCCAACTCAAAATCAACTCCACTTCAGACCATATTACCGCTAAAAATGTCAGCATTTTCAAATTCCTTAAATCCATCACCTCCACAGCAGGCATACTTCAACAATGAAATTCCCAAATCTCATACATCAAAAGCATAAAGAAATCCACGCAACGATCAACAAACCTGCTCAATGTCCCTTTCCACGGGACCAGCCCTGCTAAGATCCGAAGCCATCCAACCGGTGCACCAATTCACCAACAGGATACCGTAGCATTGAAACACCTGCTCCTTTTTGCTCCCTCCCGTACTAAATCCTCACTTCCAGAACTCGAACGACCTGGAATCTCCGGGGAAGTTCGATTCCGCCATAGCCACAGCAAGTTAGAAGTTGAATTGCTTCAGCTTCCAGCTTCTTGATTGGAACTGTAGTTGCGTCTGTTAGGCGAAGTGAAAGCTGAGAAGAAACGAGAGACAAAGGAGAAAATATAGGAAAGTGTTGGCAAATGTATGATCAAATTAGCAGTTGCAGGCGAGAATAGGAGAGAGACAGAGTGAGCTTTAATGAAAATAAGAACGGAAAAAAGGAAGTGAGAGAAAAAAAAAAAAAAAAAAGGAAAGAAAAGAACGAAAAAGTACGTGTATATTTTGAATTTCATTTGTTTTTCAGCTAATAAAACATTTGCGCCGCGAAGAGAGAGAGAGAGAGGTAGGGAGAGGTAAACAAATAAATACGTGGTTGATCACTAACGTTGCTTTGACGTTTTGTATTCACCATCGAAGTACACCTTTTAGCAAACCGGTACTCTCACTTCCCTGCAAAGGATGAAATGTTTATTCATAACGAGATTAAGTGTATGTAACTTATAAATTTTTTTCTTTTTTTTTAGCATTAAATTTAAAAAATAAGTTTTTAGATTTTGTATAGGGAGACCTTAAATAATTATTAATAAAATTTCTCTTTAAATTTTGTGTAATGAGAGTTTAAATGAAAATCTAAAAAGAAAAAAATTTTATTTGGTCTTGTATAATGAGAGTTTAAATGATGATATTAAGGTAAATTAAATGATAAAAAATTTTCTAAAAGAGAGACATTTCAATCTTTTTTGAGACAACGTAAAAAATAATTATGTTTCATTCTTTTTTTTTTTTTGTGTGTGTGGATGGAGTTCCTTTTTTTTTTTTTAATTGGCAATGAAACACTTGAGTTGCAACTTACTGTTAATTGCAGCAAGGATATTCTAAACGCAGTCTCTTGTTTCCTCCTCCTTAGCTCACCTGGCAACATAACGGGACATTCCAAGTAGAAGGTCTGGGTTTAAGTAATTCCACCTTCCAAAATTATGGTTGAAGCCCTTGAAGGTTTTGTATAATTGATACTTCACCCTCAAACTTTCTTATAGGTTAAACTTAACCCTTATAAATTTTGTAAAGATTCTAAGTATAAAAAAAAATTTGAATGCAGACTTTTGTAATATTTTTCTTTGTAATGGTGATTGAATTGCTTAGGGGTCCCTAATCTTCAACTTATTTGCGTGCCTAGGTGTGCTTAAATTTGTGAGCGTAACTTGCTAGGTCCAGTTCATTTTGTGAGTTCGCGTTAAAGAAATACATTTTCCTCAATCAAACGTGCAAGTCTTTTTTTACCTTAATGGTTGCCAAACAAAAGTGGCCTTTTTTCTAACTAATATTTACATCATCTGCTACTATCTCCTCTCACCCACGTTGATCGTCTTTTCTCTTGATCTCTTAACTTCAAATCAGTTGAAGCTCCGATCGGCAAAACTAAATCAAGATCGTCTTCTCTCTTTTTCTAACTCCAGATCATATTCTTATTTTCTTCTCAAACTCAAAATCATCTTCTTTTCTTCTTCTCAAACTTTAGATTAGAAAAACCAAATTTCGGCGATACCAAATCCACCCAAATCAAGCTTTGGTGACCTTCAACTCGATGAAACCAAGTTGTCCACATGATAGATGTCGACCTTTGACTTTGAGCCAGCCACCCCCTCTGTCCTAATTTCAAATTTCAAGTGAATTTGATAGAGGCGCTGAGTTGGGTGTACACTTTAATTACTGATAATCAGTCTATGAAGGAGCATTGATGTTTGAAAGGGACGGATCTACTCGAAGGTTATTTGGTAGTGGAAGGGGGTGTTGTGAGTTTTTCAACCCTAATCCGTAAGCGCACTGGACGTGTGTAGATAGGGTGAATGAATATCGATCCCACGATGATTGATTTATATTGTTTGCTAATTACCACTACCTTGAGACTCACTTTAGCTAAACAAGCAACAATTGATGATTTACTCACTATAAAAATAACTAAGTTTGCAACTCTACTTAAATTACTACTAAACAAGAACAACAAACACAATGCAAATTAGAGGTTGTCTAGTGAATTAACAAAACACACTTCCTATGGTTTTCACTATTTGACTTGGTTAGCTAGTGAATTAAGGCTAATAGTTTGGTTTTTCTACTTGTTGGTGAAGTTAACTAATTGGGCCATTACTCTCTCAAGTGAAAGGGTCACTCTCCCAAACTTATACTAGGATGGACTCCCATCCAAATTGCTAGTTCAAGAGGGGCATTACAAGTTCAATTTACCTTCACCTAGTGTTTTAGACTAGTCGCCCAACAAGCCCATGGCCACTACACTCTTCTCCTAATTCTAATTCCTTCTAATCTTTTCTACGAATTTAAAAGAAATCTAAGGTGCAATTAACTAGGGCCCTTAATCAATCAACACAACAATAAGCTCAAGGAGAAGAGTAAACAAGCAATGGAGGAAAACCAAAGTCAAATAGTCATTAATCCAACCAACATAACTAATTCAAGTAGTTATAACCATAGAAAGTGTAGAGAAAACTACTCCATACTCAAACTAAACATAAACATGAAAATACATAAAAGAGCATCCATATCTAAATACAAGATAAAAGAAGGAAAGAAGAAACCCAATAAACTTTAGATGCTTGATTCCTCAAGGCTCCTACAAGTCTTCAAGTCCTCCAAACCTTCTCCAAGCAATAATCCACAAGTGCTCCCAAAGAAGATGAAGAAATGCCAAAATTGGTGATAAAAAACCTAAGTCTAAGATAAGAAGATGAAGATGAAGAATTCCTTCTTTTGCTAGGTTCCAGGTTCTTCTACCCCTTGAAGGTGTCCCTTTTACTCACCAAACCATTTGGATAGAAATCCTTGGCCAATAGCAAGCTTGAGTTCAAATTTGAGGTAGGGGACCAGTTTCCCGGGTGATTGGCACCTAGGCCTCAAGAGTAGGTGTTTGGGCGCCTAGGCCTCCAGACTCGCAAGTGCTTTGGCGCCTAGGCCCCATGAGGGGGTGCTTGGGCGCTTAGGTCTCGAGGCTCACAGGTGCCTGGAGCTTAGGCCTCAGCTGGCGCCTAGGCTTTCAGGGTGTGTTTTTCAAGCAACAAACTTTTGAACTGTAACGCCTAGGCCTCACAGTTATAAATTTTCTTGACTTTTGCATTCCCGTTTTTTGTTCTGCTCATCCCGGTGCCATTCCAACACTACAGTTTGCTTTTCCAACCTACAAAATGAAGAATCAAAGTAAAAATCGGCCAAAAATATTAAGTGGTAAGGTAGAAAATTGTGGTCAAAGATGACAAAAAGTCAACATGTTTGACCACAAAATTAACATTTATCAAACTCTCCCAAACTTAGAAAAATGCTAGTCCCTAGCATTTATTAACCTAAAAACATAAAATAATCAAAACATAGAAGCTAACAACATATACTCAATATCATATCATAAAGTCATTCAAAGTATAAGCTCAACTCAAGAGAAATTAAGGTAAGTAATGAAAGAAGAACCTTGTCATTAATGGTAGGTAATTGCTCGCTAAGTGTTTCACTCATTAATCTATGGTCGCCTAGTGTTTCTAAGGCTTATAATGTCACTTCATCCACAAATTTGCAAAATGACCCAACCTACCCATGAATTGTCCCTAAGGAGTATACAGGCAAATTTAAGTCCAATGACATATATATATATATATATAAGGTTGTACTGTGGTCGGGTTTGGTATGGACGAGAATCGGATGGAGGCCTTTTGAGGTAGGGCTAAAGAAATAAATTAAGCATAAACACCATGGACAATCCTAATAATCAAATCTAAAGTCCCACCCAAGGTATTTTAATTTAAAAATATTTTTCTTGACATCCAAACAACAATTCAAGTAACCCCCATATGCACAATTTTGACAAAACACATAAATGAACTCCTTTCAAATTAATGAAGTACTTTTGTCTTTCCCATTCTTTATTTATTCTTTTTTTTTTTTAAACGAAGGTTTTTTCATGTTGAATCGTTTTGCCTTTTTATTAAAGGAAAGATAGTTTTTTTCTTAGCAACTAAAAATTCACCCGATCTTTAAAGTTCAAACAAATGTGCATGATTTATCCAAAGTATACTTAGACCATAGCTACATAACTCAACAATAAGTTCATAACCCAACATTTTTTTCCCCAAACTTGTTTATTACTCACTCACACAACTCACAAATTTTTACCCTTCCCAAGCCCATATATGCAATGCTCAACTTACTTCAAGGACAAGAGAGGATAAATAACAATGGATATGGCTTAATTATGTGGTTAAACAACAAACATGGCTTAAAAGTTCAAAGGGTGTTAACTAAAGATTATAATAAAGAGTTAGCCATTTAGGTATGTAGTTAGCCCTAAGTTGTCATTTTCATCCCCAATTTGCATGTATCAATTTGGATATGAAAGGGTCCAATAGCAAATGAAGGAATCCATAAGCAAAACAAACAAAACAAGCACCATTCTAATGAATAAAATCATTTATAATGTAAGTGCGCCACACAAGGTCTAAAGACTCACCGAGTATGATTTCTACCATTAATAACAAGTGAAAATATTTCTTTACTTAACAAAATTTACAATCAAGTTGAACTTGTAAATAAATTCCTCTAATCATAATAAAGAGCATGCATTGGGTCCCTAAATGCACACAACCTAAATGCAACTACATGTTTTTACATTTATCCACTATATGTCATAATAAGGAAAAGAGATATGATAGGCATGTGATATCATAAGAAAAGAAAAAAAATTACCTAAAAGAAATAACAATAATTAGATGTCAAGTCTTAAGAAAACTCTCAAATAAGTATCATCCACAAACACATGTCTCCCCCAAACTTAAAACCAACATTATCCACAATGTTGACAAAAAAAGCTAGAAAGGATATTGCGGTTCAAGAATCATACCCGGGAGACGGATGTTCCCACCTCCAATTACTCTCACTCAAACTCTTAGTGATGGTAACACTTCATCTTTTCATGTTTACTCTTGATCTTTCTATCATGCACCTACAATAAACACAAAGAGTAATTAAGAGGCACTTTCCCTAAAACTCAACTTATTGAAAAGACAATTAAAAACACAAAGGTGAGAAGAAATGTTAGGGGTGCCTCCCAACAAGTGCTTGATTTATTATCTCTAGCTAGACATCAACTCCTTTGTTTTAGGCACTAGGGTGGGTGATGTGGCTCCACACCCTCTCCTTTGTAAGAATACTTTCAATGCTTAGAAAGTCTAATATGAATCCAACAAGATGTGCTCATCTCCATGCTTGAGTTCTCATTTCTTTCCTCTTTAATCATTTTGGAATTCTTTACATTTCCATTCCTTGTTGCTACCCATTTCTTGTTCATTGTTTTCTTCTTCTTCTTTTCTTCCATCAAATAGTGTGTTGCCTCATCTTTTACTTTTTTCTTAAGATTTGGGGGCTCAAATTCATTGACTTCCTTTTGGTTGCCACCCATAACAAAAGTAGGATAATTCCCTTGGTTGGATTCTATGACTATATCAACCATGTATACTCTCACCTTAGGAAGCGGAGTGCTAGAATCAAACATGTTGAACTCCAATTTTTCATCCTCAACATTGAATATGAGATTGTCTTCCTTCACATCTATAGTTGCTCTGGCGATGGCCAAGAATGGTCTTCCAAAGATAAGGGGGACTTGGTTATTTTCTTACATGTCAAGAATCACAAAATCCATAGGGAAGACAAATTTGTCAACTTTCACCAAAACATCTTCTATTACTCCCCATGGATACTTGATAGACCTATCCGTCATTTGTAATTGTATTGTAGAAGGCTTTACTTCTAAACCAATTTATTGGCAATAGACAAGGGCATTAAGTTGACACTTGCACCAAGGTTACATAATACCTTTTCGAACTCAACTTCTCAAATTGTGCATGGAATAGTGAAGCTTCCGGGATCCTTCAATTTTGGTGGAAGTTTTTGTTGAACAATTGCACTACATTTTTTTGTGAGGCATATGATCTCAAACTCTCCAAATTTTCTTTTCTTCGCAATAACTTCCTTCAGAATTTACCCCAATTTGAAATTTGAGTTAAGGCCTCCAAGAACGGGATGTTGATGTGAAACTTCTTAAAAATGTCCAAGAACTTGCTATATTGATCATCAAGCTTCTTATTTTAGAACCTTTATGGGAAAGGTAAGCGTGGGTTTGGTGGGAGTTTTTGCACTCTTTGCGGTTGTTTTTTTAGTAACTTCACCACTTCCTCTTCTTCTTGAACTTGCACTTCATCTTCCAAGATTGGCTTTCCTTGAGTAGGTGTCCTTATGTAAGGATCTTCAAGCTTCTTTCCTCCCTTAAGTGTAATTGCACGACATTGCTCCATTGGGTTTGACTCAATATCACTAGGAAATTTACCTTTTTGAGATGTCTTCACCGCCAAAACCAATTGCCCAATTTGATCCTCCATGTTCTTGATGCTTGCACTCACATTTGCCTCAATACTAGCAAAGTTAGCACTTAAGCTAGCCATCTTGGCTTCATTCTTTTCCATTCTCTCTCTTGTCTCCTTCATGAATTGTAACATAATTTTTTCCATAGAGGGCTTCTTCTTCAGTGAGACTTGGTTGAAACTGAGATGTGGTGGTAGTTGTTGCATATTCCTTGTATTGCCATAAGAGAAATTTTCATGGTTCCTCCAACTTGAGTTATATTGATTTCCCATTTGGTTACCTCTAAACCCAAAATTCCGGTTGCCCATGAAATTTGCTTCCTCAAGCTCCATATCCATATGTCCACCATATGTGTTGGAGGTAGAGGCGGCAGCTTGCTCAATAGTTAGCTTTTTTTTGTTGGTCAACTTGGACACTTGATTCATGAGAGAAGTCATTTGTGCTGACAAGGCGGTCAATTGATCAACCTTTAGTACCCCTTTTCTTGGTTGAACTCTTTCTTTCGTCTATTGTTCTCCATTTAGTGCCAATTGTTCTCAAATTTAGAAAGCATCATCAACGATCTTTGACATCAAGGATCCACCGGCCGAAGCATCAATCATAAACCTTGAAGTGGGTACCAAATCCTTCATAGAAAAGTTGGATTTGTTGCCAATCCAAGAATTCATGTTGTGGGAACTTCCTAAGCAATTCCTTGAATCTTTCCCAAGCCTCCGAAATAGACTTTATCTCATGTTGCTTGAATGTCACAATTGAAGCTCTCAAGTGGGCGGCCTTAGATGGAGGGAAAAACTTGCTCAAGAATTTTTTGGTCATTTCATTCCATGTAGCAATGCTTTCCAGTTGAAGTGATTGATACCACCCTTTAGCTTTGTCCTAGAGTGAGAAAGGAAACAATCAGAGTCTAATAGTATCGGTGGAGACTCCATTAGCCTTGAATGTGTCACAAGCTTCCAAGAAATCCGCTATATGTGTGTTGGGATCCTCCGAAGCCAAGCCTCCAAATTGGTTTTGTTGGATGAGAGAAATCAAGGTCGGCTTCAATTCAAAGTTGTTGGCTTAAACTGGTGGCCTCACAATACCTGAATAATTCTCCGTCACCAAAGGTTGGATGTACTCCCTGATAGGCATTTATGGATTTCTTGGATAGACTCCATCTTGATAATTCATCCCTTCATTTCCTCCATTGCCACCATTATATCCATTACCATTGAGATTATCACATCCACCCTCCATGGATGTAAAGGTGGAACTTGATTCTCCTAAGTGTAATGTTGCTCTAAACTCTCTAAGATGTCTTTCAATCTCCAGAATGAATGGCAACAAAGTAGAGTGTTGGGAACAGGTCATACACCAATGGTACCTATTAAAGAAATATTCAAGCACAAAGACAACAAATAAGTAAAGAAATAAAGGTTTAGTCTAGAGTCAATCTTCTAGCAATGATATTGAACAATTCAAAGCAATCAATCCCCGGCAACGGCGCCAAAAACTTGTTGTGAGTTTTCCAACCCTAATCCGCAAGCGCACGGGACGTGTGTAGATAGGGTGAATGAGTATCGATCTCACGATGATTAATTTATATTATTTGCTAATTACCACTACCTTAAGACTTACTTTAGCTAAACAAGCAACAATTGATGATTTACTCACTATTAAAATAACTAAGTTTGCAACTCTACTTAAATTACTACTAAACAAGAACAACAAACACAATGCAAATTAGAGGTTGTCTCATGAATTAACAAAACACACTACCTATGGTTTTCACTATTTGACTTGGTTAGCTAGTGAATTAAGGCTAATATTTTGGTTTTTCTACTTGTTGGTGAAGTTAACTAATTGGGCCCTTATTCTCCCAAGTGAAAGGGTCACTCTCCCAAACTTATACTAGAATGGACTCACATCCAAATTACTAGTTCAAGAGGGGTATTACAAGTTCAATTTACCTTCACTTAGTGTCCTAGCTTAGTCTCCCAAGAAGTCCATGGCCATTACACTCTTCTCCTAATTCTAATTCCTTTTAATCTTTTCTAAGAGTTTAAAAGAAATCTAAGGTGCAATTGACTAGGGCCCTTAATCAATCAACACAACAATAAACTCAAGGAGAAGAGTAAACATGCAATGGAGGAAAATCAAATTCAAATAGCCGTTAATCCAACCAACATAACCAATTCAAGTAGCTATAACCATAGAAAGTATAGAGAAAATTACTCCATAATTAAACTAAACATAAACATGAAAATACATAAAAAAGCATCCATATCTAAATACAAGATAAAAGAAGGAAAGAAGGAACCCAATAGACTCTAGATGCTTGATTCCTCAAGGCTCTTACAAGTCTTCAAGTCCTCCAAACCTTCTCCAAGCAATAATCTACAAGTGCTCCCAAGGAAGATGAAGAAATGCCAAAATTGGTGATAAAAAACCTAAGTCTAAGATGAGAAGATGAAGATGAAGAGTCCATTCTTTTGCTAGGTTCCAGGTTCTTCTATTCCTTTGAGGTGTCCCTTTCACTCACCAAACCATTTGGATAGAAATCCTTAGGCAATGGCAAGCTTGAGTTCAAATTTGAGGTAGGGGACCAGTTTCCCTGGTGATTAGCGCCTGTACCTCAGGAGGGGATGCTTGCGCATCTAGGTCTCCAGACTCGATGGTGCTTTGGTGCCTAGGCCCCAGGAGGGGGTGCTTGGGCGCATAGGCCTCCAGACTTGTAGGTGTTTTGGCGCCTAGGCCCCAGGAAGGGGTGCTTGTGCGCCTAGACCTCCAAGCTCGCAGGTGCCTGGGGCCTAGGAGACAGCAAGTTTTTGACCTGTGGTGCCTAGACCTCACTCCTGGGGCTTAGGCCTCACAGTTATAAATTTCCTTGACTTTTGCATTCTCGTTTTTCGTTTCACTTGTCACAGTGCCATTCCAATGCTACGGTTCGCTTCTCCAACCTACAAAATGAAAGATCAAAGCAAGAATTGACCAAAAATATTAAGTGATAAGGTAGAAAATTGTGGTCAAAGTTGACAAAAAGTCAACATGTTTGACCACAAAATTAACATTTATCAAGAGGTAGCAGGATGGGGCTAGGTTAGTGGACGCTGAACAGGGTCTAGGCTGCACCATAATTATGTTGAACTTTAGGGGCAATACGTTTCAATGGAACGACGGATCACTTGTGACCTTCAAATCTGACCTGACCCAATGACTAAAAACACATTAACACGATTCTAAACCCCAAAAATGAATTGGCCCTAAGATGCTCCCTAACCCTTTCGGGATGAACTAAAAGGAACTGTGGCATGAGGGGCATCCATGGTCACATCTTGTTCCTGGCCTCGTTCTAATTTGTGGGTCGTAAGCTTGTGCTTCAAGTGGCTAGCTTTTATTTGATCAAAGAAGGAATTAAATTTTACATTCTTTCTTTTGATCATGGGGAAATAATAACGGCAACTGGATGTCGGCATGTTCGGGCATGAAACAATTCATAGTGTTGATATTGGAAGTTTGGAACTGAAGTGTGTTAGATTGACGTAACCCAAAAATTGCATGACCAATAGTAAATTTGACCCACTGCTTAAATTTTTTGTTTTTTATTTTTTTATCTGTTTTCAAAAGCATTTTTACAAGTGTGTTAGGGCATGAAAGATTACCTGTAAAATATCTTTACAAGCATTTTAGAAATTTCTTATTTTGACAATTTTTTCACCACTGGTTGCTTTTGTTGCAGAAAGTATTTTTCATTTGTCCAAAACATCTCATGTCCAATAATTATATTGAGTTTCAACCATTTCAAAGTAAACCGCATCATGCGCATTTAGAAGAGAAGCTTCCCCAATTTTATTTCTCAAAATCACAAGACTTTTTGTGTTTGTAATGCTCATACTTTTGGTGCTTTCTCCATTAACTTGTAATTATATTTAGCTTGGCAAATTATCTCAGCAATCTGACTGACGAAAAAAATTAATGTATGCACCTAACATGAAAATTATGTAGAGTAATCATGCCTGAACAGAAAAAAGTTCAAAAGAGAGAGAAAGAGACAGGAAAAGGACTAAAATGTTGAGAAAAAAATATTAGAACTTTTGGGAAGAAAATTTGGGTTATGCAACTTCATTGGTTTGTTGGGAACAAACAAATGTTTGTGATTGTTCTGTTATGATTTCAGATCTAGTCGTGTTTAATATAATTTTTGCTTTTATAATTTACATTTGTTAGTTTGAAATTTGAATACCATGACATAAAAGAGTAACAGGTGCAGCTGAAAGGTGTATAGATATTGCTAGGACTTCTTCAGAATTTTAATTTTTGTTTATATAAAGAAATATTTCTTTCCATCAAAATTTTATTATTTAAATTTTCATGCTAAATAATGTCAACTTTTAGAATTTCTATCATCTTTATCGGATAAAATAATTCTAATGATATCGGATGGGATAAAAAGTAAAAGCAAAACAAGTACACGATGAACGAGTTGCAGAAACAGTGTTCAAGTCGTCCCAAGGTGAGAGTTGGCCGGTCCGACCCAAGGGTCAAACCTGTCATGACCCGGTCAAAGACCGGATAGGCACGGCCCATCAAAAAACTATTAAGAAGTGGGCCAAATATGGGCCTTGAAGAAAAAGAGGCCTACAACTAAACCCAACTCGGTCCAAAACTGCACCCATGCACAGACCGGACCGGGTCCTGCTTGGCCAGACCAGGCTGGTTTGGCCCAACGGCCAAGAATCGCAATGGTAAAAAAAAAACTCTCTGACAGATTTTTTTTTTTTTAAAATGCGTTAATGACAGCTTTGATCCTCCAACTGTTTTCTGCTCCATTTTTACCCTAAATTTTCACTTTCACCACCAACAACTATATTCTAAAGAGTTTTTTGTCCAAACAAATTTTTGCCCTCCTATATAAATAGGAAAGCCATTTCCACTCCATCCTCACACTAAAATTCAATCTCTCTTCTTTCTCTATTATATTCTCTTAAGCATTTTTTTATATTTTCTTTAATTTTTTTGTGCTAATCTCTTCCTAATTTCCTCCTGATTTCTTTATAATCTCCTTATAATTTTTTTGAAATCATTACTACTATTTTGTGACTCATGGTAAGTCCATGGAGATTTTATCGTCCCGCACCACCGACCTCCGAGGCTTATTCCATCATTGATCTTAACTAGCCGATAAAGGTATCTCAATCAAGGAGTTGCACGATGATAACCAAATTGATATGACAAATTACAATTTAGGTCTTGACGATCAATTATTGGATGATGATATTGAAGAGGTGGATGCAACACAGGCTAGGAATTCATCAACACAACCGACGCCAATGAGCCATCAACCCCGATGCGGAAGATACCTAAAGATAGGGACAAGGTAAATCCTCAATGCTCACAACTTGGGTTTGGGAGCATTATGAGATCATATTTGAAAGAAAGTTTAGGTATGGCAAATGCAAACATTATAGGAAAAAGTTAGTGCACATAAAGAATTCCGACACTAGAACGTTGCAGCACCACATCAAAAATTAGTATGCCAATGTCTTTCCTAGTGCCGCCACTAGTTCCGAAGGACAAACATAACTTGACAACACAACCAACAGGTCAAGTATATTTTTATTTAACCAACAATCTTATAGAAAAAACATCATAAGTTGGATGATACTTACCAACAAACATTTTTCATAAGCTAAAGATGTGCACCTAGAATCTTAGATTAAATCATAATTAAACCTTGCATTTAGAAAATTTTATAGGAAAATGGTTAGGAATGAGAACTTTAAACTATTTTAAGCCAAAAAATCAAATTTGCAAGCTTATTTCTTTGTTCTTGATCATTATGTGGCATTTACTTCTAACATGTAGACATTACCTATAAATCAAACATATTATTGCATTATTGCTTATTGGATTGATTTTGATTGGGTTATGCAAAAATGTATTTTATCATTTAGGGTCATTGAAATTGATCATACTGGTTATCACATGCACAATTACATATTAGAAACTTTACGTGATTATTATTGTGCTAATAAAGTCATATGCATTTCATTTGATAATGCTTCAAACAATGATGTTGGTGTTCACCTTTTAAGCCAAACATTGAAACCACCTCTCAAATGTGCATTCTTTCAAGTTAGATGCATGTGCCATATTTTAAATTTTTGTATGCAAAAAGGTTTAGAAGTTCTCCAAAATGAAATTATGCCTATTTAGAATTCATTGTTGGTGCCCAGTGGCAGATTCGTCATGTGTCATGGTACGGTCGAGGGGGACTTCTGGTGGAGGAGAGCACCTGAGGAGGAGATTTTCCAGGGGAGGGTACCTAAAATGCTTGGAAAACAAAGGTTAGGAGGTCCTCGGAGTATGTTTTCGGGGAGGAGCCTCCGACGCCCAAGTCAGTATTTAGGAGATAAAGAGGTGATAGGTAGTGGAGAAGTCTGGTCCTTAGTGTTCAAAAGACCTCCTTTACCTGGGGCGTTTTCTGAGTGTTTATAAAGGAGTGAACAGTAGTAGTTCTCCTCATGTGGCCGTCTCAGATCGTGACACGTGTTCGGTGGGATGCGATCCACGTCTTCGGGGAACGAAGGGACGTCCAGCAGATCATAGGCCGCCTGGCTAGAAGCCTAGGCATCCTGAGAGTGGCGTACTAGGATGTCCCTGCAAGTGGCGTGTCAGAATGTGTCTGGGGACGACTTGCTAGGGATGTGTCAGAGGCTCATTAATTGCTCCTGTCGTACTTTTCGAGGGTACTCTAGTATTCACAGGAGTATGTCTCCCGAGGGTGGTCTTTCCCAAGGATACCTCTACTTCCGAGGATGGTTTAATCGTTCCCCCGAGGTTGGCACTATCGTTCTCTGGAACGGAGAATTGCCGAGGTCGGATTAGGGAGGTCGTTCATCCTTCTTTCTTCAGCAGGTAGTTTCTCTTCTGAGGTTGGTACTTTGTCCAAGTCTGGGGGCCCAGAAGGTGTTGGGCACTTCGGCTATCAATTGTCATTTTTAAATCAAGACTTGTTGTATTTCATGAATTCAAACGGCTTTGTTTTGAAAATCACAAACCATTTTCTTAGAAACAGTTTAAATTATATTGTCCAATCCGCTAAAACTCCAATTATTTGATGTTGCAAGATATATATTCATATGCAAATTTGTTGACGCATTTCATGAACATAAAGATGAGTTGTGAATTCTTTATGAGTGAAGTTTGGAAAGATATTCAAAATTCAGTAAATTGCTTAAGTTTTTTTATAAGGCAACTGAATTTTTCTCCAATGTTTACTTCTTAAACTATTAATCAAGTTTTGCTTCATTTAGTAAATATTACATATGTTTTACATCAATTTAAAGATGATAAGTTTCTGAAACCAATGATCAAAGTTATGAGGGCTAAGTGGCTTCAGTATTTTAAAAACATTCTCCCTATTTTTTAGATGCTTCTTTGCTTGGTTCATATGTGAAAATGATGAGCACGACCACATTGTTTGAAGGCATTTTATCATACTTATTTAGAAATGTCCCATATAAATGTTTTGGATATGTCTGCTACTACTTTCGAGTACTTGCATTTTTTGTACAAGTTATATTATGAAAGGTATTCGGATAAAGTAAAATCTGAAGCTCTTCAAATCGAGCCTCCTAGGAGATCAATAATCTCATCAAGATTCTACCCGGTCCTCCAAATGCTCGAACGTCCTAGACCGATGATTTCAAGTTTAGCTGAGGTCAATGTCTATCTCAATGCATTATTTGAGCCAAGCAACATCAACATATTAGAGTGGTGGAAACAAAAGAGATCAAGGTTCCCAATATTGTTAAGAATCACACAGGAGATTCTCGTCGTTTCGGTTTCTACCATGGCATCTGAGGCAACATTTAGTGCAGGGAAACAAATAATATCGAAGAAACAATCAAAATTGATGCAATAGTGGAAGTATGCATATACAACTGACATTGGGGCCTTACAGCACTCTGAAAAGCAAGACCAAAAGAGTTCTGATGACGAGGTCATATCAGATGATGAAACTTGAATTATTTTTCTTCTTACATTTAGTTTGTATTTGATCTGATTATACTATTAAGCACAAATCATATGTTTCAATTTTCAATAATTTTTAGAATGTTTCGTCATTTCAATATGTAATGTCCGTTCCAGCTATTTGAAAGTGCCATTTGACTTTTTTAGTTAGTAAAAATTACACTGGATGTGGTGTTTTTCTTTAAAAATAAATATTAAATACAAAATTAAATCATTTATTTTTCAAAGAAAAATCCTGGAAAAAGCCCAAAACCCGCCCAAGACCAACCCAGGACTGGATTGCCTGAAGCCAGTCCGTGCCTAGTCTTCCCATACCTAGACCCATGCTCGATTGATCTCGGGTTAGGTCGGCCTGGTGCCCACCATTGGTCTTGTCCTCCTAACATAATAGTGAGAGAGGCTCAGGAAAAAATATAATGTTTTTAAATACTAATTTTG
This sequence comes from Aquilaria yunnanensis, assembly GCA_039654915.1. NCBI lineage: Eukaryota > Viridiplantae > Streptophyta > Magnoliopsida > Malvales > Thymelaeaceae > Aquilaria > Aquilaria yunnanensis. The sequence goes on from CM077600.1 coordinate 21,406,633, forward strand.
GTATTTTTTTTATTATAAATAGTAAGTATTTTCCCCTTTTACTAATTAAAAAGAAATGTTCAAGTCAAACCCTTTTCAATTTAAATCCTAACTGGTAATATGCAAAAAAAAAAAAAAAAACCCAATTTGGCTTAAAAACAATTTACTTTTTTTATTTAAAAACCTACACTTTAATTTCAAAATTGCACCGTTATTTCATGACACTTGCAAGGGAAACACTATTTTATTTTTAAAATAATTTGAAATTACCCTCTATCTCGTGAATGATAAGTTTCTCAAAGCATAGAAATTAAGGTGTGTACACCTTATAAGATTTTTTTTTTCAATTTGGCCCTTGAAAATGAAAAAAGAAAATTCATTTTTTTGTTTGTTTTATGTGGTTAAAGTTTAAATGATAATAAAAAATTTATTTTTGGGTGTTGTGAAGTAAGAGGTTAAATGAAAGATTAAAAAAGAAAAAAAATTCCTTTTTAGGTTTTATGTAATAAAAACTTAGATAATAGTAGTAAGGTAAAGGGAAAATACCAAAAAATTCATTACAGTTATGGGTTTGGACCAATTTGCTTACTGTAGTTTTGAGTGGTTCCAAATTCATCACTAAAGTCTTAGTTCGGGCCTAAATTCATCGTTAAGTTGTTAGTAGTGCTAACATGTCAATAGAATGGTGAATCAGCAAATGACATGGCATTGCTTGTCCCTAAATCTCTGTACTGCTTTCGTTCCCTATGTCTTAGAAACCTTAAACCTCTCAAATTATCTCAATTCACCACCCAAAATAATAGAAAATTTCACAATTCTTAGCAAATTCTGTTAAACTCCAAGGTCCTAATTTTAAGTTTTTTTTCGATGAAATTAGAATCAAATGAAAAGATCAAGATGGGGACTGGGGTTAGGATTTTTTATGATCCCTAACCAAGACTTCATTCTAGGTTTGAGGAAGTTGTTCGATTCCATTTTCGATGGATTTAGACGGTAGAAATCAACACGTTTTCAGTCGACTCAGTGGTCCACGTGAAGGAGTGACCTCCGACAGCAACAAGCAAAATAAAGTGTGTGTCTTTATGAGCAATAAGCAACTCATAAATCCCACAAAAATCACAGTTGTTTAAAGAATCGGAAAAGACAGCATCCTATTCGGACTTATAAGCACCACTGCCCTTCCACATCACTAGCTTCCTGTTCATTTGCCACACAATCATATAATCTATTCATTTGCCATGTAAATCACATTAAAATAGAATATTCTAGTATTTGATAGGAAGTTCTCTCTATCAATTATATATTGGTGATGTAATTGGTCCCTATTCAAAACTTTGCTGCTCAATTTGGCACCAAACTTCTACATTAGTGATTTATTTGGAACCACTCAAAACTATAATAAGCAAATTGGTCTAGACCCATAACTATGGTAAATTTTTTTGTACTTTTCCTTGAAGTAAATTATATGGTAAATTGTAGTGAGGAAGTAAAGCATATATTTAACCAAATTTTGGATTTTTTTTTCTTTTTTTTTTTTTTGTAGTTTAACCTCTCCTTTTTCATTAAAATAATTTTGTCCTCATTTCTGCCTTTGCTGCTTTGGCCCTATTTCATATTATCATTAGAAATTAGTGTTAAAATTCTTAAAAAAAAATCTAAAGGTGGTTTTTAACTTTTAAATTTAATGATTTAATTTTTACATTTAAAAAATTATACAAAACTCTAACACTTATGTAAAAATGTCTTCCCAAAGAGTGTCTTTTTTCTAAGGTTGCCATTGCCTTGCCATGCATGTGGTTAACCTTTAACTAACCAAACAAAATTTCCCCATTTTCTCCTTGTTTTAATAGAGGCTGAAATCCACATTTGGTCCTTCAACTTCGCTGATTTAAGCAAGTTGGTTCTTCAAATTTAACTCAACATGACTTAGTTTCTCAATTTTGAAAATTTCAACAAATTAGTCACCCTCTATCTAAAAGTGATTTAATGCTATATCCAGCAAACCACATTCAATCTTGTTGAAATAGGCATGAATTTCTTGACCTACTGGTCCTTTTTCTTCAGCATTAAGAGATCAGTTATAAGGCTTAAGGCCTATTTGAAATGGAAACGATGGACCATCAAAATGAGAAGGAAAATGAGCAAGGAATAGGCCATCACTGTAGCCTTCAAATTCATTTTGAGAGGCTATTGATTTTGCCTTTAAGGCCATCGTTGAGAACCTTCTCAGTCGAATGGAAGTCTTCTCCATCGGTTCGGTTGACATATTCCCAACTAGCTCAACAAAAAGGGGCACTCACGTCTTCCTTGACTATATTTATTTCAATTGTGAAAGAGATTTGATGCCTAATCTACATGCGGTTCATGGAAATGTCAACTTAAAGGTTCATGTGGTTGATTTTGACTCAAGATTGAGCAAGGAAGACAATAATAAGTTCAGGAACGATAACTGGTTCAAGATTGAGCAAGGAAGACAATAATAAGTTCGGCAACGATAACTGGTTCAAAGAGAAAGATTTAGGGCTCCCATGGGAGATTGAAATAAGGATAAGATTGAAAGAGCTTGAGGTGATGCAAGATTTAGAAAAAAAGGTAGAGGAGTTCCAGAATATGCCCTTAGCCGCATTATCAAATCTTCCCTCATCATCTACCCCCAAAGCCATTGAATATGCCTTCCTTATTGCCATTGAAACTACCTTGCCATCATCATTGAATCCACCATTGCCATCACTTTCCAATCCACCTTTTCCATATACTCCCAACCTTGACTAACAGCCCCTCACCAACGTTGCTGCTATCGCATGGCAAGGGACAGACTCGAATAGATTATCAAAGTTTGAGGACAAAATCACATAGTTTATCAAAGTTTGATGATTAAGTCATTATGAGTCAAATTTAAAAGACTAACTCGTCTGAGTTTGCAAAGTTGATGAACTTGCCACACTTTTGGGACTTAGCATACAAAGGGCAATTCAACTTTTGTGCATATACCTATTAGTTTACCAAAAAAGATTTTTTATGTCAATTGGTTCATTAGACTTTCAAATTGTACCCATTAAGTCATTAATTCATGGAAAACTTATAATTACCCCTGTGAGGTATGCCCTAACCTACAATTTGCCCCCTCTTCTGAAACTGCATTTAAACAGTATGATAGTCATATTCCAGTAATTTTAATCCCTCAAATATTTTTTTTATAGTCAATAGAAATTTTAAATTATCAGTTTTTTCTTACTATAACTATAATTTTCTCCCTATAAATGCCTAATTATACAGTTTAAATTAGGGGTTTAAAATTTGTTATAGGACATTGTAAAAGAAAATATGGGTAAATGTACGTTTTTTAAAATAGAGGGGTAAAGTGTAGTTTAGACCAAACCATAAGGGAGCTTGTGTAATTTTTCCTTAATTCATTAAGCATATAAAACACGAAACTTAAAAGAAAAAACAAAAGCCCAGAGTGAAATTTTCCTAAGATCTAATAACTCAAAGAGTCAACATAATAGAGTGACGTAACTATGCATATGACCTCACGCAATTGAGATGGATGTTTTCGGTTGCAGTGCACGTGAGCAGTTCAATTGAGTAATAAAACAAATCTAATTTTCTGTTTCTTTTAATTCAAAAACTCATAAAAAATTATTGCTTTTAATCTTATTGGTTTTTTTTTTAAACAGAGTCATTTGAAAGATAAAACTCACCTACCTTATAATTATTTAAACAAAAACTTTTTAGAAACTACTTACTTTTAACAATTTTCTTTGTATGTAATAAAAAGCAAGAAACACCACCGAGATGACTAGGTTTAAGTAGTGAAGGCGTTATATTCTTCTTTGGCTTTGGCTACATACAGTAGTAAAATGTAGGCGAGGTCCTCTTACTTTCAAGCAACATCCATTTTCCTCTCTAACCTTGTTAATGTACTCTCTAGATCCCTATACCTATAATGCTTTAGAATACAATATATATATATATATATATATATATATATATATATATATATATATATATATATATATATATTCTCTGTATTTGACTTAAATAAAGAAAATTAATGAAAATACTTTATTTTTAAAATATTTATTTTAAAAATAATTTTAACTTCTTAAATTGTAAAATTTCAATTGGTATATAAATTAAACGGAAAATAAAAAATAATACATAAAATAACTCATTATTTAATCTCTCCCAAGCATAATTTTCAGACTCTATTAATGGATAGACATGAATACAAATTTAATGCACTAACCATCATATTATACAAATTTGATAGTCATTTTTGTATTTAAGCCAAATACTGATAAAGTTTCCCTTTTGGCATAAAAAATTATTAGAGATCATTAAGCTCAAGAGAGAATACTGAATGCAATGAGAATTTATGAAATGATTACATTCGAACTTATGTTTTTAGATGGACTGAAGTTACCTGAACTTAAAACTTGATTAAAAATACATCTTGTCAAGACAAATTCTCAAAGCCAAACTCAACTTATACACACACACACACAAACTTAGTTTGCGTTAAACCTATGAAATGTATTTTCAGCTGGCGAAGATTTTGGCAAACAGTTTGAATCCAGGTTTCATGGTGACTGTAGTTTGTTTTACGTGCAGGCATAGGTATTATCACAGTTACCCGATTCGTGGAACTTGCTGATATGCGGTACCAATATGGGCATGTAGTTTGTCAATTGTAAAAGAATCAAATTCCTGGGGGTAGTGTCATTTGGTACTTTGAAACATTTGGTACGTTAGTTCGATTTGCCATTCTTTAATCCTTTTTTAGTATCTCCACTCTCATAATTGTTTTCATGCAAAACAAATACACCAAATTTTCACAACCCAAATATAGGGCTTAGTTTGTTTTGGCCCCCATAAACTAAACCTTCGATGCTGGGAAAATTCCCCAATCATTTATTATGTGTAGTGAAAAGGCAAATATAATCAGTCTAACACACACAAATTTAAAGCATTCAGGTCTTAACTAGTCTATATTCACGAATAAGAGAAATCCACTTAAACAAAATATAGATATTACAGTACAGGTATGCTCTTAGAACTCATATTAATATACAGATCCCCTACACACTAGTGATAACTCTATAATATTCCTCTCACACAATTACAAGATATAATAATCACAAAAAAATTTTTGCTTAGCACTTTCCAGCCTCTAAACCTCTCATTTCTCTTGAAACCCTTACTTCTTACCTCTTTACAACAATTGATTTTTTTTCTCATACTCAAAACCCAAATGCAACATGTTTTTTCATAAGTCACTCATAAACCCAAATCACTTTAAAATACGAAAACTAAATCCCAAATAAATAGCAAATCTAAAACTAAATCCTAAATAAAACAAAAATCCTTAAGCTTTTTGGATTTGAGTCATTTAACTTAACAATCTCCACATTAACTCAAATCATCTCAAACATAAGCATATGTGACGGCAACCACGAACAAATGATCATAGCCATGAACAACAAATACCAATAAGAGAGGAATACAACAATAAAGGGACATGACCACGAACATCATGAACATGACTCCAAACACCAACATCACGAACATAAATACACATCAAATAAAATCCTTAATCTTTAAACTTATATCGAGCCATTAGTACCACGCCGCTACCAAATATCCCCAAGACAATTCTCTAGGGCTCCACTACATTGCAAACATGCAAAACTTCATTACAGCACAAACAAACAAACCAATCACCTAGGATGACTCCTTAGGTTTCACCACACCACAAACCATCTTCAAACTTCAAATCAGCATAAACTTCATACCTTCACCAATCCAAATGCCCCATCATGTCAAGTATCAACCATACGCTCCACCATGCTAAGGCTAAACTATAAGTTTTGATGCCATTTATTGAGAAAATTCCTCAATCTCTCATCTCATGCAGTAAAAAACAAACAAAATCAATCAAACACACATAAATTTAACGTGATTCGGCTCTTAACTAACTTATATTCACGGATGAGAGAAATTCACTCGAACAAAATATAGAGATTACAGTAAATATATGCTTTTAGTGCTTATGCTAACCTATGGATTCCGTACACATTATTGATAACATCATAATTTTGTCTTCACATAATTACAAAATATGAAAATCATAAAAGGCTTTTTGTCCTAGCCCTATCTGGCCTCCACATTTCTTCTTCTTCTTGCAACTTTCACATTTTGCCTCTTCACAATAATAAGTTTTTCTCTCATAGTCAAAACCCAAACACTACAAACCTTTTTATAAGTCACTCACAAACTCAAATCACATCAAAATAAGAAAACTAAATCACAAATAAATAGGAAAATCTAAAACTTAATCCTGAACAAAACCAATATTCTTAAGCTTCTTGGATTTGCGTCATAGTTACCAGATTTCCTAATGTGACCACTGCCTTCGCACTTGTCCTTGACTACTCCAATGTCATCCTCCTATTCTGTGACATACAAACATTGCAACGTGACTTTCTGCTTCCTCTTCCCAACCTCTTCTTTTCCAATTCATTCACAATCAATGAAGAACCATTCACGTCCTAGAGCAAATAGGTATGCAGAAGTATCACATTTTGATTTGCATGAATTGATATGTGGTACATAAGTAGTTTCACAAGTCTTGTAATTATGGGTTTCAGTGCTTCTGCATTGTGGAATGGCTCAATGAGAACAACACTTGTCCTTTGTATAGGTTTTTGCTGTAAAGAAGGGAATTCAAGTTCTAAATCATTTGTCTCGCATTCCTAGCTTAGCTGGCAATGTAAAGGGATATCCCAAATAGAAGACCTTGGTTCAATTGGTGCTAAACTCCAAAATACCAGGCATTTAGAAGCGGTCAAATTGTGACAAGAGTCCTTTAATGTTTTGTGTAGCAGACACTTCACCCTTAACTTTCTTATAAGTTTTCTAACCCTTGTAATTCTTGTGCTCGTGAAGATTCTGAGTATAAAAAAAAAGTTCTAAATCATTCAAATACAAAAATATAGTTACTTGAGATGTTGGGCTTTAGCCTCTAGAGTAGATTCACCTGCTTGATCCAGATTAGACGGCGTAAATTGAAATTTACAGACATTGGTCCACAACAGATTTGGCATGATGGCAAAAAAGTTGGGGATACCATGGGAAGGTCTAGGGTTTAACTCTAGCCTCCCTACTTTCTCCTTAATGTCACATAAAGCTAATTTGATTGTCTCTTGAGTAAAAAAACAAAAATGGTATTCCTTCCCTTCACTTAAAATACTGATACATCTTCCATTAAATACTAATAAGTATGCTTCTGAATAAAAAAACAAAAGAAAGAAATTTGCAAACACCAAAGATAATACTTACTTCATTTGTCTCAAATTTCACCGAGTCCCCCAACATCCAAATGTATGCATCAACGATTCCATAAAAGGAGAGGAAATTTACTGATTAAGGTCACTCCGCTGGCCTGGGATTTCATCCTTTTTAGCCTATCACGAGAAGCTAACCAGACTAATGACCGTCAACAAAAGGTCAAAATGGGGTGCACTTGAGTGCAACTCGAATTCCCCCCAAGATAATTGACCAAAGCTCTCCTCTGCCAAAAGAAATAGTGTCGTTTGATTCGCTAAAAGAATAACAACGAATGAAAGCATAGCTTTAATCTTTCAATTCTGGCATTAATGCTAATTTTTCATTTGATAATCTAAAACCATTTACTTTCGGAGAAAAAGGTACATCATAGAACCCTTCCCACAATGTAGGTGATATTTTTTACTTTTTTGAAAGAATGTGTCAAGACAGGCCGTAATAAAAAGAAAAAGCATGCCGAATAATCTTATCACCATTAGAAAGCTTACGGTCCTGGCTAAATTTGTCAACGTCAAAAAGATATAGGGGCAAAATCAAAAAAATGAAAATCATAGAGGACTAAATCTCATTTTGTAATTCAAAGAAACTGTTACACTTTTCCCCCTTTTGTATAGCATAGTTAGCCTCAGATGTATTTGTTGATCTCCCAAAGAACAGCATTTTTTTTAGGGCAGTGGAACTACTGCTCTCTGCCAACTTGGAAGTCATTCATCCTTCTTACTGTGACTTTTACCAGCATCCTCTTGCGACATAGCGGAAGCCTTTGACTCATCAAACTCCAATAACTGCACATCAGATAAACAAACACACATCACGTTATCGTCGAAACAACTCTGACCCGGGCGTCAACGGGTTGAAAGCTGATAAACTTACAGCAATTCTTCAAACAGATCCTATGTTCGTGAGTTTGTAAAACCGTTTGAAAGTGAAAACAGAAACAACTCCGAAGTAAAAACATTTCACTACATGGACCTATTTGCAGCAACGTTCGGAGTGACTAACAAAATCAGAAAAGGAAGAACATGAAAGACTTAGTCAAGAAGGCAGTGCACAAACCGGTTTGACGTCACCATTCCAAATACAATGAACAGCCAAAAATCCAATAACTGCTGGTACGATATACAACAGAGCAGGCTGCCACAAAGTGATTCCAACCACAAGAACAATCAGGAATAAAAGAAAATGCAATTATTATAATTTTAAGACATATTTTCTCCAAACACTATTGAGGCAAGAATAGAAACAGGTCTAATTGGTAATCACCTGCGCAGCTTGGAACCAGTTCATTACAATAATAGTAAGGATCAAACCAACTGTGTATCCCAGGAATGCACTCTTGAAATATTGGCTCTGTTTTCCTCTGGATACATCAAATCTCAATGCTAGAGCTACAAAAATACCTGCAAGTATAATACCCATTGCACAAGTAGATCTTTCATCAGAATACAATCAATCTTAACAAGTCAGAACCAGCAAATCCATGCAATTCTCAAACTTGATTAATATGAGCTCATGGACCAATTTTCCATATTAAAAGTACTTCAAAATTGAATATCGTTTCTAACACTTACATATGAGTAAGGCTCAGCCCGTTCCTGTCCCAAGTGAATATTTTGGAACAAATATTCCCCCCATTCACCAAGTACAATCAAAATAACCTTAACTAGGTATGCATTTAAATACCATACTTTACACTAAGTACTATCATATTTATGGAGTGTGATTCCCAATTTCCCATCATGTCTCGTCTGGGTCTTACATTACCCATCAGGTTCAGTTAACATCTCAGGCCAACATTCTTAACTGGTTCAACAAACGCCCTGGACACTCACCGGCCATCAAAGCAACCTATAACAGAAAAAAATGTAAATCCAGATCATACCGCAACAGACATACCAGGAATTACAATATCACCAAGTCCAAGCATGGAATACGGTCTCGCAGAATCTGCTGTTGGGAACAAAAGCTGCATAGATCACGATATCAATTACACTGACAAAATACAAGACAGCACTTTCATGAGATAAGAACAAAGGAGCACCTTTGGTCACACACCAATAAACAAAGAACATATTCATACTTAAAGAACAAGAAAGACCTTGCTCAAGCTAGAGAACTCACCTTTATAGGAGCATCAAAAGACTTCGCAACACTAACCATCACCGGTGTAAAGAAAACCCAAAAGATATCATATATGAAAAGCCCAGCCTGCACAAAGGGAGAAGACAATTAAGTCAGCATTTCTTTGTGCAGCTATAAATAGCAAATAATCTGTCCATTTACATGGAATCACATCAAAAATTTTTTAGATCTTAATTCCACCTTCTGCAAAGAGCATGAATCAATTACATGTTCCTAAAAATTCTAAAAAACGTTTAGCATACAGGTAGAATATTATATGTTCCTAAATCATGGGTTAACTACACAAGAAAAATGGAGCTACAATCCAGGTATCCGGAATCGAGTGCTTGGCAAGAAAGCAATGTCAAACTATACACCAGGTCTCCAAAAATTATACATCCATTTTAAATCGTAAAAGCAATCATCTTTTGTACAAAGGTCAGATCTAAACTAATTGGATTGCACAATAGGATATATCCATAGGTCAAGCTAATGTAACCCCCCCCCCCCCCCCCCAAAAAAAAAAAAAAAAGAAAGAAAAAGAAAACTCACGAGTATGCACACACACGCACATCTAGATATTATTGTTATGATATAAACTGGTACATATATTCCCGTATTTTGCTCTAAACTATAACATATTATATGGCACCAAAGTCAAAGTAGGCTTAGTTATGTATATGTTATACTAATACACATACACTTCTCTGAATTACCAACCTAATCATGAAAACATCAAAATAAGTAATGAACCATCTCAAGGTGGCAACTATGTTAAATGAACTGGGAGTTTGTAGCTGGCAGCCCCTGGACTGAGAGCAAGATAGGTTCAGGAAACGCACAACCCAAACCCTTGACAAAGATTCTAAAACCTACCAACTTAGCATTGTGCTAAGCTGTAAATGTATCAACAAAATGTAAGACCTATATTTAAGAAGGACTTGTTATCTTGCATGAACATTTTCAGAATACCTACCAGGAGAATGGCACCTGTCTTGAAAGATCCAAGAGAGAGCATTTCTATACCCTGAAATCATATAAAACCTTCTGAAATAACTATGGCCAAACAGCAAACTAAGAATAGCTAATTGCAAATATAGATAAAAAGTAGCTAATTTAGGTAGGGACAAAACGTAAATAGCAATGAGTTTCATATTGAGAATAGCCACGAAAGTAGTTCAGCCAAACCTGAATAGAGAAAGCAAGACCCAGAATATTGTTAGCCAGCCAATGCTTTTGCTTGGCATACCATATGCAGAAAAAGGTTCCAGGGATTGCTGCAATCAGCTGAGACCTTGTGAACTCAATCTCCAAAGCTGTTTAAGAAAGGTGTAAGGAAAAACATCATTCTGCATGGTACAAGTAAGATAAAGGTCAACTGACTCAAATACGACTTCTAGTGAAACTGGACTGACATACATGCAATAACATGAAGGCAATATCAGACTCAGAAACATGAATCTTAGAGAAAATTCCTTGGTAAGCATAAGCAGATAGAAATTTATATCTACTCCAACTGAATTAAAACAGAGGCCATACATTTAATATAGGGAAAATGCCAAGAAATAGCATCCTCATTCCAATGGTTTGGCAGATACCGTTTTATGGCAGGTAACAATGTTGCCCTACAAGGGTAGACACAAAAATAAATAAGCCAGAGGTTACTGATATCAATCAGTTTTAAAGATAAAAAGAAGCTACAACAACAACACAGGAAAAAGAAAACCTACGAAAGAGCAAGGATTCCAAGAACTATGAAATAGCAAGTCAGAACAGCATTAACCAAGTCCTTCGATAGAAACTTGAATAGTAGGAAAAGTGACAAAAGCATTGCACTGCCCACGAGGGGGAAACGCATAGCATGCTCATTTGACATTGTTTCCTGTATGACCAAACACAGGATATTAATCAAACCCGTTTTAAAAAAGAAAATAAAATCAACTGTTGCCCAAACTCACTGAGGGTGGGGTTGGCTTGACAGATCGATGACATCCCACAAAAACTGTGAGGGATGCAGTCAAAATAACATTTACGTTTGGATCCACCTTCACAACGAGGGGTGCCAATGCCAATCCTGAAGCAGAACATATACATGCATCAGAAGTTGATGACTCTAATCATTCCATCACAAAAACAATAGCTTCCAGAGACTGATATGGATAGTATAAACAAACACATTACTAGCACCCCAAAGGAAAATGTTCCAAGATTTATTGGTTTCCCTTGCAATAATATAATATTTCAAGTATTGACTTGAAGAGGATCAATGACATCCCTATGAAGCTAATACAATTCAATGGAAGTGCACAACTAAACAGACCTAACAGTTGTACAAAAAAAAAAGTCCAGACCAAACTGCTTTCCCGACCTAGTACGATTCACAAATTCTGGTGTATAAATATTATTCTGGAGGATCATTCCAACAACAAGTCTCGTTTAATCTTCTTGAAGAGCACAAATTTTCCAGATGAAAATAAATTCAGGTTAACAAAAGCACAAATGAACGATTAATCTTCTTAAAGAGCAAAGTAGCTGAAAAAGACATAACTCAATAACTATAAGAAACTATTCCCAGACCAGCTGACCCACTAACTAAATCACAAGCACTTTCTGTAGTATTACGTCCCTCAATTCCGACACAGGGAACCGACAATTCGTTCCAACCCTTCTTTTTTCCACTCCCTGTTACTAACATATCAAACACTCCCATTCACTAAGCCTGTAATTTGCTCCTCACTTCTAATTCTGCCCCAGATCAGCTAAAAAGAATCAGTAAAATCGACGGTGAAATCGCACCTGCTAACGCCAAACTGGCGATTCTTTCAGCGTTCTTCATCGGATATGCAGCCCCTCGGGATTCAACAGAAAAGACCTAAAATTTTAACAGATCAGACGTGTTGCGCAACTCATCAAATAGAATCGAATCGCTCAAATTGCGACAGTACCCTAACGGAGAGGGAGGATCGGGTTTCTTTCTTTCTCTCTCCGGATATTTGGATAGGAAATGACGGAGAACCGGACGGAGAGATTAAGGAATTTCCTGTATTTGCAGAGAGAAGAAGACCAAGACGAAGAAGAAGAAGACGATAGGGCATTTACCAAGGAGGTCAAACCAGATCGACCGATCAAAAAATACGGTTTGACACTTTTGACCTCGTAATAATTGTCTTGGGACGCGCTTGTCATTTAACATCTGTAACAGCCAATAGCAAGAAACTAAATTGGAGGTGGGTTATTCTCAAGAAAGCCCTTAATTCTTTACGTAAGCAACGATTTTAGCACTTCTTGTATAGGTGACTGACTTCTCACTTCGGGGAGGTTTTGAAGCTTTTGTTTTCAATTTACCTTTTTTTTTTATAAAAAATATTTTCTTTTTATTTCATGTTAAATGTATAATTTAGTGAATGATTATAATAGAAATTTGTTCTTTCACAATCCTGCGAACCTATAGACATAATACACATGACATGAAAACAAATTATTACAAAAATTCAATTTTAGAAATCAATGTTGTATACTATAAACTCTATAAGCTCATTACCTGAATCAATAACTGAATTTCTTTAGTGAAAGGATCATATTGGAATAAATTGAAGTTAAGGGTGTGATCACTTGGTCCTGAAAAAACTTGTAGCCTTCTAGGATAAGTTGCCGGTAGTTCAAGAATTTAGCGAAACTGTGACCTATTGACAGTAAATTGTAAAACAATTAAAAGCGGCTGCTGGATTTGGCTGAGCCACGTCCGGTGCGGGATTCCTCCCAATAGCCTCTTGCCAAGTCAGCAATAAGAAAATATCTATTCTCCCTTATAAACTTTCGCTGAACTTGACCGTTAAAAATCCCCGCATTAATAGTCTTTCTCTTTTTTCTTATTTGCAAACTCACAAAAATCCTGTAAAATTTGATCTAGTTATATTTGCCTCCAATGGTTAACTCCATCTCTGTTTATTGCTCTTATCACCCATGAAGGTCATAGAATTAGACAAATCAACCCAACATATCATCCCACATGCAACCGATGAATTTCAAATAAATTTTTTGAGATTCTTAATAATTTTCATATTTTATGTTTCTAATTATTATTAACATATTTTGTTTACTATTTTTAAATATAAATATATTTTAATTAATCTTAATTTATTAGAAAAATAGTCAATTTAAACTTGAAATAGAATTGAAAATGAAAACTTCACATCATTGACATTTTAATTCCATCCTTACAACCAAACATATTTCATTTCAATTGAAGAAAATAGACTGTATGAAACAGACGATGAGGAAGTCAACTGGAGGCAAGGAAGCAGCTGGCCACAAAGGCCACTTGGAAGTTGGTGCCGGTGGAAAGGAGAATAAGATGGTGGCTTTGATGGAAATGAAGAAGTACCAAAAGGGCATGATGCTCCTGATTCAAAAGCTTCCTTTCCAGAGGCTGGTAAAAGAGATAACTCTTTAAGAGTTCTAGACTGATTTGATACATTCATAAAACCGTCTTATGTCTTCTAATTTTTTCTTTAAATTAAAGTACAACTTTTGGAGGTGGTTAGAGACTAAGTTACACAAAACATTCTAAAAGCCGGAGTGAGAATTGAAAAATTCTACATTTTAAATTTTAAAAAAGTAAAATGTTATAAAATGAGAGTGAAAGCAACAGTTGAGAGTGGGAGTAGGAGCGCAAAAACGAGACTTGTGACCCAAAATATAAGAATTATGTAGCTTAGGCAAGAAAATTTGTACCCATTTTGTCACATTCAAGCAATGTATAAATCATTCTCGGCACCAACTTAACTAGTTGGTAGGAAACATCAATTGTGGTATCAACCGAGTTCAACTTCCCACTCCCCCAAACTATTAATATAGCTTTTCAAGTCATTTAAATTTTGAGAACGTGCAAGTTACTCTCATTGTGTTACAGCATAGGTGCTTCAAAGTGCATGCATATATACAAACATATGTAATTAAGTATGTAAAAAATTTTGCTAAAAACTTTGTATACACACACAAATACATACATACATACATACATACATACATAGATATATATATATATATATATGTATGTATGTATGTATGTATGTATGTATGTATGTATGTATATAGAACCAATTCAATTGAGTATAAAAAACTTTGCTCAAAACATTGGAAAAGTTATGTACCATTGCAGAAAGCTGGAGCTTGTGCAAAAGCTTGGACATAAACACTCTTAAGTCTAGACAATCTCCATGATTGAGGTACTATTGCGTGCCGAAACAAAAGTAGGAACCTCTGTCAAAGCAAACCTTTGTGAACCTTTTTTCATATACAATTCCTTATATAGAACATAGAGTTTGTTGCTAAAGGTAATTGAACCCTTTGTCTCGCGTAGGTTTTCAAAAGAGGTTCCTTTTGTTTAAGGTTTGGTTTGGATTTAATTAATAAATGAAGAGTAAGGGAAGGGAAGAAGGACATGATGAAGGATTTGTTGGTTCTCCTATTTCGATGGATAAAGAAAAACTTATAAAGGAATGAATGATAATGGCACTCATTTATTCCCTTTTATATTATCCTATTTAAATAAAGTAGTCACTGATCCACTCTCCCAATCCAAATAGGTTGTAAGCTTAGGTCTCGCTTTACCTCATTAGTGCTACCTAAATCTATTATATTACTTTTACATATTGATGCATCTATTGGTCTTATTTGAATATATTCAGAGCATCTAAGGTGACTCCCTAATTTCTAATGAGTTAAAAAAATCATGAAAAACCAAACACGTATGAAAACAGCAAACCTTCGGAGACTTTAATTGACATTTATTTAATGCACGACATGCAGTTTCACAAAAGAAGATATTTTTATTGAACACAAAAACATCTATACAAGTTTAAATAGGGTGGGAGATATTATTTAGATAGGATGAGAGGAATTCTATAATATAGAGAAAGCAAAATGCTCATTTTTTTTTAACCCAAAACATATTCAAACTAACTTTAAATGATATTGTACATGGATAGGTGGGAGTTAAGCTCCTTACCTCTTTCCCAGTTTCCTCATGGTGTATCTTTGTCACATAGTTTCCTCGTGGTGTAGTTTTATCACTGTTAAGAGGGGTAGGAAAGAGGACAATATGTATATCTAACCATACAACAAGAGTCAGCGGCATATAAGACCAACCAAAAGTTGACTAATTAAAAATTGGTGACCAACTGATACAGACAAAATATTGCAGCAATAGGACTTGTCCCCATAATCAATTTATCCTAAGTAATAAACACCAAAGAAGATTCTCAAGTTTGCTAACCTACTAGTTTGTAAAATAATGTAAGTCTACCAAGCATTGTCTGCTGTTTGCCACATAAAGCATGCAAAATAATCATTTTTGCAGGCTAAAAATAGAAGAATAGAGGAGTTTTGTTTTCTAGCAATTTGATAAACGAATAGTTAATATAGATTTTCTATATATTGTCAAATGAGAGAGAGAGAAATCCCAAGGTGAAATACTTTCAACAACTTTCAAGACTAACCCTTGGATTGCCTCATATTGTATCAACTCGAAAATTTGCTATTTGAGCTTCTATTTCAATGCCGTCAACCAATTGAAATTAATTAAGACATGTGATTATAGTTGAATGGACTTTGAACTAGCCGACTAGATGACAGACAATTCAGTTCTATTTTTTACTATTAATTAGCAATTAATTGATCAATCTACTATTAAAGGTGACAGTGGAGAGCACTCTAACTAAAAAAATTAAATTGTTTATGGATAAAAAATGGAAAAATGTATTGTAGAACGTGCAGTTGACTCGATATTTTAGGTAAAACTAATTAGAGGCATTTTACTTGTTATGTATATGTGCAAATAAAATTATTGATCTGCCTCCTAAAGTTATAAAGATAAAGAACTGGCTGTTGATAAAGACTCAAGCACTAATGTTAACATATAGTCGTATAGTCTATATTAAAGCTATTTTAACAACTTTTGGTTCCATGAAATCAATTCCAAATACCTCACGTGTTATGCTTTGCAAAAGGTGCATGTGCGCGTATTATTTGAATATTTGGGGTAAAATTCAAATTTGGTCCCTTAACTATTCAGTTTATCCTAAAATAGTTCCCTAACTCTAAAAGTGTCTATTGAGGTCCCTTAACTCAAGCAACATTTTCAATTTGAGTCCCATCCGTCAATTAAGCTGTTATTTTGGATGAAACTTGCCTATGTGACACCCATAATTTCATGTGGTACTCATAATGCCACGTGGCTTCCTCTTTAATTGAAATAGGTGATTATTTTGTATAAAAATGAAAAAATTAAATCTAAACTGACACAAACACAAAATCTTGGAGCTTAAAACATGAATTAGCCCCAATTGTTAGATTAACTTGCCGGAGACGATGGTGTTGGATTTGAGGGTAGAGGCACACTACTAAAGACGGTGAACGGAGACGAAGATGGATGGGATGGAGGCGGACCACGGGAGATGGTGAACGGAGATGAAATCAGGACGGAGATGGTGACGGAGAAGGAAATCACGATGGAAGACGAATCGCGACGAGGGAGGAAATCGCAAAGAAAGACGAATAGCAACGGAGATGGTGACGGAGGAGGAAATCGTGACAGAAGACACATCGCGACGGAGGAGGAAATTGCAAAGGAAGACGAATCATGACGAAGATGGTGACAAAAGAGGAAATCACAACGGAGATGGTGACGGAGGAGGAAATCGCGATGGAAGACGGAGACGATGAACTAAATCATGACAATGATGAAGACGGTAAACTAAATTACAACGGTGACGGAGGAGGAAATCACAAAGGAAGACGAATCGCGACGGAGATGGTGACGGAGGAGGAAATCACAACGGAAGATGGAGACGATGAACTAAATTACAACGGTGATGGAGACGATGACGAATGAGGAAATCGTGACAGGAGACGGTGAATTGGTGGAGGAAATCTGTCATGAAATCAGAGGAGGATGAAGGAGAGCAATGAAATCAATGATTGGCGGACAAAATCGGCGATTGCAGGATGAAATTGGAGATCGAGGAGGACAAAATCGGTGATCGAGGCAGGTGATGGAATCGGCGATGGAAAGAACCACCGGCGAGAAAAAGAAAGGAGAGAGATCCACCGGCAAAAGTGTTTTGCTATTTACATTTGAAGTCTTATGGTTATTTATTTATGTCAATTTTAACTTAAAATTTTTTGTTTTTCTAGTATAGTCATCCATGTGGAAGTTTGGGGCCCACTATGGGGTGGCAAACTACCGCATAAGCAAGTTCCATAAAAAATAACCGCTCCACGAATGGATGGGACTCAAATTGGATACGCTACTTGAGTTAAGGGACCTTAATATTCACTTTTAGAGTTAAGAGACCATTCTAGGATAAACTGAATAGTTAAGGGACCAAATTTAAATTTTACTCAAATATTTCAGAATTCGCTAAAAGGTCAGGTTGAATATTAGATCAAGAATTAAAAATTTAAGTCAACTTAATTTAAAATGACTTATGTTTATTTTTATATTTTTTTCTTGAAATCAATTTCATTTAAAATTTGATATAACAAATTAAAAACCCAAGTCAAATTAATTTAAAATGAATTTATTTTTGTGATGTTATTAAATTTTTATAAATTTTTTTAATTTTATGTATTAAAAATAAAAATTCATAAAAATTTAATAAGATTATAAAAATTATATTTTTAATGGATTATTACACCTACATAATATTAAATTTTAAAGAAAATTAGTTATGAATAAAAAAATATAAAAATAAAAATAAATCATTTTCAATTAAGTTAAAATGAAATGGCTTATAGTTTCTCTTAAAGAACAAAAGATACGTACAATTTGGACATCCTTATCTATTATACTGTCATTTAAGCAAATGCACCTTTTCAATCTAGGGATAAAAATATTACATAATGAGTGATTTCTTACAGTCGATCTAATGTTGAGTTTTGTACGTGCATTAATTGTAAAGTTCAAGATTCAAAATTCTAATTACTACTACAGAAAAACTTTCTCTTTTTTTTTTCTTTTTGGTACTTTGAAGATAGATCACGGGGAGTGGACAAATATTCATGCTTGAAACTTCAAATAATTGCTCACCTGACCAATGTGATTTTTGTTGTTCTTCCAGAAAAATTTTGAACATTTAATCATTTATATGTTAGAGAGTTACAACCAATTCGTTTTAACTTAAGTCAACTTAATATGAAATGACTTATTTTTATTCTTACATTTTTTTACCTGGTATTAATTTTATTTAAAATTCAATATTATGTAAATGTAATAATCCATTGAAAATATAGTTTTTATAATCGTATTAATTTTTTATGAATTTTCTAATTTTAGGCATTAAAAAGGAAAAATTCATAAAAATTTTATAATATCATAAAAATTTTCTTTCAAGTGGATTATTATATCTACATAATATTGGCTTTTAAATAAAATTAGTTTCAAGCAAAAAAAATGTAAAAATAAAAATAAGTCATTTTGAATTAAGTTAACTTAAGTTAAAATGAATTGGTTGTTAGAATTTTATGCCATCCTTCACAACTTTTATGTAAAGTATGAAGATAGTGAGCGAGGCTATATGCCGCTAAGTTGGACTTTGAGGAGACAATTTGGGTAAAGGCTCAGGATCTAAACAATCCAGCATTTTTCCAATTCCTAACAGACAAGATCAAGCAGTGCCTTCTCAACAATTTCGGGGGCTTAACCGTAATCCAATCAACTTTATCATGAATCCCCATCTACGCCATATCCTTGCTTAAAGTCCCTGTCACAATGTCTGATTCTATGACAAAATAGTTTATTAGATTTTGGTGAACTAGATTAAGAGACAAACAAGGTATTCGTATGAAGCACTAAGGCATCATTAAGTTGCCTAAAGGCATTGTAGGCCTAACAATTAAAGATATACGGCTTTTCAATCAGTGCCTCATAGCAAGAACATTCTGGTGCTTATTCACTAGAGATCATAATAGGCTAGTAACCAGATTCCTGATAGCTAGGTTTGGTCACTCTCATTCGATGTGGCAAGGGAAGGTGCCCCCCAAATGCTTCCAAAATATGGAAAAACTTCATATTTGGAAGGAAGTTGTTTGCTTGCCACCACCGATGGATTCTAGGCAATGGTGCATCTATCAGGGTTTAGGAAGATAATTAGATTTCAGGTTTTAACCTAGCATATCTCCTAAAACTAAGCTCAGCAATTCATTATAGAGCCCATATGCGGTTTTCTAAATTGATGGACTTTGGAATTAAACAGTGGTCTATGGAGGTTTTACAACAAAATTTTCCAAACCACATCATTGATAGAATTCTTTAAATCCCCTCCACCTTTGATCCAGTTAGACAAGACTCAGTCATATGGTTAGGTAGCAACTCGGGGGAATTTAGTACAAAGCAAGGGTACAACTTGAAGCTTCGAAGACAATCAACACCTTATTAAACTCAACAGCAATATCACTATCTTCAACCTCTCATCCTGACTTATCTATGATTCTCAAGAAGATATGGGCATACACCATTCCATAAAATTTCAAAAATTTTCCTATAGAAATGCTTGCCAAATGCACTCCCCATAACATACAACTTAGTAAATCATGGATGACTTGCCAATCACCTTTGCTCAAGATGCACAGCGACAGCCGAAACTTCAATGCACATATTTTGGGAATGTAGAGGAGTAAAAGAAATCTGGGATAACTTCTGTTTTGCTCCATCAACTCAAAATTTTCCATCCTTTGAAGCATGACTCACAACTTTACTTGCAAACCACAAGTCGTGGCATGTAGAATGGTTTGTTCACTTTGTCTCAACACTTTGGCTTATTTAGTTGGGAAGAAATGAATGTGCATTTCCAAATGCCACATTTTATCCCTAATCAATTATGGCAAGAAGAGACGACCTTTGTCAACAAATTTTTATCTCCAAGGAATACCAATCCCACTACCTAAAATCTTTCTACAACGAACCCCATTACCTTTGCCATACTTGGAGTTTTAAGAAACTAGAAAACATAAATCTAAGGCCAAAAATTTTTGTTATTGATGGAGCTTGGAAACAATCCTTAAATTTGGGTGCTACAGCCTGGGTAGAATGGGTGTGAGCAAAGCTCCAAAGTCAAAAATGTCTCCTTCATTGCTCATCAGTTCTTGAGCCCAAATTAGTCAGCCACTTATTAGCCAGTAATAAAGCTAGAAGTTAGGTTATTTATGTCACTACATATGTATCAAATTGTGTTTAGGTTCATTAGGCCTTAAGAGGATCTATCCCGCTCTCGCCAAGTGCAGCATTCATAATGTAGTAGATTACTAATAACTTGGATGCAAGCCCCCGCAACTCACTCGTTATTGCTCTAAGAGATAAAGTATCAGTTGCCCATGAAGTAGTAACTTTTCTTTTATTGTAGCTCTTCTCTCTTATTTTGATTACAAAAAAAAAAAAAATACGATTTGTGGCTTCCAAGTCATTTGAGTTTGAACAATAGACAAATTAAACCTCTAACTTTCACAACTACACGCAACTAATATAAATGATAATGATGAAGTTGAAAACGTAGTGATGTTGTCTCCAACTAATATCACTCACCAGCTAATCTCCTCATGCTAGCAAAGATAATACATGATCTCCATCAAAGTAAACTCAAAATTGCATGACAATGGTAGCCGCAAGTGCAACAAAATAAACTTATGAACTTTTTCATTTAGATTAACCCAATAAACACATTTCGAACATCTCATTATTTTCCCAGGTTTTTCTTACTACAAATACATCCATATCAATAAACGCATCAATAACACAACAATGAAAAACTACAATAAACATAAGTACCATTGCTTAATATTAACACCCAACAACTCATACACCAACAAAAAAAAAATAAACAACCCTTAGAATTATAACCTTTTTCATAAGGCAATGACTATAACATTTAAAGGGTTGATGGGCTAATTGTGAATGTAGAATATATGAAATGATCTCAGTTGAATTAGGCCAGCAACATGAAGCCAACTATCGTTATTCGAATGAAGGCACAATTGTAACATTCAATAGAAGAACCATTCGCCATAACCACCAAACCATAATGACCCAAACTGACATTGACCCCCAAATAAAAGGCAGGTGTCCCAATGTCACATGCTCCTCTTCTCTATTTATGTATTATATAAATCTTTCCCAGTATAAGAAAAATGCATAATATACACACACATGCACACACACACACACACACACACACATGTGTGTGTGTGTGTGTGTGTGTGTGTGTGTGTGTGTACATGTTTTTATTTTCATTTTACAACAGGTAGTCTTAAATATGTTAGAGAATTATAATACTCATCAATTTTAAAATACAGAAAAAATTCTCACCAATTTTCTCATTTTTCATGAAATTATAAAAATATTATAAAAATATTTTTTTTGTAATGGAAATATTTGGGAATTTTATATTTATTTATTTATTTATTAGTTATTAATAAAAATTTATTAACTGTTTGATTGTTTTAGTATTAGGCTATATTGGATATAGAGTTATTGGTAGTGATTTTAGTCTGATATGGTAAGAGATAATTTAGTCAGTTCTAGCCAGTGGGCTTAGGGCAAGGCCTGTAGGAAATTTTCAATTGACCCAATATATTCAAAAACTTAAACCGGTTATATGCAATATCATTTCCATTTAGGGACATATGGCGTAATTCTATGCCAAGCCTTCTTCATAAATAGCTTATGTTTTCCCTATTGATGGGAGAATTTTTGGAGTCATTTGCAAGTTATTTACCATATTGAGATTTCTTTGAACTCACTTTCTCTATGCTTGTATTTGGTTCTGCCAAACTCTCATTTGGCCTAGGCTTATATTTTACTTCCTCTATTGTTTATTTCCACTAATGTTCATTCCACCCGACCCCTAGGCCAACACATAATTTTTATGAAGGTTATTCTGAACATTTCTCATAATAGATGAAATTTGGAGTTGACACATTGCACATTTACTATTTTTAGTATTAAATTTGGATAATTTTACACTGTGATTCCAAAAATATCCTATATTTATTATTAACATAAATTTGTAAAAGATTCAAAAAGAAAAGAATTGGCTGGGGAAAAAATGGAAAGGCCGATAGATTAATTGTATTTTAGAGTAGTTACAAAAGACTAAAATAAGGAGCACTTATTTTTTTCTAACCACAAGATTTAAACGAAAAATAGTTAAATTTGTTTTGACTCGAGAACAACCTGTTTTTGAAGGCAAATAATAAAAATGGTATAGCAGCCTAAAAAATTTGGGAGGCATCGAAGGAGTTGCAGCCTTCAGCCGTTCCTCACTCCCCAATAACTTCCTGTTCTCTTCGACAACTATCGGAGCAGGCATGGAGAACAGGAATGAGGTAACTTCTTATTCAAGAATATGTTGAAATTTTGTTTCCTTGCATATAAATTTGACCACTATTCATGACATTTATCAAAAATTGTGTGATTTTTGTAGCAAAAAAATGGTTTCAGATCGGTACCCCTATTTGGAGGGTGGGAAAGTCAAGATCCAGAGGCCTCAAGTTACACGATTATGTTCTCGCAAGCTCGCATTGATAGGGAGCAATTGAAAAGGGACATTAAGCGAAGCCTCGGAAATGAGCAAGAATTACTTGCTTCTCTACAACCTGTGCAAACTCCCACTCATCAGATAGAACGAGACTCTCTCTTGGTATGGATATGCTAAAAGCCAAGAAAGTCATGTATAAATATGAGAAAACAGAAAACATAGTATATACATTAAGTGGAGCCTATTGTTTACACCCTTTAATTTATATCCAGAGGACGTTGAGTATAAGGAAGATACTAACCTACATTAACTGCTGCATCAAGCCTTGATTTGAAGAAAACTAGGCATTCGAAGGTGATGTTAAATTTGAACCAGGCATTTGGGTTATGCATATGTATACATGAAATTCTTGTATATATTAGCATGTAAAGTAGTTTTTTGTTTGTGCATATTTTTCTATTCAGTGTCACTGTTATTTTATTGCTTACATATAAATAAGTTTTAATGTGGGTTTATTCAATGATTTCTAGTCTTCTATTTTATTTTTGTTTTTTTTTTTAAGGAAAAGTTCAGTATTTTGTGACGTCTTATCTGCCCTTTTTGTAACAGGCCGACTTTGAGGTAATAACATCGATAAATTAGTTTATGGCTGTGAAGCGCTTTATAGGTGCTAAAAAAAAAAGATATGTACTTGGTGTCCACCTTGTTGATCCTATTGAAAATATAACTAAGTGGTGGCATTTTTATGTACTTTTCGACTTCTGAATAACCTTTAAATGGTCATTTTGCCAAACAACATGTCCTCTTACAATCATCACTTCAACCTTCCCCTGCAAAAATGTTTCACGACATTTTATTACTGGTAAGCATATTGGATAAATGAAGCATGACAAATACATTTGGATAAATTTGTTATACACCAGCTTTCATTTTTAAGGAACGCAGGCATGACATTTGACCATATGGAGTTAAGACAGATTGGTTATGAATGTAGAAATGGAAATAAAATTACCACACATTTCCTATTTAACCTTCATAAATGTTTATATCTATTTTGGAATTAAAGAATTCTGGAGGTGAAGAATTTTGTTTCTTAGATCTCATACGTACAAAGCCTTCTTTTATATACATGATACAAGATAGGGATAGTTAACCTAAAGGATAGGAACTTATCTATAAAGAATTATCCCTAGGCTTAATAAAACTAATCTCTATCATATAGTAAAGTTAATTTATATCATATCTGTAAATACATGTGAAGCAAATGAAAAATACACACATAGTATCATAATAGCCCCATCAAGCAGGAGTTAGGAAGAATGACACTCCAAGCTTGTGTATAAGCCGAGTGAAATGCTCATGTCCCAGTGCCTTGGTAAGCACATCTGCTAGTTGAAGTTGTGTTAGAACATAACTGGTGCATAGTTCTCCGAATTGAAGTCGTTCTCATATGAAGTGACAATCTATTTTGATGTGTTTTGTCTGTTCATGGTATACCGGATTGGATGCAATATGGAGGGCAGGTTAGTTGTCACAGAATAGCTTTATTAGTTTATTATCTGTGATGGTTAGGTCCGATAATAGGGCTTTAAGCCATAGCAGCACGCTGGTAACAGAACTATTGTTCAATACTATACTTCAACTGATGATTGATTGACAATTGGCTGTTTTTTTGTTTGCCATGAGAGTGGTGCGTCTCTAATAGAAGTATAGTAGTTGATGATTGAGCATCTCATAATAAAGGATGCACCTAATTAGCATCACAGAAGCCCTTTAGTGATAGACTATTGTTGCTTGGGAAAAACAAGCCATATCCTAGTGATCCTTTTATGTATCTCAATATTTGTAGTGTAGCATTTAAGTGATCCACTATAGGTTTCTCCATGTGTTGACTTAAGATGTTTACAACTTATGTAATATTAGGTCGTGTGATGGTTAGGTATAGAAGTTGACCCACCATTCTCCTCCAAGTTCTTTTGCAAGAGATTTACCAAGTTTGTGTTGCTGTTGAAGGGGTATTTTGCTAGCTTTCACTTCTAAAAGTCCTGAATCATTGAGAATATCAAGTGCATATTTCCTTTTGTTTACAAACATACCATTTTCATGATGAGTTACTTCTAGGCCTAGGAAGAATTTGAATGGTTCGAGGTCCTTCAAGTGAAATTTCTGATGAAGGAATTCCTTCAATTTCCGACAATACAAAGGATTTTCCTGTAACTACCATGTCATCAACATAAATCAACACAGTAAGAAATGCATCGTTAGAGTTCCATGTAAATAACGTATTATCTGCTCTAGATTGTCAAAAACCATAATCTTTCAAAGCCGCTGATAGCTTGGTAAACCATTCTCTTGATACTTGTTTCAAACCATACAATAATCTCTTAAGGTGACATACTCATTTGTCTCATTCTCAGAGATACTCAGGAGGGCGCTCCATATAAATTTCTTCTTGTATGTCACCATGTAAAAAGGCATTGTTGACATCTAGTTAGTGTTGTTCCCATTGTTTGGCAACTGCAATTGCTAAATTAGTTTAACAACGGGAGCAAAAGTTTCATTATAGTTTATGCCTTCTATCTACGTATATCCTTTTGCCACAAACCTGATTTTTTATCTTTTTACTTGACCCTCTATTTTGTGCTTTACTTTATAAACCCACTTACACCCAATTGTTTTCTTACCTTGTGGCAACATTTTCAACTCCTATGTATTGTTTTCTTTTAATGCCTTTGTCTTAGCTTGCATGGCATCACACCAATATGAGTATTTTCTTGTTACTGTATAGGACTGAGGTTTTTTACTAGTTAAAATTGCTATGAGAAAGGTTTGGTGTTTGAAAGAAAAAATTTGATTGGTTATAAAGGATGAGATAGGGTACTGTGTACGTGAAAAAACCACATTGGAGTTTGTGTTGGTGGCCTGTAAATTGTTGTCGTACTCGTTACAACCTCTTTATCTACGTGCCCCTTCTTTCCTGTACACTTTTTCTTCTAGGACTGGTTTTGAGTATTGAACATTTGTTGTTTCTGGTTGGTCATGTTGACTGAAGTTTTGAGGTGGGTTGCTGGTTGTGGTGTTGGGTTGTTGTTGGTTGGAATGATCTTCCCACAATAGGCTCGGGTTTATAGTAGTTGGTCTACTAACTTCATTGGTGTGGATTTCATTGAAAGGAAAAATTCCTTCATTGAATGTGACATCCCTTGAGGTAAATATTTTCTCGGTCTCTAAGTCATAAACACTATAGCTCTTTTGATGATAAGGAGGATATCCTATGAAGACATACCATTGAGCCGTTGGTTGGAACTTGTCTTTAAGTCGTGTAGGATTGATGGTGAAGCATTGTGAACCAAAAGTCCTCAAGTGGTCATAGCTTGGTTTTTTTTCCGAAAAGCTTTTTATTTGGTGTGAGTCATTCTAGCTTTGTCATTGGCAATTGGTTGCTTAAATAGGTTGCTATTAACACACATTTTTCCTAGAACTTGAGTGGTAATCCAGCTCAAAATCTGAGTGCTCGAGCAATGTTTAAGACGTTTCTATATTTTTTCTTTACTACTTTATTCTGTTGAAGGGTACTAGCACAAGAGGTTTAATTTAGAATCCCCTTTTCCTTATAAAGGGTGCCCATGGATCCTTCTGTAACTTCAAGTGCATTATTGCTGCGTACTTCCTTGATTCTACATGGAATTATTTTTTAATCAAATTGTAAAAAATTTCAAACATCTTGGGCACATCTCTTATTCTTCAGAAGATACATCCTTGCAAATCTAGTGCAATCATCCCCAATTGTTAAAAAATATTGTGCACCAAAAATTGAAAACCATTTGATATAGACCCCAAAAATCTAAATGAACAAGTTTGAAATGAATGTTTGATTTATTTCTACTTGTAGGAAAAGGTAATCTGAATGCCTTAGCTAGCAAACAAACCAAGCAATCTTTACAGATTTCTTTTTGTATTTATTTCTGATAGGTTCATGATGGCTCTTAAACGTTTTGACGATGGATGCCCTAGTCTCCTAAACCTTCAATATATGCCTTCTTGCTATTTATTGCTACAGCATTTCCTTTCGAACTGAAGTAGTATAGGCCACCTTGTTTTTTACCCACTCTAATCATTTTCTTTGAGCCAAGGTCCTGGATTAAACAATAATCCAGGAAAAAAATTACAGCATAATTATGTTGCTTTGTCAGGCAACTAATGAAAATTAAGTTGCATATAAAACTAGGAACCTTCAAAGCGTTTTTAATTTCATGCTTATTTCCTAATGATAGAGTGCCAAATTTATTTATAGATTTTATTGAGCTATTTGGTATGTGAATCTTATGGGTAAAAGAAGAACTAAATTGTTTAAGGTTTCTTAGGTTGCAAATAATGTGATCAGTGGTGCCAGTTTCAATAATCCAATCATTCTCTTTAAGGTTTGTAGGGTCATGATTATTTTTACTAGTAAAGTTAACTAAGTTAAAACCTCTTTTTTTGCCCAGCAGCTTGAGGACCTTCTCATATTGGTCATTTTTCAGACTCTTTAAGGTGAAAGCACTTGAGCTTTTGGCCTTTTGGCCAGTTGGTTCATCTCCACAAACATTGACACTTCCCCAGTTCTGCTTTTCTTTGCCTCTAGGTTTCCAGTCATTAAGATATCTAATTATTTCCCAGCATTTCTTGGTGACATGAC
This sequence comes from Aquilaria yunnanensis, assembly GCA_039654915.1. NCBI lineage: Eukaryota > Viridiplantae > Streptophyta > Magnoliopsida > Malvales > Thymelaeaceae > Aquilaria > Aquilaria yunnanensis. The sequence continues at coordinate 21,434,290 of CM077600.1, forward strand.
CAAATCGCTTGCAGTGATCACAACGAGGCCTGTCCTTCTACTTGGCTATTTCTTTCTATTGTGAGGCTTGGACAGCAAAGGCTCCTATTAAATTAACCTTTTCTACCTGGGTTAGACTCAACTGCTTTTCTTTTAATATCACAATGGCATAGATTTGGTTTAATAGAGTGAGGAGTTCCATGGCCACTATCTGAGACCTTATGGTCTTGAATTTTGGATATAACACCATCAAGAACTGATGAATGTGTTCTTTTTCTTTTTCTATAGCCCACACTTTACTTGTGGCACAAGTACAAACTGGTGAAGATGAATAAAAACTTAGGGCTAATTCGTTTTAACTTAAGCTAACTTAATTCAAAACAACTTATTTTTATATTTATATCTTTTTTATTTGAAACCAATTTTATTTGAAAGTCAATATTATTTAGGTGAAATAATCTATTAATTGTAAAATTAATTTTAAAATTTTTATAATACTATTAACTTTTTATGAATTTTTTAAAAAAAATTTCATAGAAATTTAATAACATGAAAAAAATTTTATTTCAAAAGAATTATTACACTTATATAATATTTACTTTAAAATAAAATTAGTTCTAGGTAAAAAAAATTTAAAATAATTGAAAATTAAATTAACTTAAATTATAATGAATTGGGTGTTAACTTTTGAATCCAGCTCATAGATGTAGAGATCCGTTCCCAGTTTAAGCTCCTCATCAAGTAAGGGTGTGAATTATAAGGGATTTCTCCCCTTGATGTTAAGGATGGCAATTGGGTGGGTCGGGTCAGGTTTGGGTCAGGTCATTCAGGTTTGGGTTTAGTCGGGTTAACATGAATTCGGGTCCAAGTCGGGTTCTGGTCAGGTCATTTGGGTTCGGGTTGATTTCAAGTTGAGTTGATTTCGGGTTCGGGTTGGGTTGGGCCGGGTTTATTTGGGTTCGGGTTCACTTCAGGTTGGGTCAATTTTAGTTTTGGGTAACTTCAGGCCAACTTTCGGGTCAAATTCGGGTCAACTTTTATGTTCACGTGGATTACTAGTGTGAAGTCAAAATGATTGAATCTATTCAATTTTTAAAAAAATTTAAATCAAATAATTTGATTTTTTATGTGATTTAATTTAAATTAAATTTTCATTTTTTTAGTATATTTAATTAAAATATTCATAAAAATCTTCTTCATTATAGTTTAGTACATATTTAAATAATTTAACATTGTTAGTAATATTTGATTATTTTTCTAAACCCATACCCTTTAACTATCATTATACAGATTATTCAGATCTTCACTCAGCTATCACTCAGACATACACAATGACAAATTTATTATGCGCATATTTTAATGAATTTTCTTTGAAATTACAATGAAATGCAAATCAAGTTCATTATCAATGACTAAATTGTAAAATTTAAAAAATTTTGGGTGAAAGTGTAAAGATTTCAAAAATTTTAGGATCCATGTTGTAATTATTATGGGTGACTAAAATAAAATTTTTTAAAATTTAAGTACCTTATTGAACTATACTTAAAAGTATAGGGATAAATGTTATAATTTTAATAATTGCCTATTAAGATCATTAAACTTACTAAATATAAAAATCACTTCAGTTAGAAAAATTCAAATATGGGATTCACTAAATATGGATGTTTTTCCTCAAATAACATACTTGTAATATATAGAAGTCCTAAAAAAATAAAAGTTACTAAATATAAAAATCCTTTCTCAAAATATGAAAATTATTAAACATAAATATCTTAAAAAAAGAAATGAAACTACTAAATATGAAAGTTTCATCTCCAAATATGAGACTTACTAAATATGAAAGTACCAAAAAATGAAAGTTACTAAAAACGGAAGCCACAATTCCTAAATATAAGGCATACTGAATATGAAAATCTCAAAAAATGGAAATTACTAAACATGGAAACCTCCATATTTAGGACTGACTTAATATGGAAAATAATGAAAGAGAAAAGTTAAAGTTTAGGGTAAGGGTTAAAATCGGGTATTGTCGGGTTTAGTTATCAGGTCATCTCGGGTTCAGGTCAGGTCAATCTCGGGTTTGGTTCATTTCAGGTTCGGGTCAATTCAGGCTCGGGTCATTTTGGGTTTGGGTTCGGGTTTTCTCGGGTTTTCCTTTAATCGGGTTTGGGTTCAGGTCGGGTTGGGCACGGTCGAGTTCAGGTCGTTGACTTTTTTAGTCAAATTGGGTTAGGTCAGGCTTTGGTTCGGGTGGGTTGGCCCAGATCATCGGGTCGAGTCCAATTTTGCCATCCCTCCTTGATGTAGGTTGACCTTCGAACAATCCAATTTAGTTCTAAATTTACTTGGCTTGACTTGAATACAGAATAAATTAGGGGCTAAAATCTAACCAAAACCTTAACATCTTAACAAGAGTATTTAAGCCTCAATTAGATATTCTTGGTTAACAAATTGTGCAAGAAATAGTAGGATTATCGCTCTTATGTAAACCGGCCGCAATTAATGTACAATATGACGTTTTAGATTAGCTGACAACCACGCTGCCATTGCTAGCTAATTAACCACTGTTTTAACATCACCAATTATTTCAAAGCCGGCATCGTTGACCTCACCGGCCCCCTCCACCAAATGTCACAAAATAAAAAAGAAAGACCTAAAGCATGATATTTTTGTCTTAGTCCGAGTCAATCATCAATCTTCTTTCTATATATAAACTCATCTCCTCTGAAAACCAACGTCCAAAAATATTTCTATGGGAAAGAAAACGTCCTTCACATGTCCGAGTTTGGGCAAACTGATGCTCATCAACTCATCAAGAGCCGCCGCGGTCAAGCTCGTCTTCTGGGGATCAGGCTCTACGAGGATTTTGGCCGGAAAACATGTTGCCGGGGAGATCATGTTCGAGCTTCCCGACAGGTTGGTGTGCCACGCGGACTCTTTCTTCATTGGCCGGCCAGTTCCAGCCCTTGCCATTGACGACGAGCTTCTACCCGGGGAGACCTACTTCGTCATCCCCATTGACCGCCTCCCCTGCAACAGATTGTTAGCTTCATCGCTCACAGCACTAAACCCTAACCCTGAACCGTCGAAGCCCCCAATACATTTCGGGGAGTGCCCGTTTGAATACGTGAAGGGAGAGAACGGAAGGGTTTTGATCAAGGTGGTGCCCCAGTTCATGATCAGGCTTATCCAGGGAAATAGTGATGGTAATAGTAGCAGCAGTTATGGTGGAAGTTTTCTTTGCAGTACGCCAGAGTTGAAGAAGCATTACGAGCAACTAGTTGGGTCAAGGGAGCAAGTTTGGTCGCCTAAGCTGGAGACCATTTTAGAGCATAAGATTAAGGTTTCTCCTTTCAAGTTCATAGGTTTGGGGTGGGGTAGAAGCTGAAAGAGAATCCAACAACGTAAATATGTATTTTTTGTTCCTTAGATTAAGTATCATATTTACCACTCTAAATTAGGCAAAAAACCAATTTTACCATCATACTTTCACGTATACCAAATTTGCTACTAAATTTACTCTCGAGACCAAATTTACTACTAACATTACAAAAAAGTTGCAAATTTGTCATTCTTCTGTTAAGTGACTACCAAATGAAGGGGAGAAATAACATTTTTGATTTTTGGTTCTTAACATTTTTTCTACTATTGCCTTGACTTTGCCCAGCTTGTAATCATACCATCTTCATCACCATTTGCTCACCCTAACACTAGAAGTCGAATTTCAACCTTACAAAACTTGGTTTGAATTTTCCCTAACTTTAAATCAAAATCATCATACCCCTGGGTAGCCTTCATTTTCGAATCAGCTATACCTATTTTGGAAATCATTTTTCCGGTCGGCTACGCCCATTCTGGAAACCATTCTATAGAGCATAAGAACTCTTCCAAAGCGGATTCCATGAATCAGATCGGCCATCTAGGTTTTGCCCTGGGTGCCAATGTAGTCATCAGCCACACCTCACGAAGAGACCTGACTCCTATTAGAGCTAGTAGGAGGCAGGACAACCTTTCTTCTTCAATTCCTTGAGGACAAGAGAGAGTGGCGTTAGGGAGGGAGAGTGACTAGTGGTGGGCGGTCCATCAGTCATGCCATGCACCACTGTATTTTGAAAAAGATGGCATGCTTCTGAATATCAAAAAATAAAAATAAAAATTCATTTTAGTTTTTTTCACAAACATTGAAACTATCAAAGAAAATCAAAATTAAGTTCAGTATCATCAATTGCTCGATTTTTTTGGTGGCGAAAACTCAAACAATTACTTTTTTTTGACTTTGGAAGCCTAACTAAAAATGTTTTAATGGGCCCTGTCACATTAACAGTTTCACGATAGATGAGCTAATGAATATTTTCCAATTAATGTCTCTATCTACAAATTTTCCCCAACAACGGCTTGTTTTCTCGTTCGTGCCCCTGCCTGCCATGTCTGAAACCGTGAAGCTACATCTTGGTTAGGGAAAATTTGTAGATGGAGACATGGCTCAATTACTATGTTCTTTTCTCCTTCTGTTGTTTCAATTTTTTGGCCAAGAATTTTGGCCAAAAACATTTAGAAAGAATGTATGAGGGAGTTGTGAAACAGCTAACAAAAAATGGAACATTCGGTGAGAATAAAATTTGGCGCCCGTAAGTAGGGAATGAATTACGTAAACACAGTTACATAATGGAGTTCAATTTTGGATCACATGAAAGGGTAACAAAGTGGGACTTTATGAAAATCAGCACATCTCTTGTTATGGCTAGGTGTCGAACTTGAAAATTTGATGGATTGGGTTTTTTTTTATGATCCACTACTTTTGTAGAGAGATGGGCCATAATATTTTAAATACGGGTTGGGTTTAAAGCTTTAAGTGGAGCTTGATGGGGCGCTAGTTTAGGAAAAGATATTGTGCTTCTCATAAACACTACAATAAATTTGAAGTATAGTAACCATTAAGGACAATTGTTTTTATGGTCGTCACCAAAATGGTGGTAGTTATAGTTGCTAAAAAAGTTTTAGATGTATGTGGCGATCGTTTGGCTATCGTTTGAAGTTGGTTCACCAAGACGGCCTCTAGGGCGATCATCCTAGCCACTGTTTTTAATGGTCACCCGGGTTAAAAACCGATCAATGACTTACTTGTTAAATTTTTAAGTTAAAGCGATCATTTTTAAACTATGAGGATTAAGTTGACAGGCACTATAAAGAATCAGGTAAGTTTGTAACACGGTAAGAAGTTGGGGGATCTACGACATATATTAGGTTTATAAGCTAGTATAAAAGCCACACACTCTTTCTTTTGCTTTATTTGTCTGGTGCATTTCACCTTGAGTGTCTGATGCTGCTATCTGGACATTGAGATTTTCGACCGCCGTAGATGCCGACACTCATGGAAGTATTTACATGATTTGATTCTGATTGCCCTCCTTTTTAACTCTTTCTAAAGAACCATCCTTGGATTCCGTTTAGATTTTTATAAATCTATAGTTAAAGTTCAATTATCTAAATGTTTATTTTGTGTTTTTCAGTTATTGGCTTGGCTTTTTGCATTTGATAATTTGGAGAGGAGTTCAGCTGATGGTTATTGGTTCCGATGTATGGTTTTGATGGTGATAGCGTCATTGGAGTGACTTTCGGCCACTGTCAACAGTGGCCCTCGAGTAGTTAATGACACCTGAAGAGTTGAAAGGAGTGGTAGCAAGGCCTCAAGTAGTTGACAACACCAAAAGTGTCACCAATGTGTGGTAGTAGGGCTCACCTTCTTGTTTCTAGTGGAATTTGTTTGTCTCTTTCTTGGTTGTTTTGTGTTCACTGGTGGCAGGTTTGGTTGTTTTGAAGGCTATGTTTTTGGCTGCTCTTTTCTTTGTTATAGATTTGAATTTCAATGGATTTGAATTGTAGATTTGAATTTATTGAAATATTTTTTTTAATTCAATTTTTTACTTAGTGACCATTCGGGCAACCATTTGCTTTAGTTTCGAATTTTATCGCTTGACAGTTGTTAACCCTTGGCAACCAGTCTTTTAGAAATCGTTTCATGACCATTTGTTTCAATCGCTAAAAAGCTAAATTGGCCACCAAATTGCCAGTCACTCTAAGTGAACTTTGTTGTAGTGAAAACTCATTTACAGTAACATTGATGTTGCTTTTGGTCATAACCACATTACTTTCTTAAATTTTTATGTGCTCCTAAGTTCTCATGTGTTTCTTAAATTTTTATGCACTCCAACTCCTATCTTTATCCACAAGCAATGCCATCAACGCCAATGCAATACGACTTCTTCTCCTCCTCAATTTGATGGCTTTTTTTTTTCTTAGCCACTTTTAGTCCTATTATCTCCACTCAAGGCCTCTACCAGCGGAAATAGAGGCCCTGTTCCAGTTGAGGGATTCCATGAGCAATGTTGCCAACCTCCCCAAGCTGTAGAAAACACCGCCATATGCTAGGAACTAAAGCAGGTGTGCTAGATCAGTTGCTTGATCTGATGGTCATGTGGTTTACTTTGTTTTGGAAGGCATTAATCTTGTGGGCTCTTTACCAATTCTATTATAAATTGATAAAAGTGAACACTTTTTATGGGGGAAGAAAAACACAAATTGAGAAAATTTATATATTGAAAAACACATTTTATACATTCCTTTGTTCGTCATATCTGTCATCTATCAGTTAACTATATCGCAGAAATAAATATTTAAAATAGCTACAAAAAATTTTCATCATTGAAATATCTACAAAAATCTTATGGTTTGTATATTCATGGGTATCCACAAGTTAGTTGGGACAGATTGTTGATCGATTCATAAGGAAGTGGAGCGGATCATGGATTATCCATATTTTCTACAGAGCAGGTTAACCTACTTCATATCCTCAATAGTAATTGGACCTAGATCAACTAGAACCTTAATAAAGGAAGAACATGAAGAAAGGAATGTATATAATAAGAGGGGATTCTTACAAGGAATATAATCTCTCATTAATTACACTTCTACAGGCCTATAGTTGGCATCCTAAAGGAGATACTCATGGCATATCCAAGATGCATACAAATAAACCTTACTCAAAGTTACTTTGCCTATTATTCAAAACTAACTTAGATGTTAGAGTTTTTTTTTTTCTAGAAGACACACAATGACGCTTTGACATTGTCTTTGGTTACACATACATAGATCCTAGTTTGCTTCGATCAGCACTAAGAGGTCAGGTTTGGCTAGTCTTATTGATAGATTTGCTTTTTTTTTTTAACACTAAGTGTTAAAATTCAATAGAAGAAGTTAATATGTGCTTGTAAATTATGGTTGCCTCTGGCTTCAAAGATTTTTTTTTTCACTAGGAGGTGGCCTTAAGGTATACTTTAAATCTTCGACCTCCAACATCAAAACTAAGACATTCCAGTGTAAAACAAGAAGAAAATTGATTGGTAGCATATCAGTGATATGCCGCAACAGTAACATAAAACAAATTCCACATTCTCTTAAATCATCACAATGTATGATGCCTAAAAAAAGTTAGAAATTAAAGACAAATTCCTTGTGACCCTCAACCATCACAATGTATGGTGTGTAATTAGAGATAAAGACACAAGAACTATCCCAAATTCTCTCAGCTACTATAGCGATTACAAATGACAAACTTTTTCTCTTGTTTGAGATGTAATTATTGGAAAACACAATAGGGACATATCTAATAAGACAAAAGTTCTTGTAATTTAAGAAATTGATCGGCAGCTTCTTCCTTTATAAAATTATGTTGGCTGTTCATCTTCATTCATCGCCAAAATTACAGGTTGTTGACATACTTTCTAGAGTTGAGAGGGAAGGCATGGCAAATTCTCCAGCAAAAGTGTTCCTCCTTTTATCGTGCATCCGTCTAGCGAGGCTTCTACTTATAGGTATGTCACTAACATTTCATTGAACCTGTTCTACTCCTTACCCTCTAGCCTCATTTGAACAAATTAAAACGCGATGACATGTGGTGCGGCTTTGAAGTTCGGATCCTTTACCCCTTGTTTTTGCCTTCCAATGACTGGTGAAAATATTGCCTTTCTCTCTTAAAGAATTAATATTTTATACTTAATTTCTCTTTATTTTTTTTTAAATTTTCTAGCTTTTTAACATTAATTAGAGAGATTTGAGAAACTATCTCAATTATTAATAATTTACATTTGTTTGCAAAATTAGTTCTCTTATCAAAGTTTTTTTTGTTGAATGTTATGAAGCCATTATGTGGCTATTTTAATTGAATTTAATTTGAATATAGTTTCATATTTATTTTGAATCTGTCATGTCATTTCTATGAAAACAAAGAATTATTTGATTTACACTTGAATGTTTTTAACTAAGGGGTTCACCTGTTTCAATTTACAAAATTTTTAGGTTAAGTTTCAATGAGCCATATTTTTCTATCCATTTAGTGTTAATTTTATTTCCACACACTTAAAGCTCAATTTAAGACGTTTTCTTCCCCTCTTTTTGATAACATTTTTAATTGGTTTGTAGCATGCATGCATGGGATAAACTTTAGGGTTGGAACAGATCTAGATTTTTGAAATTTACTCCATTTCTAAGGAGCTAGGGCTTCCTACTCCCCATTGTCATTCTCTTCCCCAATTATGAAGGACATAAACTAACGAAGCAATAGACATTAGAGAACTTAATTAACACATTTCAATTTCTCAAACAAATCATTAAACTTCTCCTTGCATAATAAAATTAAAGTGCCTCTAAAGAGTCTCTATATATTTTCTCAACAAAAGTTTTTAGACTTCTGCAGTAAGTTCATTCATTATATGTTTTGCAGTAAGCTAAAAAAAAAGTGGCTTTTCGTGTAAATATGGAATAGAAGGATCGATGACTCTTTAGCCTTATATGATAATCGTACTAATTAAGCTTATATCCAATTGCTTCAATTATATGAAAATTGGTTTTTTGTTTTTAATTTTTGAAGTTTTGTGCGTAGTGACGATAATTAAGATGTGTGGCGGAGAGTTTGCAACAGAAGATATTATAGAGGAAAAAGATGTAGGAGACGATGTCTACATTGTTTTCCATCGCCAGTGTTTTGATAATGAGAACCAATGTGCAGGGCTATGTTCATCCCAATGGCCTAAACTTCCCTTTGTTAGCGCCTCTTGTCTTAATAACTACCAATGTCAGTGTTCTCTTGAAATAAATTAATTTCTTATATCCATATATACGTGCCTGACGGTGTGATTTTGTTTTCGCCACCAAAACAACGTACTAGTTTCTTTAGTAGTCAAAATTGTTTTCATAATAAGGCGATGGTGGAGAAAATAGCTAAAAATACATTGCTGCTTGTGAGTAGATTAATAATTAATTACCGTTGTTTTTTCCTATACATCTTGTTTATGGTTGTGTGTGCTGGTTCTGTTACTTGTAATGTTTTGGATTGTAGAATAAAGAACTTTGTTTTAGTTAAAGTTTGATGAATTGTAAAATTACCGGATGTTGGCCGGGTGAATGGTAATCTGATCAATCGGCTTGCATGCAGGGGTAATAGAGTGAGCTGAGATAAACTAAATAGGAAAACGTGACTTCTAATATCATTTTAAAATATTAATTCATCAACCCAAATGGTGCAGAACTTGAAAAAAGTGTTAATGGCTTTGAAATTGAGTTGTATGTAGACCTGAAATTACTAATATCAAATATTTCTGAAGTCTTATCTCAATAGTAAACTTACAAGTGCACACGCCTCATGGATAAAACAAAGTTCCAAGGCTGCTAGAAGCGAATTTCATCAGGCTTCTCTTAAAACATTGTTCGCTTCCTTGACTTTTAAAACTTTGTAATAATTATTATGAATATTAAAAAATTTAATACGTAATAAAAAAACCCAAATATCTAATTGACCCAATAACATTGACTAATTCTCAAATACCCATAACCCAAGAACTATAATCACCCAACATCCAAATCTACCTCAAACCCAGCATGATATAAATTAATGCATGCCGACTGATCCACCCACTTTTCCTTTTCCATCTCCAGGTACTTCAACAGATGGAACCTTTTAGCCTGGTTCTTCGAATTCTCATCCGGCTTCCCTTTGCTTCTAGCTAATTAGCGCATTTGTTGTGTTTCCGGATCCAGGTTTTAAAGATTTGTTCTTGATCTGCCTGAATTATTGGAGTTTAGCTCGTTGTTTTCAAGTTCCTGTCAAGATCGTTGTTATATGTGTCGGGATTGTTCGAGCCAGGAACACCGGGCCGCTTGATAACTAGCCGGTGCTCACTGGGATGTTCTATGACAAAGATTGAGCACGGCACCAGGTCAAAGCCGTATCTGGGGTGCCGGACCGCTGGGAAAACGGCAGGACAAATGCAGGAACGGCCGAGGACCTCACCGCCCCACCAAAACCATTAACTCGATCGGTAAGTTGAGACTCGAAGATCACGAGAATAAATGGAGGCCAAACACACAATGCCAGCCCCCAAATGATGAAAAAAACCTGGGAGGGGCGTAGCTTGAAACAATAGGGTTCAGGGGCGTAGCTTCTTAGATGTGAGGGGTGTCCTAGAATTTTAAAAATTTTCAATGGTTCTTAGATAAGTAATAAAATTATAAAAAAAAACTACCTTAGGTATTTATCTATAAAATTTATAATTAATAAGGGGCTCTAGTATATTTTATCTTTTTAATGTCACTATGATCTCTTATTTTCTTATTGAATAAATTTCAAGTTAATCCTTAATCTTTAATTATTATTTCATTTTAGTTCTTTATCTATTGAACGTTCTGTTTTAGTTCTAAAGGTATTAAGAATATTTTGTTTTAATCCTAAATCAATTAAAAATATTTCATTTTGGTTCTATTGCATGAAACTTGTTAATTCAAAGTATTTGTTTAATAACAATTTTTTAGATCATAATTTAAACTATCTGACAAATATTATATAATAAATTTAATTTGTATAATAATTTTTTAAAAATTAATAGAAAATTCAAATAACCATTTTTACTCTATAAATTCAACTTATTTCATTCATAAAAAAAACTACTAATTTCAAATTGAATTTTTGAATTGAACTTAATTATTCTAAATTTTTGAATTCCATGTGTCTATATATGTAACATGTCTATTAAATTTTGAGTTATAAAGTTGAAATGGACTTAATTATTGTAAATTTTTAAATTTCATGTGTCTATATATAATATTATTTAATATTTTTTATTGTTAATCATAAATTTATATATGTTAACAACACACCCATGTCACACCCTCACCTCCTCCAAGCTCAATTTTTTGCTACGCCCCAGATAGGGCTCATTCCGAGGGGCAAGCTTTTCTGCTGGAAATCAAGGGCCTTGATCTCTAGAGGAACCGAGTCACCATCATGAAGCAGCTCTACCAGAAGAACTCTGACCAGATATGCCAGCGATACCAAATACAAGTATGGATATGTGCTTCCAATCCTCATGCCCCCTAGGGAAGGAAAAATTTTTTAGTTTCCTGAGGGACGAGAACGACAAACCCTCTATCGTTGGTTCTTTGGAATCTATAGTAGAGGTCTAGAGTTTCGTCAATTCTCTACCTGGATTGCCTACTAGGTCGGCTATGATCATCCTCTAGTGATTCAGCTCATCCTCTTAGTTTCATCCTTAGAGGTTTCAGAATTGAATGAAAATCTTCTTTGCCATTTGCTTGTCCCAAACCTTTGTCTCATTCCCTACAAGTTGCCACGTGCTTCTTTTGTAATAAGATTGACGGAGACGTTGATAAAATGAGTGAGCTGATTAAAACAAATGGAAAAAAATTGAACTACTGTAAAAAAATCTTCTCTTTTCAAATAAATTTAATCTCAAAATTAGAAACTTGTAAGAAAAATGTCTTCTCAGAGAATGCAGGTGTATTTATTTCCTATCAGTACTATTATTCTTTTTATCCGACAATTCTAACTCCTAAGAACTGGTGGCACAAAAATATTGTAGAACAAATAGATTAAAAAACCATCAAAGAAAAAGTATAATTCTTAACAATCCAGCAATAAATTCTTCTAAGATTGAGCAAATTAGCCCATGACAAAAATTTCAACTGATTTGTGTATAAATCATCTTCTCAAACTCTTTAAAATTAATATTCTTATTTTCTTTTGAGTCAAAAAATTTATCATCTAGTAATAGTCTTTGACGAATCACATAATCAAAGGTAATCGAAGACAACATGGAGCTTCACCAACGAGACTGCCATGACAAAAGACATCAATAACGTTCAAGATTTGTGTGAGGAAGGTAGATTGGCTGATGCTAGTAGACGAATTATTGACAAAAGATCTAATTAGGCTAATGTTTTTTTTTTTTCAACTAAAGGAGCAAAGAATTTTTTCCTCAAAAAATAGAAGCTGAAAGTGATTTCGGATACTAACTTACCAAGCACAGGACCTAATTCCATGAACTGATTTTAATTCCTGAGAAATTAGACTTCTTTTCCATTATTTCTTCTTGTTTTGCTTATTTTAGGATTTTGTTTAATTTTATTTTTCAGGATTTATTATACTTGGTTAACGACTCCGCTAAGAACATTCACTGCCGTACTTTATACAAACACGTGGCATATGGCTAGTGGTGGCACATGGATGGGTACAAGGTAAGTGGGACAAAGTGCAAGCAATATGGCACAAAAAAACTAAATTACTTAAAATGTCCTATATCTTTGCACTTGTCTTCAAACTTTGAAACATTTCAAAACTTAAAAGCACAGCCAAAGATCATTCGTCTATTTTGGAGGACGCATAGTTTTATGTTTTGACATATATTTTCTTTTAACAAATCAGTTTAATCACTATGAATATGACATGGAGAGTGTTGAATCCAAAACCAAAAAAGAAAAACTAAAAGTTTGATTATTGTTGATTTACGGGGATAGTTTTTTTTTTTGAAAGGTGGGATAGATTTTTTTTATTGTTTATTTTTAGAATTTATTTTAATATTAAAGTTACAAATGTTTGTGCTATAGTTACCTCATCTAGGCCTTAGCTGCTTATTTCTTGGCTTCTCTCTCAGCGCTCCTCTATGGTCCATTTTTTATTGAGCTAACTTTCATCTCCACCAATGCGTGCTAAAACCTTTGTTTTAATCCTTGGATTTTTTTCTCCTGTCAAATTCATCCCAAATTTTTTTATCTAATAGTTGAGCCCCAATTTCCTTTATTTATTTATTTATTTTTATATAAATACTAGTGGACACGTGCGGGCTGAATGCTAGTGGACATCTAGTAAGACAAGAATTCTTGTGTATTTAAGGAAGCCGCTAGAAGTTTATCGAATTATAATAAAAACGTAACAAGTAATTGGAGTAAATTACATGACTAGACCCTAACTTTGAATTATTTTTTCATTCTTAACCCGAACTTCTAAGTTGCACATTGTACCTCCTTAATCTCGTTAAAATGTTTCATTGTAGACCTTTGTATGACAGAAGTCGTTAATTCTGATAGAAAATGCCACATCAATATAGTATTATAAGGAAAAATGCTAAGTTTAGCTCATGAAATTTTTTTTCTTTAATAAAAAAAATCCCTAAAACATTGAAATTTAACATAAAGTCTCTTCTCATCTCAACCTCCCTCTCCAGCCTTCCTCTCACTGTCGTTGCTCTCCGGTCTCCTTTCCCCACCGCATTCGTTTTCCGGCCTTCCTCACCCTGCTGCCATCACTCTTTGGCTCCTAGCACCGCCGCTACCGCTCTCATTTTCCTCCATTTCGGCCTCCCCTCCTCTCCCCGTTGCCATCGCTTTCCCTTCCCTCAATCTCAGCCTCACGTAATTCTCGCATCCCTGCCGTCGCGATTTCTCGATTCGCCACAGCATCTAGATCTGACTCTAAAATCCACCTTCGTCTGCCTCCCTCTCCTCCGGCAACCCTGTACTCCATCCTCGATTTGCTCACCCTCTCCTTCGTTTGGTCACCCAATTCGTTTCCTCTTTCCCATCCCTGACGTCGATCTGCCAAACCTGATGTTAATCCATCAATTCCCGTTCCCTCCCCATCCTGGACATTAATCCTTGGAAAATCTCCGTTCGCCCAGGAGCTTTGATGAGGAGTTGATCTCGCAGAACTCGCTACATAGCTGTAGGGAATTGATGTTGAGGATCTTGCGGTTCTTGGTCTTTGATTCCGATTTGGGACGACATTGCTGCTGGTGGTCATATATGGACGCTGCTGGTGGTGCTTGCAGGAGAGGCCAGAGAGGGGATGAGAGTTTTTTTTGTTAAATTTCAAGGTTGTAAAGATTATTTGTTAAAGTGAAAAATTTTTAGAGGTTAAATTTAGCACTTTTTTCCTACAATGCTATGCTAATGTGATATTATCCATAAGAACTAGGGATGGCAAAATCGGACTCGACCCGATGATCTGGCCCAACCCACCCGAACCAAAGCTTGACCTGACCCGATTTGACTAAAAAAGACAACGACCTGAACCCGACTGTGCCCAACCCGACCTGAACTTGAACCCGATTAAAGGGAAACCCGAGAAAACCCAAACCCAAATGACCCAAACCCGAAATGACCCGAGCCTGAATTGACCCGAATCCGAAATGACCCAAACCCGAGATTGACCTGACCTGAACCCGAGATGACCTGATAACTAAACCCGACAATACCCGATTTTAACCCTTACCCTAAACTTTAACTTTTCTCTTTCATTATTTTCCATATTAAGTCAGTCCTAAATATGGAGGTTTCCATGTTTAGTAATTTCCATTTTTTGAGACTTTTATATTCAGTATGCCTTATATTTAGGAATTGTGGCTTCCGTTATTAGTAACTTTCATTTTTTGGTACTTCCATATTTAGTAAGTCTCATATTTGGAGATGAAACTTTCATATTTAGTAGTTTCATTTCTTTTTTTAAGATATTTATGTTTAATAATTTTCATATTTTGAGAAAGGATTTTCATATTTAGTAATTTTTTTTTTTAGGACTTCTATATATTACAAGTATGTTATTTGAGGAAAAACATCCATATTTAGTGAATCCCATATTTGAATTTTTCTAACTGAAGTGATTTTTATATTTAGTAAGTTTAATGATCTTAATAGACAATTATTAAAATTATAACATTTATCCTTATACTTTTAAGTATAGTTCAATAAGGTACTTAAATTTTAAAAAATTTTATTTTAGTCACCCATAATAATTACAACATGGATCCTAAAGTTTTTGAAATCTTTGCACTTTCACCCAAAATTTTTTAAATTTTACAATTTAGTCATTGATAATGAACTTGATTTGCATTTCGTTGTAATTTCAAAGAAAATTCATTAAAATATGCGCATAATAAATTTGTCATTGTGTATGTCTGAGTGATAGCTGAGTGAAGATTTGAATAATCTGTACAATGATAGTTAAAGGGTATGGGTTTAGAAAAATAATCAAATATTACTAACAATGTTAAATTACTTAAATATGTACTAAACTATAATGAAGAAGATTTTTATGAATATTTTAATTAAATATACTAAAAAAATGAAAATTTAATTTAAATTAAATCACATAAAAAATCAAATTATTTGATTTAAATTTTTTTAAAAAATTGAATAGATTCAATCATTTTGACTTCACACCAGTAATCCACGTGAACATAAAAGTTGAACCAAATTTGACCCGAAAGTTGGCCTGAAGTTACCCGAAACTAAAATTGACCAAACCTGAAGTGAACCCGAACCCAAATAAACCCGGCCCAACCCAACCCGAACCTGAAATCAACTCAAATTGAAATCAACCCGAACCCAAATGACCTGACCTGGATCCGAATTCATGTTAACCCGACTAAATCCAAACCTGAATGACCTGACCCAAACCTGACCCGACCCACCCAATTGCCATCCCTAATCAGAACTAACGAGTTCCATTATTCAAATGTCTAAGATCAAACGATTAAATAAGGTTTAGGAGTCTAAATGTGCAAATTGAAGGTTGAGGTTAAAATTAGTACAATAATTAAACATTATGGTCTAATTGTGCAATTTGTCCCTAGTAACAAAGTTAAAATCCATTTTCTTTAAAAAAAAAAACAAATTAAAAGAGAATTTATCGAAAAAACATGATAGTTGGTGTCCTAATTTTGTTTTTCTTTCAAAAATCCATTTTATATTAACACCAATGATTTATTAGAGTTTTTAAAAAGCCATATAAGGATAGCTTTTAATTTTTACCTTCAGTAATTTTATTTCTGCCGTTAAATAAATTATTTAACACTTTAATACTAATCACAAAAGCTGTGACCAAAGGAGACAAAGGGGATGTGTAGTGGAAGAGGTAAGGTTTTATTTTTTACTTTGCTTGGGGGGCACGTTTGGTATGGAAGGAAATTTTAAGATTTAGAATTTGTTTTAGGTTTTTATTAAAGCACGTGTGCATGTGTGCCGTGTATATTGGTAAAGCTCAAATATAACCCGAGCTCTAACCGAGTATAAGTCTCACCAAAGATTTATTGTACTCAAATACTGTAGTTTTGGCTTGAAGTTCTCCAATTTTTAAGAAGTAGGGAGATTAATTTTCCCTTCATTTTTCCAAACAATCTCTCGTATCCTAATATACCTGTTTGTGAACCCTTATTTGTCAATATTTTCTTGTTTTTTCTTTTGCTAACGAACGGATCCGCATATATATTCGTTTAGCACAACGAATTTCCCTACCCTATTTGGGCGAAGTTTTCTATATTGCCCTGTGTTATCTAAATAGATTGAACTAAGAAGACATAATAATAAGATAAGAATTTCATGTAATTCAAGAAATTGCCCGGCCTTTCCTTCTCTATGTAAATGCATCGGCTCTTATATTACTCATCATCAATAACCAAGGATTACAAGTTCTGGACATGCTTTACAGTTTCTAGGTACGTTCCAAGTTGAAAGAGAGACATGGTGAATTCTCCAGTGAAAGTTTTCCTTCTCTTATCCTCCCAGGTACATATGCCCACAGCAAATATTGTTTATCTTGTTTCAATCTGTGGTTTTGAGACTACGAGTTGGAATTTCTTCCATTTCCATAGCAGGTTCCAGGTTCGAAGCGGCTT
The DNA here is from genome assembly GCA_039654915.1 of Aquilaria yunnanensis. Taxonomy (NCBI): domain Eukaryota; kingdom Viridiplantae; phylum Streptophyta; class Magnoliopsida; order Malvales; family Thymelaeaceae; genus Aquilaria; species Aquilaria yunnanensis. The sequence continues at coordinate 21,451,287 of CM077600.1, forward strand.
GACAGGTAAAAGAAAGCGGATCCTCTATCGCCTACCTACCCTATTTTTCTACCGCTTCTCTTACTCAATGAGTAATAACGGTGTAGTAAAACGGAGCAGCCAGCTGTTCTGGGTGTTGTGGTTGAAGCAATGGCTGAAGGCAAGGGAAGCCGGAGTCGCTGTAGCGGAGGAAAGAAAGGACGTGGAGATGGAAGGTTTGGAGGCCAGAAATTAATGGTGGTGGCTGGTGGAGGCTTTAACCAAAGATATATGTGTGTGTGTGTTCCTTTACACGTACTGCACTGTTATTTTCATTGAGGCAAGTGGCAGAAGGGGAAGGGAAGGGGACAGAGGATTCACATTCGAATAACGGTAGTAAGATCTTAATGGACAAGCAAGATATATATTGACAGGAATTAACGGCTTCGTATAGAGCGAACCACTATAGATCTCAGTTGATTAATGAGTTTTATACTCCTATTGTTATATATACTATGGTGTGAACGGGTACGGTTTGGTTGTCTTTTGGAGTCTTAAAAGGATAGGAGCAATTCTTTAATTATCTGAAAAAATTATTTTGTCGTTTTCATTGTTGCGTAAATTATTATTTTTACATCTGCATATTCTAACATCATATTAATTCCTGTTTTTATTTCACACACACACACATATATATAGCGTCGATCATTTGGGTTCATGCTGCCCAAAATGATGAGGATCAACCTACATCAGAAGACGTTGAAGGGATTATTTTGGATCTGATACCGGTACCACCCGCACCAACACCAGAAGGAGAATGGTGCGATGAAGACCACAGGGCTCCTACTTTCGATTGTTCTAGTAATGTGGCCCAATTAATGCGCACAGGAATGTACTGAATGGCTTCCTCAATTTGAGGAGTTACAGTTAATTCGGTACTTCTGTTTTAGTTTCTATCAGTGTTGTTGTGAGTTTGAACAACCTGCGGTGCATTAGAAATAAGAGCACATAGTACTTCTATATACCTATATATACTAGCTTACAACACCTGCTCTTCTTTGTATTTTTCATCCCAATAATTACTTAATTGTGCAGCTAAAAGTATACATATATATATATATATAGATGGATTTTGTTGTCATATTGTGTACGACTGTGAATTGAATGCCACAAGTGCTATATATACATGATATATACTAACAACCATTCACTTAAATTTTACAAAATTTCAATATAGTCTAATTGACAGGTATCTTGTTTGAGTCCAATCAAATCCTAATACAAATGATTTTATGTAAGTTTTAGGGTGAGTTCATGTCAGTTTAAATCAATTAAAGAGATTCAATTAATAGCAGGTCGGGTTGGGTTTGGATGCAGGTCTGGTTAATTTATTGAAATTAGCCACAGTTTTTAGTAGTATTTACAAAATCTTCATGCAGCACCTAGAACCAAACAACCATAGAGTTCCTCAAATCTTCATGCAACACAACAACCTACCCAAGACTCTGTTACAGAGTCCTCTGCGTCTATGCCGGCGAGATCGAGAGGAGCCCCAAACACCTAGCTCAGGCAGCCCTCAATGTGACACTGAAGGCCACCAAGAACATCTTGAGACTGATGAATAGGTTGGTCAGAATCCGCAGATTGAATTGGAGAGTTATGGCGGTGGTGGCCGATTGCATTGAACTCATGGGTGATTCGGTAGAGGAGCTCATAGGTTGTGGATTCACCAAAAATTAACTAGATTTGATGTTGGTGATTGCTGGTGGAGTGCGAAACGTGAAGAGACGGAGGAGAGAGGAGGGTGAAAAGTAATGACATTATCTTATAAATAAGCCCAACTTCAGCTCCTTTTTTATTTTAATAATTTGACCGGCACTTGCCTAGTCAAATAATGAAGCTGAATTAATTTGAAACAGATGAAATGAACTAGCCGCATCAGTAAAATTGTTAATACATTGAACAAAATTTTAAATTTAAGTGACCTCCTTTATTATCCATTGCTTTAGTTTAACAATTTAAGTGACCCATCCCACGCCTGGGACGATATTGTCCACACTCCCACAATTTATTATTATTATTATTATTATTATTATTATTTTAAATTTTAATTTGAGTCTGTTTGGTTTTTCGGGCTTCAAGCTAGCCTCTTTTTCTTTTGCAGCTAGCTTAAACTCATCCTTACACGAAACGAATGTGAGGAGAACCCAATGAGCCAGGAAAGCACTACACCTAAAGTAAATGAAACCTGGGTATTTTAACTCTTTCTATTACTTTGTATAAATGAGCCATATTAATAAGCGAAGCGAGGGAGCAAGATTTTCTTTCTGACATGTAGTCTTGTGAGCCCCGATCGAGGCCGAGGATCGATGTCAATACGAAAACTACCACCTTGCCGATGAACACCGCAAAGGGAGATGATCTGAAGCAAGTTCCTTACGGTGAACATACTACTGTAGGTTTTGATTGGTTCTCTCCAAATATGGGAATGATTTTTCATCCAACATAAAAGGATCATCACATGAAAAACTTTCACCCGTTCTCAGTTTCAAGAAATTATTAGTTCTCAATTTGATTATATTTTGTGCTACAAAAATTGGTGTCATTGTGGACAGAATTGAGGACTAATTCCGAGTTTCATATTTCATATGAACAACGATTTGATTTCTTCCTTTTGGGGAAGAGATCTTGTGGTTGATTCTGACTCGGAAAGAGCTTTTTAGACATCAATAGGGTTGGCTTCTCAGAGCCCAATTTTAATGGGCCATTTAAATCTGTAGGGGTACCAATTGGGTCAAAGTTTTCACTTTGGGATTTTGGGCTCCATAAAGGAGTCTCTTGCGCCCACTTATGGATCTGTTATCTCTTGCCTAGATGCCTAGATAGAGGACAAGTTTTGCTTGAGGTGCTCTTACGTGTCTAAATTTTTGTTCTCGTAGGGTCTTTAAATAACGTGGGCAATTTCGTTAGAAGTTTGCAGTGAATGGATCGAAGATTTGGCTATTTAAATTTTTAGCATTTTAGAGAAATTAAAACAAGCACTCTCATTCTATGAATGCAAGCGTGATTGAGGATTCAATTAGTTCGGTTTGGAAACCAGTCCGAATATAATGGTATGATTGGTATTTTGATTTTACAAATTGTATTTAAATTATATGAATTATATATCAAAACAAATCCAAGCCATCCAGATTACATTTTGGTTTTTTTGTTTCAGTTTACTTAGTCTATTTTTTTAAGACCTAGGCATAAACTAAATTAAAAAATAAGATAAATATTCAAAATCTCACATATCATACCTAAAATTAAAGAAAGATCAGCAACATATAGTCTAAAATTAGTAGAAAATAATTTTGTATATGTGGAATCAATATGAATAATAGTAAAATATTTATTACTATTCGGGTTGTTCAAATTATTCGATTTCAAGTGTATGATCCGATAACTTAACAAGAAATTCAGTTTTGGTCAAAACTAAACGAACTAGAAAAACAACTAAATCATTTTATCTAAATATAATTGGTCCTTTCATTTTTTTAAAGCTTTGTTCGAATAATACCCAATCATTAATTCAAGTCCTCCTAATTCAAGCCTCCATTGCTAAGCAATTTCCAATCATCTCTTGTAGTAAGTTAGAATCAAGTATTCAGGATCTACTTGTAACATTGTGAATTGTGATTGAGGATAATCTTAAGAATCATGTTGCTAGAATTTTAGCGGACAAGGAAGATGTTAATTTAAAACATGCTTCTATAAGTCTTCGTTGTGTAGTCTGATAAAGTAAAGATGGCAGACATTATAGCTTGTGATTTGGCTAGGATGGGATCTCAACCTCTTTTCCAAACCTTGGTATGTGATATCTAATTACAATAGTAGGGAGATTACCTGCGCTATGTTGCAAGTAGAGGCGTTTGTATTGGGATGAACAAAGAAAAAGTTGTAAGGAGGGTTACATGCATCTTGTATCTCAAAAAATTTTATAAAATATATAAGTATTGTAGAGTTCACATTCATATTTACTATATAGAGCAGTGAAACTATATAGAAGGCAATTTACAGATGTTCTTCTCCTAGTTTTATTCAGTCTATCAGTGTGTTGGTAAAATTTTTTTTAACGAGAGAGCAAAAAGAATTAACATAAGAATTTTTTGAAATATGACATTTAGAATGCGTTTCATGTAATTCAACACGTATGCTCTCAATACTTCTTATCACACCATATTCGCCCTCCTAACAATTGCTCCTCACAATCTCTGTAAAAAATAATATATCAAATAAAGAGAATTTGTCCTCATCATGATGTTGGGAAAGAAGTAATGATGTTTTGTCCCCTTCTCTCATGGTACAATCCTCTTCCCGTCGAGCCTCCTTTCAACATTCCAATACATAAGAACTTGCATACAACCAAGACAATTTATGAAGGACTATTATTAGGTTTAACCCAATAATAAAAAAAAAATAGATCTATCATTGCCCCCAACTTTTCCATCTATCACCTAAGACCATCTAAAACATCAAATTTGAACACAACCAACCTAGGGGTGAAAATGGATCAAGCCGAGCCTGAGCCCACGTACTAGGCTCGAGCTCAGCCTCTTTGTTATTCGGTATTACCCGGGCTCAAGCTTAAATTACTCGAGCTCAATTTTTTAGGCTCGAGGTGGGTTAGAGGCATCTTTGAGCTTAGCTCAAAAGCTTGTCAGACTCGAATGACACATATAAATCTTTAGCACCATAATTACAATTTAGAAAAAAATGAGGACTAAATCTATAGTTTTCTATATAGATAACCAAAAAATAAAATTAGATAATATATCTCAAACATTCTAATCTTTCGTTGTTTTACCCTGATTTTGTGAATTTCATGACTGAGCCATCGCCTTCCTTACTTTGATTGTGGAGCCACCATAGTTTATCATCTGTCAGCTACTAGGTTGATTTCTAGGCCACCGTAGTCCAACCTAGGGGGATTCAAACACACAACTAGATAAATCACAAAATTGACGACAGTGAATATTTGCGATCGAGCAATAGAGAAGATTCAAGAGCATAGCAAAATAAATTGTGCAATCAACCGGAGTGTAGAAATCCAACGAGACAATCTTGTTGAGTGGGGCTATCATCGTCAATCTTATGCTATCATCATCAATCATGTTGTCACTGTCTTGGCGGTAACCGACGGGGTGGGTAAGAATGGGATTTAGTCGAGTAAGGCTTGGGGGACTAAGGGCGTAAAGGTTTAAGGCCTGATGAGAAAAAGATAAAACGCAAGGCCCGTTAGGACCATGAGCTCATGAGGCCGAGTTTGTTCTGGCTCTAGCTTGGCCCTAAAAGAGTTTGAGCCCATTTTCTAGCTCAAGCTTGAGCTCAAATAGGCCCAATTTAAAATGCCTTAACTTGTGCTCAAGCTCAAGCTGCCTGAAAAAAGCCTAGCTCATTTTGACCCTTAAACTAATCACTTTAAAGCCATTAGGAAGTTGATGTTTATACATTTAAACATGAACAGAGAAGTAAACATTTTAAAGCAATGGGAAAAAATAAACAAATGCTAAACTTTTATACATAAGGATCAAATTGCAGATCGCACATATTCAGGGATCTAAATAAACCAAGGCATTATCTTGATGACTCAATGCAAAATTAAGGTGCCAAGTATTAACCACATGTCATAATTTTCTCTACCATATACCTGTGATATTTGCAACTTCAGTAACCGAAATAAAAAAAAACCCCAAAAGTTTTAAGACAAAAACTAGCATTCAGCCCAAATGCAAAATAAATGAGTTGCCCTCTCCTCGGTCATTTTTCCTTTCATGTATATATATATATATAGATTATGAACATGGATATTTCTCATGATAATAATTGTTCACTAAAAAACAAGCATGAGAGGTAGTTATCTCAAGTTAAGATGAGCCACTCTTTGGGCCAAAAAGAGAATGCTATAACTCATACTTTGATGAAGTCATCTTTACTAAATGTTTGTTGTATGTCTAATCATATTTCTTTATGAAATTCTCTTATGAAGTTATTTTGTTGAATGTTATTGAGCTATATTATTTTAAGGGTAAATTCCATCAAGGATTTGATAGCTTATTTTCATGTCCCAAACAAGTATCCTACTTTAAGGTTGTCTCATTGAAGTACTCTACCTAATTATGTGTGCCCCAATTTGTTATTTTCCGTCCATTTCATCATCAAAATGAACAAATTTTGCTAATGTGACATTAATTAATATTAAAATAAATATAAAATAACAATTTTGGTCCTTAAACTTTTCTAACCATGAAATTCTAAAACTAATGTTTACACCCCCATCAAAACCAATTTTACATTTCTACCTTATTTCTCCACCTAGATTTCACCCAGGTCTGTACATATTGAATTCTCTGCCCTTTATAACCTACAATGTAGGAGGAAGGCAGCTCAAAACCTAGATAAAACACTTATTCACTCAACCCTGATTTCTCAAAATTAGATAGTGGATCATGAGAAAAGAGACTAAAAATGAAGAGGCTAGAAACCTAAAATCACCAATAAATCTGTAAATGAAAGGATAGTGAAATTGCCTACTTATGCCTCTCTTTATGCTCCTCAGCCCAATTTTTTATGTACTCCCCCACCTATGATAACAACGATGATAGGCATCAGGGGAGATAAAGGCGGAGATAAACGCAATGGTAGTAAGTTTGGGGTGGAGGCAAAGATGATAGACGAGCCCTTGTGCACTATTGCTTAGTTTCTTCACCAACAGATTCTAGAACAAACTAGGTTTAACAGGCTGAAATTGAATTGGAAGAGGTGCAGTGGTCCAATGTAACCCTTTGTCATTGTCTGATATCACCACAATCAGAAGGCTGGAGAACTCCCCTTCAAGTCATTGTCTACTGCTCCTGAGCTTATCACCTTCCCCTTTGTCATCGCCGAGGTCGTATGCGAGAAAAGAGGGGTGTTGCTTGCAAACCGATGTTGATGGATGAGAAAATCGAACAAAAAATTATTGGAAAATTTGAGATTTTTGCCTTCATTTATTTATGTATGTTTGCATAGACAGATCCATATAGGCTACTGTAAGGTCCACGAACCTAGGGGTGTAAAGGGGCCAATCCAATCCTAAGCCTATAAGGCTTAAGCTTAGCCTTTTAAACTATTTGTACTACCCAAGCTCAGGTTTGAATTGTTCAAGCCTGAATTTTAAGGCTCAAGCTCGGCGCAGAAAAATACTATGCTCGAATGAAGGGCCTTTTACATAATTTATTATGTTTAATTTAGTGATTTAAACTACTAATTCTGTGATTAGCTAGATAATTAGAGTATTATATATAATATAACTAAAGGCTAATTATGCCCTTTAACAAAAGGGGCCTAGTACTTACAAGCTTGAGTTCGAGTATCAAGCTCGTTTTTAAGCTCGAGTTCGAGTTTGAACTCAATAAGCCTCAAATCAAGCTCAAGCTTAAACTACCTGATAAATACCCGATCCGTTTATAACCCTACACAGACCCCACTAAAATTTTTAATTCCTTAAAAAAATCTTAAGTAATTTTTATATGGACCCCTCTGAAATTTATTGAATGATTCTATCAATTTAAGAAATTGAGGGGAAAAAATTAAAAAAATGAATAATTAAAATTATTTTTGCTATAAATACATTGCAATTAAATTAAAATTTCATGTTTTGTATATAAAAAACTAATTATATTTGGACCCATAGAAAAAATATTCCTGGATATGTCCCTATATGTTTGTTGGAGTGGCAATATGTTGTCGTTCAAACATGGCCCATAATTCAATGGGGTTTACCTAATTTGTAACCGTTTGAAGCAGTTTTAGCTGGCTTTTAACTCAATTGTATGTGAGCTAGGAGCCACACCAGCAAAAGTTATAGTTCGCTGTTAAACCAATCTAACTAAGTGATCTTGTCTTATTCTGACAACCCTATTACTACTATAGTGTTAAATACTGCCGGTATACCAAAGTATACCGCGTGGTACACCGTTTACCGTTGATATGCGGTACACGGTACAAATGTTTTCGAGTTTTGTCATTTTACTGTGCAGTATACGGCGGTATTTCATGGTATACCACATACAGCTCACTTTTTGTATGCATTTTTTCAAAAAAACCACGGTATACCGCAAATATTGTTTAGTACGTACCGTGGTATTTTACTTCTCATGGCTATTTTTTTCATTTTACATAAAAAATATCATAAATATATAAAACATTAAAATATAAATAATACACATATCATAAAATAAACATTTACTTTTATTTTTTTGTTACTTTTCTTAATTAATATAAAAATTTAATGGATAGTAGCGGCTTAAAGGTCCTTATGGTGTTAAATAATATCCACCAATTGGATTTCTTGTGCATGCTACCCCAATTGAATATCTTCTATCATATATGTATTATTTATATTTGAAAAATTATGATGAAAAAAATTAGAATACATATAAACTGTCTAAAAATAAATTATTAAACAAATTATGTCATCTTAAAATAATATTTTAACATTTATGTTTTTTGAAAAAACGGTAACAATATATGACATAATATACCATATGGTATACCTTAAAAATTTAGGATGCCGTATACCTTGATTACTACTACAGGCAAACTTTCCTCATCAAACCCAGTTTACACCTAAGTTTTAATAAATACAATGTTTAAGACGCAAACTTCCCAAGGGAAATTATGAGATTAAATTGAAAATTGAAAAATGGATTTAGGCGGCATTTTTTTTAATAGAATACAGACATATAACACGACAAGGGTCTTGTGATTGGCCAATTCCTTCTGTAGTTCATATTGATTCTTCCGTCACTGATCACCAACGATCAGAATTAGTCAACAAATTTTACCCATCGAGCTGTTCAAAGGCGAAAATGGCCAATTCTCCGGCAAAAGTTCTCCTCCTCCTGTCTTGTATCTGTCTTTCAAGGCTTCTGCTCACAGGTGTGTCCTCATCTTTTCAACAAGCTTAGTCGTAGACCCTTTTTCCTACTTCTCACATTTAACTAGGAAATCAATGTGTGTCTTCTTCTTTTCCATGTTCATGTTTTTCAATTTAGGCCTCTTCTAGTAATTATGGAGAATTTGTTTTCAGTTTCTGTGTTTAGTTATATTACTCTATGGTGAGAAGTGGAAGAATGATTTAGATGGATGGAAATCGGATTGAAATGTTCACTTTGTTGCTTGCTACAAAATATACTCTTTTATCTCTTCCTAGGTGTGTCGCCCGGCGGCCCAGCACCGTTCCTCGTCGTGTTACTATTTAGGTGGGAGCTCAATCTGGAAAACGACGAGGCAGACGTGAAAAAGACTACTTTGGGGCTCCATAATACCATTGCCTCTGTCTTCTGCAATTCCTATTGATTCTCCATTCTCATTCTTCTCCTTCACCGCCCGCCTCTCTGATCTGCTCTACTCTGGTTTTCTGTTGGAATCCGATCGATCAATAACAAGATTCGCAAAAAATGATTCAGTTTGGCTAATGGTTCTTACGCGGTGCTGGGTACTTCTCAACCATCAGCTCCATCATGCCTCATTTTGGTTTCTTCTTTCCACTGCAGCGGGCCGGTGTCCTCTTCAATTTCGCAACTTCCATCATGTTTCTTATTGGTCGTTCCCATGGGAAGGTCTGTAACCGTCATAAACGCCCAGGATCATACCCTTCATACCAATCGAATGCTTGAAGTATTTTCTCTTTTCTTGGTTTATTTCAATGGAAGTTGTCAAGGTGGCTTCCACATTTTAGAAATTGATTTGAGCCTAAGCTTCCGTTGTAGCTGCACTCTATGTGGTTTTACTCTATTGGATAGGTAGCTTTTTCCTCTCTTTAGGTGGCTTCATTATTTTCTAGGTAGCCCTCTCACATGTTCTTGCTTTGATTTGTTCTCAGGTAGCTTCACCAAGCCTTTTTTATTAGCCTTTTCATCAAGGGGATGTGAAATGGTCTCAATAATTAATGTAGAGACTAGTAGATACTACTAATTATATTTCATAAATTAAGCTTTAATCTGCCCATTTAGTTAATTAAGTCTCTTATTTTGATCTCATAATTCTGTTGATTTGTGTAATTTTTATATTCTCTTTTTCAGGAAATAGGCTCTTATATACTACCCCTTACATAAAATTTGACATTTTGACGTTAGAAATTTATATTTAACTTGACAAATATCTGAATTTATGTGCAAATTCATTTAAAACAATTTCAAGAAAAGACCTCTCCCGTGATTGGAGAGGATGCCCGCCCACTAGTTCATTGACCCCTGTTTTTATGATGTCGTTTCTCAAGTGAAGATGGATTAATTTATCAACAAAAAAAATGACTCTTCACTGTGAAGGCATTTTTCCTTTCTAAATAAAGTCTGTCATCATGCATGATAGATACTCTATAGTAAGCTTATCTCATCACGGTTTAATTGAAGTAACTAACATTATTGTTTCTATGGTTATAGGGACAACAATAAAGACTTGTGCCGGAAACATGGATCTAACACGACAAGACAAAATACATTTAGGTAAGCTAAGTCTTTGTGAGAGTTGTTATACAAAGTTACTCTTATATAATTTTTTTTTGGTAATTTAGATATTGAGCATATATATATCAGTCAATATGAAGGTCACCAGTTCAACTTTTTTCAAACAAAATTTTCAAATTGTTAATTACATTTTGAAATTAAACTAGCATTCCATAACTGATTTTCCTATTTCCATGTCTTTGGTAAATTAAATATTTTTCAAAAGAAAAAAAAATCTTTTTTCATTATTTCCATTACCCTGCAATCACTTGTATTTATCCCTAGCAACACATAGTTATCATATCATCACAGATAGATGGTCAGACATGAAAAGATAATTGATCATACAAATTGATGCGCTTCTTTAATATCACTTCTACCTGTAAACAAGACAACCACTGATACAAGTAACCATAATTATGCAAACAACTTATTGGTGCCATAAGATTTCATCTCATTTAAAATTTAAATTAATGACAGACATTATAAGTATGTTGAACTGTATGAACGTATGAGTAATTTTACACACAAAATCTTTCAAGACTCAATTTCAATTTCATGATAGACATGTTAACAGCAAACTTCGGACCGGTCATGGAAGCCATCCTAGAAGACGACATTGTAACGGTACCAGAAGCCGTCACGCCGCCAACAGAAGAAAACATTGTACTGGCACCAGAAGGCATCATGCATCTGGAAGAAGACATTGTACCAGCACCATAAGTTATCATGCCACCAGAAGAAGACATTGCACAGGAACCAGAAGGAGGAGACTATATATAATGGCTACAATCTTGTTTAATTAGTTCCTGAAGTTCATCAGTTGGGGACCATATAGTGACAACCATGTTTAATATTAGTGAGCTCCAGTGCCCACGGAAGTGTTCATTCCAGGGCCTCAACATGTATTACGTACCTCCTATTGTCTTAATGAGTAACTACCAATTATGTTGGTGTGAATTTTTTGGAGTAAATTCCACCCCATGGCCCTTAACATTTTATTATTGTACTGTTTTGTATCTTATCCTATATTTTTTATATAGGATATCTTTAAATGTTCTATTTTAGATCTTTTATAAATAAAAAATATTAATATGGATAGAAAATGTGATTTGGCATGCCAACATTGACAATTTGCCATAGTAACACATTTGATACATCAGAACTAGCCTACAATTAACCACATAAAAAATTTAGTACTTGTGTTATAAAAAATAAAGAAACTTAGCGCCTTAGACCAAAATCAAACATATCCCTTCTCTCTCCCTCGGTTGATCGATCTCTATAGCCGCCGGGGTTATGGGACGTCGCCGTCGCCTGGGTTGTGGGAGATTCCGGTGTGGGGTTCCAATCGGCACTATCCCCCTCCGCCGCGAGATTCATTCCCCTGAAGCCGTTGTCTTCAGATTCGGGTGGCAGCCGCTGAGATTCATTCGGGTGGCCGCCAGCGAGATTCATTCCAAGCGATTAAGGGTAGAGGCCGCGAGATTCATTCCGGGCGATTAAGAGAAGCGGCCCCTGATCTTTAGAGACATGGCGGCGGATGTCGGCAACGGAGGGGATGGAACGAATATGGCAGACAAAGATATGGTGGACGAAGAGGGCAAGCCGAGTTAAGGAAAAGGGGCTCGACGGAGCACGAGGGCTCTGGATTGATCTCGCCAAAGCGGAGGATTCAACCGAATATGGCAGCTGGCGGTGGTGGACGACTATGGCAGACAAATCGATGATGAGGGAATGAGGGAAATCGATGATGAGGGCTTGAATTGACAGATTCGGCAGTAAGGAGGAAAGAGAGCTCTGCGCTTTTTTTTTTTTTCATTTCTTTAATTATTTTATATATATATATATTTTATTATTTTTCTTCTTTTCCATGTCATGTCATTAGTAGCAACTGATTATTGTGCCACCGTGATGAATTACACATGCTAGTGTGCCATGGTCGTGCTTTACATCCACATTAATGGTTTTCATTCACGAAAGGTCCAAAATTGTACACTTAAATAATATTAAAGTCATTATATGAAAAAAAAAAATGTAGAGTCCAAAACAGTATAATAATAAAATATTATGGGTCACAAGTGTAATTTATTTAAATTTTATGCATAAAACTATGGGTTAATATCACTGATCGTCCCTAAACTATTCTCATTTTGGGTAATCATCCTGAAACTATAAATTGTTGCATTAATCATCATCAAACTATTTAATTATTACAACTGTTATCCTGACATTATACCACATGTTAAAAAGTGACAAAAATTATGGAAAAAATGCATAGTCAGCATTAAAATTTAGAAAACTTTCTATCTAAGTTCTAAAGCTTTACGATTTTCTAGTTCAATTATAAAACTGTGAAAATGTGTATACGCTCTTTCATTTTTCTCTTGGTTACGCATGAATTTCTTGACTTTGCTTTAATAAAATTTTTATAATTAAATTTTAATTACGTATATAATTGAATTTTAATTAAGTATTTATTCCAATTTCTTTAATTTTTTTTTTCACTTCGGTTTTTAAGTCTTTGTATTTTGAAAGCTTTTTTTTATTCTTCTTGTTTATTTTTCATTGTTGCTTCATTCTTATCACTTCTTTTTCTTTTGTTTTTTCTTTTGTTGTTCTTTTATTGCCTTCAGTTTTTCTATTATTTTTCTATGTTCCTTCAATTTTTAAGTCTTTTTCTTTTGTTGATCCTTTATTTCTATTTTCATTTTCTAAAGATTATTATTTCTTTTACTTAATCTTTTTTTTTTCTACAAATAACTTTTTACAATAGAACATGTTTTGGTGAATCTTATTCCTGTTCATTTAATTTCAGTATCTAGACTAATTTAAAAAAAATCCTTAATTATTCCATATTACTCTTTTGGTATTACTGTATAATTCATAAAGGGCAAAAGGGGCAATTTTTTCATTAAAGTATAGGGCAGAGAGTAATTTTGATACTAAAGCACTTATGTTCTTGAAATAGGTATATTTACTATTGCTGTTAGTGATATGTCAAAACATGCTGATAAAACAATGATATGACAGTATTTTGTTGACGTGGAGCCAACATGGAGGCACAGGTGAAAATGGTTGTTACGGCTCTTAAAAAATTCGAATCATGATTACTGAGGTAACTTTGGTTTTTTTAGTAATTTAATATGTTTAGAATATTTAATGCAAGTAAAATCTCGGTTTGATAAAATATAGTAGCTAAAAAAAAAGGACAAAAATTGGTCATTTAAGCAAACTATACCAAAAAGGGCATTTTAGTCACTTCATATAATGACTCATTTTATTTCACGGTTGGGTAGAGGATGGAAAAATATTGAATTTAAGGTATCACAATTTTTTGTGATTCCCGCTCTATCCTTGTGAAATTGTAAATTAACTAGATTGTCTATGGGTGGTTTATATGTAACCCTCAGAAGTATTGGGCATAAATTTCACGTATGTTAAAGCTAAGGACTGGCCGTGTAATTAAGGTGAAGGAGGATTCAGGCGTGACTTAATGCTGGTTTTGGTCCTAATATTTCTGTTCATTTATGGAAAAGTCTCCAATGTACTAATGAGTACAAATAAGGGACCAGTTGCATGGCATGTGTACCTTAAGCCTGCATAAGTTGACTTGGTGCATTATTTGAGTCGCCATCTTCTTTCTTCATCTCCAGACCACCTGAAACCTCTTTTTCTCTCGAAACACCATAGCCAAGATCAAATCCAAGCTTAATCCATCAAATTCAAGCACAATTAAGCAAGTTTTTTAAGGAAAATCAAGTATGGGATCATCCTAAGCTCGATTTTCAAGTTACTTGTTCAAGTAAGTGTTGTTTTGTTCTTCCCCTATTTTTGAGCTTCATACGGCTCTATAGCTGTTGTAAATACTGATTTGAGCCTAGTTCTTGTTTGTTTATTAAGGGAAAAACAACAAGAAAAGCTTGGGAATTAAGCTTAAGTAAGAAAGGTAGGAACTAATTCAATTTTTCCTTATTTTTTATTAATTCCTGAATTTTTGTGAGTTTATAAATCTGGAATTAAGTGTGTTATAATCATTTTTTGTTAGCTTGTGAAGACAAAAATACGTTTAAAATCCATTTAAACCAAGTTGTTGAAAAAAGGCTAAAAGCCTAGATATATGTTGATTTGGTTCGGATGTGTCTAGATTTTTGGGCTAATTGTGCTAGAATGGCTGGATTTAATGTGTTTATATTGGTTCTTAGTTGCTTATAAGAGAAATGATCAATAGAAACCTAAGTTGTTCGATTTTGGAGTAGAAAGGATACAACACCAAAATTGGTGTTGATGTGTGTTGAGTAAAGGGCTGGTTGATTTTGAACCCAATGAGAGACTTATTCCTAACCACTTAAACCATAAAGAATGTTATAATATTATCCTAATTATGTTTTATTTATGTAGCTAAATGATCAATTAAAAGAGAAATATTCAAGCTACTATAAAGGTACAAAAAAGGATACAAAACCGAGACCATAAAGACACTGAAGTTAGTGTTTGCTTGCATTAATTATTTAAGGTAAAGGATTTTAAGTTCAAATTAAAATTGATATATTATGAATTTTTCTACAATACATTAATTAAGGGAGTAAGAGGTGGACAAGAAGTAGCTTAAGGACTAAGTAATTAAATAGCCCCTAACTCCTAAGTAAGTATACAGGGTACTAAGTATTCAAGATGGACTTTGATGCTCAAGAGTACCCTAGCTAAGCTACCAAGCTTAGTAAGAATGAGCCACCAAGAACTCCTGTAAAGTGTGAGTAAAGGTAAGTAATGGCAAGCCAAGCTTGCTAAGGCAAAAATTAAGCTCTTGTAAGAAGAACTAGGTTGAGGATAGGTTCCCCACCATAAAACCCGTACTAGTGGCCATTAGTCAAGACCTCATAACGTTTTGTGCTCACGTTAAGATGTGCATATATATTATATACGCTGGGTCCTAAAGTTTATTTTGCAGGTATTTAATTTCTTATTGAGAATTTGTAATTCTCATTCCCTTAAGTGTTACATTGTGTAGATACTAATAGTGTGAAGCCTAACACCCACTAAAGGGTTGTTAAGCAAGGTTCTGGTGCAAGTATTTAAAGTACATGAATCTTTAATGATTCTAAGTTATTAGTTAGTAATATTAATGTACTAACTAAGTATTTAAAATAGTCTTGACAGATACAGGCAAAGTGCACAAGGAGAAGTTAGACCTCTCATTTCTAGAGCTTCTGTGCTTATGTGAGAGTTATTTTTATATCTTAGACTTTTGAACATATTGGGTACTTAGGTATCAAGGAAATGCCTTTAGTTTGACAAGTGTGCATGGACTTATCTAGTGTATATGCCTGTATATACACTGTGGTTGCTTATGGATGTACATAAGCTAATGCTTGGAAGTTTAAATAAATATATTTATATGACTTAAGTATGTGTTTCAAGTGTTTAATGAATTCCATGGAAAATATTTTGAATTTTTTTTTTATTTATTATTTCTCTCCAAATGCCAAAGTTAAGCATGCATGGATTCATGTCATAACATAATCAACTAGTATAAAGTTTTAAACAACGCAAGTATTAGCTTAGTCATTTGCAACTAAGAGTAGGATTACTAAATCCTGATTATCTTAAGATCCTGGGAATACCCTATATTAGGATAAGTAAGAGGTTCCCTCACAATGGTAAAAAGAAAAAAATTAGTGTATAGTCAGTCAAGTTATACTTCTTTCATATTTTCACTTTAATCTTTTATCTCCAACACCAAAGCCATCATCTCTAACTTGTCTTCTTCAACCCGCTAAAAATCAAATGTTAGAAAAGTGCGCTTACAAATTCTTCCACTATGATTTCCCTTCAACTGGCTCACACAAATGCTGCAGTCTCAACCTTAATCACAGCAACTCAAACTCATATATTTGCTCAACTCTAGCAGCAATAATTACTAGGCAATTGTTGCTTGTTGGCCATAATTACTGGGTAATTGTTGCTACATGATCTGCCGCCATTAGATAACCGCCCACTTAGTTTGCTCACCTTGGACGTTGCAACTGTCACTAATGTCAAAACTTAATGGCAAATATACCTATTTCAAAAACATTGGCAAATATGCTCATTTCAAAAATATCGATGACAAATATGCCACATATTGACTGACGTAATTGGTGGAATATCCAACTCACTCCCATCCTGGTAGAATATTCTTTGTGATAGTTGAATATTTCCATCGTTAACTGTCATAGTAGTAAATATCTCTTTATTCCAAAATATTTATGGCAACACGCTTATTTTAAAAAATGTTAGTGGCAAATTTCTCTGGAAAAATACTTTTAGTGGCAAAATTACTTTCTGCCCGCCCTATACTTTGATGGAAAAATTGCCTCTTTTGCTATTCATAAAGGAACTTATACGGAAATTTAACTTCTTTTTTCTCATGTTTGAATTTAACGTATAATTCGTAAAGGAACTTGAAAATTTTAACATCTTCTTTCTCCCATTTCATCGTTTGTAAATTTAAATGAAAGAATGAAATTGACAAACAATATGCAGAAAAAGATGATTGAATTTCATTACAATTGTGATCAACAACATAACGGAGGGGCATATGAGAGAATCTTTTTTACCTTATAATAAACAAGAAGTTAAAATTATAATAATTCCAAACATAAATTAGACCCATATATAAATATGGAAAAAAAAAATAGAAGGATAAAGAAGAGCAATCTCAGCAATATCTTGAAGGGATAAAAAAATGGTATGTGAATTTCTTAAGTTCCTTTACGAATTATACGTTGGATTTAAGCAGGAGAAAAAAAAAAGTTAAATTTTTCATGTTCCTTTATGAATTATATAGTAAATCCAAACGAGTAAGATGAAATGAGTATGATAATTTTTTTAAATTAGTCTAAGTCCTAAAACTAAATCAACATTAATAAGACTTAACAAAACATGTTCCAATGTGAAAGATTATTTGTAGAAAAAAAAAAGATAAGCAAAAGATGAAATAAGGAAAAACATTCACAAAAGAAACATAGAAAAATAATAAGAAAATCAAAGGAAATAAAGGATCAACAAAAGAAAAAGATAAAATAAAAATGAATGGTAAGGATGACACAAAAATGAAAAATAAACAATAAGAATAAAATAAAAATAATTCAAAATAAAAAGACTTAAAAACCAAACTGAAAGAGAAGAAGGAAAAAATTTAAAGAAATTGGAATGAATATTTAATTAAAATTTAATTATAAAAATTTTATTAATTAGAAGAAACCAAGAGAGAAATTAAAGAGAGTATACATATTTTCATAGTTTTATAATTGAACTAAAAGATTGTAAAGTTTTAGGACTTAGATAGAAAAGTTTTCTAAGTTTTAGAGCTAACTGTGTAATTTTCCCTCCATTTCCATCATTTTTTAATTGCTGATATAACGATAGGATGACATGTACAACAATTAAATAATTTGAGGATGAAAAATGCAACAATTGATAGTTTTGAGACGATTATGCAACATGAAAACAGTTTAGGAATGGCCGGTGATATTAACCCTAAGACTATATATATAATATTCTTCGGGCTTGATTTAGGGCCAAATGCAACTAGAAAAACAGATGCTTACTTTTCCCCTTTTTCATTGGTCTTTTAATGGTTGGTTGCCAATTTGGCCCATTTTAAAATCCTGTTGATCAATTTGAGCCTATTTTAAAATATTAATAAAAATTGGGAGGAAAAAAAGGGGAAATGTGGTACCAATAATATTATGGGGAAATTTGAGATTTTTGGATTGATTTGTTCATGTGTGTTTGTCAGAGTGGTAATATGTCATGGTTCAAAGTGGTCGGCAGTTCAATGAGTTTATGTAGTTTGTAACGGTTTGAAGCAATTTTGATCGGCTTTTAACTCGATTGTATATGAGCCAGGAGTTACATCGACGGGGGCTACAATTCACGGTTGAACCAATCTATCTGAGCAGTCGAGTCTGATTCTGACAACCATGACTAGTACAAGGGAACCTTCCTCACCAAACCTAGTTTACATCTAATTTTAATAAATACAATGTTTAAGACGCAAACTTCCTTATAAAATGTGGGGGGATCACGAGATTAAATTGAAAAATGGATTTGCGCCGGCTCTTTTATTGTTTTAATAGAATATAGACACACAGCACGACAAGGGTTCTTGTGACTGGCCAATTCCTTTATGTAGAAATTCATGTTGATTCTTACGTCAGTGATCACCAACGATCAGAAGTAGTCAACAAAATTGACCCATCCTGCGGTTCAAAGGCGGAAATGGCAAATTCTCCAGCAAAAGTTCTCCTCGTCCTGTCCTGTATCTGTCTTTCGAGGCTTCTGCTCACAGGTATGTCCTCATCTTCTGATAAGCTTAGTGGTGGATCCTTTTCCTAATTGTGAGATGTAATAGGAAATCAATGTGGAGTTCTGTTCATTTCCATGTTCATGTTTTTTTTTTCAATCGAAGGCTCTTCAAGTAACTCTGGAGCATTAATTTGTTTTCAGTTTCTGTGTTCAGTTTCATTAGTGTTATGCTTTGCATGCTATGATGGGAAGTGGAAGAATGAATTAGATGGATGGAAATCGGATTGAAATGCTCACTTTGTTGCTTGCTACGAAATATACTCTTTTATCTCTTCCATCCTAGGTACGAGGTGTGTCGCCCGGAACCCCAGCACTTTGCCTCGTTGTGTTTCTAAGTAGGTGGGAGCTCCATCTGGAAAAGGACAAGGCAGACGTGAAAAAGACTAATTTGGGGCTTGAAAATGAGTCCCATTACCGATCGCCTCTGTGTGCAGCCTTTTACCTGCAGCACCATTGGCTCTGTCTCCTGCAATTCCTATTGGTTCTCCATTCTCATTCTTCTCCTTCACCGGCCGCCTCTCAGATTTGCTCTATACTCTGGTTGTCTGTTGGAATTCGATCGATCAACAACAAGGTTCGCAAAAAAAATGATTCAGTTTGGAGCTGGGTCCAGCATCAGTCTGCCCCGGAGCTTTGCTTTTTCCATGCTCAAGGTTTGGCCGATGGCCCTCACGCGGTGCTGGGTTCTTGTCAACCGTCAGCTCCGTCATGCCTCATTTTGGTTTCTTCTTTCCACTTCAGTCGGTATCCTCTTCAATTTTCTACGTGGAATTTTTGTGGCAGACCTCAAGAATCGACAATAATCTTTTTGGCTCAGCTTGAACTTTATGACTAACTCAAAAGTTTCACTTTTTATCTACACCCATTATCCGTCCATGGCGATCAAGTTCTTGGTATTGATCTGTTGTGTTCTTGCCATAATTTCTTGTTGGTCACTTTATATATATTGGATAATGAATAATTTTTGCAGGTGAATGGTTGGAGATCATTTCACATCTCTGTTCCGAAAACACATCTTGTAAAAAAAATTCTTGCAGGATTAATCCAAAATCAAATAATTAACGTAGATACCAATAAATACAACTAATTAAATTTAATAAATTAAGCTTTAATCAGCTGTACATTTAGTTAGCCTCTTATTTTGATATTATCATTCTTTTTTATGTGTGGTTTCTATATTCTCCTTTTTGCAAAATAGGTTCGCATATGCTACCCCTTGCATAATGTTTGACATTTTTGGAAAATAGGTTTGTATATATATCCCCTTGCATAATGTTTGACATTTTTACTTTTAAATTTATATTTAACTTGATTAATATCTTTGTAGATGATCTGAATTTATGTTCAAAATTCATCTAAAACAATGCCACGTGATTGGAAAGGAAGCCCACTCATTGACCCCTATTTTTATGATGTCATTTTTCAAGTGGAGTGGATTTACAAAAAAAAAAAAAGACAATGACTCTTCACCGTGATAGATACTATATAGTAACATTATCTCATTCTCTAATTGAAGTAACTAACATTATTTCTATGGTTATCTTAAAGGGACAACAATTAAGACTTGTGCCAAAAGCATGGAGCTGACACCACAAGACATAAAATATTTAGGTAAGCTGAGTCTTTGTGAGCCTTGCTATACAATGTTACGTACTCTTATATTTCATTGGTCATTTATTTATTAAGCATATCAGTTAATATGAAGCTTACCAATTCAACTTTTTCGAATAAATTCTTCAATTTTTAATTACATTTTAAAATTAAACTAACTTCCCACAATTTATTTTCTCCATGTTTTTAGTGAATTAAATATTTTTTCAAACAGAAACTCTGTGTTCATTGTTTCCATTACCCTGCAATAACTTACATTCATATATGCCAACACATAACTATTCACATCATCCCAGATATATGGATGGTCAGATAAGCAAAGATAATTGTTCGCACAAGTTGATGTACTTCTTCAATATCACTTCTATACATAACTAACTCGTTGCAAGACATGAACCACTCATAAAAGTTATTATATATATGAAAGATTTATTGTGCTCATTAAAGTCAACTTAAACTTTGTTATTGATTTAATAAAGTTGTATGATTTTTCTTCAATTTATATTATTATTTTATCCTGTGCTATGATAACCTTGTAGAACTATATTATATATGGGTTAATGGATTCTGGAGATCACGTCATACAAGTCTTGATTTATCTTTATAGTTCTTAAGAGGTGTTCACAATATATAAGCACATACATGAGTTAGTTGCTGATAAAGGATTATAAATATGACATTACTATATGCGATAGAATGATTTATCCCAATCATTGAAATATTGATTCATAATATGTTTGTGAATATTTATGGAGATAAATATTTGAATAGGACCAAATCAATTACTCTCAAACTTTCAACTGTTGATAAAAAGTAAATATTATTTTTTTTGTAGACCTAAGAATAATATGAACTTAAATATATACATTATGTAATTTTGAAATGTCAACCAATGATGCTTAATACAGGATATACTTGGACATATTGGATTATATAAATGTTAATATGTTAAGTTCATGATTATTCAACATGGAATTCACTGCTCTAAAAGCAAGAGTGAAAATTGTGGAGTATGTCTCTTGGTTTTTTGAATTAAGAAATCCACATGGTCAATTTAGGAAAATATTGCTTTTGAAGATATTATTTTGTATATAAAATTATATATAGGTAGTATATATAGATTTTATAAATGTTTTTTAAAATTTTTTAAATCTGGATAAACTTGAAGAGATGTGTACATATTTGATTTCGTATTGACAATGCTACGACTTGAATATGGTTGATCTAGTCCAGATTATGTGCAACAATATTGGATGGTGAACGGAATGAGATAAAACATATGGGTTCTTATGAATTATCTCTAAACTTTTGGGAGATTTTACAAGGTCGTACAAAATGTTGTGCTGACTTGTAAACAATAAATTAGTTAGGGACTAATTTGAAAGGACTAAGAGATCCCATTGGATCACACTCCACATTCTAATCTCTACCTGAATTTGCCTTTAAAAAGAGTTATTATGCACTGATAACAACATACAAGAGATGCACATGAAATTTCTCCACTAGAGCAATCACGCATAGAGCAACCAAGAAAAAAGGAATTCAAGCGTGTGAAACAAACTTGGAGAATTTTACACTTGTGGAATGTTTAAAACAAAGTACCCGTGCGATTGTTTTTGCAATCTGATCTTGGTGCATGCTAATTTAATAGTGTGAAACTGGTTCGGATTCCCAACAGTGCTATCAGAGCGTGTTTTGGTTGTGAAATAATCTATTTTATGTGTTGTTCACGAATTTATTTTCTTGAACTTTTTGTACTGTTCATGCTATGAACAAAAACACACAAACACCTACACGGATGTGATTCCTTGTTGTAATTTGGTTGATTTTGTTGTTTTGTTGTTGTTGACTACTTGTTGAGTGATAGGATGCACTGAAACAACTCTGCAAATCAAGAAAAAGAAGATCTGGTTATGTTTTTGAAACTTATCATGTGGCCTGAGTTGATCCCAAGGCTCCCCAGCCACCACTATTCATGAAAGTTACTGGTGAATTGCTTGATTTTGTAGTACCAAGGCTAAGTGGTAATAGCCCCATGGTTTGAAGGCTTAATTTTGCTTCAGTTGATTCAATTTTTGGTTCATATTGAATCTGAGTTTATGAAATAGTTCAAAAACCCTAACACTTGTTTTTGAAATTAAGTATTATGTGTGCAAAATTGTTGAAAGGGAATTGTTCCATTGTGTTGGCTGGTCTTTGGGGGAGCAAAACCCCCCAATTGGGCCTCAGGTTTTAATTAAAGAGAAAAAAAAGGTTTCGGGCCATTGGTGAAAAGGCTCAAATGGGCCTCACTCTTTTAAAATCATTTTTTTGCTAGACCTGAAACTTTTAAGCTTAATGCTTTTGTTTTATAGGAGCCCGGTTTTAAACAAAATGCTTTCTTTTACTCGTTCCAAGTTTAAAAAATTATTTAATAATTTCAGAAATAAAATTTTTTGAATATTTATATTTTCTTGAATGATTTATTTTTGAATAATTAGATGCTTTATTCGGTGGGAGTTTATTTGCATGATTATTTCATGTATTGAAATTTTGCAAATATGTATGTATGCATGATAATTGTTTGAAGTATATGTTGTGAATTATTATGCATGATTGTGCAAATGTTGCACTGTATTTTACAATTATGGTGATAATTGTGAAAATTAATTTGTGTTTTGAATTGTTCAAAATACAAAATAAATTCCCTCAATATTTAATATCAAGTGTGGGAGATAGAAAATTAGGTCTTTAGAAGATTAATTTTCTAGAGGCATTCCATTTTGGTAAATAATGAGTGTGAATATTGTTGACTTACTAAATAATGAGTGTGATTATTGTTGACTTACTTTGACACCAAAAAGGAGATGACTAAGTTGATGATAGTTTGTGCTTGTTGATTTACTTTATGGTGATAATAGATATATTATGGCCAAGTGGGGACTTAATTAAAATGGTTAAGTTTCTCACAGTAATATAATGCATTTAAACAATTGGTGTATACTTAACTAAAGAAATATGCCTATCTAAACTAGATGGCGGGTGTATTATCTTTAAAAGCCAAAATTAAAAAAAAAATCTTATAAATGTCATGAGATAAATATGGTATGATATTTGCTTCATTTGTTGTTAGATTAATTCTAAAATGAGTAGGCTAACACTGTAAATGAAGTTTTTGTTTTTCTAATTGCATATATGTGATATGCTATGCTCATAAGGATGACTCTGAATGCAATTACTATTTTCTTGTATATGATACATGTGAAGAAGATATTGATTTTCTCTGCCATGCCTTGCGTATTTTGTTTATATGTTCTTTTGTAGAATCATAAACAATATCAACCCTCAGTTCGCTAAGAAACTGGAAGAGAACCTCCTCAATGGGGTAAACTACTGTGATTAGAAAATAAACCTCAATATTGCACTTACTGTATGGAAGTTGGCACACGTTTTGAATGAAGTGCCACTTGAACTTCCTCCTCTTTATGATGATCATGTTGAGGAAAAGAAAGCATATGATGTTTGTCATGAGCATGATTCCTTTGTTCATCACATTTGTGATCAGTCAGTTAACTATAACGTAAAAATAAATATTTAAAATAGCTACAAAAAATTTTCATTGTTGAAATGTCTACGAAAATCTTATGGATTGGATATTCATGGATATCCACAAGTTAGTTGGGACATGTCGTTCATTGATTCATAATGGAGTGGAGCAGATCATGGATCATCCATATTTTCTACAGAGTAGGTTAACCCACTTCATATCCTTAGTAATAATTGGACCCAAATCAACTAGAACCTTAATAAAGGAAGAACATGAAGAAAGGAATGTATATAATAAGTGGGGATTCTTACAAGGAATAAAATCTCTCATTAATTACACTTCTATAGGCCCATGGTTGGCATCCTAAAGGAGATACTCATGGCATATCCAAGATACATACGAATAAACCCAACTCAAAGTTACTTTGCCTATTATTCGAAGCTAACTTAGCTGTCAGAGTTTTTTTCCTAGGAGGCACACTGTGGCGCTTTGACATTATCTTTGGTTACACATACATAGATGCTGGTTTGCTTGGATCAGCACTAAAAGGTCAAGTTTGGCCAGTCTTATTGATAGATTTGCTTAATTTTTTTTAACAAGAAGTGCCAAAATTCAATAGAAGAGGTTAATATGTGCTTGTAAATTATGGTTGCTTCTGGCTTTAAAGATTTTTTTTTCGTTAGGAGGTGGCCTTAAGGTATACTTTAAATCTTCGACCTCCAACATCAAAACTAAGACATTCCAGTGTAAAACAAGAAGAAAATTGATTGGTAGCATATCAGTGATATGCCGCGATAGTAACATAAAACAAATTCCACATTCTCTTAAATCATCACAATGTATGTTGTCTAATAACAGTTAGAAATTAAAGGCAAATTCCTTGTGACCCTTAACCATCACAATGTATGATGTGTAATTAGAGATAAAGACACAAGAACTATCCCAAATTCTCTCAGCTATAATAGCGATTACAAATGACAAACTTTTTCTCTTGTTTGAGATGTAATTATACATTGGAAAACACAATAGGGACATATCTAATAAGACAAAAGTTCTTGTAATTTAAGAAATTGATCGACAGCTTCTTCCTTTATAAAATTATGTTGGCTATTCATCTTCATTCATCACCAAAATTACAGGTTATTTACATACTTTCTAGAGTTGAGAAGGTAGGCATGGCAAATTCTCCAGCAAAAGTGTTCCTCCTCTTATCGTGCATCCGTCTGGCGAGGCTTCTACTCATAGGTATGTCACTAACCTTTCATTGAACCTGTCCTACTCCTTACCCTCTAGCCTCATTTGAACAAATTAAAACGCGATGACATGTGGTGCGGCTTTGGAGTTCGAATCCTTTACCCCTTGTTTTTGCCTTCCAAGGACTGGTGAAGATATTGCCTTTCTCTCTTAAAGAATTAATACTTTATGCTTAATTTCTCTCTATTTTTTTTCTCAATTTTCTAGCCTTTTAACATTAATTAGAGAGATTTGAGAAACTATCTCAATTATTAATAATTTACATTTGTTTGCAAAATTAGTTCTCTTATCAAAGTTTTTTGCTGAATGTTATGGAGCCATTATGTAGTTATTTTAATTGAATTTAATTTGAATATAGTTTCATATTTATTTTGACTTTGTCATGTCATTTCTATGAAAACAAAGAATTATTTGGTTTACACTTGAATGTTTTTAACTAAGGGGTTCGCCTTTTTCAATTTACAAAATTTGTAGGTTAAGTTTCAATAAGCCATATTTTTCTATCCATTCAGTGTTAATTTTATTTCCACACACTTAAAGCTCAATTTAAGACGTTTTCTTCCTCTCTTTTTGATAACATTTTTAATTGGTTTGTAACATGCGTGCATGGGATGAACTTAAGGGTTGGAACAGATCTAGATTTTTGAAATTTACTCCATATCTAAAGAGCTAGGGCTTCCTACTCCCCATTGTCATTCTCTCCCCCAATTATGAAGGACATAAACTAACTAAACAATAGACATTAGAGAACTTAATTACCACATTTCAATTTCTCAAACAAATCATTAAACTTCTCATTGCATAATAAAGTTAAAGTGCCTCTAAAGAGTCTCTATATATTTTCTCAACAAAAGTTTGTAGACTTCTGCAGTAAGTTCATTCATTCTATGTTTTGCAGTAAGCCTAAAAAAACGTGGCTTGTCCTGTAAATATGGAATAGAAGGATCGATGACTCTTTAGCCTTAAATGATAATCGTACTAATTACGCTTATATCTAATTGCTTCAATATATGAAAATTGGTTTTTTGTTTTTAATTTTTGAAGTTTTGTTCATATTGACGATAATTAAGATGTGTGGCGGAGAGTTTGCAACAGAAGATATTATAGAGGGACCAGATGTAGGAGATGATGTCTATATTGTCTTCCATCGCCAGTGTTTTGATAATGAGAACCAATGTGCAGGGCTATGTTCATCCCGATGGCCTGAACTTCCCTTTGTTAGCGCCTCTTGTCTTAATAACTACCAATGTCAGTGTTCTCTTGAAATAAATTAATTTCTTAATTATATAAATACGTGCCTGACGGTGTAATTTTGTTTTCGCCACCAAAACTACGTACTAGTTTCTTTAGTAGTCAAAATTGTTTTCATAATAAGGCGATGGTGGCGAAAATAGCTAAAAATACATTGCTGCTTGTGAGTAGATTAATAATTAATTACCGTTGTTTTTACCTATACATCTTGTTTATGGTTGTGTGTGCTGGTTCTGTTACTTGTAATGTTTTGGATTGTGGAATAAAGAACTTTGTTTTAGTTAAAGTTTGATGAATTGTAAAATTACTGGATGTTGGCCGGGTGAATGGTAATCTGATCAATCGGCTTGCATGCAGGGGTAATAGAGTGAGCTGAGATAAACTAAATAGGAAAACGTGACTTCTAATATCATTTTAAAATATTAATTCATCAACCCAAATGGTGCAGAACTTGAAAAAAGTGTTAATGGCTTTGAAAATGATCAGTTGTATGTAGACCTGAAATTACTAATATCAAATATTTCTGAAGTCTTATCTCAATAGTAAACTTACAAGTGCACACGCCTCATGGATAAAACAAAGTTCCAAGGCTGCTAGAAGCGAATTTCATCAGGCTTCTCTTAAAACATTGTTCACTTCCTTGACTTTTTAAAACTTTGTAAACTTTGTAATAATTATTATGAATTTTAAAGAAATTTAATACGTAATAAAAAACCCAAATATCTAATTGACCCAAAACATTGACTAATTCTCAAATACCCAGAACCCAAGAACTATAATCACCCAACTTCCAAATCTACCTCAAATCCAGCATGATATAAATTAATGTATGCCGACTGATCCACCCACTTTTCCTTTTCCATCTCCAGGTACTTCAACAGATGGAACCTTTTAGCCTGGTTCTTCGAATTCTCATCGGGCTTCCCTTTGCTTCTAGCTAATTAGCCCATTAGCCCATTTGTTGTGTTTCCGGATCCGGGTTTTAAAGATTTGTTCTTGATCTGTGTGAATTATTGGAGTTTAGCTCTTTGTTTTCAAGTTCCTGTCAAGATCGTTGTTATATGTGTCGGGATTGTTCGAGCCAGGAACACCGGGGAGCTTCATAACTAGCCGGTGCTCACGATGTTCTATGACAAAGATTGAGCACGGCACCAGGTCAAAGCCGTATCTGGGGTGCCGGACCGCCGGGAAAACGGCGGGACAAATGCAGGAACGGCCGAGGACCTCACCGCCCCACCAAAAACATTAACTCGGAAAGTTGAGACTCGAAGATCACGAGCATAAATGGAGGCCAAACACACAATGCCAGCCCCAAATGATGAATATAACCTGGGAGGGGCGTAGCTTGAAACAATAGGGCTCAAGGGGCGTAGCCTTTTAGACGTGAGAGGTGCCCTAAAATTTTATAACTTTTTATATTGGGTTGTGGATATAAAATAAAATTATAAAAAAAAAAAACTACCTTAGGTATTTATCTATAAAATTTATAATTAATAAAGGGCTCTGACATATTTTATCCTTTTAAGGTCACTATGATCTCTCATTTTCTTATTGAATAAATTTTGTGATAGTCCTTAACCTTTAATTATTATTTCATTTTAGTCCTTTATCTATTGAACGTTCTGTTTTGGTTCTAAAAGTATTAAAAATATTTTGTTTTAGTCCTAAATCAATTAAAAATGTTTCATTTTGGTTCCATTGCATAAAATTTGTTAACTCAGAGTATTTGTTTAATAACAACTTTTTAGATCATAATTTAAACTATCCAACAAATGTTATACAATAAATTTAATTTATATAATAATTTTTTTAAAATTAATAGAAAATTCAAATAACCATTTTTACTCTATAAATTGAACTTATTTCATTCATGAAAAAAACTACTAATTTTAAATTGAATTTTTGAATTGAACTTAATTATTCTAAATTTTTGAATTCCATGTGTCTATATATGTAACATGTGTATTGAATTTTGAGTTATAAAGTTGAAATGGAGTTAATTATTGTAAACTTTTAAATTTCATGTGTCTATATATATAATATTATCTAATATTTTCTACTATTAATTATAAATTTATACATATTAACAACACGCTCATGCCACGCCCTCACCTCCCCCAGGCTCAATTTTTTGCTACGCCCCAAATTGGGCTCATTCCGAGAGGCAGGCTTTTCTGCTGGAAATCAATGGCCTTGACCTCTAGAGGAATCAAGTCACCATCATGAAGCAGCTCCACCAAAAGAACTTTGACCAGATATGCCGGCAATACAAAATACAAGTATGGATGTGTGCTTCCAATCCTCATGCGCCCTAGGGAAGGAAAAAATTTCTAGTTTCCTGAGGGATGAGAACGACAAACCCTTTATCATTGGTTCTTTGGAATCTATAGTAAAGGTCTAGGGTTTTTTCAATTCTCTACCTGGATTGCCTACTAGGTCGGCTATGATCATCCTCTAGTGATTCAGCTCGTCCTCTTAGTTTCATCCTTTAGAGGCCTCAGAATTGAATGAAAATCTTCTTTGCCATTTGCTTGTCCCAAACCTCTGTCTCATTCCCTACAAGTTGCCATGTGCTTCTTTTGTAATAAGATTGACGGAGACGTTGATAAAATGAGTGAGTTGATTTAAAAAAAAAAGGGGAAAAAGTGAACTGTTGTAAAAAAATCTTCTCTTTTTAGATAAATTCAATCTCAAAATTAGAAACTTGTAAGAAAAATGTTTTCTTAAAGAATGCAGGTGTATTTATTTCCTATTAGTACTTTTGCTCAGTACTATTATTCTCTTTATCTGATAATTCTAACTCCTAAGAACTGGTGGCACAGAAATATTGTAGAACAAATAGAGGAAAAAACCGTCAAAGAAAAAGTATAATTCTCAACAATCCAGCAATAAATTCTTCTGAGATTGAGCAAATTAGCCCATGACAAAAATTTCAACTGATTTGTGTCCAAATCATCTTCTCAAACTCTTCAAAATTAATATTCTTGTTTCCTTTTGAGTAGAAAAATTTATCATCTAGTAACACCCAGTTCGTTTTAACTTAAGTTAATTGACTACAAAATGACTTATTTTTATTTTTACGTATTCTTTACCCAAAACTAATTTCAATTAAAAGCCAATATTATGTATTTGTAATAATCCATTGAAAATACAAGTTTTTGTAATTTTACTAGATTTTTATAAATTTTTATAATTTAAAGTCTTAAAAAAGAAAAATTCATAAAAATTTAACAACATCATAAAAATTTACTTTCAAATTAATTATTGTATTTACATAATATTAAATTTTAAATAAAATTTATTTCAAGAGAAAAATATATAAAAATAAAAATAAATCGGTTAACTTAAATTAAAACGAATTGACTCTAAGTCTTTGACGAACCACTTAATCAAAGGTAATAGAAGAGAACATGAAGCTTCACCAACGAGACTCGAAGCCATTACAAAAGACATCAATGACGTTCGAGATTTGTGTAAGGAAGGTAGATTGGCTGATGCTAGTAGATGAATTATCGACAAAATATCTAATTAGGCTAATGTTTTTATTTTTATTTTTCAACTAAAGGAGCAAAGAATTTTTTACCAGAAAAATAGAAGCTGAAAGTGATTTCTGATACTAACTTACCGAGCACAGGACCTAATTCCATGAACTGATTTTAATTCCTGAGAAATTAGATTTCTTTTCCATTATTTCTTCTTGTTTTGCTTATTTTAGGATTTTATTTAACTTTATTTTTCGGGAGCTCGATTTATTATACTTGGTTAACGACTCCGCCAAGAACATTCATTGCCATACTTTATACAAACACATGGCATATAGCTAGTGGTGGCACATGGACGGGTGCAAGGCAAGTGGGACAAAGTGCAAGCAATATGGCACAAAAAAACTAAATTACTTAAAATGTCCTATATCTTTGCATTTGTCTTCAAACTTTGAAACATTTCAAAACTTAAAAGCACAGCCAAAGATCATTCGTCTATTTTGGAGGACGCATAGTTTTATGTTTTGACATATATTTTCTTTTAACAAATCACTTTAATGACTATGAATATGACATGGAGAGTGTTGAATCCAAAACCAAAAAAGAAAAATTAAAAATTTTATTATTGTTGATTTACGGGGATAGATTTTTTTTTTTTTGAAAGGTGGGATAGATTTTTTTTATTGTTTATTTTTAGAATTTATTTTAATATTAAAGTTACAAATGTTTGTGCTATAGTTACCTCATCTAGGCCTTAGCTGCTTATTTCTTGGCTTCTCTCTCAGCGCTCCTCTATGGTCCATTTTTTATTGAGCTAACTTTCATCTCCACCAATGCATGCTAAAACCTTTGTTTTAATCCTTGGATTTTTTTCTCCTGTCAAATTCATCCCAAATTTTTTTATCTAATAGTTGAGCCCCAATTTCCTTTATTTATTTATTTATTTTTATATAAATACTAGTGGACACGTGCGGGCTGAATGCTAGTGGACATCTAGTAAGACAAGAATTCTTGTGTATTCAAGGAAGCCGCTAGAAGTTTATCGAATTATAATAAAAACGTAACAAATAATTGGAGTAAATTGCATGGTTAGACCCTAGCCTCTAATTATTTTTCATTCTTAACCCGAACTTTGAAGTTGCACATTGTGCCTCCTTAATCTCATTAAAATATTTCATTTTAGACCTTTGTATGACAGAAGTCATTAATTCTGGTGAAAAATATCACATGAACATAGTATTATAGGAAAAAATAATAAGTTTAGCTCATGAAAAATTTTCTCTTTAGTGAAAAAAATCCCTAAAACATTAAATCTAACATCAAA
Source organism: Aquilaria yunnanensis (assembly GCA_039654915.1). NCBI lineage: Eukaryota > Viridiplantae > Streptophyta > Magnoliopsida > Malvales > Thymelaeaceae > Aquilaria > Aquilaria yunnanensis. The sequence goes on from CM077600.1 coordinate 21,482,574, forward strand.
GTCTCATTCTCATCTCAACCTCCCTCTCCAGACTTCCTCTCACTGTTGTTGCTCTCCGGTCTCCTTTCCCCACCGCATTCGCTTTCCAGCCCTCCTCACCCTGCTGCCATCACTCTTCAGCTCCTAGCACCGCCGCTGCCGCTCTCCTTTTCCTCCCTTTCGGCCTCACCTCCTCTCCCCGCTGCCGTCGCTTTCCCTTCCCTCAATCTCAGCCTCACCTAATTCTCGCATCCCTGCCGTTGTGATTTCTCGATTCGCCGCAGCATCTAGATTTGACACTAAAATCCACCTTCGTTTGCCTCCCTTTCCTCTGGTAACCCTGTACTCCATCCTCGATTTGCCCACCCTCTCCTCCGTTTGCTCACTCAATTCGTTTCCTCTTTCCCATCCTCGACATCGATTTGCCAAACCTGATGTTAATCCGTCAATTCCCATTCCCTCCCCATCCCGGACATTAATCCTTGGAAAATCTCCATTCGCCCACGAGCTTTGATGAGGAGTTGATCTCGCAGAACTCACTGCATAGCAGTAGGGAATTGATGTTGAGGATCTTGCGGTTCTTGGCCTTTGATTCCGATTTCAGATGACATTGCTGCTGGTGGCCATACATGGACGCTGCTGGTGGTGCTTGTAGGAGAGGCCAGAGAGGGGATGTCAAGGAACGCAGTGGTGGGAAACCTCAGGCGATTACTTGAAGGCTACGTTCTGACGTGGACGGACGCCCACAAATCCAGCTATCCTTTAATTTTTTTCATTTTTCTTAATTACGTTCAGTTAGCCTATATGAGCTGGGATGTAGCTCATTATCAGTAGCTGAGAAATCGTGACCCTTCCCTCTTCTGTTTCTCTTCTCTCTTCCAGTGAATCCCTCTGCGTTGTAAGTCTTCCTTCATCTCGGAACGTGCTACGGCTAGTCCCCTGATCGGAAGCAGTTTTCGTCCATTAATTGAGAAATGCTTGCATCGTTGATACTGATTTCGCCTATTTCGTTATTGATTCTGTGATTATTGATGACAATGGTATCAGAGCACGATCTGGGCTCGAAAATGGATGAGGGCACTAGGCTTCAAGAACTGTGAAGAGGATTGGAAGAACAGATCACCAAGGGCCTCCACGAGCACGCAAGCAGACACGAGCAGGAGCTTGCTCGATTAGAGCAAAAACACGATGATCTGGTATCTCGGCAAGAACAACAGTTCGATGTTCTTCGTCAGTTTATGGTGAATCTCCAGAGAGCTCAGGAGGTAGGGGCCCATTATCAAGAGGCCAGCTCCAGCAACAATGGGCCTAGCTACCTAAACCCAGGAGGTGGTGCGAACTCAACTAGAGTGGGACGGATCGATTTCCCCCGTTTCCTGGAAGAGGATGTCGAGGGGTGGCTTTTCTACTGTAACCAGATTTTTGATTTGGATGGTATTCCGGAAGAACGTAAAATCCAAATGGCTTCCATACACATGGAAGGACCTGCTCTTCAGTGGCATCAACGGTTCCTTCGGGATTGGCCGGTGACGCTAAGGTTGACACGGAACCAATATTCACTGGCGATCAGGGAAAGATTCGGAGAAGGGCACCATGATCCCTCAGTTGAGCTGAAGAACCTTAAACAGACGGGAACAGTCCGAGAATACCAGAATCGATTCGATACACTCTTGAACCAAGTAAGCCCTCTCCCTGAAGAATTTTTGGTTGGACAGTTTCTGGGTGGGTTGCAAGAAGAGATACAGGGTGCCATTTTTGTCCTTCGACCTAAAACCTTACATGAGGCTCAATGTCTGGCGAAGTTACAGGAATCTGCGAATACTCTGAACAATAAGAGTAAACGTCCAGGGGACGAGAAAAGCAAGGGGTTATTACCCTTGCCTAAATACTCACAACCCACAGTGCCAGTCCCTACGCGTCCAATCAGGCATTTTATAGAGAAGGAGTTGAATGAAAAAAGGCAGAATAATCAATGCTTTTGGTGTGATGAGAAATTCTTTCCAGGGCACAAGTGCAAAAAGGGGCAAGTTAACAAGATGGAGCTGCTAGTCGAACCGGAAGGGGATGAGTGGGTTGAGGAGGAGCATACAGAATCAGGCGAAGAACCAATGGTTGCCATTGATTCTCCCTGTCTCTCTTTAAATGCATTAACAGGTCTACCCAACTACACTACTATGAGGGTCACAGGGTATATTGGGAAGAGCTCGGTCAGCATGCTTATTGACTCCGGCAGCACTCACATATTCCTAGACGAATTGGTGGCTAAAAGGATGAAGTGCAAGGTGGAACAGATGAGGCCCTTGGGAGTCTCAGTAGCTAACGGTCATGTATTTGAGGCAGGGAGCGTATGCAAAGGTCTGACCTGGAAAATCCAGGGAGTTGAATTCTCTTCAGATGTACTCCTGCTACCACTAGGAAGGTGTGAGATGGTATTAGGAGTGTAGTGGTTGAGATTACTAGGAGACATCAAGTGGAACTTTGAAACATTGACAATGTCATTCAAGTATCAAGGGCAAAAAATGCGTTTAAGAGGCTCCCCCAAATACACCCTTACTCTTAGCAAGGCTACGACAACATGGTCCTCAATAAAACAAGCAGGCAAGGTGGAAGGGGGACAAGCTTTTGCTATCCAACTATTGGGGTATTACCGAACTCCAGTAGCTTGTAACCATTCCGAAGCAATTCCCAGGGACATGAAGCTCAATGAGTTGCTTACTGAATTCGAGGGCCTGTTTCAAGAACCCAAAACACTGCCACCTACGAGGGATCATGATCATCGGATAGTGCTGGCGCCGGGCACTCCTCCAGTCAATGTTAGGCCCTACAGATATCCCTCGATTCAAAAGGACGTGCTCGAAAAGTTAGTGGGAGAAATGCTGAGCGCAGGTATAATCAGGGCCAGCCAGAGCCTTTTTTCTTCCCTGGTGGTCTTAGTAAGAAAGAAATATGGAAGTTGGCGGCTGTGTGTGGATTTTCGAGAGCTGAACAAGACTACCATAAAAGACAAGTTCCCTATCCCAGTCATTGAAGAATTGCTGGATGAGCTTCTTGGAGCCAAATATTTCTCCAAGTTGTATTTGAGGGCGGGGTACCATCAAATTAGAATGTGTGAGGAGGACATCTCCAAGACGGCTTTTCGAACTCACCATGGCCATTTCGAGTTCTTAGTTATGCCCTTCGGTCTCACTAATGCACCTTCTACATTCCAGAGTTTGATGAATTATATTTTTCAGCCATATCTCAGAAGGTTTGTTCTAGTATTTTTTGATGACATTCTTATTTACAGCGCCTCTTGGGAAGAGCACTTGAAGCACTTAAGAGGGGTGTTTGAGACCTTACTAGAGCACACCTTGTTCCTAAAGAATAATAAGTGTCTTTTTGGAGTCACACAAGTAGATTACTTGGGCCATATCATTTCTCAGCAGGGACTGTCGACTGATCCCAGTAAGATAGAGGCAATGGTGAATTGGCCTGAACCAAGGACCGTCAAGCAACTCCGAGGGTTTTTTGTGGCTAACTAGGTATTATCGACGTTTTGTGAGGCATTATGGAGTTATTAGCCGTCCATTGACCAAAACTCTTGAAGAAGAATCAGTTCAAATGGGATGCGGCAGCAAAAGAAGCTTTTGACATCCTGAAGCAAGCAATGGTAACAACTCTAGTTTTGGCGTTACCTAACTTTAATGACCCTTTCGTCATAGAAACAGATCCGTGCAAAGATGGGATTGGGGCTGTTCTACAGCAAGACGGACATCCCATTGCTTTTATAAGTAAGGTGCTATCCACCAAACATTCGAGCCTCTTCACTTATGAAAAGGAGTTCCTCACCGTGGTGTTCACAGTAGACAAATGGCGTGCCTATTTATTGGGGAGGCACTTCATCATCAAAACAGATTAAAAAAGTTTGAAGCACCTTCTGGAGCAGAGAATAACAACTCCATTACAACAAATGTTCATTATTAAGCTCCTGCCCTATGATTTTGAGATCCAGTATCGTAAGGGAAAGGAAAACGTCGCGGCTGATGCTCTGTCTCGAGTGCATAGCTCCGAGCTGTTCATGCTGGCCATTATTACGTTTACAACACCATTGATGTTGGAAATCAAGGACAGTGTGGACAAGGATCCGGAGTTACAAAGGATTATGTCCGAATTGCGAGATGACCCTCACTGTCATCCTCACTATGTGATTGATAGTCAAGGACTTAAGAAGAGGGGAAGATTGGTGGTTGGACAGGACCAAAGTCTGCGCCATAAAATAATTGAAATGGTTCATTATGGTGCTTTAGGTGGGCATTCTGGAGCACAAGTCACCAGGAAGAAAGTCTTGAGTTTCTGTTGTTGGAAGGGTTTGGCAAAGGATGTGCGAAATTTTGTGAGACAGTGTCACATTTGCCAGCTGTTTAAGCATGAAAACTCTGCCGCGCTAGGACTCTTGCAACCCTTGCCCATACACGAGAAGGTTTGGGAGCACCTCACCATGGATTTTATTACGGCAGTACCCAAATCGGAGAGGTTTGACGTCATCCTGGTAGTAGTCGATCGACTCAACAAATATGCACATTTTGCTCCCTTATCTCACCCTTATACGGCTGCCAGTGTCGCCAGGGTGTTCCTCGACCATGTTTTTAAATTGCATGGGATGCCCCTTACTATCACTTCAGATCGTGATGCCAACTTTATGAGCACGTTTTGGCAGGAATTGATGAAGGTTCAAGGGGTTAAGCCACATATGTCGATTGCCTATCATCCGCAAACAGACGGCCAAACGGAACGCCTGAATCAATGCCTGGAAGCTTACCTAAGGTGCATGACAGGAGAGAGACCCAGGGAGTGGTCTAAATGGCTTTCTCTAGCGGAATGGTGGTATAATACTAACTATCACACCTCTACTGCTTCACTCCTTTTGAGGTTTTATATGGACAACCACCTCCGCTTCATGTTCCGTATATAGCTGGAGACTCCAAGGTGAAATCAGTTGGCAGGAGTCTGACATCTCGGGAGGCAATGATCAGACAGCTTAAGCAACAGTTGGAGCGAGCTCAGCATAAAATGAAGATGATGGCAGATAGGCATCGGATAGAGAGACAATTTGAAGTGGGAGACTGGGTCTATTTGAAGTTACAGCCTTATAAACAGTACTCTGTAAGGCCGCTTGGTTCACACAAGCTGAGTCCTAAGTACTGCGGACCCTTCGAGGTAGTAGAAGTTGTGGGAGCAGTGGCTTATCGACTCAGACTTCCTCCAGAGACACGCATACATGATGTCTTCCATGTATCCTTGTTGAAGAAAAAGGTTGGCAATGCTGTAATTCAGCCCACCCTGCCGGATGAAGAAGCCACTATCGTCAAGAAACCAATGGCTATTTTGGATCGCAAAATAGAGAAGAAAGGCCACACAGCTGTCACTAAGGTCTTGGTTCACTGGTCTAATTCATCACCGGAAGATGCAACTTGGGAGAGCTATTCAGAGATCCGAAGAAAGTTCCCAGAGTTTCTTGATTCTTGAGGTCAAGAATTTTGTTAAGGAGAAGGGATTGTCAAGGAACGCAGTGGTGGGAAACCTCAGGCGATTACTTGAAGGCTACGTTCTGACGTGGACGAACGCCCGCAAATCCAGTTATCCTTTAATTTTTTCATTTTTCTTAATTACGTTCAGTTAGCCTATATGAGCTGGGATGTAGCTCATTGTCAGTAGCTGAGAAATTGTGACCCTTCCCTCTTTTGTTTCTTTTCTCTCTTCCAGTGAATCCCTCTGCGTTGTAAGTCTTCCTTCATCTCGGAACGTGCTACGGCTAGTCCCCTGATCGAAAGCAGTTTTCGTCCATTAATTGAGAAATGCTTGCATCGTTGATACTGATTTCGCCTCTTTCGTTATTGATTCTGTGATTATTGATGACAGGGGATGGGAATTTTTTTTGTTAAGTTTCAAGGTTGTAAAGATTATTTGTTAAAGGAAAAAAAATTTAGAGGTAAAATTTAGCACTTTTTTTCCTACAATGCTATGTTGATGTGATATTGTCCGTCAGAACTAACGAGTTTCATCACTTAAATGTCTAAAATCAAACATTTAAACGAGGTTAAGGAGTCTAAACGTGTAAATTGAAGGTTGAGGTTAAAACTAGTACAATAATTAAATATTAGGGTCTAATTGTGCAATTTATCCCAAGTAACAAAATTCAAATCCAATTTTTTTTAAAAAAAAACAAATTAAAAGAGAGTTTATAAAAAAACACATGATAGTTGGTGTCCCAATTTTGTTTATCTTTAAACGCTCCATTTTACATTAGCATCAACGATTTACTAGAATTTTTAAAAAGCTATTTAATGGTAGCTTTTAACTTTTACCTTCGGTAGCTTTATTTCTGGCGTTAAATAAATTATTTAACATTATAATACTAGTTACAAAAACTGTGACCAAATGAGACAAAAGGAGTGTGTAGTGGAAGAGGTAAGGTTTTATTTTTTACTTTGCTTGGGGGGCACGTTTGGTATGTAAGGAAATTTGAAGATTTAGAATTTGGTTTAGGTTTTTATTGAAGCACGTGTGCATGTGTGCCGTGTATATGGGTAAAGCTCAAGTATACCCCGAGCTCTAACCGAGTATAAATCTCACCAAAGATTTATTGTACTCAAATATTGTAGTTGTGGCTTGATGTTCTCCAATTTTTAAGAAGTAGGGAGATAAATTTTGCCTTCATTTTTCCAAACAATCTCTCATATCCTAATATACCTGTTTGTGAACCCTTATTTTTCAATATTATCTTGTTTTTTCTTTTGCTGACGAACGCATCCGCATGCATATATATATTCGTTTTGCACAACGAATTTCCCTACCCTATTTGGGCGAAGTTGTCTGTATTGCCCTGTGTTATCCGAATAGATTGAACTAAGAAGACATAATAATAAGACAAGAATTTCATGTAATTCAAGAAATTGGCCGGCCATTCCTTCTCTATGTAAATGTATCGGCTCTTATATTGCTCATCATCAATAACCAAGGATTACAAGTTCTGGACATGCTTTCCAGTTTCTAGGTACGTACGTTCCAAGTTGAAAGAGAGACATGGTGAATTCTCCAGTGAAAGTTTTCCTTCTCTTATCTTCTATTTGTCTTGCGAGGCTTCTTCTCCCAGGTACATATGCCCACAGCAAATATTGTTTATCTTGTTTCAATCTGTGGTTTTGAGACTACGAGTTGGAATTTCTTCCATTTCCATAGCAGGTTCCAGGTTCGAAGCGGCTTGACAGGTAAAAGAAAGCGGATCCTCTATCGCCTACCTACCCTATTTTTCTACCGCTTCTCTTACTCAATGAGTAATAACGGTGTAGTAAAACGGAGCAGCCAGCTGTTCTGGGTGTTGTGGTTGAAGCAATGGCTGAAGGCAAGGGAAGCCGGAGTAGCTGTAGCGGAGGAAAGAAAGGACGTGGAGATGGAAGGTTTGGAGGCCAGAAATTAATGGTGGTGGCTGGTGGAGGCTTTAACCAAAGATATATATTTGTGTGTGTGTGTGTGTTCCTTTATACGTAATGCACTGTTATTTTCATTGAGGCAAGTGGTAGAAGGGGAAGGGAAGGGGACAGAGGATTCACATTCGAATAACGGAAGAGCTAGGTAGTAAGATCTTAATGGACAAGCAAAATATATACTACCCATTACATAAAATTTGACATTTTGACTTTAGAAATTTATATTTAACTGGACAAATATCTGAATTTATGTGCAAATTCATCTAAAACAATTTCAAGAGAAGACCTCTCCTGTGATTGGAGAGGATGCCCACTAGTTCGTTGACCCCTGTTTTTATGATGTCGTTTCTCAAGTGAAGATGGATTAATTTACCAACAAAAAATAATGACTCTTCACTGTGAAGGCATTTTTTCTTTCTAACTAAAATCTGTCATCATGCGAGATAGATACTCTATAGTAAGCTTATTTCATCATGGTTTAATTAAAGTAACTAACATTATTGTTTCTATGGTTACAGGGACAACAATTGAGACTTGTGCCGGAAACATGGATCTAACACGACAGGACAAAATATATTTAGGTAAGCTGAGTCTTTGTGAGACTTGTTATACAAAGTTACTCTTATATAATTTTTTTTTTCATTTAGATATTGAGCATATATTAGTCAATATAAAGGCCACCAGTTCAACTTTTTTCAGACAAATTTTTCAATTGTTAATTACATTTTGAAATTAAGCTAGCATTCCGTAGTAACTGATTTTCCTATTTCCATGTCTTTGGTAAATTAAATATTTTTCAAAAGAAAAAAAAAGTCTTTTTTCATTATTTCCATTACCCTGCAATCACTTGTATTTATCCGTAGCAACACAGAGTTATCATATCATCGCAGATAGATGGTCAGACATGCAAACATAATTCATCATACAAATTGATGCGCTTCTTTAATATCACGATCTACATGTAAACAAGGCAACCGCTGATATAAGTAACCATAATTATGCAAACAACTTATTGATGCCATAAGATTTCATCTCATTTAAAATTTAAATTAATGACAGACATTATAAGTATGTTGAACTGTATGAACGTATGAGTAATTTTACACAAAATCTTTCAAGACTCAATTTCAATTTCATGATAGACATGTCAACACCATTACCAAGCTACCGACCGGTGCTGGAAGCCATCCTAGACGAATACATTGTCCCGGTACTAGAACCCGCCATGCCGCCAACAGAAGAAAACATTGTACTGGCACCAAAAGGCATCATGTGTTAGTGTTGTGCCCAAAAACAAATCATGAGATGATTGTATTTTTGCACATTAAGTCATGATATTTTATTAAGGCATTAATCCAGCAATTATGTTTGTTGTTTTGTTTCTGCATAACTTAACAAACATAACTGTAACCGTAGAATAATGATATTCTTAAACGTCCCTGATCTAGTATTATTGTGGAGCGCGTTGCAATAATACATAACGATTAGCATATGTGGAGACTAATATGAGATATGTAGTCTACATATGAGTACAAGTTGGAGAACTTGTGTACTGGACCGACCCACCATGAGAACACTTCATGGATCGTTATATAAGTGTCATAAGTGATTCTCATAGTGATCATGGTATATGTAGTCCTTCGACCTAAGATCATAAAGGTTCCCTACATGTGAGTCACATACTTTGATACTTTCCTTTGTTGCTCGTAACTGAGTGAACTTGAAGGAGGTCATTGGGTATGTCACATATCATGCGGAGGGATTTGTATGATCAAGATGGGATTTGTCCCTTCTATGGAACGGGAGTGATATCTTTGGGCCCCTTGATAGAGTGAGACTTAGAAAATGCATGACCATGCTCCGATGAGTTGATATACGATATCAATGTCATCAGTTTAAGTTGGTCTACTCGGTAATCAAGAAACCAAAGATTAGGCTATACGAGAGTGACACATTCCATGTCTCGTGCTTAGTCTTGATATCTTGGACAAAGGGACAATGGCATATATCGGTGATGATCATAAAGGTTTAGTCGAATCATTGACAATCTTGTCACTTGGGTAGTAATGATGTGTTGCTAGACACCACTCATTGCTTATGATCATAAATGTGATTTATGATCATTGCCAATGTGGCAAGAGGCTATTGGGTCACACACATAAAGCTATTTGGATCATTAGAGTACATGGGCTAATTATTTGGGTTATGGTTTCATTTTAATTTCATATTAATAATGGGCCAAGGAGTTGAGCCATTATTAAGCCTGAAATTAAATCCTAATTGGATTAGGGCTTTGAAACCCATTAGGCCTGAAAGTTGAGTCTCACTATAAATACAACTTTTAAATGAGAAATTCGTAGGTCTCTTTGCCCTAGCATCCCAAAAAGACAGCCACACTCTTCTCTTGCAATTCCTTGGAGGACTCAAGCTAGCACTGCGAGCGCAAGGAAAATGCATCTGTCGGGACGTGGTGGAAGCGTGGTGATCCCGAGAGGCTCGTGTGGATACCATAGAGAGCCTGAACACGTCAACTGTTCAGGTTTTGTGATTCGACTCTACAGTTGAGTGAGAGATCTCAACCGAAAATTAGGTATGAAAATTTTCGAACACTCAGTTTACCCCGTTTCACTTGGATCCTGGAGGATTTCGGTTAAATTCCGCTGCGCTGTTTGACTCCCGAAACCCAACATCATGCATCTGGAAGAAGACATTGTACCAGCACCATAAGTTATCATGCCACCAGAAGAAGACATTGCACAGGAACCAGAAGGAGGAGACTATACATAATGGCTACAATCTGGTTTAACTAGTTCCTGAAGTTCATAAGTTAGGGACCATATAGTGACAACCATGTTTAATATTAGTGAGCTCCAGTGCCCACAGAAGTGTTCATTCCAGGGCCTCAACATGACATGTATTATGTACCTCCCATTGTCTTAAATGAGTAACTACCAATTATGTTGGTGTGAATTTTTTGGAGTAAATTCCACCCCATGACCCTTAACATTTTATTATTATATTGTTTTAGACCTTATTCTACATTTTTTTGCATAGAGCATCTTTAAGTATTCTATTTTGGATTTTATATAAACAAAAAACATTAATATGGATAGAAAATGTGACATGGCATGAAAATATGAGCAATTTGCCATGGTGACACATTTACTATGTCAAAACTAGCTTACAATTGGCCATATCAAAAATTTAGGACTTATGTTACAAAATATAGAAATTTAAGAGCTTTAGACCAAAATCAAATATATCCCTTCTCTCTCCCTCGGTTGATCGATCTCTATAGCCGCCAGGGTTATGGGACGTCGCCGTCGCCTGGGGTGTGGGAGATTCCGGGGTGGGGTTCCAATCGGCACTATCCCCCTCCGCCGCGAGATTCATTCCCCTGAAGCCGCCGTCTTCAGATTCGGGTGGCAGCCGATGAGATTCATTCGGGTGGCGGCCAGCGAGATTCATTCCAAGCGATTAAGGGTAGAGGCCGCGAGATTCATTCCAGGCGATTAAGGGAAGCGGCCCCTCATTTTTAAAGACATGGCGGCGGATGTCGGCGACGGAGGGGATGGAACGAAGATGGCGGACAGATGTATGGTGGACGAAGAGGGCAAAGCCGAGTTAAGGAAAAGGGGCTCGACGGAGCACGAGGGCTCTGGATTGATCTCGCCAAAGCGGGAGGACTCAACTGAATGTGGCGGCTGGCGGTGGCGGACGACTATGGCAGACAAATCGATGATGAAGGAATGAGGGAAATCGATGATGAGGGCTTGAATCGACAGATCCGGCAGCAAGGAGGGGAGGAGGAGCGACGGATGAGCCCGAAGGCGGCGGGGGAGGGAGGAGGAAGGAGATGTCTGCGCTTTTCCCCCCCCCCCCATTTTTTAATTATTTTTTTATATATTTTCTTTTTTTATTATTTTCATTATTTTTCATCCTTTCCACATCATCACTAGCAGTTGTTACTGTGCCACCATAACGAATTACACATACTGATGTGACATAGTGGTGTTTTACATCCACATTAACGGTTTTCGTCCACAAAATGTCTAAAATTGTACACTTAAACAAGATTCACGTCATTCTATGACAAAAAATGGAGGATGGAGTCCAAAACAGTATAATAATAAAAGGTTATAGGTCATAAGTGCAATTTACTCAAATTTTATGCATAAAATTATGGATTAATATCACTGGTCGTCCCTAAAATATTCTCATTTTGCTTAATGATTTTGGAACTATAAACTGTTGTATTAATCAAACTATTTAATTATTACACTTGTTATCCTGTTATTATACATGCTAAAAAGTGACAGAAAATATGGAAAAAATGGACAGGCAGCATTAAAACTTAGAAAACTTTTTATTTAGGTCCTAAAGCTTTATGATTTTCTAATTCAGTTATAAAACTATGAAAATGTATATACTCTCTTTAATTTCTCTCTTCGTTTTTTCTAATTAAGCATGAATTTTTTGACTTTGCTTTAATAAAATTATTATAATTGAATTTTAATTACGTATATAATTGAATTTTAATTAAGTATTTATTTTGTTTCTTTTTCTTTTTACTTCAGTTTTTAAGTCTTTGTCTTTTGGAAGCTTTTTTTTTATTCTTCTTGTTTATTTTTTGTTGTTGCTTCATTCTTATCACTTTTTTTTTCTTTTGTTGTTCCTTTATTGCCTTCAATTTTTTTATTATTTTTCTATGTTCTTTCGGTTTTTAAGTCTTTTTCTTTTGTTGATCATTTATTTCTGTTTTCATTTTCTAAAGGTTATTATTTTTTTACTTACTTTTTTTTTTTTCTACAAATAACCTTTCATGATGGAACATGTTTTCATGAATCTTATTCCTGTTCATTTAATTTTAGTACTTAGGCTAATTTAAAAAAATCCTTAATTATTCCATCTTACTCTTTTGGTATTACTGTACAATTCATAAATGGCAAAAGGAGCAATTTTTTCATTAAAGTATAGGGGAGAGAGTAATTTTGATACTAAAGCACTAATATTCTCAAAATAGACATATTTGTTATTGCCGCTAATAATATATCAAAACATGCTGACAAAACAATTATGTTACAGTATTTTGTTGACATGAAGCCAACATGGAAGCACAGGTGAAAATAGTAAAAAGAAAAAATTATTGTATAATCACTTCAAGTTATATATTTTTTTTCATATTTTTTACTTTAATCTTTCATCTCCAACACTAAAGTCATCATCTTTAACTTGTCTTTCTCAACCTGCAGGAAATGGAAAGTCAAAGAAGTGCACTTATGAATTCTCCCATCACGATTTTCCTTCAACTCACTCACATAAATGCTACAGTCTCAATCCCAACCACAGCAACTCAAACTCATGGATTTACTTAACTCTAGCAGCAGTAATTACTAGGCAATTGTTGCTTGTTGGCCATAATTACCGGATAATGTTACTACGCCATCTATCGCCATTAGATAACACCCCACTTGGTTCGCCCTTCTTGGACGTTGCCATTGTCACTGATGTCAAAACTTGATGACAAATATGTCTGTTTCAAAAACATTGACAAATATGTTCATTTCAAAAATATCGATGGAAAATATGTCATATATTGACTGATGTGATCGGCGGAATATCTAACTCGCCCTTATCCTGATGGAATACTCTTTGTGATAGTTGAATATTTCCACCGTTAACTGTCGTAGTAGTAAATATCTCTCTATTCCAAAACATTAATGGCAAATACGCTTATTTAAAAAATATTAGTGGCAAATTTCTCTGAAAAAATACTTTTAGTGGTAAAATTACTCTCCATCCTATACTTTGATGAAAAAATTGCATTTTTTGCTATCATAAAGGAACTTATAAGGAAATTTAACTTCTTTTTTCTCATATTTGAATTTAACGTATAATTCGTAAAGGAACCTGAAAATTTTAACATCTTTTTTTCTCCCATTTCATCATTTGTAAATTTAAATGAAAGAATGAAATTGACAAACAATATGAAAAAAAAGATGATTGAATTTCATTACAATTGTGATCAACAACATAACAGAGGGGTTTAGGAGAGAATCCTTTTTACCTTATAATAAACAAGAAGTTTAAATTATAATAATTCCAAACATAAATTAGACCCATATATAAATTTGGGGAAAAAAATATATGGATAAAGAAGAGCAATCTCAGCAATATCTTGAAGGGATAAAAAATGGTATTTGAATTTCTTAAGTTCCTTTACAAATTATACATTGGATTTAAATAGGGGAAAAAAAGAAGTCAAATTTTCCATGTTTCTTTATGAATTATACAGTAAATCCAAAAGAGTAAGATAAAATGAGTAAGAAATTTTTTATAAATTAGTCTAAGTCCTAAAATTAAATGAACATTAATAAGACTTAACAAAACATATTCCAATGTGAAAGATTATTTGTAGAAAAAAAAAAAGGTAAGCAAAAGATGAAATAATGAAAAAATTCACAAAAGAAACATAGAAAAATAATAAGAAAATCAAAGGAAATAAAGGATCAACAAAAGAAAAAAGTAAAATGAAAATGAATGGTAAGGATGAGACAACAATGGAAAATAAACAAGAAGAATAAAATAAAAAAAATTCAAAAGAAAAAACTTAAAAACCAAAATGAAAGAAAAAAAAGGAAAAATTTAAAGAAACATGAATGAATATTTAATTAAAATTTAATAATAAAAATTTTATTAATTAGAAGAAACCAAGAGAAAAATTAAAGAGAGTATACATATTTCCATAGTTTTATAATTGAACTATAAGAATGTAAAGTATTAAGACTCAAACAGAAATTTTTTTTAAGTTTAGGACTAACTGTGCATTTTTTCCTCTATTTCCATCATTTTTTAATTGCTGATATAACGATAGAATGACAGGTGCAACAATTAAATAATTTAAGGACAATAGATGTAACAATTGATAGTTTTGAGACGATTATGCAACATGAAAATAGTTTAAGGATTGCCAGTGATATTAACCCTAAAACTATATACTCTCTCCATCCCAAGTTCTCTGCACCATTTTCTATTTTGGGTCGTCCTAAGTTCTCTGCACTATTTCCTTATTTGGTAAATCTTTTACATTCAATTTACTATTCTACCCTCATTTTAAGTTTTACTTTAAAACTTAAATATACAAACTAAGAAAATCCCCAAACAGGACAATTTACAAACCCGATTTCTCTCTGCAACTGAAGGTCAAGTGAAATCCCTAACTTAATCTCCCCCATTCTTCAACTAAAACGATCATCAGCAACAACCTCAGCTTCTTCGTTGATTGTCGACGATAGTAGTCACAGATAAGCACCACGGTGCAGTAAGTTTTCCTCCACCTCGACTTCCCCTGTTGTTTCTCAGTTAACGATGGTGAAATCCCTAACTTAATCTCCCTCATTCTTCAACTAAAACGATCATCGGCAATAACCTCAGCTTCTTCGTTGATTATCGACGACAGTAGTCACGGACAAGCACCACGGTGCAGTAAGTTTTCCTCCACCCTGACTTCCCCTGTTGTTTCTCAGTTAATGATGGTCATACGTTTATTGGCATCTTTGCTTCTAGTTTTGTCTTGCATGTAGCCTAGTTATGATTTTTTGTGGTATTTGTTGTGCTGGAAACTTGCTAGTGCTTGTTGTTTGTTGTAGTCAGTTGAGGATGAAATTAAGAATTAGGCTTTGTTAACTCAGGAATTATATGGAAGTTAGGCAGCTTGGATTATGTAGCCTAAATAGGGCATCCAAAGGTCAGTAGAATTTTAATTCAATTAGAAGCACAACAATAAATCTAAGCTTGTTTCAAGCATCTATTTCCAAGTTCAGCTTATCTACATAACTTGTACCACATAAAGTGACTGGAGTATATATAAGAATGGCATAAGTATGCAACAGATGATTACTATGTAGTGAATTAACCTACAAACTTGAATCTAAACACTATAGAAATACAGTGTAGCTAGGCATGTTTGAATTATATGGAAATTTATAAGATGAACTGAGAAGATTGACTGGATGCAAAACATGAACTAGCCATAAAGCTTCAATCAATTCTATGCTATATGAAATGCATGTTTGTGTTGCTCCAATCAGGACTTAGTTTCAGGAACCAGGTGACACCAAAATATGTAAAAGTCTACTAGTTAACCAACAATATGCAATGAAATGAACTATAAAATGGAAAAAATTTCACTTCCTGGGTATCTAGAACCAAAATTCGTATTCATGTTCTCAGCTGTTTCTTTTGGCACCAAATTCCAAAGGCTCTATCATTGGTTACCAAATTCTACTCTCTAGTTTGTGCACTTTATGCAAGGAAAATCTACACTTCTTCCCTGCTGCTCAGCAACAATTTATCACATCTACAATAGATCACACACACCCGTTCTTGCGATCTTTTTCTTTTTCTCTCTCTCGCACACACACACACACACACAAACCAACAAATAGAAGTTTAAATCTGATCAGTGTTATATGGAATGAGCACTACAGCTTGGATCTTTATTAGTATACAATGGAGTTGTTTAAGGAGACAAAGAGGGCCTTTGCAGGGACCATATCAAGCTCCACAAGAAAACCAAAATATACAGATAAAAATTTTGTATTGAAAAATTATCAAAGGAAAAAATTGTCAACTGTATAAACTCTAACGTTCTACATCAACCATCCCCACATTGCTAAAGTTACCATCCCCCCTAGAAGGATCATTTTTCTTTTTGTTCCATATAATCAATTATGTTACGGGTTATATGAAAATATCTTCTAAATTTCAGAATTTTGATCCCCCGATAGGATCATTGTGGCTTGAAATATTATACCTAAATATTGATACTTAATATGGTATTAGCCTTTAAATGATATGGACTTTTAACAATTAAAAAAGCCATAAAAATAAATTAATATTGATCAAACTTGAGTATAATTCATTTTGTATTAGGGTGAATTTAGTGTAGCTTTAGATGTGTGGTTTGCATTTGTTTTTTGTTTTGGAAATTAAAGAATTCTGGTTATGAACAAGGCTCTGTAGAAACAATACATTACACAGGCAGTAGATATTAAGCCAACACCAATTGAAGCTTGGCTTTTACTACTATCAACATTGGCTCAAATGGGTATCAACATCAAAATTTTGCTAGTGTATGTGTTAAAATTTATGGTTGATTTTCTTATTTTTACCCCTTTCTCTACCTTTAGGTATATGTGGTTGGACTAACTAAATAAATGTTGTTGTTTTTGTTTGCTCATCTATGTGGATGTCATGGCAGGTTAAGTACCATAATGAATAACCCAAGAAAGGCGAGATCATTTGATTTGGAAGCAAATAACAGACCCTATTGTCCGCATATAGTGACAGAGTTGCTAGACATAGAGGGATCTCAACAGGCAACTAAGTTGGTTGCTATTTCTTCTGAGCACAATGTAGAAAAAACAAACTTCACCTGTCCTACCTCGTTAGAGTCCTCCATGTCTGCTCAGATTAGACCTTCTATTCCATCCCAAGTGAAGCCAAGTAACATGGGCAATGTTATGGTCATACTTTCTGCCCTCCCTGGTGTAGTGTCAGGAGATGATTTTTGGATGGACGTTGCAACATATCTGGTAAAATCTAAGGCTGCTAGAGAGGTTGTAGCTTGTGAAGGCATATGTCCAGACCTGAAGCTGAAATGGCTGCGTCGTGAAGTGCAAATGCTGAAAAAGTAGTGGTGGCCATTGGTGTTGGACTGTGCAGTAGAAGTTTTTGTTTTTCAGTACTCAAGAGTGTATATATACTGTGTTCCTCTTGAGTAGCTAACTTTCAGCTTGTACTTACGCTAAATTCTAGGAACTAGTGTACTAAACTAAATTGTAATGCTTCAACCCTTGTATTTTTTTAATGTCAAGTGGGATGTTTATGAATATGTTATTCATGTCACCTGCAAAACATGTAACTGGTGTTAATGAGCTAATGAAAAATTATTGAGTTATGTTATATTGATTGTGTAATTAGTGCCTTGGTATTCAGTTTCTGTTTCTTGCAGAAAAGAGCTCATTATAAGATAGTTTGACCTTTTCTTTGACTTTTTCCTTGAAAACATATTTTGATCTGAAACTTTAGATATATATTTCTGGTGAAATTTAAGACTTGTTAGTATGGATTCTGTAGTAAAAGAGCAGCAACAGCAAAGGAAACACAACACTTCTATTGCCGCAGGTTTTTTTAACAGATTTTTTGGAGTTTGATGAGACAAAGTTACTGTTCTACAAGTTTTTTAACAAATTTAAATGCTATGGCTACCTTCTCATAGGTTTGTTGACATCAAGATGAGGTAAGATTTTACATCATCACTTATAATCCAAAAAAATGCATACTCGCAAAGTAGTGAAATGCATGGTTATAAGAGCCAGGTTTTTGCAGTGACCACACTTGGAAAACAACACAACCATTCAATAGTTGAAAAAATGAAGATATTAGACTAAAGGGATGAAAAATGCTCATGACAGAAGCTACTACCACACAGATGACCTCGTGAATGTCAACATATTTACATTATTTATAGCAAAGATATGCTTCAGGCATGTTCACCATGGTGCATAGAACTCAACTAGAACATCTTTGGTCT
Source organism: Aquilaria yunnanensis (assembly GCA_039654915.1). Classification (NCBI taxonomy): domain Eukaryota; kingdom Viridiplantae; phylum Streptophyta; class Magnoliopsida; order Malvales; family Thymelaeaceae; genus Aquilaria; species Aquilaria yunnanensis. Next base: position 21,500,616 of record CM077600.1, read on the forward strand.
TATCGAGGACAACCTTATTAAAATTGTCTGCTATAAGCACTACCACATTAGATGGAATAGTAGCTATTTTTACATTGGTTCATGCAAAATCATCAACTTACTTAGAAAGACCTACTGATACAAGCACTTTATAAAGTAGAAATAGAATAAGCTGAATTTACAGAGGGGGTAAGGTCTCAATCCCATGGAAGATGACAGATAACTACCACACTAATTTAGACATGACACTCCAAATGGCATACATATGATTGTTTTATAGTGCATGAATAGACATGAACCCCACATTGAGTTCTGCTACTGAATAACAACAAAGTACAGGCTACAACAGAAAGAGACAATAGCAAAACAACAGATAAATCCCACACTCCCAATCTGGTTAACTTCTCTGTTAATATTTTATTTAATTACTGGGATTTATTTCCTGATATTCTAGTGAAAGCAGTGGACTCTGGTTAATGTAAAATCTCATTTAATCTCTCTCATGGATGGCCTGAAATGGCATTGATACCAAGTTTGACTCCTTTGTTCCATGACATAAGAATGAAGTTATAGTTTCTAATTTGATCATCTTTATAAAGTACATCCACAAACAAAAAGTGAAAATGCAGTTCTTTACCTTCATTTATGGATTTTTTACTTCCACTTTTGAGTATTAATGATTTATGCCTGTCAAATGTGTTGTACTTCTTGTGTTTGCTATGTTACATTACATTCATTAAGCTTTCTTCACATGTTTATGGCTTTTTTTAGAGTATGTAAATCAACTCCTGTAGGTGAAAATTTTTGAACTGTTTTCTAAGACCCGAACTGAATTTCATCATTCAAAAACCACCTTACTAGAAACACACATGGCAACAAACTTTTCAGACTTCTTAAAAACTAATTTTATGTTTACTAGTGAAGCAACTATGATATCATTGCTGGAATTTGACAGAAAACCAACAGAATTTGTAGTGTTTTGCATGTTTGACCATCATGTTGACTTTTTTATAGAAATGTATTTTTGAGCTGAAGCTTTGTTGATAAGTTGAAGTTCATAATTGAAACTTGCTGGAAGTTTTAAACCTTGTTTTTAAGTCTTAGTTAAAGTTTTGGTTACTTAAGCTAGTAAAAAACCTATTTTGGAGCTTTTTTGCATTAAGTTTCTTGACCATGCTTTGGTTCATAACCGATTTTATGTAAGAATAGGTTTACTAGTAAAGCAACTGTGATATCATTGCTAGAATTTGACAGAAAACTAGCAGAATTTGTAGTGCTTTGCATGTTTGACCGCCATGTTGACTTTTTTATAAAAATGTCTTTTTGAGCTGAAGCTTTACTGACAGGTTGAAATTCATAATTGAAACTTGCTGGAAGCTTTAAACCTGGTTTTTAAGTTTCAAGTAAAGTGTTGGTTATTCAAGTTAGTAAAAAACCTGTTTTGGAGCTTTCTTGCAGCAAGTTTCTTGACAATGTTTTTTAATTCAAGGACAACAATTATATTTTTATATATAGGACCCGTATTTACATAGCACAATAGAATTTATAGCCAAGCCAAGTCAGTTGGGACTTGAAACCGAGGCTGCTTTACATACACATGGACATATATGCTCTGCAGTTATCCATTATCAATTTTTGGTTCCATTGACACCTGAATTCTCATATCTTGACAAAGGCACTAAAGTTGTACATCCAGCAACTCTCTTTAACAAATATGAGTCCAACCTCCAAGTTTAGAAACAAAATAAGAAGGAAACAAGAAAGTCAACCTCAGGTTTGACCAGACTACTGCAACTCTTAGTTTAACAGAAAAAATAGCAAAACAAGAAGTTTTATGCTTCAAAACATAACTTTGGATACTTCTTAAAGAAAATGCTCAATTGAACCAAACTTTCAAGTTTATGAGCAATAGTCCATGAAACTTTAAAAGTCAAATCTCAATTTGACCTAATGCTAATAAAACTGGTTTTAACATCAACAAGTAAATCCATGTTTCATTGTTCTTCTCAGTAACAATCTATACCAAAAAGATAGGTAAACTTTCAGGTCATGAGCATAGTGTTTTAAGATCATCAAAAAAACTTAATACTCAATGTTGAAACAACTACATACCATTCAGGCATACTACAACTTATATTCATACTTGGATTACTGATTTATCTACATATAGGAACAACATTATACAAAAACCATAACACAGAACAACCTGTGCATAAAATTAGTTACAAACAAAAGCTAGAAACACTTTTTCATCAAATAGCCTTTTGTTTGCCCTATTTGCACACATTCAAAATATACTAGGATAACCGCTACTATTATGTACCATTTCCATACAAGACACATTTTTATTTAGTTTTGCAAATGTGCTTTTACTGCTTTAACCAATTCAGTAGGCACAGAAAGTTGCATTGGGAGATTTCTTTCTTGCTCCAACTGACCTTTATTTACATGTGGTATCTTGTACCCGCTGCAACCATTTGCCTTCATCACCTCTATCATACATTGTTTTAAAGTGACAAACACATGATTCCTCTATCATACATTGTTGTAAAGTGACAAACACATGATTCAACTTCGCTGATGGGAAATCATAAAAGGCTTTCTCAATAGTGTCGACTAAGTCATCAATATTCTTCAGCAACTGTTGATGTTGAAGAGATTGTATGGCTTGAAAAAACCCAAAATCTAAGACATTCAACTCGGGACTATTTGCAGGCTGACATACTAATTGAATGTTAAGTCCATTTCTTCTTGCAACTTCTTGGAATTCAACATCATCAGCCTTAATATGTGGTTTGGAATTATCTTGCTGAATGTATATAGTTCTCCCGAATGTTGTAATAGGCCACTTCCCTTTGATTGCAGGTAAAACCTTATTAATCAAGCAAGTTCTAACAACTTCTTTAGTGATAGAAGCTATAGCTTTGGTCTCCATTGTTCCAACTGCTCTATTTTTACTTCTTTTCATTGTTGGATGTTTACACACAAAAGGAAAGATCCCAAGCTTCCCTGAAAATTTTGTCCCTGTTATTGGATCATATTTCGGTCTAGCAACAGCAGCTAAAAACATCACTTTTGTTATGAACTTTTTACTTTTACAGTTGTGTATCGAATCCGGCTCATTAGGCAAGAAATAATACTTCTCTGAACCTTTGGTTAAGTAAAACCATTTTTCATCTATATGGACATAGTCATACATATCAATAAAAACAGGATTATGCATAATAGAGTTCTTCTCAATCATACTTAGACAAAACCTCACTCTATCTGTCTTATTTTGTTCTGTCAGGTATGGCCTTATGGCATTCGAGTGGCACTGTAGAATCCCTTCTTTGAATCGTCAATGAAGAGTAGATTTAGACATATTCAATTCGGTTGCCATTGTTCTGATTGTTGTTCAACGATGTAGAGGGAGTTTTATCACCAGATTAGGATCTACTGTAACTCGTTTGGGTCCTATGTGGCCAGCGAAGTGTGTACTCAATGTTATGGGTTTGTTGTTTTCAATTTGTTCCTTCAACTCGTTCCAAATTCTCTGAACAGTATGTCGACTGACAGAAAACAGATTACCAATAGCTGAAACTGAACCGTGCTTGATTTTTCTTTTGTTGTTGCGCTCCTTTAATAAAGCCACACAAATTGCTTCTTTTTCTTCTTTCGTCAACACATTGTGATGCTTCTTCTGAACCTGATCAATTGACTGGGAACTCATGGATTGGGAATTTAACGATTTAGGTGGGGAGGCTAAGAAATGAGTTGTAATTATTGTGTTGAAAGTTTCCATTTTGCCAGGTTTGTCTGATTGTTTAACTCAGAACAGCTTCTAATCCCACCTCAATTTTGCTATTTGCGCGAAAGAGTGATTTAATTGTTTTGATTCTTCCCGCCAACGTTTCCGAGCTTCCAAGTCAACAAAAACCACTTTATCAAGTTTATTTTTCATTTTTTTTTCAGAGGTAAAATTGTAAGAAGTTACATCCTTTCAGCATTTCTTAATCTCTGTGCCATACATAAATGGAGCAGAAAACAAGGGATGAAGGGAGTATATAACAGTCTTCGGGCTTTTATTCAGGGCCAAATGTAACTAGAAAAACAACTGCTTACTTTTCTCCCCTTTTCATTGGCCTTTTAATGGTTGGTTGCCAATTTGGCCCATTTTAAAATGTTGTTGATTAATTTGAGCCTATTTTAAAATATTAATGAAAATTGGGAGGAAAAAAAAGGGGAAATGTGGTACCAAAAATATTATGGGGAAATTTGAGATTTTTGCATTGATTTGTTCATCTGTGTTTGTCAGAGTGGTAACATGTACTGGTTCAAAGTGGTCGGCAGTTAATGAGTTTATGTAGTTTGTAACGGTTTGAAGCAATTTTGACCGGCTTTTAACGCAATTGTATATGAACCAGGAGTTACACCGACGGGAGCTACAATTCACGGTTGAACCAATCTATCTGAGCAGTCGAGTCTGATTCTGAAAACCATGAATATTACAAGGGAACCTTCCTCACCAAACCTAGTTTACACCTAATTTTAATAAATACAATGTTTAAGACGCAAACTTCCTTATAAAATTTGGGGGGATCACGAGATTAAATTGCAATAAATGGATTTGCGCCGGCTCTTATATTGTTTTAACAGAATATAGACACATAACACGACAAGGATTCTTGTGACTGGCCAATTCCTTTATGTAGAAATTCATATTGATTCTTGCGTCAGTGATCACCAACGATCAGAAGTAGTCAACAAAATTGACCCATCCTGCAGTTCAAAGGCGGAAATGGCAAATTCTCCGGCAAAAGTTCTCCTCGTCCTGTCCTGTATCTGTCTTTCGAGGCTTCTGCTCACAGGTATGTCCTCATCTTCTGAATAAGCTTTGTGGTGGATCCTTTTCCTAATTGTGTGATGTAACTAGGAAATCAATGTGGAGTTCTTTTCATTTCCATGTTCATGTTTTTATTTTTTTCAATCGAAGGCTCTTCAAGTAACTGTGGAGAATTAATTTGTTTTCAGTTTGTGTGTTTAGTTTTGTTAGTGTTAAGCTTTGCATGCTATGATGGGAAGTGGAAGAATGAATTAGATGGATGGAAATCGGATTGAAATGCTCACTTTGTTGCTTGCTACAAAATATACTCTTTTATCTCTTCCATCCTGGGTACGAGGTTGCCTCTGTGTGCAGCCTTTTCCCTGCAGCACCATTGGCTCTGTCTCCTGCAATTCCTATTGGTTCTCCATTCTCATTCCTCTCCTTCACCGGCCCCCTCTCAGATTTACTCTATACTCTGGTTTTCTGTTGGAATTCGATCGATCAACAACAAGGTTCGCAAAAAAAATGATTCAGTTTGGAGCAGGGTCCAGCATCAGTCTGGCCCGGAGCTCTGCTTTTTCCATGCTCAAGGTTTGGCGGATGGCCCTCACGCGGTGCTGGGTTCTTGTCAACCGTCAGCTCCGTCATGCCTCATTTTGGTTTCTTCTTCCCACTTCAGTCGGTATCCTCTTCAATTTTCTACGTGGAATTTTTGTGGCAGACCTCAAGAATCGACAATAATCTTTTTGGCTCCGCTTGAACTTTATGACTAACTCAAAAGTTTCACTTTTTATCCACACCCATTATCCGTCCCTGGCGATCAAGTTCTTGGTTTTGATCTGTTGTGTTCTTGCCATAATTTCTTGTTGGTCACTTTATATATATTGGATAATGAATAATTTTTGCAGGTGAATGGTTGGAGATCATTTCACATCTCTGTTCCGAAAACACATCTTGTAAAAAAAATTCTTGCAGGATTAATCCAAAATCAAATAATTAACGTAGATACCAATAAATACAACTAATTAAATTTAATAAATTAAGCTTTAATCAGCTGTACATTTAGTTAGCCTCTTATTTTGATATTATCATTCTTTTTTATGTGTGGTTTCTATATTCTCCTTTTTGCAAAATAGGTTCGCATATGCTACCCCTTGCATAATGTTTGACATTTTTGGGAAATAGGTTTGTATATATATCCCCTTGCATAATGTTTGACATTTTTACTTTTAAATTTATATTTAACTTGATTAATATCTTTGTAGATGATCTGAATTTATGTTCAAAATTCATCTAAAACAATGTCCCGTGATTGGAAAGGAAGCCCACTCGTTGACCCCTATTTTTATGTCATTTTTCAAGTGGAGATGGATTTACAAAAAAAAAAAAAAAAAGACAATGACTCTTCACCGTGATAGATACTATATAGTAACATTATCTCATTCTCTAATTGAATTAACTAACATTATTTCTATGGTTATCTTAAAGGAACAACGATTAAGACTTGTGCCAAAAGAATGGAGCTGACACCACAACACATGAGATATTTAGGTAAGCTGAGTCTTTGTGAGCCTTGTTATACAATGTTACGTACTCTTGTATTCCATTGGTCATTTATTTATTAAGCATATCAGTTAATATAAAGCTTACCAATTCAACTTTTTTGAATAAATTCTTTAATTTTTAATTACATTTTAAAATTAAACTACCTTCCCACAATTTATTTTCTCCATGTTTTTAGTGAATTAAATATTTTTCAAAAAGAAACTCTGCGTTCACTGTTTCCATTACCCTGCAATAACTTACATTCATATATGCCAACACATAACTATTCACATCATCCAGGATCTATAGATGGTCAGGTAAGCAAAGATAATTGTTCGCACAAGTTGATGTACTTCTTTAATATCGCTTCTATATATAACTAACTAGTTGCAAGACAGGAACCACCCATAAAAGTTACTATATATATGAAAGATTTATTGTGCTCATTAAAGTCAACTTAAACTTTGTTATTAATTTAATAAAGTTATGTGATTCTTCTTGGATTTATATTATTATTTTATCTCCTGCTATGATAAATCTATAGAACTATATTAGATATGGATTAATGGATTATGGAGATTATGTCATATGAGTCTTGATTTATCTTTATAGTTCTTAAGAGGTGTTTACAATATATAAGCACATACATGAGTTAGTTGCTCATAAAGGATTGCACATATGACATTATTATATGAGATAAAATGATTTGTCCGAATCACTAATATGTATGTGAATATTTATGGAGATAAATATTTGAACAGAACCAAGTCAATTACTCTCAAACTTTCAACTATTGATAAAAAGTAAATATTATTTATTCTGTAGACCTGAGAATAATATGAACTGAAATATATATATATATTATGTAATTTTGATATGTCAACCAATGATGCCTAATAGATGATATACTTGGACATATTAGATTACATAAATGTTAACATGTTAAGTTCATGATTATTTAATATGGAATTCAATGTTCTTACAATAAGAGTGATTATTGTAGAGTATGTCTCTTGATTTTTTGGATTAAGAAATCCATGTAGTCAATTTAGAAAAATATTGTTTTCAAAAATATTATTTTGTATATAAAATTATATATATGTAGTCTATATAGATTTTATAAATGTTTTTCTCAATTGTTTAAATCTGGATAAACTTTAAGAAATGTATACATATTTGATTCCATATTGGCAGTGCCACAATTTGAATGTGGTTGGTCTAGTCTGGATTATGTGCAACAATATTAGAAGGTGAACGAAATGGAATAAAACATATGAGTTCTTATGAATTATCTCTGAACTCCTGTAAGATTTTACAAAGTCGTACAAAATATTGTACTGACTTGTAAATAATAAATTAGTTATAGAGTAATTTGACAGGATTAAGAGATCTCAATGAGTTTCATATCACATTTTTATCTCTACCTAAATTTGCCTATAAAAAGAGTTGTTATGGATTGATAACAACATACAAGAAATATACATAAAATTTTTCCATTAGAGAAATCACGAATAGAGTAACTGAGAGAAAAGGAATTCGAGTGTGTAAAGCTTGGAAAATTTTGCACTTGTAAAATTTTTAAAACAAGGTACCTGTGTGATTATTTCTACAATTTGATCTTGGTGTATGCCAATTTAATAGCATGAACCCAATTCAAATTCCTAACAATATAGTTATTTATACAACCTATATATCGTTGTGATTTCATCTCATTTAAAGTTTAAGTTAATGACAGGTATATATTATAAATATGTTGACCTGTATGAACATATGAGTAGTTTTACACACTAAATCTTTTAAGACTGATAAATTTCTTTTTATGATAGACAAGATATCAGTAGACTTCGAACAGCTGGTGCTAGAACCCATCCAAGAGGAAGACATTGTACTAGCACCAGAACCTATCATACAACCGCCAGAAAATCTAGAAGACATTGTACCAACACCAGAAACCATCATGCAGCTAGAAGAAAACACTGTACCAACACCATAAGTTACCATGCTGCCTGAAAAAGGCATTATTGGAGAGGAACCAAAAGGAGTGGACTTTATATGATAATGGCTACAGTCTTGTTTAGTTAGTTTCTGTTAGATAGCTAGTTTCTGAAGTTCATAAATTGGGAACTAAATATATATAATGACAACCATGTTTTGATAGTGAGGCTCAATGCCAGCAGATCAAAGTGTTCTTTCCCCGGCCTCAATATATATTGCATACCTCCGTTCCAATTATCTTAATAAATAAAGGTAAATGGCACGTATTGTCCTTAAACTATCCTAATATTGCCCAATCAACCCAAAACTATGAATTGTTACATGAATCATCCTGAAACTACCCAATTGTTGCACTCATCATCTTATGGTTATACAAAATGTTAAAAAATGGTAGAAATTGAGGAAAAATTGTGAAGCCAGTCCTGATATTTTTGAAAACTTTTTTATTTGAGTCCTAAAATTTTATAGTTTTCTAATTCAGTCTTAAAAAAGTTCAAGAGAATATTCTAATCTATTTTCTCAAACAAAGGTAGGAGACCGTATTGACGGGTGAAAGGGACTTGTGTAAGCCTTTGAACGTTTACTGTCTATGATATGACCGAAACTGATCTGACATTGTTGTATCTTCATCCCTATTTGGATGGCTCAGGAATTTGATTGATGACGCAATAGTGTTAAGGCTTCTTCTTGAACTTGAAGTTAAAGAAAATGAGCAGAGCCAAGCTAAGGATTATGAAAAAAGAGAAGGGTTTAGACGAACATGGAGGAAGAGATTCTCAAGGCAGCGGTCATGAAATATGGGAAGAACCAGTGGCCACAAATCATTTTTCTTTTTAATCACAAGTCCGCCAGGCACTGCAAGGCTTACTAGTATGGCTGGCTAACCCCCTATCAATAATGTACACTAAAAACTTGCCTACATTAATTATACTATTTAACATGCGTGCATTAATAACTTGGTTATTTGTTGTTCTTTATATCTATAGACTGAGTGGACAAGAGAGAAGGACAAGAAACTGCTTAACCTTACAAAGTTCATGCCCACACAATGGACAAGCACTACACCAATGGTTGGTGGACATACTACTTCTCAATGCCTTGAGCAGTATACGAAATTTCTTAATGCAGCATGTGTAAAAGATGAAGATTATAAACCTACAGGTGATGACCAAAGACAAGCACTGTAACCACGGGTTAATGGACATACTGCAGCCCATTCTCATCTAGCCAACATCAAGAGCAAAAAGGTAAAATAAAAGGCAAAAAAAAAAAAACAACTTGAAGAAGACAAAAGTTTGCTTCTCTACAGAAAAAGAGGGAACTTAAGGTAGTAGGGATTGATGTTCTACAATGGAACAACAAATGAAAGGGAATCAAGTACAAGAGAGAAATTTTATTTGAAAAATGCTTAATAATTTTGCAATTTTTATATTTTTTAGTTGTTTATGGGTTTTGCATCATATATTTTTAATCTTTTACATTAGAAGAATTGAACTTGAACATTTTTATTTATTTTTCATTAACTTTGAATGACTATTTATTAATAATTTTAGAAAAATATCGGAACAATATTTAATTTTGTTGTTGAGTTTTAATAACCGCAGACCTACAATTTCTATGTAGATATTATGGCTTGAATTGAGTTTAAATGATTTCAAATTGGCTAAAGTACTTCTTCATTGGTGATGTAATTAATTGAACAAAATAAAAAGGGACAAGAAAAAGAAACGATATCTCACTATACTTATACAAGTCAAATTGGGATGCAAGCAAGAAAGAGGAAGATGACTAGGGTTCATTTCTAACCCTAACCTTTACTTTGCACACTGCATGCCCCTAACCTCAATTAAACCATTTCATTTTGATCCTTGAATGGACAAAACTCGTTAAAATTGACGGGAAATGCAACAGTAATACCTAACTGGCACCAAATTGTCCACGCTGGTACAAAAAGTTGAATTGTTAAAAAAAAAAAATCCCTCCCCTACCATCTCAACCCTTTCCCCGCAATGGCTCTCTCATCCCTCTTGGCCTCATACTCTCTACCACCATCTCTCCACCTCCTTCTAGCCCTCCCTTTTGCCCTTCCTCTTGGCTCCCTCTCGCCTCCCCTCACGTTCACCCTTCCTCTCATTCGACCTCCATCATTTGATCTTGTGAATGATTCTCATTTGGCCCAAATCAAATGCCTTCGGGATTGGCAGCTACGAGAATTGGGATTGATGAAAATCATGATAAAAATCGTGATAGGAAAACACGATGATGGAGGATGGGATGTGGGAATCAGGTGTGTCTGTTGTGATCTTTCCTCTAATTGGGTGAGCCTGTCACGATCTCCTCCAAAGATCAAAGGTAGGTTCGGCTGATTGACGTCAAAGACGGGGTTTGAAGGCTAATCGAATAAGCGACAGTGGGAAGAGTGGCCATGAGCAACAACGGGGAAAGTGGTGGAGAAAAATGGAAGGGAGGTGGAAAGACAGTGACAGAGAGTGGGAGGCCAAGAGGGATGGGAAAGCCACGACGAGCAGAGGGTTGAGATGGTATGGGAGGGAATTTTTTTGTTTTAACAATTTAACTTTTTGGCACATTGTGGACAATCCGATGCCAACTGGGCATTATCGTAGTGTTGCCCATTAATTTTAATGAGTTCCATCCACTCAATGTGTCAAAATAAAACGTTTTAATCAAGTTTGAGATACACAGTATGTAAAGTAAAGGTTATGGTTAATAATGAAATAACAATTAAAAGTGCGTGCAATTTACCCAAAATGAATACTTAGGTAATGGATGATGAGGTGACAATAAAGTGCCCCATATTTGTAAATAGGATCAAGACTACACTCATTGAGGAATAATGGTCTATAACTACAATCGTAGAAAAAACTCCCTTCAAAAGCCTTTATTAATATAATATTTAATTGTACCGCATTGGCCGGCAAAATAGTAATGTAAAAGAACACCCGCAAGTAAGAGCAAGGTTTAAGAAGGAGTAGTGCCAAAATCTACATAAAACAATTGCTCATAAGTGGGTTAATGGCATCCAAGATCCTCCAAGATTCGTGCAAAAAACCCCCTGACCCCTTAGATTTAGAATTATTTGCTCTCATATATACTATTGTAATAGATTATATTGAATTCTAATATACCAAAAAAACATATAATACTTAACTATCATTACCTTGATTCATCCGATACATTTTAAAATCCATATAATAAGACAATAACTATTGTGAAACTTTAGCTATTGATCGCCCGGCCACTTCTTTTTATCTTTTCCTCTATGGCTGTATAGGAAACATTGATTGTTCCTATCCTTCCATCCATCACTGAGATCAGAAGGCGCTAACATATTTTCCGGAGTTAAAGAGGGAAACATGGCGGCAAAGGCTTTCCTCCTTCGATCCTGTATTCATCTTGCAAGGGTTTTGCTAATAGGTATGTCCTCATACTCAGCTAATATTTTACATGCGGAATTCTGTTCTTCTCTTTCCAATATCTTTTACTCAATCTTAGGCTCTACAAGTCTACATGTTAAATTTCTTTTCTATTTCCTATGTTTATCCTCATCAGTCCAAGCTGTGGATGATGTGATATTGGAAAGTGGAAGACTAAACATGGAAATTGGGTAGAAATTGCTCTCTTTCTTGGTGAGGAGAGATAGATTTGGAAAAGATAGAAATAACATGAAAAGTTTTCCTTCTATTCACCAGTAGAAATTGCCTCAGGTGTTCAGTTGATTTAGCCAACAGGCAGTTTTCTTAAATTTAGAAAGCCGCCTACCCTTCTTTCACCCGATGGAACGAAGCCATCAGATCAACCTCCCCCTTCTAGGTAATCTCCTTTGGATGGTGAACCAAGAAGCAATAAAAAGAATGTTTTGGCACACCCTTTAGCTGTCGTTTTCTGGGAGATATGTTTTGCCTGGCCTTGGCCTGGCTCAAAAGCGGTTTGGTGGAGGAGACCCAGCCTTGACCTATTCTTCGTTCCGCTTACTCATCTCCCTAGCTTTTTCTCCTTCAAATTTTGTTCATTCTATCTAAAGGTTGTTTCTTTTCTTTTATTAATAAATTAAATTTTCAGCCTGACAGAGAAAAAAAAGGGTTTTGGCACATGAACGAGGTCTGTTATTTTCTTTCCTCTCGTTGTAGGGCCCCATATCAGTTTGTGTTGTCCAGCATTAATTGTCATAGTGATGAACAAAGTGCTCTTTAATGTTATAGATATATCGGTGCTCACGGCCCCAGCCCCCCTGTACAATTTGATCTTTTTTAGGGATTCTAATTTTCAACTGGTGTTGTCTGCAGTCTACTCTGATCTGTTGCTTTTAGGATATTTAAGTCCCAATTAGCCTTGATGGAACTGTCACAATTCAACTTTTAAACAACAAAAATTTAACCTTTAACTCCTAAAATATAATCGGTCCAGACAGCTTCTGAACGTTTAAAATTGGGATGAGGAGCAATATTGTTGCTAATGAGTGGGTCTCGTGCAATTTGGGATGAGGAACAAAAGCCCCAATTTTTCATAGTCTAACCTTTTGCTCTATAACTGGATTTTATCTCTAAAATTCAGATGACAGCCTTATCTAATTGGATTTATTGAATAGTGTGGCAAAGATGATTCGGTAAATTTCTGACCGGAGCTTTGAGTTGACAGCCCTTAAACTTCAAGGCACTATCAATCTGTGTTAGGCACAATATTAAAAGTTTAGGGAATCGGTGGCTAAAAGGTTAACTTTGGGATAGTTTAAGGGCCAACTGGGGATTTATGTCTAAACACAAAGATATGTATGCCTGTATGGTCCAATTGAACAAATTACATTTTATATATATATATATATATATATATATATATATATATTTACAGTGACAATATTAATGAGGATTCATGGCCAAGATGATGTTGCACCGGCACCAGAAGACATAGCATCAGAACCAGAAGAAAATGATGAGCCAGAATTTTGGACAGCAGAAGAATTGACCTGCCGTACTGGCAATTTTGCTCCTCTTACCAATTGTTTTAGCAATGCGGTGCAATGCGCATTTAAGTGCTTTATGATATGGCGTCCAGCACAATTGCTCCAGTCCTTCTGTTTTACGAATGACTTTTGTTGCTGCATTTTCTAAAAGTGCAAGCAACATATACTCTTGTCTTGTTAGACATTAGTATTAGTGATTAGAGTTAGAATTTTAAAAAATGATGACTTTTAGCTTTTAACTTTACTGGTTCAATGTTCACTGTTAATAAATTATCTAAAACTCTAATAAAAATAAAAAAAATCATTCCCAAACAAGACTTCTATGTACATCAGTTAGTTTGTAAATTAGTTTTGTTTTTTTAAGTTGTACGTCCGTCATCAATTAAAGACATACTTGTAGCAATACAAACACGCATTCCACTTGTAAAATAATTTAGGGGCTCAAGATAGGGTCCATAGCTTTTTCAAAATCATTCAGTTTTTAAGTAATTCTCCAGCCACCTCTAGTTTCTAGGAATCACTACCTGACTTACTTAAGAACACTGGAGAAAATGTATTAATTGATTCCAACATGCGTACATGCCCGCAGCGGCCGCAGGCATAATCTAGACGTTGATCCTAACATGAGGCCTGAAACTCAATCTCAATTGATGGGCCAGACCGCCCATCAATCTCTCAATTTAATTGGAACGGTCTATACTTTGCCTTTTGGATGAACAATGAGCTTTTTCCCGCTAATATGCCCAAAAACGAAATCTCAATAGAAATGTCAATTTTGGCCCCCACATTTTGTTTATCTCACTCAAATCACCCTCAAACATCTAAACTTAACACTTCAACCCCCTTTTTCTGATTTTCCTGTGAATAGCAAATGCTTACGGTAAGAGATTCAAGCCCAACTTCACCGTCAGCCACTAGCCCTAGACTCCAATCTCTGCCTCGTGCCACCCCAGACACTGCCACCATCTCCAGCCGCTGGATCAGCCTCCCTAACCGCTATCCATGCCTCCCTATTCATCGAACCACCCAGCCCGTTCCTCCATCATCACTGTTTCGAGCCGCCATCAGAGCCCGGCCACCAACTTCACCCTGTCGCTGCCACGAATTGCAGGAAAGGAAGAGAGAACTGGGTCACGCAAGCTAAGCCAGTCAGATTCTCCCATCCCGAAGTGAAATCTGGTGGAACTCGCACTCCTCAGTCCCCGTTGTGGTCGCTCTATAAAGGAAGTCAAGTTACACATGTTCGAGGCACTCGACGAGGGTCTGGGTCACTGATTCTGTTATGTGAGACCCGATCCGACCCGTAAGGCATATGTAAGGTAAGGCATAGTTTTTTACTAACGCCACACACAGATGAGGTGATTTTTGTTGTAAGTAAACTATGTACATGATTTTTAATATTTAATTATCATTCTATTTTAGTTTATAGTCTATTGAATGTTTTTTTTTGCCCTAAATCTATTTAAAATTATTTCATTTTGATCCCTCACTAGATGAAAATGCTTCAACTTTGAATAATTATTTACACGGACTTGTAAAATTTTAATTTAAATATTCAAAAATTATCTAAAAACAAATTTAAATTATTTAATAATTTTTTATTTTTAATAAATAATTTAAATTAGTAAGTTTTGTATCAAATAAGTTCAATTTATGAACAGAAAAAAAGTAATTTAAGTTGTCCATTTAATATAAAAATTGCCATACATATTAAATTTATTGTAAGAAAATTAATAAATATTTAAATAATGATTTGAAAAATTTATTATCAGATAAATACTTTTAATTAAAAAATTTTATCCAATAGAAACTAAAATAAAAAGTTTTTAATGGATTTAGGACTAAATAAAACGTTTTTAATAGGTTTAGAGTAAAAAAGAATTAAAAAGTTAGATAGTAGAATAGAATGATAATTAAATATTGGGGATCATTCACATCACTCTTTTTGTTGCTCATGAACAATGTGAAATAGATGATCACTTTTTTGAAAATTGATAACTCTTTGTTTAAGCTTGATTATCTTTCTGAAACGTGATGGATTTTTAGGGCCCTATAATTATAGTCGCTCTCTTTGTTTTTTTTTTTTTAACTTAACTCTTAATAGTCAAAGTGGGATCGTGTGAACTAGATAAAATCGGCCTAAAAACTTTGGAATTGGTAAACCAGAGATCTTCCAGCCAGAGACACCATTACAGCCTCAGGATGTATTTTTTAGGGAAACCCTCCGACAATCAAGTCAATTCTATTTAAAAAGTTGGAAATGGTAAAATGCAGAGTAATGAAATCTCGTACTTCAAGATTAGTAAGTGAAGTCTGTTTATATGGCTGCGAGATGAACTGAGAGAATTATTTCTAGATGAAATTATCCAGTAATTGGGGGATTTTGTTTCCATCTTCATTGAGTTTCCTCTCTGATTCGCTCAGAGCTAATCTTCTTGTTACTGCCTTTCTGAATTATAGGCTTTGTTTGATGGGAGCCGTTTGTAAGTACTACGGATACTATGCGCATATGTTCATTTGAACATATGCAAGTAAATGACACTTTTACCCCTAGTTATTGTATCTAATTACTGCCATATCCCACAGGTCAGATCGTGAGATCTGAGAGTTCCAGAACCTTCGTCCTCTCCGATCTCTATGCTCGACGCCGACGGCAGCCCGTGACAATGCTCGAGTCAAGGAAGATCTGAGAGAGCAGCCAGGGGTGAGGCGTTGCCAGGGTGAGGCCAAGCGCGGCAAGCAGTCAGGTTAGGAAACACTTATATCTGAATGTTTTTGAAGTTTTTTACACTATGATTTCGACCGGAAGTGCGGGTTTTGTTGTTGTTGGAGACGGCGAGCCTTTGGATATTGAGTCGTTGATTTCTTTTTCTGATGAGGATGTCACTGATTGGTTCTGTGATTATGGCGGTGAAGGTGATGTCTGTGATGAAGGAATTGTCGAGCATACAGGTTTTTTTACTTGTTGTATTTAAGTATCCAGCATTCCTTGTGGACATTTTTTCATATTGTTTTAGACAATTTATGGTGCAGTATCTGGACATGTTTCGTCTGGTTGTGATGGATGTCAGTCTATGAGTGTGGAAGTTGATTCAGGTATTATTTGGTTGCTTGTGTAGATTTTGTTTGTACATTTTGGTTGTAATGCTTAGACGTTTTGGGAATGATGCTTTGACACTCTTTGCTGTAGGATGTGGACATCTTTTGTCTAGGAGTGAAGGACTTCGATCTACAAGTGTTGAAGTAAATTCAGGTTGTCATATTGGTTTTTACTAGACACTGTATGTATACTGTTTGGACACATTTGGACTTATTTTTAGACACTTACCTGTGTAGGTAGTGGACGGTTCTCTGAAATTGAATCAGGTAGGATTTTGGTTTTTTTGAAGATTTCCTGTTTGTCTCATATGTGTTTTGTTTACTTCATGGTTTGTTTTTGTTTTGTATGGCAGTAAGTGCAGCTGGTGATGTCACATTATCTGTTGGCTCTGATTCTGTAAATTCTGCTGATGATGTTACCTAGGTTGGAGCAACCTTTGATTCTGTAGATGAGGCTGAGTTTTTTTTAAAGAGTATGCTATTTCTAGAGGTTATAGCATACGTTATACAAGGAGTAGATATAGGGGTGGTAGAAAGAATGGGGCACTTTCAAGAGTATGTTATTCCTATGCTGGTTTAAAGTTTGATAGTGTTAAGAAAGAGGCTGCTAAACATCGTAAAGTTGATAAGCGTAGTAATTGTCGTGCAGTGATACGTGTTAAGTTGAACGATGATGGATTGTGGGTATGTCATGCTCATTTAGGACAGTATAATCATTCATTTGTTGCTGTTAGGCAGCGATATTTATTGCGGTCAACTCAATTTTTGAATAAAGATATTTTCACAACTGTTGCAGATTTGATGGGGAATGGGATTAAACTTGCAGATGCTATTAGGGTTATATTAAATGAAGTTAGTGGGCTTGAGTTACTTGGTTTGACTAAACGAATGTTTTACAATTACTTATCTGCTGAGCGTGCATTTGAATTGGATATTGGGGATGCTACGCTGCTGCTTGATACTTTTAAGCGTAGAGCATCAGAAGATGTTGATTTCTTCTATGAGGTGCTAGTTGATAGTGAAAACAGATTAAGTAGTTTTATTTGGATTGATGAAGTGATGAAGGCTGATTATACAACATTTGGTGACGTTATTGTGTTTGATGCTACATTTCAAACCAATCGGTACAATATGTTTTGTGCTCCGTTTATTGGATTAAACAATCACAAGCAGAATGTTGTTTTTGCTGTTGTTTTTCTTGTAGGGCATAAAAGGGAGCACTTTGTTGGGTGTTTTGAGAGTTTTAAGAGGGGGATGGGTGGAAAGCTTCCTCAGACAATTATGACAGATCAGGATGGTGCAATTGAATCTGCAGTTGACCATGTTTTCTATGGTGTTCAGCACATATTATGTCTGTGGCATATTTGTGAGAATGCCAAGAAGAACATCAAGGGCTTGATGTGCATTGAAAGTTTTTTCAAAATATTTTAGAGATGTTTGTATCATTGTGCTACTGCTAGTGAGTTTTATGATGCATGGTCAAAGATGCTTGGAAGTTTCAACTGTAGTAATGTGGGATGGTTGAAGAACTTGTATGCAGCAAGGTTTAAGTGGTGCCCAGCACTGTGCAAGCACGTTTTCTCTGCAGGTAATTTCACTGTGTAATTTATGCATGATTAATGGACATTTTGAATATAATGCTTAGCCAATTTTTTCGATATTAATAGACACTTTGTATACGTTTTGACTGCAGGGCTTCGATCATCATAACGTAGTGAAAGCACAAATAGTATTCTGACATCGCTTGCAAATAAGCAAATGGGTTTGTTTGCTATTTTCACTGCTGTTAAGAACATGTTGAAAGACTGGAGAAATAGAGCACTTGAAGAAGATTTTCAAAATATTGGAGTGGTGAATGTGAGGGCTGAACACTCAAAGATATTGGTTGATGCTTCTAAGGTATACACTCGTACTATCTTGAAAGAGTTTGAAAAGGAATTATTTGTTGGTGTTTTGGCTGAGTCAAAAGCTGTTTCTAAGGTTGGTGGTGTCATTGAATATGAGGTTTTGGTTGGGAATCAAGATTGGAGGAAATTTAATGTTAAGTATGATGCTGCTTCATTGTCTGTGTCTTGTTCATGTATGTTGTTTGAGGAAAGTGGCTTGCTTTGTTGTCATTCATTGTGTGTGTTGAATGTGAATAATGTACATGAAATTCCTAAGCAGTATATACTTCACCGTTGGACCAAGGAAGTAAGGATTGTTGTGGATAAGGATGGGAAATATTTGTGTGGTGATGCATTTTCTACAATTGCTTGGCGTACTAACATGATGAGGGGCTTTTTATCATTGGTGATTGAGTGTCAAAAAGATCAAGAATGTAGGTATGTGTGTGAGCAAGGACTGCTGTCCATGCAGAAGCATATTTTGAAAATGAAGGCTAGAACTACCAGTGCCAGCAAATAGTGTCAGACAATTAGCAATGCTGGGTCTTGTTGTGAAGTGGATGTTTTGAATCCTGCATTTGTGACATCTAATATATTGAGATCAAAGCGGAAGAAGAGTAGAGTGGATTTCAACCGTGGTCGTGGATGCAGGGGCAGAGGCAAGGGCAAGGGCAGTGGTAGGGGCAGGGGTGGTCCAGTATAGTGTTTGATAGAAATAGTCAAAGTGTCTATAAACCATTGTTGAAATGTCTACAGAGTTAAATTCACAGTTACAACTGAAGTTTATTGAAATGTCTGCAGGTTATTTGTTTACAGTACACATAAAAAATGTAGTGTGATAATGGAATTGTCTAGAGAATTAAGTGGATATGAGAATGATAAGGACTATGGTTTTTACAATATCAATTAATTCTTTTATTTACAATACTAGTTCTTAATTTACATTGTGTGTAGAATAATACATATTTCAAATAAAATAAAATATATTTCAAAGATAATATAATATTTATATGTTTGGAGCTGTTCTTTTTAAGAACTTGCAAAATAGTTTTGCTTCGTATCTCCACATGCAAGGCTTATAGCAAATTGGGCTTGATATGAATGCTTCTGTGTTAGGGAGATTTGGCCTATCTGTGGTGATTGACAATCTTTAAGATTGTGTTCGATGGCAACAAACCTTTTGTTAAGCGTCCATAAGCGAGTAAATGTTTGTCGTACAAGCCTTCGACATTCAGCAATCTTCCATGGCCTTTGCCTTCCATTTTGTCCCTTGATGATAAGAGACAATAATTTCATTGCTTTGGTCTTTTCATGTTCCTCAAATGGTGATATGATTGCTATTATTCCATACAAGTATTGGGTCTTACTATTGCCCTTTTCAGCTGCTTTTTTTAGGAGTTTGAGCCCTTCGATTTCATTTGCAGTTATAAAATAGTGAGTGATGCCTTCTTCTGTCAAGGCATCTGTATTTTCAACTTCCATGTACCGTTGGTGGATATAACACTCTTTTGGGCGAAATGGTCTGAAACATAAATCATTTATGTTCAACTTTTGGTACACCAACTTATTATCTGCGGCCTTGTGAAAGTCCTTGCAAGATTGTGCAGCGTTGCTAAGGTCATTGATGGATGAAGCACCAATATTTAAGAGTATCTCAGTAAGCATATCATGTGATAATGATTGAATTATTTTTTGGAGGGCATGCTTGGAGATTTTCTTGCTCGGTTTCAAGTAGTCCATTTTTTAAACAAGTGTGTAGGATGAAAAGGTGTTGAAAACTTGCAGTTATGGTTGCACATTTTATAGGTGATGAACAAGTGTTTGGTCGGTTATATTGTGTATGACGAAGAGACGTGTTGTTTCGTTTTGTGAACATATGTGCTGTTTCGGTCCTTGGGCGCCTTTTCGTATAATTAAGGATTAGATATTCAATTGATTATGTTTTTATCAAGTAATAATTTATGCAGTGATTTAAGATTATACAGTTATGTTTTTAATACGACTAACAATTTATGCACTCAACCAATCGTATAATTAAGGATTAGATATTTAATACAACTAACAATTTATGCACTTAACCAAGTTACATATTATGAGTGTTTAAACACTTTAATTACTGTTGGTACACACTTTGTTAATCTATATAAGACACTTTTGCAAATTCGTACTGTATATAAAGCAACTGTTTTAGACACTAATAGTAACAAACAATACGATAGAACAAATTGAGAAACAAAATCAGCATATCACAAGCAATGCAACAATCTGAGAAATAAACTGAGAAACTACTTTGTCCTATAAGAAGACATATCACAAGCTATGAAACTACTTCCTAGACATATAAGAATACAACTATTTTAGGGGCTGGCACACCATGAATAATTGTGTAGTAGATGTGAAACCATGCAACAAGTTTTTTATAATAAGTGTGCACTTACAAGTTTGCAACCATGCAACATTTCTTTCGTGATGTGGTTATATTGGAGCCACAAGTTGAGCATTTGGCATATGTTGTTCTCCTTATTAGTATTCTTCTTGACAACTTCAGGATCAAACTTATTCTTGACAATTATGCGGAAAATGCAGGCCTGTAACAAAGATTATTAAATAGATGTTAGACTTAAACAGAGTGAGTTTTTAAGATGTTATAGACAGGGTTTTACTTACAGATGTATGGCTGGGGAGGAAGCAACGTTCTGGAAACTCTTTGTTCAACTCTTTTTTATTCAAAGTATAAGCATAGGCGGTTATTATAGAGTCAAAAATAAATTTTTCAGGTCTTAAACTCTGGAATTTATTCCTAAAGTTAAAGACATCTGGTGTGAATCTTGCCAGCAGCTAGGGGTGATTATTCGGTTTGTTCGGTTCAAACCGAACCGAATTATTCAGTTTATTCAGTTTTCGGTTTTGGATACTAAGAAACCAAAATAACCGAAATAGTCCATAAAATTGAATTCAAACCGAACCGAAAGATTTCGGTTCGGTTCGGTTTAAACCGATTTGATCGAAAAAATGGTAATTAAATTCTATAAGAGATGAAATGAGATAAAGATATTGTTTTTCTTTTCAAACTCCATTCAATATAGAAGATTCATTATCCATTGAGCTAATTTAGGTTACTTGGTAGCATTATTGTTCATGAAACAAATAAAAAAAATTTTGGTATAAAAAATAACCGAACCAAATTACCGAATTAACCGAACCGAATTTTAAAAAAAAATTCAGTTTTTCAATTTTTTCGATTTCAACCGAATACTGATCACCCCTACCAGCAGCTCACTGCAATTGAAAGATAAGCAGTAAACAGTTCTCAGTAAATTTGCATTAATTGAAATAAATGATCATTGGCTAATAAATTTTTTTTGCTGCGACACTTACTTGAGTGATTGTTTCGTGCTCCATGCATAGTCTACAACAATAGACTCTGTGCTTGTGAGGTATAAAGTGAGTGTTTTCTTGAACAGTTAGAGATGCGGGATTTCAAGAAAACTGATTTCTTCTTTGCTCTAACTGGCTTATCAGCTTTCTCCTAACTTCCATCTATTCCCAAATTGAATGAATGTTCAGTTTCTAGATCAAAGTCTAGAACTGTTGGTATTGGACCTTCATCATCTGGCAAGCCAAGCACAAATGGTTGAGCAAGGTCTTCAATCTCCTGATCATTATCATTTTGCTCATCAGGTGTGCAATAGACATTTTTAGATTGCAATGCAATCTGTGCCAGCCTTGCTTTCTCCATTGCATCCATCACTTGCTCAACTTGGAGAATGAATTTTTCATCCCATGGGCTGCTTTTAGCAGGGCCAAGATTGAGCTCATGCGACCTTTGTATCAGCTTTGCAAGTGGAGTTGTAACAAGAGGGAACAGCTCACAGACTCTTGTAATTTCTTCTTCCATTCTTTTCATTGCAAGAGCTGTCTCTTGAACCTTATTATTTAACTGCTTCATTCTTGCTGTGAATGAGTTGTCAGAGTCAGCAAGCTGTTGTTGCTCCTTGCTTTCAAGCTTACTTTCTATTGGTTGCTCTTTGCTTTGAGGCTCTTCAGGCTGTTTTTCTTGACTTTCTGCAGCAGTCTGGTCAGCCTTCTTTTCTGGCTGCTTAGGGTGATCAGGCTTCTTTAGTACTTTTGGAGCATCAACTTTTGGAGTATCAGCAGAAGGAAGATTGGCTGATAGTATTTGTCCTCTGCCAAATCCACCTTGACTTTTCTTTTCATTTAATCTTCTGAGGACAACATCATTTGTCCAACATGTGATTGATGGGAAAACTCTAGTGACAAGAGTTTTCTCCCTGAACATTACTCGATCAAGATAAAACATCTGCACATTTAAGACCAGTTTAAGAAACATGAAGGTGACACTTTAGATATAAAGAGGAGATGCTGAGTTGTTAGTATGAAAGTTGTTGACAAATAAACATGACACATTTACCTGTAGGAAGTAGAGGCATGCACCAATGCATTGGTTATTAACAGGATCCTCTTTGTACTTGCTAATTTGGGTAGCAAATGTGTTCAAGGTGTAGGTACAGAAGTTCAGCTGATGGCATGCAGAAATATCCTTCAATGCTTTATGAACCTTCCAATTGCAGCTGGATTTATTGGATGGTACAAGCAGCTTTGTGACTACGTAGATGACAAAATGAAGCTTGAATTCTTGATCTGCATTTGATGAGTTAGTCACTATACTTGAAATTTGACTTGTCAATGGTCCATTTTCCTTCCCATGCCGCATTCTCCACTGTTGAAGTTCCGGGTCATTTGCATGAGAATAAGGGTGTTCATCAACCACCCTTGGACCAATGGGAATCCCTAACACATTATGCACATCTTCGGCAGTTATCTTGATGCTTGAATGTTTGGATATGCGCAAAGTTGTGTCATCTGGGTTAAAATGCTCCACTAGCCACTATACTAGGTTTGGGAAAAGCCTGGTGCATGTTATGTTGAATAGAGATCCAAATCCAAGCTCTTTGATTGCATTAACAAGCTCTGTGCTAGTGGAGAGTAAATCCATTGTCTGCCTAACCTATCCTAGGTTACACCCTGTTCTATACATTATGCTGCAATGAAATGTTACGTTTCAGTAGTTAAAAAATTTTAATACAATATTATGTATAACAATTAGACACATTTATGTATAACAAGTAGACACATTTTCCAGTAAGGGAATGAACCAGTGGACAATTTTTCAGAAAATAAATGACCAGAAAAGTAATGTAATATAAGATACTTTTCAAGTAAACACTTAATAGATAAATAATAGACAAATTATTGAGGAACAGTACACCATTTTTTAGAAAAGAAATGAACCAGTAGACACTTTTCTAGAAAGAGTTGATAGAGAACCAATAAACATTTGATAGAGTGCCAATAGACATATTATGTATAATAAGTAGACAAATTTTCCAGTAAGGGAATAAACCAGTTGACAATTTTGCAGTAAATAAATGACCAAAAAATTTATGAAATAGAATACACTTTTCCAGTAAACACTTAATAGAGAAATAATGGACAGATTATTGAGAAACAGTACACACTTTTCCAGAAAAGAAGTCAACCAGTAAAGAAATAACCAGTATACAGAGTATACAAAGAATCAATAGATAGAGGATACAGAAGCAGCGCACACTTTTTGCAGTAAAAAAATAAGCATAATGTGAAAACACATTGTGAATAGTATATACTGCTTAGAGGTTGAAGGGCTGGCATTCTGTTTGCCTTCTTTTCTTGCTGGGGGATTAGATTTCTTTGCAGGGCTTGGCTCTTCCTTTTGTGCTTTCTTTTTTTGTTTGTCTTGTCCAGAGCCTGTGTGATGCTGTTTCTTGTGCTTTGTAGCATCACTCTGCTTAGATTGAGCAGTGTCTTTTGATTGTGCAGTGTCTTTTCTTCTTTTGTAGATGATAGGCTTTGCTGGATTTGGTTGTTGTCGAGTTGATGTCTATTTCCTCGTGTTTTGTCTGTGTAAACAACCAAAAAGATAACAGTTATATGAGATGTGTCTCAAGTACTTTAACAGTTATTGATTGATGACAACACATATACAGAAAATGTCTTCATAAAAGTGTCTATATGAAAAGCTGATGAAGAGTATTTTTGTAAACTGATTTCAATATATGCATGAGAAGTGTGTGCACTAGCTACACAACGTGTCTACATCAATAAGTAATAGTGTCTATATGAAATGCTGACGAATAGTGTTTTTGTAAATTGATTACGACATATGCATGAGAAATGTGTGCACTAGCTACATAATGTGTCTACTACAAGAAGTCACAGTGTCTATATGATAGAAGAGGAGTATATTTAGGTTGCTTACGAAGGGGAGTTTCGATTCCTCTGCATGAACGGTGGTGGTTTCACGGTGAGTTTTATTTTTTGTTAGCACAGAGAACAAGAATACTCAGAAGAAATCTCATATTCTACAGTAAAGCTAATATAGATGCAAGAAAATGAATATTTGTGTTTTACCTCTTGTGTTTTGGTTCATTTTCAGAAGCATGTGTTGGATGTTGCTTTTGCTTGCTTGTTGCCGGTTTCTCTTGATCTCGCCTAAAATTGTCAAATTATAGGTTAGGTTTTGATTAAGTAAAATTGTCAGAAATGAATCGATAATGAGGTTTGAAAAGGAAAGGTAGAGAAGTAGAAAAGGCTATCCGGTGCGTGGCCGACGTTCCGATGTGTTGCCGGAACTTAAAACGCACTATTAAAAGCTAGAGAACGTCGGCGAGTTGCCGAAACTGAAAACGTAAAATAAAAAGCTAGAGAACGGCGGTAAAGTGTACGAAGGTTTACCTTTCTTGCTGTTCCTCGGTGAAATTGTCGTAGTAGTTGTCTTCTGTAGCGGGAAGCGCGATGAGCTTTCGATTATTATTAGCCATGGCATTTTCAATAGCGGAGGAGAGAAGTGAATAGTTGTAGGAGCGTTTGACGGGTTATGGGAATGGCGTGTAATTTGAATTCGCAGAGTTTTCCGAAGCAGTTTTCAAGCGTAGGTAAAATTGTAATTTCAGTTTCAAAGTAGGCTGGGTCGTGGGCTTGGGCGGCAGTTACTAGTATTGGGCTCCTATGTCTAATTAGACCTATGTCTATAATATAATAACTAGTTTGTAAGCCCACATGGTACCAAATCCTTTTTGAATTTTTGATTTTTTCCTTTTGTCCATTTCAGTCTGAAACATTTCATATCTCATAATTGAGCTCCAGTTATCAGTTTTTTCATAAGGGAAAATTACCAAAATTTCTTAGGTTTAATCAAACCTACACTTTTTTCTCACTATTTCAAATACCTAAATTTACCCCTCCAAAGTAACTCCATTAATGATCATTATGACAAAAAGAAAAAAACTTTCTGTTACCCTCCTGACTTTCTTGGCTTGATAACTTTGCCCCTCAAATTCTGCTTCTAACGAGCTGCTCCCTCATCGCTCTTCTTCCCCACTTTCACCAACACCTGACCTTCGACTCAGCCTCTGCCTCCATCAATACCTCACCTCCCCTACTTCTTCCAATCACCGGAAGCCCAATTGGACAAATTAGACATATGCCTTTTCCTTTTGTTCACTAATATTCTCTATCTAAATTGATTCCTCGGTTCAGAGGACATCATTCGCTTCTCCTTTCCTCTATAAGGAAGAAGGTGACAAAAGCCCCAATTGGATAAGGGTTTCCATTGCAACCTTATCCTCCCAACCTTAGGTGAGAATGACCCAACAGGCTTTTTTCTTCTTAATTATTTCAACTCCTACAACGATGCCATCTCCGACGGAAGATTTATCCGTCAATTGTTTTCCAGATTTCTCAAACTTAGAATTAGAAAATGGGTCAGTTGAAGGGGATGAAGAAGAAGAAAAAAAGGACTTTGCCTTAGCCATGTCTCTATACAACCCCATTGATGACCATAATAATTCCATTTTCAACGGCTTCTACAATTCTCTACCCTCCAATGAACTTTCCTCTTTTTTTTTTTTTCCGAAACCCAGGACCAGTGATTAAATCAGTGTCCGTTTGAATTTTTTTTTTTTTCATTGAGTAAGCAAAATTTCTTGCTACTCATCTAAACTGATTCCTTCCTATAGTCCCAATTCATCTAAACTTGATGATGCTCGAGCACCGCAAGCGCATTGCCACGATTAAGAGGCCATCGTCGTGGTCATTGTCTACCCGATCTCTTACTCCAGGCTTACCACCAACTAGAACCGACAGTGTGTCTTGCTAGCCACCTCTTTTTTCTGCAATAATATGTAGTTGGTGTTGATAATTCAGCACCCAAGTCATGTGAAGAGAAATTGGATTGTTTGTGTCAGCATAAAGAAAGAAAACAGGCAGAAATGTCATTGCCTCTGAATCAGGGTCATCAGAGGAGGTGGCGGAGCGGCGGGAGGAGAGCATATCGTCAAGCATTGCCATCGGGGAGGCTGGGACTGGGAGTGGGAATGATTTGAGTTTGAAATTCAATGGAGTTGTTGGGTTTATTTTTTCAAATTAATTTGTTTGATTTGAACGTTTTAGTAGCTTTATTTTTTTTAATTAATTGATTTTATTTGAATGAATTTTAGTGGTTAGGGGCAAGGTTTCTAAGGAAGAAAACTATAAAGGCAAAGTTAGACATTTTTGTCTATTTGGTGGTTACGGTAAATAATGGCATTAACTTGGCGGGTAAATAAGTGTGATGTTTGAAATAGTGAAAAAATAAATAAATTTTAGGGTGTTATGGTGTTTTGGTAATTTATCCTTTTAATAATGGCCCACCGCGCTGCCGCGACAACATGCGGCCTGGTTACCTAGGAGTACATTGTATAGTGTATGCTGCACGGGGACCATGTCCACTATTCATTGTTGTTTTAGACCTTATTTTCATTCATTTTAAAATGGGGCCACAGCTCAAATAATGGTTTTTCAATAAATTCACAAATCCTTCATAAAGTTGATTTGCTCCCAAATTTATTCCTGTACTCATAATTTTATCCAGCCTCTCTTTTTTTCTCCCAAATTTCTTGGTTTTGTACTCTGCATCCCAAAACTTTTGTGCCATTTATTTTCAACAATTAATCTAGAATTTTTTATAATATTTTAATATATAAATAAAAAAAATCTTTATATATGAATGATGAATCAAGACATGTAGTTTTCAAATATATTTTCTTTAATTTTTTCTACCAAACAATAATATGAATAAATTTAAGTCAAAATACAACAAAAAATCAAATGGAGCAAAAGTTTTGAAATAAAGAGAGTAACTTATTTTTATAACTATATTTTTCCCATGTATTTATGGTCCTACAAGTTTTAGCCATGGTCTTAAAATTCACATCATACTGGCCGTATCTGGTACAGCATAACTATACATATAAGCCCCTGAACTTACTCAACTCACACGAGTTAGTCCATGACTCATGACTCAATAAATTCAAGTCCCTGAACTTTGTAAAATGTCATGAGTTGGTCCATCAACTCCAAGGCCCATATGTAAATATTACAAAAGCCTCCATTATCTCTAATTATTTTTCATAAGAGCCCCTTTTGGTTCTAAAATGTACAAATATATTATCTCTTCCATCAACCTCCGACAATCTCAACGTAGACATAAAAGATTTAATCCTTATGCATTTAATGTTAAGAATTTCTTCCCAATACTCTAAAACCAGATGCACACCAATAAGAAACAAGTTAATAAAACCTTGACCACATGTAAAACTTGATGCTAATTAAGGTCTAGAGCTAGATTCAATAGCAAAACTAGCCACTGGTTGTTGAAATCACACATCACCGCCACCAAATGAAATTGGAGCCATTTAAAGGCCAAAACCTAGAACAATCTTGATTTAGAACCCACTAAAGAAAAAGCCATCAAATTATGAACTAAATTGAAATTGCTTAAGGGTAACAATGCTTTAGCACAGATTTAGGCTAGAGATTCAGATTGTTATCAGAAATAGACCAAATAATGAAAGTCAAATTCCTACCCACAAAAAATATCATCTAGTGATGGAAAACACAAAAAAAAAAACCATAATGGAGTAGAACCAGAAAGTATTAGAAATGGCTCATCCAAATTTGGCAGAATTTGTTTCAAAGTCTTGCCAGAATTAACAAAGTAGAAGACATCTCTACTCTCTCTGATTCACATGTATTTTTTTTTCTTTCTTTCTTGCTTTTATTTTTTTGGTTTTTAGAGAAGAACATCTCTTATTTGTTGAAAGGAGAGTGCCTAAACATGTATTGACCCTCCAACTTGAAGCAAAAATGTAGAAGGAAGAGATTATTTGTGACTACCTTGAGATCGCTAGAGGTTGAGGGAGAAGATAGTGTATTTAGATATTTATAAACTAAGATGGCATCTTTTGACAAACTAAAATAGATGATATAGGCTTTTGTAATATTTCCATCAAAGCATTTGAGTGGATCGATCAACTCGTGACATTTTGCAAAGCTTTGGGACCAAAATTTACTGAGTCCTGAGTTGTGGACAAACTCATGTGAGTTTGACAAGTTGAGGGAGTATTTGTATAGTTAAGCCTATTTGGTACCGGACATAAAACAATATGGGATAACCAAGATAAAAGCTATCCTTTGTATCGAGGTATACCATCCGTCTCATGCCATACTAGCCGGACCATCTTGGTACTGGGCAAATATTTTTTTTTAATTTTTTTATATTTTTAGGTAAAATATGTTATAAGTATGTATTAATTAATTTTATAACAAAATTTTATTAATATTCGAATGAAAACTCGTACTTTCACTTTTTTTTCATATATAAGAAATAATGATTTTAATATATATAGTGGAATATTTATACAAGAAAAACTCTTAATTAATCTATATACATATAACCTATACTTCATACTCTTAAAATCTTAATATATATTCTATGTGTTGATAAGTTAAATTTATATGTATTTTATTTTCATATATATATATATATATATATATATATATATATATATATATATATATATATATATATATATATATATATATATATATATATATATATATATATATATATATATATATATATATATATACCTAAATTATTCAAAACCGGTACATCCGAACTGATACTATATAGTACCGATACTATGTTGTACCGTAAAAAAAAGGTACACCATTCGATGTGAGATTTGAAACCTTGGTTTTATTTCTTTCTATTCCTTTTTTTTCTGCATTCAGAAGCATATTTTATATGTATACAAAGGAATAAGTATTAGTATTCTAGGCAATGGAAGGAAAATGTTAGCTTTTTTTGGACCCAGAAGGTAACCAAACTAGTTTTATGTGGTATTTTTTTGGCAAAGAGTGGGGAGGTCAAAGTTGAACTCTGGACCTCTCCACAATGTCCCAAGCATAGTCATTAAGCTAAAAGTGCAAGGACTATTTCTTTCCATTTCAAGACCATCCCAACCAATATCCAATATTCTATAGGACCATAGCCCATTTGAGGTTAGAGGCATGCATGATTGTTTTTTTGACATCTGGTGGGGAAAAAATTTCTCAAAACACCAAGTATATGTTAAAACTTAAAGGATGATAAGATGCAACACATATAATGCAACATGAAATTGACTTTAAACTCATACATCTATAGATACAAAAGATTTATTTAAATAAAATATAGAGATTTTAGTAAAAATATGAATAATAAATTAAAGTATGTGTGAGTAAGGGATGTCTCATTTATTGTTTATAAATTATCTTTGTGAAAATCTCCATTACATGTAGCTTCATTGATCGAAACAAATGTAATTTATAACCTTGTTTCAATTAGATATGAATTTTTGTTTAAAGACTCAAATTTTATTATTTCAAAGAATAAAAATTTCATTGGTGGTGAAACTTTAATTGATAGTTTATACAAATTTGATCTTGATCCCACATTTGAGAATGGCTATTTAGCCATGCACATAAATGTTGGTATAAAGAGAAGCATGGTTAATGAGAATTCATCATCTTTATGGCATAGGAGATTGAGACATATCTCCATAGAGCGAATCAAACGGTTAGTAAATAATGGAGTTCTAAAAATCTTTATTTTATTGAAGTTGGCACTTGTGTGGACTATATAAAGGGAAAATAGACTAATAAGACCAGTAGGGGTGCCAGGACGAGCTCAAAAACCTTAGAGATCACACGCACAGACATCTATAGACTATTTACTCTACCTTGTTTTAATGGTGAAAGATATTTTATCTCATTTATTGATAACCATACAAGATTCATGTATCTCTATTTACTTTTTAACAAGGTTGAAGCATTTGATGCTTTTAAGTCTTATAAGAAAAAAGTTGAAAAGCAAAAAGAGAGAAATATCAAAATTATTAGATTTGATAATAAAAAAAAATGAGTACTTTAGGAGATACATAAAAGGGACAAATGTCAGGTCCATTTGCAAAGTTTCTTGAGCAAGAAGGTATCATTGCTCAATATACGATACCTGGTATATCACAACAAAATGGTGCAGCCAAAAGAAAAAATCATACCCTTATGGACATAGTAAGGAGCATGATTAGTAACATTAATTGTAGGGTTTCAGGAGCCAAACAAGTGCAGCGGAAAATAACCGAAACCCTCCAAGATCCAAGTGAAGCGGAGTAAATCACATATTTAAAATTTTCATACATAGCCGACCGGGATCTTTCACCCAACAGTTAAGTGGAATCACAAAGACTTGAATAGTTGACGTGTTCAAGCTCTTTATGATATCCATACGAGCCTCTCGGATCACCACGCCTCTACCATGTCCCGGCAAATGCGTTCCTCTTGTGCCCGTAGTGCTAGCTTTTTTCCTCCAAGGAATGGCAAAAGAAGAGTGCTACTGGAACTTTTCATAACCCTTCTGATTTTATCCGTAGGGCGGTTAGGGCAAAGCTATGAAAATTCTCACTGTATGATGTATATAGTAAGACTCAACTCCCAAGCCTAATGTGTTTCAAAACCCTAATCCAATTAAGTTTAATTTGAGCTTCTTAATGGCTCAACCTTTAGGCCAATTATTAATCCAAAATTATCATGAAACCAAAACTCAAACAATTTGGCTCATGCACTCAAATAATCCAATTGGCTCTATGTGTGCGACCCTATAGGCTCCTACCACGTTAGTAATGGTCATAAATCACAATTATGATCATAAATAATGAGTGATGTCTAGCAGCATATCATTGACACCCAAGTGATAAGATAGTCGATGATTCAACTAAACCTCTATGATCATTATTCGTATATGTCATTATCCTTTTGTCCAAGATATCAAGATTAAGACAAGACATGGAATGTGTCATTCTCGTATAGCCCAATCTAAGGTTTCTTGATTACCGAGTAAATTGACTAAAGTTGATGATATTGATATCCCATATCAACTCATCCGAGCATGACCATTTATTTCCTCAGTCTCACTCAATCAAGGGATCTGAAAATAACACTTCCGTTACATGGAAGAGATAAATCTCATCTTGATTATACAAAACCCTCCGCATGATATGTGACATACCCAATGACCTCCTTCATGTTCACTCAGTTACGAGCAACAAAAGGAAACATCAAAGTATGTGACTCATATGTAGGAAACCTTGATGACCTTAGGTCAAAAAACTATATATACATTATTACTATGAGAATCACTTATGACACTCATGTAACGATCTATGTAGCGTTCTCATGGTGGGCCGGTCCAGTACACAAGTTCTCCAACTTGTACCCTTATGTAAACCACATATCTCATATTAGTCTCCACATATGCTAATATTTATGTATTATTGCAACCCGCTCCACAATAATATTAGACCAGGAACATTTAAAAATATCATTATTCAAGGGTTATAATTATGTTTGATTACCTTTCTCAGAAACAAACAACAAACACAATTATTTGAATGATACCTCAATAAAATATCATAACTTAATGTGCAAAATACGATCATCTCACATGATTGGCTTTGGGCGCAACACTAAAACTAATATACCTGAATCCCTTTGGAGTGAAGCATTGAAAACTACTGTGTATATTTTAAATAGGGCTCCATCCAAGGTGGTTCCCAAAACATTATTTGAGTTATGGAATGGATGGAAACCTAGTTTGAACTATATGCACCTATAGGGTTGTCCTGTTGAAATAAGATTTATGATCCTCATATGAAACAATTGGATTCAAGGACAACTAGCAGCTATTTTATTGGCTATGCAGTAAGCTCCAAGGGATACATGTTTTATTTTCCTTCACATACCTCTAAAATTGTTGAGTCTAGAAATGCTAAGTTCCTTCCGGATCCTAGGACTAGTGGGAGTATTGTTCCTTGTAAAGTTGACTTTGAGGAACAAAATTAGTCATCTGAGTTGCTTATAAATTCAAGAAATTTGGTTGTTATTCAAAACAACAAATCTGGTATACTTGAAGAGCAACCTGAACAAATGGCTCATGAAGAAGAGCAACCACTATAACCTAACCACCAAAATAAGGAAAATCCAATTGAAGTGGTGGGTCTAAGGAGATCCATAAAGGTAAGGAAACCAGTAATTTCTAATGATTTTTTTTGTATACCTTCAAGAGTCTGATTGTGATATTGGACATAAAGCTGATTTAGAATCATTTTCACATGCCATGAACGAAAAAAATTCCTCTCTTTGACTTAATGCCATGAAAAAAGAGATGGATCCGATGACTAAGAACAAATTTTAGGACCTCGTTGAGTTCCTTGCAAATGAGTTTACAAGACTAAAAGAGATATCTCAGGTAATGTTAAACGATATAAAGCTAGACTTGTTGCTAAAGCGTACACTCAAAAGGAAGATATTGATTATCATGAAACCTACTCTCCAGTCTCTAAGCAAGATTCATTTAGGATAATCATGGCCTTAGTAAATCATTTTGATCTTAAGTTACATCAAATGGATGTGAAAATGGCATTTTTAAATGGATCTTTAGAGGAAGAGGTATACATGACTCACCTTGAAGAGTTGTGCCTTGAGCAAGAAAGTCACTAGGTTTGCAAGCTCAAGAAATCTATATATGGGCTGAAGCAAGCCTTCCGCCAATGGTATTTAAAATTTCATGATGTCATAACCACTTATGGTTTTACAGAAAACATTATGGATCACTATATATACCTTAAGGCCAGTGGAAGCAAAATTATATTTCTGATTTTATATGTAGACGACATTTTACTTACAACTAATGATTTCGGCCTATTTCATCATATGAAGAAGTTTCTTTCTCAAAACTTTAAAATGAAGGATTGGGGTGAAACCTCTTATGTCATTGACATAGAGATTTACAAGGATAAGCCTAGAAGGACTTTAGGACTATCTCAAAAAGCCTATATTAATAAAGTTTTAGAAAGATTTCATATGAAAAATTGTTCTCTGCCACTAGCTTCTATTGTTAAAAGGGATAAATTCAGCTAAGATCAATGTCCACAAAATGCATTGGAGTGAAAAGGGATGAAATTTATCCTTTATACTAGTGTTGTTGGGAATCTGATGCATATGTAAATCTACACTAAACCTGATTTAACATTTGCAATAGGAGTGCATGGTAGGTATTAAAGAAATCTTGGAAAGGATCATTGGAAAGCTGCTAAAAAGGTCATCCAATATTTGCAAGGAATTAAAGATTACTTGCTGACCTATAAGCATTTCGACCATTTGGAGCTGGTTGGATATTTGGAATCTGATTTTGGTAGATGTAAGGACACATTAAAGTCTACTTTTGGGTATATATTCCTTCTTGTTGGAGGAGCTGTATCTTGGAAGAATGTAAAACAATCCACTATAGCATCATCCATCATGGAGGCAAAATTCATTGCACCCTATAAAGCTGCAACATAGGCTATATGGTTAAGGAATTTTATCTCATGCCTTAAGATTGTTGATTCTATATCGATACCTATAAAGATATGTTGTGATAATTTGGCTATAGTGATCTTTGCAATTAATGATAAAATTGGAAGCCAAAGTAAGCATATAAAGATGAAGTATTTGGTAATGAAAGAGAAGGTAGTGGCACAAAAATTGGCCATTGAGCATATTAGCACTTTCTTGATGTTAGCAGATCCTATGCCTAAAGCTTTTCCGACAAATCAATATGTGGATCATGTGAAGTGTATGAGACTTAGCTCATTTGGTTTTGCACATTAAGTTTCTCTTGTAGTTTTGTTTTGGAACAAATTTGTCCATAAAATTTCTTAGAAAACATGATTTATGTGCACATTAAGTATCATGTTTCATATCTATAAGGATACATAAAGTTGAACTTTTTCGGAGAAATTATTTTCTCTTAAATTATCCATTAAATGGTAATATATATCATGATACATGGAAGGAAATGCTTGGTTAAGAGTATGACCACTATGATCCATATGTAGAGTTATTCTTGACCAAATAATGTATAAGCTGTAAGGTTTATCACCTTGGTATTAAGAGTATAACCACTATGATCCTTATGTAGAGCTATTCTTGACCAAATAGTGTAAAAACTGTAAGGTTTATCACCTTGGTAAGTATCATGTAGACTAAGTGGGAGAATGTAAAAATCCTTTAAAGTGTGGCCCACATGCCATTTTGGTTTTCAAATTACTAATATTGTTATTTTGTGTATATAATAATTTACTTAAATAAAGGTGGTAATGAAGGAGTTTTTACCATAAAGAATTTGGTTACATGCTTCAATTTGGAAAGGATATTTGTTATTATGGTAAATTCCATGACGCGTGGAATTAATATAACAAATTTCTATTTAAATAAGGTTTCTAGTCTAACCTATATATATGAACCTGTGTCTCTCATCAGAAACAGACAGAAAAGAAACGAGGCATAAATCAGAAAATTCTTCCAACTCTCTCTATTTTCTACGGCTCAAAGTATTAGAGTTCACTTGATCAATCATCATTGGATGTAAGTTCTCTTAATTTTTCCACTGCGTTGTTTTAAGATTTCTTACAAATGATAGTTGAAGAACTCTAGCTTTTCCCCTTTATAGAAAAATGGTCAACAAATTGATCCTTACCATCCCTTCTTTCCATCCACTTCCCAGCATAACGAAGGCTAGATCAAGTTTAGATGAGATGCGCCTAAACGAACAGCAAATTAAAATAGATACTACAATAAAAAGTAAAGGATGTACCCGTGAGTTGAAGCATCATGAGATTAAAACATGCTACGAGGAGGAAAACCAGCTTTGCTCGAGAGATCACCAACTTTCTCAAAAAAATCTGGAAAGTGAGTTGCTGATCACTTGTAATTCTCAGTGAAAGATGAAAAATGATAAGCTGATATGAAATTTTAATGGAAACTACAAGGTAGAAATTGGCAAATAGATCAAATGGGTAAGCTACAGTTCTTTTGAATTCTTATCAAGATCACTCGGTGAGTAAAAAATAGGGTAAATAATGAGCGGCCGTTACTTTTGTGACAGTCTAGTCACTCTGGAAAAGAAGAAACAGAGCTATTTTGGGGAGCATTTGATTTCGAATGTGCAGGTGCTTTCAGAAGTTCAGGTCTCATCTTTTTTCTTCATGGGTTATTAGTAGATGTGATAAGTTAAAATGCTCTTGGTGGAATGGTTGTGTAGTCCTGAACTAGCTGTAAAAAAATGGTTGTAGATTTATGTAGGATTGAGCTTATAGGTGCGGGTGAGGGGTGCTCCTGGACGAGTGATTAGCGGTTGGCTAGTCTTATGTTTTTGTACTCTTGATTGATTATATTTATATAACTATTCGGATGGATGTTAAAAAAAATTGTGATTTCGATGAAGATCATAGCCTTGAATTGAATATTTCTATTGTTGTTTTATAACCTGCATGTGTACAATCGTTGTTCTTATTTAGCGACTAAGAATTTCATTTTAAACTTGAACTTAATTTGAGCACTAATGCAGTAGGAGTTGGTGTAGTGCTTGTGGAGCTTTTGGAGATTAGTGTTTGCTTGTGGCTCTTTTAGGAATTTAAGTACTATAGACATGAATACAATAATGAAAATTTTTCATATTTTCATATCTAAATTTTCTATATGTATGAATTTTTTGTAACTTCTATTAATGAAAAAAATTTCATTATTTTATGACTTAAGCTTTTGTATGAATTTTGTTGCAATTTACATCGATGAAAATATATAATATTTTGGTCTCATACTAAAAAACAAGCGGACAAGGATATACTAGAAAGAGAAAATTAATATTTGAGCTAGCTCATGATAATTAGTTGTGTTTTGCTCTTAATCACTGGTAAATTTAGATGTAATATGTATATTGCTGATATTTTCTGTAGAAAAAGCTATTAAATACAATACATTAGTGACTTTTTTTTTTTTTTTTTACAAAGAAGCTATTAAATGTAGTACATTCCCAGTGTTTTTTTTATGAAAAACATCACTGATTATAGTATTTTACCTATGTTTTTTAAAGCGTGGGGAAATACATAAAAATTTTACCTACATGTTCCCAGGTGCGTTTTTTGTGACATTTCCTAATTAGTTGGTAAAGGTATTGCAACATTTAAAAACACTAGTAAAGGTAAAAAAAAAAAAAATGTCACCTATGATCCATTTTGTTGTAATATCCATAGCCCATTTGACGATTAGATTTACCACATATAATCTAACATAGATTTGACTTTAAACTAACATATATCCAGAAATATGAGAAATTTATTTAAATAAAATATAAATATTATAATAAAAAATATGTATCATAACTTCCAGCATATGTGAGCGAGGGATGTCACATTATTGTTTATAAATTATCTCCGTGACAATCTCCGTTACATGTTGCTACATTCAATGCAATTATAACCACTGGCAACAACAATTGGAGGAATCAACATCAAGCATTTGACCGCTTGCACCTTGACAAATTTCGTAGCACACATCCTTAATACTGAAACAATCAGAAAGATAATACATATTTTCTTCAGGACACTCCAGGGCCTCCTCTTTATTTTCAATGGTTGCCACTATGAAATAAAAAGAATAATTTTAATTTCTTTTAAAAAATTTAGATACCAAAACTATAAATATTTATATTACAATAATTTCAAAAAAAAATAGAAAAGCTTTAAGGGATACTTAGTCAAAAATTATTTTCATCCAAAAACTTAAGTTTTATGCATTTCTTGTAATCTCTTTGCCGCCTCTGTCTCGTCAAAATGAATCATAGAAGGAGGCCCTTTAACTATTTTTTATTCAATGCATTTTGTTTTGTTTTTTCGTTGCTTTTATTTGATTTTGGCTATTCTTAGTTCGTGCAATATTGAGAAGTGCATTATGCCATTGTAAGGTTTTTTTTTCAGTTTTAATCAGCAACGAGATTCTTTTATTAGCTATGCCGAAATAATTTTGTCAAAATAAACTCGCTCATTGGAATCGGGACAAGATCAATTCTAAAAGGAAAATCCTATCGTAGCGGTTTGTTATTGTTATAGATAGTTACCATCCCATATAATTTGACATAACCTATATTTCATCTCTCTCAGTTCAATATAGTTATCAAATAATTTAAATTAGACTTAAAAAATTACTTTTGTATTATATAAAGTGTAGTATTTAAAAAATATGGGAACAAAGTTTAAGTCAAGCCAAATCACTAATTAGCTGGTAAATTTATCTCCTCTATGCTAGTAAAATGTCCCTTAATCTCTAGGCCGGAAAAAGATCTAAAAGCACCAGAAGTGGACGCTACCATTAATGGTGAAAAATAATCTGGGGCCCAAATTAAACCTAATAGATCTAGAGGACCTACTAAATAAGCTCACTCTACTAAGGGTAATTTTTCAATTTCTTCAGTTTAAATGAACAGAATTTGTTGATTTATTCAGTTTTTGAATTTAGATAACAACAAATTAAATAGATTAAATTAGCATTTAAAATTGAATTCAAACCAAAATATTTCAATTTTATTCAATCCAAACTGAATTAACAAAAAAAAATAGGAGTGAGATTCTATGAGAGAGAGAATGAAAAAGATATATATTTTTTTTTCAAATTTTATTTAATTTAAAAATTTTATTGTTCATTGAAAAAAAAATAAGAATTCAAGCTAATTTGGATTTGTCTATAACTTTATTGTCAATGATAAATTTTTTTTAAAAAAATCTAATAACAAAAAATTTAATTAATTCTGTAACCGAATTAACCGAAATATAAAACTAAAACTAAAATTTTTATTATTCAATTTCAATCGAAATCAAACTATATTATCAAATTGACCAAACCAAATTTTTAAATAATTTTAATTTTTTTATTTTTCTTTAATTTGAACTTACCCTGCACTTTGCAAAACAATTTAATAAGGGCTCGAACCGCTTCACTGCCTCAAAAGATAATCTGTCTATCGGCATCATCAAGCGGCGGAGACCCCGGGAACCATGGTCACCGAAAGAAAATTAAACTGCAGCAACCTCAGGTGGAGCCCTTGACTCGGGCGACTTATCATCAAACTCAAACACTAGAGGCCCTCCAAGGGAGATGATAGTTGAAGAAATCGCTCTGGCAAACGACCATCTGTAGCTTTTCCCCTTTATAAAGACATGATCAACAAATTGATCCCTACCATATCCCTTTTTTCCATCCACTTCCCAGCAGAACATGTGTTTGCTGGGAATGAAGGCTAGATAAAGTTTGGATGAGATTGATGCGCCTAAACGAACTGCAAATTAAAATAGATACAATAAAAAGTAAAGTACGTACGTACCTGTGAGCTGAAGCATCACGAGATCAAAACATGCTAAGAGGAGGAAAACCAACTTTGCCCGAGAGATCACCATCTTTCTCAAAGATATCTGGAAAATGACTTGCTGATTAGTCACAATTATCAGTGATAGATGAAAAACGATAAGCTAATATGAACTTTTATAGGAAAGCTACAAGGCAGCAGCTGGCAAATAGATGTAGAGGATAAGCTAACACGATAAACTAATAGGAATTTTTGTGCCTAGGAACAAGGTCGAAGCTGGCAAATATTTTAAATTACACAATAATTTTTATCTTCTTAGCTGTTCACCTTTGGCAATATATAGAAGAAGACAATTAATATCAGTATATCATATTTTTGTCTGAAATAAAAAAAAAATTTTATTTGGTGTTCGGGTTTCTTCATATTCTTTCGAAATTAAAAAAAAAATTGATATTAATTGAGGTGACGTTTTTCTAAAAGAACTTCCACTCTCTCGCACAGTTGAGTTGAATTTTATTGATGAAATTTCCAAAAACAGTAAATTTTAGATGGTGTTTTCAAAAAGTATATTTTAGATGGTTTTGGAAATTAATTAAATAATATGAAAGTTTGTCTTTCTTTGTTTAACACTTGAAAATGCTTCAATTGTTTTAGCTGGCAAAAAGTTATCCTCAGAAGTCCTTTCTTCCGGAATAATGCTTAAGATTAATCTTAGGTTTAAAATAAGGCTGAATTACATGCTGGTTCTCATAACTTAAATTACACTATGGATCTCTTAACATATTTTTTTGGTTTAAAACAAATCTCTTTCCTTCAAATTACTTTCATAAAATCTCTTACTTATTAAAGGGCATAAACCCACATTTGGCCCCCGAACTTTGTTCACCAGGACACTTAATCTCTTCAACTATAACTCGGGATAACTCAGCCCCCAAACTTTACTAACTGGCCCACTTAGCCCCCTCAAATCACCACGTGCTGTCACGTGCGTTGACGCTGTGACGAAAATGTTAGTTATCATTTTACAGGGACTTAAATGACAAAAATATTGAAGTTTGCGGCTGAATGTGGC
Organism: Aquilaria yunnanensis; assembly: GCA_039654915.1. Lineage (NCBI taxonomy): Eukaryota > Viridiplantae > Streptophyta > Magnoliopsida > Malvales > Thymelaeaceae > Aquilaria > Aquilaria yunnanensis. The sequence continues at coordinate 21,540,636 of CM077600.1, forward strand.
ATTTTTTAAAAAAATATTAAAAACTAAGCATTTGCTTACCTTTTATAAATAGAATATATTAATACATTGTGAAAACTGTTTCCTTTCGTGATTACCATTACTAATAAAACATAACTTAAATTAAATAACTAAATTAAATCTATCGTTCATAATTTCATGTTAGTATTTGATTCAATTTATGATTTAAATTAAAATAAAATAAGAATAGCATGAAAATGAATAACTAAATAATGTTGTCACTTGCCAGTGACTGAACCATAAAATAGAGAGGAGACAGGGACTAAAATGAACAAAAATGAAAAATTCGGGACTATACAGTAGTTTGACCAATGAGTCAAACAACATGGGTGAGGGTCGCGATCGAGTTTCTCCTTGATTCTCTCCACGATGGCGGTGGATGAGCGTGCTATGACCTGGGGTGTGTTTGAAGGTAGCCAGCAACTTTAAGGACCACGGGCGACGTGCAGAGAGTGAATTTCGGCGAAGTCATCGGTTGAACTATGGGCGGCGATGGAAGGCAGGCGATCGGATGTCTGGGCCATAGTGAAGACAGCGGATGGATGGCAGCACGATCGAAGGTCTAGGTCACGAAGAAGACAGCGGATGGATGGCAGTGCGATTGGAGGTCTGAGTCACCAGTTAAAGCATGACCGGTGACTTTCAGGAGCACGGGCGGCGATGGATGGCAGGGCGATTGGAGGTCTGGGTCATGGAGAAGACGACGTGGCGATCTCTTGACAAATGGGGAAGGAAGGAAGTGGGAATGAGATATGGAAGCTTCTGACACGCCTGCCCGCCAATTTGGGACGAAAATTTCAAATGAGATTTGAGGATTTTGGGAGCGAGATGGGGAATGAAGCTTGTGGGGAATGGGATTTCGCAGCTTCAGACGCCACTGCCTTCCCAATTAACGACTCAGTCTCGACTTACGTCTTTAATTAAGACTTATGTGGAAAATGCGACATTCAGCTGCAAGCTTCAATATTTTTGTCGTTTAAGTCCCTGTAAAATGATAACTAACAATTTCGTCATAGCGTCAACGCACGTGACAGCACGTTGGCGATTTGAGGGGGCTAAGTGTGCCAGTTAATAAAGTTTGGGAGCTGAGTTATCCCGAGTTATATTTGAAGGGGTTAAGTGTCCTGGTGAACAAAGTTCGGGGGTCAAATGTGGGTTTACGCCCTTGTTAAAGCGTGTCCTAATTAGCCTTCTTATATCATTTCCAATGTTAACTTAAACAAGTAAATTTCACCATGGATCCCTTAATTTATTTTTATGTCCTAAATAAATACTCTATCTTATGGTTATCCTAATGAAGCACCTTACCTTATTATATGTGTCCTAATTAGATACTTTTTGTCCATTTCACTGTCAAAATAGATGAAAATTACTGATGTGTCTAATTTCATCCTAATCAGAAGTTAATAATGCTAATATAGATCACATCTGTCATTAGAATAGATGATGTGGATTAATAAAAACTAAAATAACCATAAAATTAACAATTCAAGTCCTCTAATTTTTTCAATCAATAATTTTAAAACTAAACTTTTAAATATACTATTTACACCCTTAATTCTCATCCAATGAACAATGGATAACTTCTAACCCTCAAGCTTTTCAATTCCAATCGGATGAACAACTCAGGTATCAAGCAAACTCAAGGTCCGATTCATTTCACATAACAGGAGCCTGTTCATTTCATCACCGTCTTTCGCCGCAGGAGCCCCTCAAGGATTGGCCAGCCTCAATCGAATTGAAGACCAATCTCGCAAGGCCTGTTAATCACAATTCAAATCTGACAGTGGGGGGGCGAGGGCGATGACAACGAGGGTGCGCATCAGTGAGGGCGGTCAATTGATTCCTTCCTTCGCCAAATTGATCCTTTCCTTCGTCAATTGCAGCCTTCGTCGTCGCTTGGTTTCTCCGTCGATCCCGAGATCCCTAATTCAGTTGCTGTCCAATCACGAGGGTGTTGCAAGTCACCAATGACAGAGTGACGATTTGAGTTGTTTCTCAAAACACCAATTGCGAGGTGACTATTCGGGGTCAATGGCCACGAGTTGCTGATGTTGAGGTGACAATCTGGGTTATTGATGCTGACAACGTGTCGGTGAGGGCGGTGATGACCATTTGGACTTTGAAAGGGAGAAAGAATCAACTGGGCAATGACAGACTTTGACAGAGAGACAGAATCTGGGTTACTGATGCTGATAACCCATTGGCAAGGGTGGTGACGGGCTGCTCGGCGACGGCGGTCGATTTGGCGACGAGATGAAGAACGCGAATGGTTCCAGTGAGATGAAAAATGCGAACAGTTTCGGCGACTCTAGACGAAAGCGGAGGGAAGCCTTGGTGGATGGTAGGTGGTTGGTCGAAGGTGGAGGGGCGAAGGGAGGAGCTGGGGTGAGGGAGGGGTATAAACTGTAGACTAATATATTTAAGGTTTAAAAGTTATTGATTATAAAATTCTGAGAACTAGAATTGTTATTTTATATTTTTTTTACTATTAATTAATGTCACATCAGTAACTTCCGTCCAATTTAACGTTAGAATTGATGGAAAGGACCTAAGTGAAATATGCATAATGAGGTAAGGTACTTTGGTAAAATAACCTTAAAATAGAATACTAGTTTGGGATAAAAAAAATTAAGCTAAGGACCTTCAATTGATTTTACCCTAACTTAAACAGAAAAAAAAATTGTTGTTGCATAAAAAAAACTTAATGAATTTTAAAATAAGATCTTTTGTCCCCTTATTTTTCCCAAGTAACTGTTCCAAACTTCATGTTTCAATATTTTTCGATTATATCCTTAATTAATACCTCTAATCCCAAAAAATATTTCAATGTTTATGGTTTTCGTTTTAGTTGTAAACTCCAAAATCCTATCTCTCCAGCATGATCCCAAAACCAGCAATGCCTCTTCAACCACGAAGACATAGTGCTTCCAACCGATCGCCACCACCTATTAGAGGAAGAGCTTGATTGCAATAATATCATTACTTATCAAAGTGTTCAGATCCCGTACTACTAAAATTCAGGTGTTTACCAACTGCCATTTACCAATGCGGAACCGTTGGTAAACGCAAGTTGGTATTCGATACGTTGAAAATTTTTTTACCAACACGCAATTAATAACACGTTGGTAAAATTCACATTAGTAATTACCAACGGTCAGGAACCATGCTTGGTTTCCATTGCGTAGTTGTAGTTACGAACTGCCCAACAGTTGGTAGGGCAGTTGGTAACTTTGGTAACTTACCAACTGCCATGGCAGTTGGTAGGAACCCGCGTTGGTAGTTACCAACTTACATCAGTTGGTAAGGGAGTTGTTATGAAGCCATTGATAATTACCAACTTGCATACGTGTTGGTAACAGGATGACAGTCGGTAATTACCAACGCGCGCGAGTTGGTAAACCCTGGTTGCACGTTGGTAATGTACATAAATCGTTCCAGATTTCAGTTGTTTCGTATTTTTCCCAGTTTGAAACAAGTTCGAAATTAACATACTAATTCAAAATTTCCCCCAGCTTTACTCAGCAATAAAGATTACACAGTTATGCAAACGTAATTTTCATAAAATATTATCAAATACAGCATAATTAAAACAAGAACATATATGCCTGGAAGAAAGCATACAACATTCAACAGATTACACATTTCAGTAATTTCAACTGAGTCTTAATTAGGTCTAACAATTATTATGTAAGTCTGATAACACAAGAACTTTGGAAATGATTTACCTGTTGATGACAACCATCACGGATCTCCTCATCCTCCGAGTCCGAGTCATCAGGATACTGTGAAACTGGTTGAGCCGGCGGGCACGGAAGGTTTAGCGAACGACAAATAATCTCCAACTGAGCCCGGTTCGCCTCCAATGCGGCTCTCTGAGCCTCCATCTCTGCTCTCTGTCTCCTCTTAATTCTCTCGAGCTTCCTCTCGTACTCCGCATCCCTTCGCGCATTCTCCTCCGCCATCATCTTCTGTACTTGCTCGTTGAATTGCGGTGTCTGTGTGATGTCGATATGGAAGTCTTCTCCCCAAATAGAGGATTTTGAGGTTGCCAAGTGTTAAGTTTCTCTTACTTGGTGAATCCTGAAATTTTTACATGGTCTTTTTCTTTCTTTCTTTGGTTTTTTGGTAGATTACTCCAGCACACGATCCAAATGATTTTGAGGTTGGGAAGCGTCATAATCTAGAATTTATCAATATTTTTACTGATGATGGCAAGATAAATGGCAATGGTGGGGTTGAATTTGAGGGGATGCCACCGTTTAGGGCCCGTGAGGCTGTCACTGAAGCCTTGCAAAAGAAGGTATATGGTTTCTTAATATTTTCCAGCTACTTGCACCATTGAACTTTGAAGTCTGATGATAGTCATATTTAATTGTTAACTTCTGGTTCATTCGATAGAGTAATCATCTTTTTTTATCTCAACCATTCTGGTTACTTTTGATTTGCTCAGAAATGACATTAATGTCTTTTGCAAGCCATATAAGCATTAATCTATCTGTTTATTTTTTGTATATAACAGTGGATATTGAGTATTATATTAACCATTTACTAAATGAGAACTACAAGGATTGTACAGGGGTGCTAAAAACAATGAGATGCGCTTGGGTCTTTGTTCAAGGAGCAACGATGTTGTGGGGCCAATGATAAAGCCTCAGTGGTATGTAAATTGTAGCAGCATGGCTAAGGTGGCCCTTGATGCAGCTGTGGATGCTGAAGACAGGAAGATTGAATTTATTCCAAAACAGTACACTGCTGAGTGGAGAAGGTGTTCCCTGGTTACTCTCCACCGCTTCAAATTAACAGTATTACTAAACATTGGCATTCCTAAGAAGTTTCCTGTTACTAATTTAATGAAAGGCTAGCTTGTGGAATTTTGTACTTCATGTTTGACGATTGATGTTTACTTGAACAATGAACATGCTAGAGAAATTGATTATTAGAACATTATATTTTTTGAATATTATCTTTTTCATTACTTTCATACATACATTAACCAATTAGTATGATGACTAAGATGCAGCAAAAAAGGTTTGCAATACTAATGTTTTTTCTGTACTTTTTATGTCCCATGTAGATGGCTT